>CP012817.1:2691178-3363973 GCA_001936135.1 Saccharomycopsis fibuligera x Saccharomycopsis cf. fibuligera | reverse complement strand
AAAAAACGTTCCGTACCATAAAGATGAATTTTATTCTTGCTAGTGTCTATAATGTGTTAATGATCCCAATGGCTATTTGTGGCGTGGTTAATCCATTGCTTGCGGCTGGGGCAATGAGCATGAGTAGTGTTTGTGTGGTGACTAGCTCTTTACGGTTAAATAAGTGGGAGCCTCCAAAAGTATGATTGTTTTTTAGTTTGTCAGTTTTGTTTTTTAGTTAGTTATGGGCCTTGTCTATAGACTATGAAAGTGATATAATAGGAAATATGAAGTTGTATTGGGAGAATTTTGGTAAGTTACTAGAAAGAAATTTTATTCAACACTTAATATCATACTTTATTTTCAATTCGTTTCCATTGCGTTTCCACTGCATTTCCTTTATAAAACTTTGGTGCCACCCAATGCTATTCTAAGTTACACCAACTCCTTTTCGAAAATCCTTTGTAATATAATCTATAAATAGAAGGATGCAACGGTACCGTTTACTTAGGCGGAAAACTCTTAGATGTAGATATGGATGTAAAGGCATAAATATCAGTACCAAAAATCATGGAATGATAGAATACGTTAGTGAAACGAAACAAAATAAGAATAGTACTGCATTATTAACTGACACCATCAAATCCAGGCTAAGCCGGGCCAGAATTGTTGGGATTTCCCAGGAAATGAAGCTCTCGACAGCCTGTTTCAAACTCGCTCGGATGGGCTGCAGCGGTTTAAGCGAGGCGGTGGGCCCTAATATAAGAAAAAAAAAAAAAAAAAAAAAAAAAAAAATCCGAGTACAACACAGAAAAAAAAGTAGACTGAGGATTCACGGAATCACGGTAACATATAAATACGGATTTAGAGGTGCCCCTTCTGTGAATCTTTGTTTATCATCAATATTTGTACAACCTGTTTTAATAGCATTATAAAACATATTGAATTCAATAAAATATCTGGGGGTACCAAATCACATAATTCCATTTTCACTGCAATAGCCGCCAGCATAAGATTCGAACACGTATCATCATTATTAACACAAAACATCATCACAATGGACAAAATAGTACAGCTTGCGCAAACTCACAAAAAGCCAGAAGATATTAAAGCTTTTCAGTATGGTACAGCTGGATTCCGTATGAAGGCCAATATCTTGGATTCGGTAATGTTCACCACGGGGATCCTTGCTGCTTTGAGATCAAAGTATCTTGGCGGCAAGACCATTGGTATTATGATCACGGCTTCCCATAACCCACCACAAGATAACGGGGTTAAGTTAGTGGATCCAATGGGAGAAATGTTGGAGCAGTACTGGGAAAAATATGCCACTACGTTGGCTAACGCCGCTACTCCGGAACTTTTGGCTAAAGAAGTCAGAGAATTGAGAGATAATTTGAAAATCGATTTGAAAGTGCCTGCTAATGTGATTATTGCTAGAGATTCTAGAGATTCTGGTCCAGCTTTGGAGAATGCGGTGCTCGATGGGTTGAAATCATTAGATGCTAACGTGAAACAATTTGGATTATTGACTACCCCTCAATTACATTTCTTGGTACGCAACTTCAATACGAACGAGCCCAAAGTCGAATCCAGTTACTATGAAAACACTTCCAGAGCATTCCATGAACTTCACGAATTGACAAAGAAAGACGTTAACTCCTCTAGCATTGATATTACTATTGACGCCGCTAATGGCATTGGTGGTCCAAAAGTTCAAACTTTATTTGATGAATATTTGAAAGATAAAGTAGATTCCTACAAAGTGGTGAACAACGACTACACCCATCCAGATTCATTAAATTTTAACTGCGGTGCTGACTTTGTAAAAACAAACCAAAAATTGCCAAATGGTATTGCCACCGAAGCTGTTCCTGATAAGTTGTATGCGTCTTTTGATGGGGATGCAGACAGAGTGGTTTTCTACTATGTCAACCTCGCGGAGAAAAAATTCCAATTGTTAGATGGCGACAAAATATCGTCATTGTTGGCGAGATACTTTGTCAGTATTGTCAAAAAAACTGGTCTCAAGTTATCCGTTGGGGTAGTACAAACTGCATATGCTAATGGCTCGTCTACCAACTACTTGAAACAGAAATTAAGACTTCCAGTTGAGTGTACCCCAACCGGGGTAAAACATTTGCACCATGTTGCTCAAAGATACGACATTGGTATTTATTTTGAGGCGAACGGGCACGGCACTGTGTTGTTTTCAGAGAACTTGCTTGAGCAAGTTAGTGCTGTTGCCAAAGGCTCAAGCGATAATCCTGCTGCTAAAAAATTGTATTACTTCACCAAGTTGATTAATCAAACCGTCGGCGACGCCATTTCTGATTTACTCGCTGTCTTGATAATTTTGAGAGACTTGCAATGGGACCCAGAGACCTGGAACTCTGCATACACCGACTTGCCAAACAAGTTGGTGAAAGTGGTTGTTAGGGACCGTACAATTTTCAAGACCACCAACGCCGAAAGAACTTTGATTGAGCCAAAAGGGTTGCAGGGCAAAATTGATACAGCCGTAAAGAGTGTGAGTATGGGCAGATCTTTTGTCAGGGCTAGTGGCACCGAAGATGCAGTTCGAGTTTACGCTGAGGCAAAGACCCAGTCTGAAGTTGAGCAGTTATCTTCGGCGGTGTCTGAGCTTGTCAAAGAATTTTCCTAGTTTGTTGCTATTTTTGCTACGTGCGCTATTACTACCTTCATATCCTCGTCATCACTGTTTTTCCTTTAGTTTTTTTTTTTTTTTTTTTTTTTTTCCCTCATTATCTTTTTCGATGTATCCCTGCCAGCCAGTCCACATAGGGCAGCCTATACCTATAAATCTATTTCTAAGACAATCACCCTGTAGCTGTAGCTTTGTACACGGCCAGCGGCCGATCACCCCTCGAGGAATCAAGTGTTTTCGTTGTAGTGCCTTTGGCTAAAGTTTGTTGCAGGAAAAGCGTAACAACTTGTGGGACCATCCAGACCCGTTTTGCCTCTTGACATTTGTGCAAGTTTGTCTGCTTTCCAAGCACAAAAAAGAAAACTGCGTAGACCGGGAATCGAACCCGGGGCCCAACGATGGCAACGTTGAATTTTACCACTAAACCATCCACGCTTCACGCACAACAGCAGCGCTTGTGCTGGACAGCAGCGTTTTCTTTTGGTCCGGGGGCACGACTTTGACACCGGGGGCACGGCGCCCCGACGCGCCGGGGGCTCGGATTTGTGCCACAGTGCCGCTGGACATGTGGCGGTGCACGGAGCGTTCCATCGCGCGAAGTTGCTGCGGGTGGTGCCTGGTGCCTGTGGCCAGAAACTTTTGACTTTGCAATCGCTATTTTTATCTTCGAAACATTGCCACTTGCTGGACGAGCAAGTAGGTAACCGCAAACCCACTTTCTCTGTAGGCAGCCCGAGCTCGAGCTCGAGCTCGGGCTCGAGCCCAAAGCTCCCGGACGGCCCTCCACGGCACCCGGGGGCACAGCTTGAACATCCCTTGCGCACAGCGCTTGTGCTATTTATACCCTGTCCCCCTTTTCGTCCCTTCTTCCCCGTCAATTGCTGCCTCCGTTCCCGAGCGAGATCCAGAGCTCTCTTTCCATTGTGTCCAGCTGTGCACAATCAGAGCCAGCTGTAGCTGGGTGCTATTGTCGTCCAGTTCTCCCAGCTGGAACTGGAACTGCTTTTTTCTGTCTTTTTTCTGTCTCTTTTCTGTCTCTTTTTCTCTTTTTTTTTTTTTTTTTTTTTTTTTTTTTTTTTTTTTTTTTTTTTTTTTTTTTTTCTTTCTTTCTTTCCATGCTATACTTGCCATTGCCGTTCCGGGACACTTCCTCACTCGCTTCAGTAACACACTTTCCCCTGCTGTCCGCCGCCACCCGCCGTCTTTCCACTTCTGGCTCTTCCCTGCCCTTTCTTTTGAATTTGTTTGGCACTTTTTCCAGTAACTTTCTGCTCTTCTTGCGCCTGTGCTGGCCTCGCTGACGAGCTTCTTTCTCTCTTCTCTTCCCTTCCCTTCCCTTCTCTTCCTCGGGTGCTGCCACTTCGCCGCTTGTCTAGCTGCCTGGTTACACACTGCTCGCCCGCCATCGACGCTGGGGAACTGCAAAACAGCGAAAAAGAGTATCGCTACAAGTCTCGGGGACTTTCGCTCTGTTCCTTGACACTCCACACCCGCCGGGAAAGTGAACATAAGTCAGCTTGCAAGAACCGTAGCGGACTGACCTGAAATTGAGAGTCGTTGCGCTCAAGGCTCATCGCTTCGTTCCTTTTTCCTTTTTCTCTTTTCCACTCGCAGCGCGCTCTCGCTTTTGTTCTCTTGTCCCCCCGTCTCATAAGGTAAGAGCATAGTCACTTTAGCGCGCACACGCTACCATCCCTTTTCTTTTCCTGGTTTTTTTCCGACATCTTTTTGACCTCCACCGAAAATCTTTTCACCGGAGGCTCCCCATAGCATCGCTCGCTGTCCACCACAGCACGTCGAGGACAAAACTCTCCAGTCGAAGCATACCTGATTACTCCGAGGACTCGGTGCGCTGTCTCAAAACATACACAAGCACCGCAGTCGTCTTTCTTGTCGAGCGCTGCCCAGCCTAGCACTGACGACTCTGCCAGTCAGGCAAAAGATTGTTGCAGCATTTCAAATCCACGATTCCGCCACAGCGACAGACAAGGAAGTACGATAGTCGATAAAAAGATAAAGAGATAAAGAGATAGAAAAAACAACAACAACAAAAGCACAGCTATCTGCAGAGAAAAAAACATAGAAGAACCAGCCACTAAAAGTATCGCGCGGTACAGTGCCATTACCAGCCGTCCAACACAAGAGCATATAAAATCTTAACCTCGGTCCATGATACATCGCCATGTTTAACAAATTTTCAAGGAAGCCAAAACAGAAACCCGAGGAAACCTCAACTGCGACGTCTTCAAGGAAAACAAGGAAAGGCGCTGTGCAAAGCAGGTCAAAGGACACAAAACCCCAAGATAAGCTGAAAAGAAGCGTTAGCGCTGGGAGCATAAGTCTCACAAGCCTTGGTACTCGCAAAAACAGCCGCGGCAACAGCAAGAGCAAAGATAGCAAAGATAGCAAAGATAGCAGTGCTACTGCAAATAAAGAAAATATTGAAAATGTTGTCGGCGGCAGTGACAAAATAAGGAGTAAAGAAAATGACAGTCATAACAGTTGCAGCAGCGATGGCAGTGGCGACGGCGATGGCGACGGCGATGAAATCATGTTGGAGCAGGAGCAGGAGCAGGAAGAAAGACAGCGAAGCGCTGGCAAAGATCTGCGCAGTGACGATCTTTTTAGCGGCGGAACTAAAAACGATAAGCAGAAAACGCTAGAAAATCAAAAGGATGTCAAAAATAATGGTGAGGACAGTAATAATAATAATAGTAACAATAATGACAATGACAAAGCTAACAATAGCGAAAACGATAATGACAACGACAATGATAGAGGTGATGATGATAATGATCATGATGATCATGACGATGATAATGATAATAATGATGATGGTGCAAAAGGCAACGTTAGCGATAACGGCAATAACGATAAAAAAGACAGCGACAATGACAATGACAATGACAACGACAGCGACAGCGACAGCGACAGTTCGTTAACGATGAAATCAGTGCTCTCGTGGAGTCATTCTGAGTCATCCTTGATATCAGCTATCAGCTTGCAAATTGAAAAAGAGCGCTCCAAGCAAGAGAAACTCAAGGTGGAAACTCTTAACAAGTCACTTGAGCTTTTAAGTGCTGCTATTGATTACAAGATTCCTAAACAGCTTATTCCTCAGATTTTCAACAACTCGATAAAATTAACTAGCGAAGAGATGCAAAAGAAATTGCAGCAGTACAAGGATCAGCCAATGCACCAAAATCAGCCGCTTCTGTTATCTCATGATCAACACTCGCAACAAATACAAGTTTACCCACCGCCTGCGTCGTCAACGGCTACCATATCAACCCCAACTGCTAAACCAATCAAGTCGCATTCTTCGTCAATATCTTCGACCTCAACGGGCCTGTCATCTCACCAACAGTCTCAGCATCATCATCAATCCCTGCATTCGCATTCACGTTCACAGCTGTATTCTCTGCAGAAACCAACCACTCTGGTCTTCAAAGTCAACATGCCACAGCAGATCCATTATCAATTTCACCACTGGCAGGGTCCGCATGGCGGCAGCACTCGTGACACTAACGCTGATGATGATACTCCAAGTAAAAGACAAAGAAGGCTGTCTGATGTGTCATTTGCTAATACTAGTGCCAGTAGTGTTGCTGACACTTCCGCATCTTCAACAATCACCAATATTAGCACAGCTACAAACTTTGGTCTTTCTCCAAGACCTCTGCATCACGTCTCTCAACTGCCTTCATTAACTTCATTGAATCTATTACCTGGGCAGGGTGCAAGCAGTACTGCCAGTGGCACGAGATCACCGCTTCGTAAACTGTTGAGCCATCGTCGACATTTGTCGGAAAATGCGGCTTCCAAATATTCAATGCCTTCGCTGCAACTGATGTCAAGTTTCAATAGACTGTTCATACCGTCTCATTTCAGCACATTCAATGCTAACGCCAATGCCAATGCGGGTAGTCCAACGAGACAGCTTAATCAATCATCTCAACCATCAGTACAGCAATATCAACAAAGTCCTCGTCGTCTGCATCAACATCAACCATCACAGCAGTATCCTCAAATTTTGGAAGGATCATTTCAAGGAAATTTTGTGTTTCCGGCGCAGCCCACCCCACCACCGACCCAGGCTCATCATCATCGACATCAGCAGCAGCAGCAGCAGCAGAGAGCTCAACTTCCTCCTCCTTCATCAGCTGCTACTGGCCCGCCCCGTGGCCCTAGTCCTGGCCCTAGTTTTGTACCCGGAACATCACCATCGCCCTCATTATCAACTCGGTCAACTAGTCACGGGCACAGCACTGGGCATAATCGTCATCAAAGGGGGCATTCGAAGACTGATGTGAATTTTGTGATATCTCCACCAGATCGTCGTGATGATAGTGGTAGTAAGAAGTAAAGTTCTGAGTCTGAAGAGAAATTACTCCAAGAATATGGTAATTATGGTGATATCTTGTCTCCCAACTTGCTATAATTTTGCCGTGTAAAGTTTTTACTGTTCCATATTTATCATGCCTTACCTTACATTATCTAATTTCCCCTTTCCTTTCCTTCACATCGTCACCCTAAGTTGCATTTATTTTTGTCTCTTTGTTTTCTCTTTTAATTTTTCTAAATTTAATAATATCTTCTTTTTTTTTCTATTTCTACCTTTCGTGTACATCATTTTTCTTTCTTTTTTTTCTTTCTTTTTTATCTATGTGATATAGTGTTATTATGATAAACGAAATACGATATATGTCTGTCTTATATGGCCATTTAATCTTTCTTTTTTATCGGTTTTCATGGCGCACAGTCTAATGCTACTTTTGAGCCGTTGCGATTTACGAGTTCATTGGTAGTGGCAGCTAGGTTTGCTCTTACACCAGTACTGCTCAAGCAATCTCGCGCAAGTTCTGTAGCTATAAAAAGCTACGGTTATACTTTATGGCATGTGCCACTTTGCAAGGTGAACCTATTGTTTAACTAGTTTAGTGGTACTGGATTAGAAAAAATTTGCATTCGAGGAATTTATAGCACCAACGAGTACTGCAACAGCTTTTGGGTTAGCCCAACATGAATCCTTTAAAAAATGATTATATATACAGATGAATCTTAATCAGCATGATTTCGTATAAAGGTGAATCAGTCGGGAAAGGGAACAAAAAAAAAAAAAAAAAAAAAAAAAAAGAACTTTGCAGCAGGTCAATCGATCACCATCTCTTTCCGTGTATTCGACATCACATCATAAGAACACAATACAAGACAAGACGATTCATCTGAGCTCATGTAAATGATAACATGTTCAGATGTCCAAAAATTTGTCAATGGTGGTTCTCTTATATTTTTGGCTTGCCTTATTACTGAAAGATATCACTTGCTTATAAGAATCCCAACATTTTTTTCCAAACATGCTGCATTCATTAAACGCACCACCTGTGCCGCTGCTGCAATGATGTTAAAAACTGGGAAAATTTTTCCGAGCCACACAAGAATGAGGAACGCACCATGCATAACAGGTCTTACGGTTATTGCAAAAGGTGCGATAAAGAAGAGAAAAAGTAAAGTAAGAAATTATTATTATTATTAACTGCTTTGCAACACTCAGAGGAGTATGTGTATACAAACACAGAAATAATTAGGTAGTAACTGTCATGAAATAATAATTAAGTTAGACGAAACATTAGTTTGATAACAGCTCCAGTAAATACAATAAAATCTATAGCTAACTATAGTTGGAGACTACAAAATTAAGGCTAAAACAGAAAAATATGCTATATATTGTAGTCCACGTTGCCGACGTATCCTCGATGAACGAACGGCACATTGCATTGGTGCCCAACCTGGAAGCTCGTTTTCTGCTATTGTCGGTCGGCTGCGCAACTGATGCATTTAATGCACTTTATCGCTGCCGTTTGCCGTTACTATATATTCTGTTTCTGTTTATGATTATTTTTCTTACTCTTTCTTGAGGTCAAAACTTTTCCTGTCCTCGAGAACTTGAAAATTTTGATTGTTTGAATAAGGCACCAATTGCGATACATAATCATTTTTCCATCTTTGCAACGATGACACTGATAAGATCTCGCGGGAATTGTTTAATGTCTCAGCCATGTTAGTAACTCGTTTCCAAAGGAACAGCACATAGCACAATTTCATTTCTATTGTAGTAGAGTTCTTCTGGTAGTTTAACCTTAGTATAGCGAGTTCACCGGTTGCGTAGCCCCGAGACGCATCTTTGATCCTCGCATCTGGTGCGTTTTGTATGTGCCGTGAGAACGAAAACTAAAAAAAAAAAAAAAAAAAAAAAAAAAAACAAACATAAAGAAACTGTCAACGGCATTACTGAATAAATTCCCGCTAGAACATCCCAGACAAATAAAGGCAAGAAAATTTTTTTTCTCTTCTCTTCCTTATCAGATGCTCAAGTCCTTATTTCTGGTCACTTGCAAGAACAGCCTCACTTTCTTCAGCCCATTTAAAACGTCGTACAAGCCCTTAATATCACCATACAGAAGATTCTTTGCAATGGCTACTACTGCTAATGCAACCGCCAATATCAGGCTCCCAGACTGTCTCGAGAAGATACGTCCTAAGATCAGCCCCGAGTTCGATTATTCCACCAACTCCAACTATTTGAACTTCCTTGTCAAGAAAACTGCTCTTGACTTTGAGATCAACTTCAAGGAAAAATTGCTTACTGGTTTCGTCCAATACAGTTTATCGCCATTGAATAACTCCACTAAATCTGTGGTGTTGGATCTCACTAGCATCAACATTGCTGATGTTTTAATCAATGACAAACATGTGTCCAATTACAATATTCACAAACAAGACGATGAAAAATACAAGCTTGGTCATGCTTTAGAAGTGCCAAATTTCAATGATGTCGCCTTTGTCGCCGGTGAGGAATTCCAACTCCGTATTTATTTTTCCACCACTAGCAGCTCCACTGCATTGCAATTCTTGAGCAAAAGTCAAACTGATGGCCAGCAGCACGAGTACTTGTTTTCTCAATCCGAACCTATCCATGCTAGATCCATTTACCCATGCTTCGATACTCCATCCATCAAGTCACCGTTCCAAGTTAGAGTTAAATCTCCATACAAGACGTTAGTCTCCGCATTGATTGATAAAAAGGCGCAAGCTAAAGAAACTGACCCATCAGTATACCATTTCATTCAACCAGTGCCTATTCCATCCTACTTGTTTGCTATTGTTAGTGGTGATATCACTAGTGCTAGAATCGGTCCAAGATCTTTGATTTATACTGAACCTGTCAACATTGAGCGTTGCGCCAATGAATTCAAGGATGAAGTTGTTGAGAAGTTTTTACAAATTTTGGAAAAATTGATCTACAAGTACGAATGGACCGATTATGATTTTGTGGTGGCTCCGATGGCTTTTCCTTATGGTGGTATGGAAAACCCACAATTGACTCTTGCCAATAGCACCATTATTAGTGGCGATGCAGAAAACATAGACGTGGTGGCTCACGAACTTGCTCATTCATATTCTGGAAATTTGGTTACTAATGGGTCTTGGGAACATTTTTGGTTGAATGAAGGTTGGACCGTCTATTTGGAGAGAAGAATTCTTGCTGCTTTGCATGGTGAAAGTTACAGACATTTCAGCGCAATTATCGGTTGGAATGATTTGGAAGAAAGCATTAGTAGAATGGATCAAAAGTACACCAGATTGATTCAAAACTTGAAAGACGGTAGCGATCCTGATGATGCATTCAGTACTGTTCCTTACGAAAAAGGGTTCAACTTTTTGTTCCATTTGGAAAATACTGTCGGTGGTACTGAGAAATTCGATCCATTTATCAAGCACTATTTCTCTAAGTTCAACAAAAAGTCGTTAGATACTTACCAATTTATTGAAACTCTTTTTGAGTACTATGCTGCCCAGGATCAAGAAATTTTTGCCAAATTGCAAAAAGTTGACTATGAAACTTGGCTCTTAGGTACCGGGTTGCCACCAAAGCCACAGTTTGATACTACCTTAGTTAACCAATGTTTGGCCCTTTCCGAAAAATGGTACACCGCCATTACTCAGGCCAACGCCAATAACATTAAGCTTACCAAAGATTCGTTGAGTCAACAATTCAGCAATGATGCCGATGTTGCTTCTTATAGCTCTAATCAGCTTGTAGTATTTTTGGACAGTTTGTCCAACTACAATGACGAAAACCAACAGCTTTTATCTACAGAAAATGGGCAAGTTGCTTTGCAGTTCATTGAGGAAGAGTATTCAAGAATCTCTAAAAATGGTAATGCCGAAGTGAAGTTTAGATTTTTTAAAGTCTTGCTCAAGGGAAGAGTTACCAAGGAATACCAAGTCTTTGCTGATTGGTTAGGTACTGTTGGGAGAATGAAATTTGTTAGACCTGGTTACATTTTGTTAAATGAGTGTGATAAACAATTGGCAGTGAAAACTTTCAAGAAGTTCGAAAGTTTGTATCACCCAATTTGTGTAGCTATGGTGAAGAAAGATATTGGCTTAAGTTAGGTACAATTAACTGAGTAAAATAACAAAAAGGAGACAACAAATATGCTGAGTAATCTGGAGGAATTTTTTTCCTTTTCAGTTTTTCTCCGTGATGCTGACATCCGTATACTCTAATAATGAATGAAAAAAATTAATAACCTTTTAAGAAATAGGAATAACTGTAACAATAATGAACGTACTTTATCATTGGTAAAGGCAGTCTTAAATTGTCTTCAGTGCCGCCAACTTAAGCCAGCTAATTATATTTGAACTATATGGAAGGTAGACAGTGACTATAATTTATCGGATATTTCCGCAGTAGACCAAATTTACATTAATAAATTTTCAAATGCAAATCAGAACAGTCAAGTTTGTATTAACATATAAACAGCATACTTAAGGGAACTTGTCAGACTGCCACTTGTGCCCACCCCGTAAGAACTTCTCACTAGGAGCGTGTTGTACAGGGTCGAAATCATTGCTTCTTGTCTCAACTTTGTAAAAACAAGGTTTCAAACGACAAGAACGGTAATAAAAATTTAGATGACTGGATCAACTAGGATACACAGACCAAGCTATTTCAAACCTCATTCTAGAGCACAAGGGTTATTGCCTCATCAACCAAGTTGGATTCAGTGGCTCTTTTGAAGAGTCAAAGAGAGACGTGACCTATAGAAATGATCCTACTTTAGAAATTTGTTAGAAAAATTGTCTCCTTTAAAAATTTATTTATTCTTTCATGTCTGTTGATATTGTTCAATAAATAAGATAATTTGGAAGTATTAGCTGAGCCAAGAGAAGCTCAACCATATGGGGGGCTACTTACTGAAGTACGTCGACAGAGAAAGAAAACCATAAAAAATATTACAAAAATGAAGGGCTCGGCGGCCTTTTTATAGTTTTTCCAGAGAGGTTTCGTGCATCTCCCAAAAGGGTAAACACCAGTGCTGTTAGAAAAATTTTTTTAGGCGTGAGATGAGATGACCCGACTGCGTTCTTTTTCGCGCTGTTTAATATTTTTGCTGGTTGTTGGCTACTGGTTGCTGCTAGTGATAGATGATGGTTATGAGGCTTTTTGCTTTGAAATTGACTATCAATAGTTGGTTGTCATGGTTGAATTATTCTGTAGTGCGGGTTAATATGTTGTGCTATTATATTGTCCTTGTCACACATATACCGCCACTGTAGTGAAAAACCGTGCTTTTTACAAGTTATTTTCAAGCAGATATCAACTTGCTTTTTATTTCCTTGTTGACATGTTGCACAGCTGAGATACTACTGATGAAAACCAAGTAAAGTTTCCATCCTGCGTAACATTCTAACGATAATTTGTTTCCAAAGGTCTACGTAAACCTGCTTCTGAATTATGTATCTTGAGCTATTTCAAATTATATATATATATATATATATATATATATATATATATTTGATTCACGCTAGAGACTTTAATGTTAGTGATATTACCGAATATCTCTGTAAGAGTGGTGTGTCCTCGATTTGAGGTTCTGGAGTACCCCTCGATTTGAGGTTCTGGAGTACCCCTCGCTTTAGTATTAATGTCTCTTTGTCTTGGCAACATTTGTTACTATTTTTCAAGTAGGGGGTGGTAACGAACACTGGGTTAATAAGGAATAATAAGTACTGAAAATGTTATAGAGACTTGTCAGTGCTCCTAAATCGGATTATTGGCTCAAAAAAATTCTAGATCAAGGATTTACTTTTGTTTCCACATTTAAATTTCCTTTTCTTTTATTTTTTCAATGAACGCAAAGTTCAAGAAACATGGAAAGCAAAGTACGAGATTTTACGCGTCGGAGCCTCGTTCACAAGCACCGTATTTACTACTTTCCGCCATTACCAAAACTCGCCAACAAGTTGGAGTACCATTTGCGAAGGTTTCTCTTTTCTTCCCCAAAAGTTGCTATTAATCCGAGCATTATGTACAACGTTCTATTTTTCAGCCCCGCAGTTGGCAATCTGCATCTCAGTATATCTTTAAGAACAAGAAGGAGTGTGTTTAGAGATCTTACCGGGTGACTTTAACAATAGGTGACACAATACATACGGCTAGAAAAGAGATTGTATTGTCTTCGGCAGCTTAATTATAGAATTGGCTATTAACGGTTATCCTCATTTTGGCGTTGCACTCGTTTGTTAGAATTTATGCGTAAATAGGAGATAGAGCATATCAAATGGAAATTTAGCTTTTGCGTATTCTAAAATCGCAAATTGGTACCTATCTGATTTTTCAACTGAAGGCACATTCTGTTTTTTATCACATTTATTCATCCTAATAGCATGGTTACTGCCGTGGCAAAATCTTTTTGATAGTCTCCGTATTTCCACAATGGTCGTGATGCTGCAGTATGCTCGCAGAAGGTAGGTCATTCACCGCCTGGCGTTGCTATATTTCGCTCCAAAAAAACGGACTTTATACTCCGGTTGACAAAAATAGAAAAAATCCTTGACTTTCTAAGGCATATTAATGTATTGTAGTTCGTTACGATTGTTTCAATAGTTCGTATACTGCACAACAGCACATCTTAAATCGCTCTTCATATCCGCTTACTTACCGTTGGTACATACTGTACCATAAATAGCATAGCACGATTGCACACTAAGCAGTTGTGGCAGTCAAGAGAAGAAAAAGATTACGTAACTATGCAACCCAAAAGCCTGGGTGCTTCGCTTTGGCAGTAATTGCTTATTGTAGCGCACTGCAGCAGTAGCCTAAAACTTAGTGCATTAGTGGACATAAATGTCGCGTTTTCATGTACCCCGGAGTGTTTCAGTTGGGCGAAGCAAGGGTGGTTGGTGTGTGTCTGTGGGTGTCCCACAAACCTCCACCCAAACCATAACAGTGTCTGGCCACAGTCATGATTTATACTCCACTTTTTTTCATCTTAGCAACGACTTGGTGCGCTTTTTGGTTCCGCTTCCACCTCCACCAAACTTTCAGAGAGGTTTGTTTGAAATTCGAGAAAGATATTTTTTCTGAAACCTATACAAAAAGAAAAGCAAACAGACACTCTTTTTAACCAACCGAGGCGGCATAATATGTTGGAAAAATTCCAAGTTGTTTGCATAAAATTGTGCGTTAGGATCTTTTTAAGTCACTCCGGAGCTCAAAACCATCTGCGGTGCAAGATAGATAGATGGCTTACCTCCTATTGTCCAATCAGTTATAGTCATCCACAATAGTCCAAGCGAGTGTGAGACGGTGACAGTACTGTTCATACATATCCTCTAAAACAAAATAACCGGGGTACGTTGGGGTGCATCTTTTAAACTCACCGGGAAATGATGGGGGTGAATAACTAAAGAAGCTATCTTTTAGCTTGTGTGAAGAGCATAAGTGACGAATTGAGCGAACTGAGAGTTGATGATCTCCTCGAGCTTAATTCTAAAGGGACTTACACTATGTAGGCCAATGTTGTTCTAGCTTCGTTAATCGGCAGTTCAGCATTAGAGCGAGAAATACATAATTTGCCTTTAAATGTAAGCTTGTTGAAAATTATCTTGATAACAGCAAGCTAGGCTCGGTGATTGGAAAAACTATGTTTTGTCCGAAATGTTATCCCGAAAGTGGAGGGGCGTACTTGAATTGTCCGGTTGACAACTTAAATGTTAACAATGTATCACACGATTTAGTCCTGAATGTGTTAGCGCGTCTGGCTCCAGCCTTTTTAAGATGGTACCTAAAAATAATAGAAAAATAGGTATAGCGTGCCTAATAAAAAACTACAGCTGCTATAAGTTCTTTTCTTTCTTCTTCTAGTGCTCACTCCTTTTCAACTGCCTTACGTCATCACAGTAAAATCAGAAACATAAATAGGCCCTTACGGTATCATTTAGTGTGTAGCGTATCCACAGCTTCCAAAATCAGCTCAACTACACAACAACCATGCCCCCGTACTACTTGCCATATAATGCTGCAACTTAGTCTGCATAAGTGTCACTGCCTTCTGCATATATGAACGTAAGTGTACAGAAGCCAAGAAGTTGTGACCCGCCTGCAATAGGCTTGCCTACTATGACATAATCAAACATATTGGGATATTTGGCCATTATAAAACATATTTCATGAATAAATCAAACCTTTAGGCTATGATCCAGTTGAACTTGATAAATTCTATAAAAAAGCGCGTATCCCCGAGTTATTTTCTGCATATTCAATCTCATTTTAGCTTATTCAGGCTGATTTCTACAAAGACCAAAATTCTTATAACAGCTCCTTTTCGTTTCAATATACTAACATGAGTCTGAGCCTCAACACAAACGAAAGCCCCGAGAAGCCACAGCAAGTGGCTCATGTGGAAAGCAATCATGAAACGACAAGCCATGGAGAAGTTGATGACAAATTGTATATTGATTCCAAGAATTCTTACCTCGGTTTTAGAGGTCAAAGGCTTCATCATGCGGTGTCTTTCTTTGCTGGTATGGGGTTCTTACTTTTCGGCTATGACCAAGGCGTTATGGGCTCTTTGTTAACGCTTCCTACTTTCAACGACACTTTTCTGGCCATCAACTTGAAACTTCACCCAAACCATGAGACATTGCAAGGTTTTGTGGTTGCAGTGTACGAGATCGGATGTTTGGCCGGGGCATTATTCACTATGTGGCTTGGTGATAAAATTGGTAGACGGAAAACTATTTTTACTGGCTGTATAATCATGATTATCGGAGCTATAATCCAGTGTGCTTCTTTCTCTACTGGCCAATTAATTGCTGGTAGAATCATCACTGGTATCGGTAACGGTTTGAATACAGCCACAGTGCCAATGTGGCAATCCGAGTGTGCTAAAGCCGAAGCTAGAGGTAAATTGGTTATGTTGCAAGGTGCTTTGATTACTGCTGGTATCATGATCTCATATTGGATTGATTTTGGTTTCTATTTTGTGAAGAACAGTTCCGTTTCTTGGAGATTTCCAATTGCCTTCCAAATTTCATTTCCATTAATGATTTTGCCGTTCATATTGAAGATGCCTGAATCACCAAGATGGTTGATGAAGGTTGGTCGAGTGGAAGAAGCTAGAAAAGTTTTTGCCGCATTTGATGATGTTTCGCTCAATGATGCACTCGTTACCAAAGAAATTCAGGAAGTGCAATATGCTTTACAAGAAGAATTAAAAGGAAATGGTGGAAAAGTCCTTTGGAAAGATTTATGCAGTCAAGGTGAGGCTAAAAACTTTCACAGAGTCATGTTGGGAGTCTGGTCCCAAATTATGCAACAAATCACCGGTATCAACTTAATCACATACTATGCCGGGACAGTCTTTGAAGACTATATTCACATGTCGCCATTTAACGCAAGAATTTTAGCTGCATGCAATGGTACTGAATACTTTCTTGCTTCCTGGTTTTCATTCTATACTATTGAAAGAATTGGAAGAAGAAAATTGATGTTGTTTGGTGCTGCTGGTCAAGCTATTTCTATGGCAATTTTAACTGCTACTACTTATGTCGCTGATCCAGAGCACCAAAACAATAGTGGTGCCGCTATTGTTGCTGCAGTTTTCCTTTTCGTTTTTAATACTTTTTTCGCTATCGGTTGGTTAGGTATCACTTGGTTGTATCCAGCAGAGATAACTCCATTAAATATTAGAGCTGCTGCTAATGGCCTATCTACTGCCAGTAACTGGTCGTTCAATTTTATGGTAGTCATGATTACCCCGGTGGCCTTCAAAAGCATTGGCTCTTATACTTATACCATTTTTGCAGTTATCAATGCTCTCATGCTTCCTGTCATCTTCTTTCTTTATCCAGAAACCTCTGGCAGATCCTTAGAAGAAATGGATAGAATTTTTGCTTTGTCCAATCCTTGGACTCCATGGGATGTTGTTAAAATTGCAAAAGACTTGCCATACGAATATGATCATAAAACTCTTGAAGATCGTAATAAGGCCGCCGCCACTCACGTCGATAATAACAAAGATGAAAAACTTATTAGTGATAATTCTGCTTGAGCTTCTCATTTTCATCTAAGTTGACGTATATTTTGTTTTTTTGTTTTTTTTTGTTTTTTGTTTTTTTTTTGTCTTTTTTGTCTTTTTACTTTGATATTTTGTTACACCTGCTTCTTCAACTGTTTTTACTTTAGTATTTTTCACGCATTATACTCTAAAACTATTTTTTTTGACTAGAACTTGGGCTGTATTTGTAGTTAAAAATTACCAAAGGTAAGTTATATCAGATTAGAAAACACTTTAATATTGATATTTAATTAGATTTTTCAAAGTTTATTGGTGACTCAAGTGCACATACTTTGCTATACGAACTCTGCCATTTGGTACATTTTCTCAGGCATCACTGCAACACCGAAAGCAGAAGCGAACGCAGTAACAAGATGTAATTTTGCAGGATTGCCTTGCTTATTGTTTTGCTGTACTCCGAACTACAGAGTACCTGAAAGGAAAGAGGATATGTGTAATTTTCCAAAGGTAAACACAAAGAAATGTTACTATTACAAAAAAGCTCACAAAATCTTGTTGTTCTACATTAATCTTTGTAAAAGAGCAAGCAAAAAAGGACAGGAATTTGAAAACAGCTTCTACTTCTCAGAAAGACCTAAACTGCAGTATAGCCACCATCAACAAGGATGTCGGTACCCGTAACATACGAAGCAGCATCTGACGCAAGATATAGATAAGCACTGGCAATTTCAAAAGGTAAAGCTTCTCTGCCCAAGGGGATCAAAGACCACATTTTTCCGCGATTTTCCCTTGGTAAATGGTCGTTCAACCCACTATCGCAGTAACCAGGTGATACTGAATTAACCCTAGCAAAACCAGCCCACTCAATGGCTAATGATTTTGCCAAATGTTTGATTGCAGCCTTGCTGACATTATATGGCGTAAGGCACATTGGAACATTAACAACATGGCCGGACATTGAAGCAGTAATTATGAAGCTTCCTTTTTTTTTCTTTTTGAAGATCCCACCAACGACTTTTGCACAGTAATAGACGCCGTTCAAGTTGACGTCCATCAAAGATTGCCAGTTTCGATCATCATGGTTGGCTTGATCAATAATGTTTCCTGTTTTCCAAACAATACCTGCATTAGCAACAAAAACATCAATAGTGCCAAAATCTTTTTCAATTTGTAAAATGGTTTCTTCTGTTTTGATCGAACTTGCTACGTCACACTGGTATGCTTGGGCAGTAACTTTGTTTTCTGTGGCTAGTTTTTGGGCGTTCTTTGAAGCATCACAAACGTCCATCAAGACGACGGAAGCTCCAGCTTGGGCAAAAGCCTCAGAAATGGCAAATCCAATACCTTGCGCTCCACCAGTAACGACCGCAACTTTACCATGTAGAGAGAACAAGTCTATAGCATGTCTTTTTTCTGGAAACAGGCGAGGCAACTCATCTTGGAACTCACTCGAGATGTACGACACCACAGGTGCCTCCCCGGATTTTCTGGTCGGGATCGTCATTGATTTGCTCTGTATGCAGCGTTGTGAATGCGTAGGTGCCTTTTGAACGCTAGTTCGAAGATCGAGAAGGAGACAGTTTATAGCCGATAAGCCAAGGCAAAAAGAAACTGAGCTGAAAGAAAGCAGTATGTGTTAACTTTGATTTTTGTTGAGATGAGAATAATATGAAACCGAAAAAGAAATAATGTCAATAAAAAGTCTATTGGGAGGAAAAACAGAGAAGGAAAATATACCGTAAGAATGTGGAGCCGGTGGTTCTCTTGCTTCCGGTGGTGGAGAAATATGCGCAAGGCCTGACAGGCTCAAACTGTTTTGCTCCAAGACGAGATACCTAGCCACTCGGATACGCGCATAGTCACAAAGAGCAGGAATTGAGGGATAGATCAGCTCGTACTCGAGAGCGTAATATAAGTTTAGTGTTAGTTTTTCATGTGGAGCCAATGGCGACAATAAGAAATGAAAAAAAAAAAAAAAAAATTACTCCACCAGAAGCAGCAGAAACAGTGACAACACTATGGGTGGAAGAATTCAACAGCCACTCCACCTGGCATACAAAGCAACTGAAGCAAAAAATGTGTCAGCCGAGGCTGCGGCCAACTGAGGGTTTCCAACACTTTTGGTGGGAAGACTTTCGCTTTCCTGCGTTCTCGGGTGGAGGCAGCGGCGAACTCCGATATAGCTGTTTAGAAAGTGGTCGAGCCACCTCGGGCCCAGCCTGGGACGCATTGTAGCGTACAAATAAAGCTAAATTGCCGGTCCACGTCCCACGGTTTTCATGGAACTGGTTATCTGAGCGAAGGTCCTAGTTATCAGGAATTTTCCCATCAACTGCCAGCAGCCATGGACAAGTATTCTGCATCCCTCCGGTGAATGCTCCTGGATCGATTCACTGTGCTTGCAAATTACTTGTGCAACAGGCACGGCTAGGTGCCGTAGCGAATATATCTTGAGCTTCGTACTCTGTAAAACTCAGACAAAAGCTGATCTCTGTATTTATTTAAGGTATTCCCTAAAACGGAAACCTCTATTGTAGGCGGAAATCAAAAAAAATCAAAAAAATCAAAAAGTGGAACTACTGGTCCAGCAGTACCGCTGGCCTGCTATTACTGTCTTCCCCAACTAACTACGTAATGCTGGGCACTACGAGTTTAAGATTTGCTCTTGCATGTGTGGAGTGCATAACCCAAAAAAAAACGGCATGCAACAGAGTTTTATTTTGGAGGCCTGAGGGTAGAGTATACTCTGATCTATGTAAGCTACTGGTATTTAAAGAAGCACACGGGCCCCTTTTGTCATATATATAGTCTTTTTTTTTCTGATTGATTTTGGTGTTACAAAGTTTTAGTTGTCCACGTCGTTCCTGTCATTTATATACACTGACGGCCCAGTTTAGCGTTGCTTTACATTGTCTGTACTAAAAGTCTTGGTATTCTATTCTTGTCCTCGAGCGTGCCTCTACACACATAGACACGCCTACTAGCACAGCGTCGGCGAACAAAACAGGAACAAAACTCCACTTTGCCAATGTCGAAAAGCAGTGCAGGGTCTTCTGCTAAGATTGACATGGAAAAGCCACAGCATGCGGCTGGAGACGCGTTCAACGGCCACGATGGCAGCGGTGCTCAGACCGCAGTGGCCCGGTTGGTGGATCCTGATGATCATACCAGACACTCATTTTTGGGCCTAAGAGGACAGCGTCTCCAACATGCAGTGTCGTTCATGGCTGGTATGGGGTTCTTGCTTTTCGGCTACGACCAAGGCGTTATGGGCTCTTTGTTAACGCTTCCTACTTTCAACGACACTTTTCTGGCCATCAACTTGAAGCTTCACCCAGACCATGACACTTTGCAAGGTTTTGTGGTTGCGGTGTACGAGGTCGGATGTTTGGCCGGGGCATTATTCACTATGTGGCTCGGTGATAAAATTGGTAGACGGAAAACTATTTTTGCTGGCTGTATAATTATGATTATCGGAGCTATAATCCAGTGTGCTTCTTTCTCTACTGGCCAGCTCATAGTGGCTAGAATCATCACAGGTATCGGTAACGGTATGAATACCTCCACTGTACCTGTTTGGCAATCTGAGTGCGCTAGACCCGAAAAGAGAGGAAGATTGGTTATGCTACAAGGGGCGTTAATCACCGGCGGCATCATGATCTCATACTGGATTGACTTTGGGTTTTATTTCATTAAGCATAGCTCTGTCTCTTGGAGGTTTCCACTAGCTTTCCAAATAGTCTTCCCGCTATTCATTTTGCCGTTCATCTTGAGATTACCAGAATCACCAAGATGGCTATTGAAAGCAGGCAAAATTAGTGAAGCCGTCAAAGTGTTTTCAGCACTAGAAGACGTACCCGCAAACGATAGTTTTGTTGTTACGGAAGTCGAGGAAGTCGAGGAGTCTTTAGCAGCAGAGAGAGCAGCCGGTAACAACCAATCGGCCATCAAGAAAATGTTTACGCAAGGAGAACATCGCAACTTTCATAGAGCAATGTTGGCTATTTGGTCTCAAATTATGCAGCAAATTACTGGTATCAACTTAATCACATACTATGCCGGGACAGTCTTTGAAGACTATATTCACATGTCGCCATTTAACGCAAGAATTTTAGCTGCATGCAATGGTACTGAATATTTTCTTGCTTCTTGGATCGCCTTTTACACCATTGAGAACATTGGTAGAAGAAAATTGATGTTGTTTGGTGCTGTTGGCCAGTCCCTCTCCATGGCGATTTTGACGGCCACTACATACACCGCTAATCCAAGTCACCAAAATGATAACGGTTCTGCAATTGCCGCGGCCGTATTCCTTTTTGTCTTCAATACTTTCTTTGCTATTGGCTGGTTAGGTATGACATGGTTGTATCCTGCAGAAATAACTCCATTGAATATTAGAGCTGCAGCAAATGGGTTTTCTACGGCTGGTAACTGGTCGTTCAACTTTATGGTGGTAATGATTACCCCGGTAGGCTTTACCAACATCGGCTCTTACACCTACACAATTTTTGCTGTGATTAATGCTTTGATGGTTCCAACGGTCTACTTTTTGTATCCTGAAACTGCTGGAAGATCTTTAGAAGAGATGGATAAGATCTTTGCTTTATCGAATACACGGACTCCATGGGATGTTGTTAAAATTGCAGATGAAATGCCTCATGAATATGAAAACGGGCACTTTATCGAAGAGCGCAAAGGAAATGCCACGCATTTGGACAGTAACAATAATGGTGTGGTAATTGAGTGAAAGTTAATTTTTTTTTTAAAAAAAAAAAAAAAAAAATCTTTTTAGCTGGAATCAGCACTTACAAATTTAAGTAGATTTAGCTTGAAGTTTAAACAAATATGTTATGTAGTATATGTACTATATAGCCACTTTTATTTTCCGTCTTATTATAGCAACTTCCCTCAACATTAACCGTAGCTAACAATTGAACTTATGAAAAGCTGTATAGGTGCCTACCATCATCTGATTTTGATTCATTCTTTCTCCACCAAAGTTCACATTCGTACAAAAAAATTGCAAATATATTCAACAAAATGAGGATAGTGTAGCCGGTAGCTTGGTCTTTTTTACTTGACTCGAGACTAAAGAAGCAGGTTGCTTTCTTGGTGGAGGGAAACACGGCTGTATGCACCCGAATTAAGACACAAGCACAGTGGTGCTGGAATATCTAATATAGCAGAAACTACTTATAAATTAACCAGAAAAGAAGAAACAAATAAAAAAAAAAAAATAAAAAAAAAAAAAAAGATATACCTGAAGCTATTCCTAACTATTTTAGCAGAAACAAAATAATTTTTATTGGAGCAGTATCATATTAGAGGTTGTATATCCTAATCAAAGATTCAATGCAGAAATCACTTCGTAGATACCATAAGCCCCTGGATCTGGAGGAAAATCCTTTTTATTTTCAATTCCACCAACGTAAGTCGCACGACCCAACTTTGGCTTTAATTTTCTGGTATTTTCGGCAGCATCATAGGCTACCTTGATTGCTCTATTAATGTCTTTAGTGTTGCTGAAGGACCGCACAAAAGGTATCAACACATCCATCATTGTTCGATGCCCTTCGCGTGCTTTTGTGTATTCAAAAAGAGTAGAAAGACCAAAATTCAAAGCTTCAGCAAAAACATCCTTTTGGCCAACCAGCTCTCCTTGTTTTTGTTTTAATATTTCTTCTATTTTGTTAATGACAGATTTCATAAATATGAAAACAAGGGCACCTAATGTACCACCCATATCGTTTTTAATGATGCCCAATATAACATGGAGGGTTTTTAATACAGATCCTGAAGCAGCAAGCTTCTCATTGTCAAGTTTTAGCAAAATTATTTCCGCCCCGGTTTTCAAACCCTGGCCACAATCTCCATCGCCCATCTTGGTGTCCCAATCCGTAAGGTCAGGCTCTTTAGCGATAACACGCTGTGCTGCGGTTCTTATGATCAAATCAAGCTTCTTAGGATCAATTTTCAAATCAGGTAAAGAATCTGTTAGTGTAAATGATTGATCATCATCATAACCAACAAAATCCCGAATTATACGATCATTCTGTAAAGGGTAAATACCGTTGCTGAATTGTGTATTTGCCCAACATACAGCGTTAGTTTTCGCGTCCAAGAATTCAAAAATCTTTCGGGTATCAAAGACTTTAGTAGCAGCTGTGGTGGCATTGAATAGAGTGATTGTGAATATCTGGGCATTGAAAGATGTTACAAAGTTACCGGTATATATTCTCACCGGAATAATACCATAATCTCTCTCTAAAGTGTCAAGAGTGTTGTAAAGAATGTTTTTCTCTTCAATTGTTGGCACCCCACCTAAATTATTTATGAGTAAAACAATACGGTCACCCTTGTTGTAGTTAAAAAAGCCTCTGTCCTTGTCATTTTTATCCAAAATCATAGCAAGTAAACTTGGTAACAATTGTTCATTTCTAGGTATATAGTCAAGTTTTTGCACCCCTGGCTCATTATGAATTCCTAAGCCAATTTCGAATTCATTTGGCCCAAGCTTGCCAAAGTCGCTCAGTGAAGCATGCCCAGAAATATGCACATGGTCTAAACCAGCATTTATAGAAGCAGTAGAATCAATAACAGATTGACCAAACAGGTAAATATCGTCAATATTATAGTTGGCCTCTGAAGCACCACCTATGAGCTTAGACACGATGGTTATACCTGCCAAAGTGCGGCGACCTACTAACGAGCCAGCACTTTTAGTGACTGCAACATCATCGGTGACTCTGAGAATCCGGATTTTTTCGGTTCCGTATCTGGCAATGAGATCCTGAGCAGCCATACCAAAGTACAAGTTGTCTCCAGTATAATTTGTCAAGATAAATATACAGCCCGCCCATGGCACTTTTGGGTCTCCAAGCTCATGACAAACTTTCTCGGCTGCTTTGACGTTCTTGTAATTTGGTGAAGCAAAAATGTCACCGTGAGCTACAGCTGAAAGCATCCCAGTACCCACAAGACCATAAAACCCAGGTTCATGCCCAGAACCCCCACCAGAGATAAGAGACACTTTTGAATGGTCAAATTTGTTGTTAAAGATAACCTTCTCTTTGTCTAGCAAGGAAAGAAACTCATACTGAGAGGTAACCGCTCTCAAACAGTGGGGCACAAGCTGGCCTGGGTCTTTTGGAAGAAAATGTTTATTTGACATGCCGATAACCACAAAGCTAAAAATGTTAAACAACTAAGGAAAGGCAAAGAACTTACCTACTATTTGCTGCTTTTGATGGTAGTGCAAATACTGCTTGTCCGCAACTATAGTATTTATAAGATGTTGGAAAGACTGTCGGGGGCATTCCTAATGAGGCAGGTGGGTGGACTGAAAATCTGGGGTAAGGTTTCTCCACCAGCAAGATGACCGCCTTTCCCCAGGATATCACAGTTGCGGACTATCAAAGGTGCCAACACCGCTAAAAGACTAAAAAGATTTGAGACCAAAAGGGGATGACTCAAACAAGCTTTGGTGGGCGACCTTTGGTGGAGGGAATTCTATTAGCCACCTGAACTGTTCCATTGGAGAGAGTATATTAACAGGCTATATTTATAAGTACCTGAAAGCAGAATTTATTATGACCCTTGGAGGTGTCGGCATGGGAACAGAATCTTCAATTTTTAATAACTCTGACAATTAAAGGATTTTTTTTTATTTTTTATTTTTTTTTTTTTTGATCAACAAAAATAATGCCAGTTGCTACTTCACAAGAGCCACGAGGATTGAAGGTGGTGGTTGGCAGCGACCAAGCCGGTTATGAATACAAAGAACAAATCAAAAAGGACCTCGAAGAAAATCCCTTAGTTGAGTCCGTCATTGACATTGGTGTCGACTCAAACACGAATTCAACACCATATCCGCAAATTGCCATAGTTGCCGGTGAAACCATCACCCACAACGAAGCTGATCGTGCTATATTGTTCTGCGGTACAGGTTTGGGAGTAGCAATTTCTGCAAATAAAGTTCCTGGTATTAGAGCAGTTACTGCTCATGATTCATTCAGTGTTGAAAGAAGTATCTTGAGTAATAATTGTCAAGTACTTTGTATGGGACAAAGAGTTATCGGGTTGCAGTTAGCTAGGCGGTTAGCTAAAGAATGGCTTACATATATTTTTGATCCTAAAAGTAGCTCCGCTGGAAAAGTACAGGAGATTATAAAATATGAGACAAAATGCTGTTGAATTACATAAGTATAGCTTCATAGTTGTTTTTTGAAGTTTTTAGTTAGGTTTATACTCAGAGAAGAAACTATATTAGGTTAAATAACTTTTGATATTATATAAAGGCTAAATAAAGATAACTTGATGAAAATTTTTGAGTAATTTACGGTAGTATATGTTTCTCTTGGTTACTACTATCAGAAGTGCATAATATATACGCTTCTATCAAAAGCAGAACAAGAGAAAAAATTATCTTTACCAAAGTAGTCTAAAATTAATTCACTCTTAAAGTCTAATATAAACCAACAGAATTAAGTAAAATAAAATAAAAAGACTGTTTCCAAAAAGACAAATATCATTTGTCATAAGTTTTTACAACATGCTCCAATTTTTCAACTAAATCCACAGAATAGCTCCATTTGCAATTTCTCAACAAATGTAAGACATAACAGACAACCCCAATAGTTCTTATTTGCCGTTCTCTAAACTCTTCATATTCCCATTTGTTATTAACCGCAATCGTTTTTCTTCCTTTTTTAGTTCTAATTTGATCATCTGCTGATGTCTCTCCTTCAATATTGCTCTTTTCATTAGCTTTTTCATCCTTTTCCTTTTTTTTTTCTTGCTCGTACTCACAATCGTCATTTTCTTCATTATCCAAATCTAAAATCAACCCAATGTATTGCACTGTGTCTTCCCTTGCTACTTCATTCTTAATGTTTCCATATCTGTCAAAATATTTCTCCACATCATAATTTATCCTATAACTTTCGGCATCGCCTCTACTGGCCTCAAGAATTGTCATTACATTAGGACAGTCTCTTTTGATTTCAAAACACCAAATCATTAGAGCCGCAATGTATGCTGTACCAGGGACATGCGAAAAAGTGTTAATAGTTTCTTCGTTTCGATAAACTAGGCCTAGGAATTTACAAGCTTCAGTTAATGATAGTTTCCCATTAAGTGATCTAGACCATTGCTCAATAATTAGCTTATTGCGCTCATATTCCATTTCTTTAATGTCTTTATACTGTGTATTTGCGCTGCTGTGGAAATTTTTGTATTCTGTTGCAAACATGGTTATTGATGGAATGTCTGCATAAAGACAGAATAAGCCTGTGTAATAAAAACTTATGTTCGCCCAAGTAGCGTTTGAAGGACCATAGTTGTTCAAAAGAAAGATAATCGAACTATTCAGACCTTTGCAACAACTTGTGTTACTTTGCATAGTTTTATCAGCTGATTCACGAAATGTTACTTGTTCATCATATAATTTCATGTGCAAATCAAAATATCCTTTCCAATTTAAAAAAGCACGCTCTAGTTTTTTAAAAAATTCGTTGAGTTTTTTCTTAGATACAACGCCAAGGTCAAGTAGTCCTTGACCTCTCATGTCCCAACAAATTCTCATTAGCCCATGTAATATAATATATCTTGAAAACAAAGAAAAACAATCTAGTGAATATTCTCTTTGATTTTCTTTGAAAGCAGTCATCATGGACTTCAAACTCCATAAAAAACTAGGCCATTTGCTGACCATCTTTATAGATTGCAGTGTTGTTGAAACTCCATTCTCATTCTCAAGTGCAGCTGGCTTCAATGTCTTAGCAAACTTAATATTTGATGATTCATCGTACCGCAAATTTTCATCTCCATGATGTTGTTTTAGATTGGAAGTACTTTTTGAAAACTTTGCATTATAACCTCTACCCAACGGTATTGTCAACTTTGGTCTTAAAAATAATCCTCGTGGTTGCCTTTGATATTCTTCAAAAAATTTGAGTGGATCAGCTGCGTTCCAAACTTCATCAGTACATGGCAACTCAAGCTTAATGTCAAATGCAGATAGTAACTCCAACTTACTAAAAGTAACATGCTGTGTATCGCAAATAAACTCAAAAAAAACTGCTCGTTTACAAGTCTCATAATGTAGCCAATTATACCATTGATCAGTGAGCTCTTTCAAATTTGCATTTCTAGGTTTGTAGACAATAGGTTCAGTTAATGTATTTAATAACCCACTAAATTTCAAATACATGATGTTCAGGCCATGATCAACCTGTGCAAGTTGGTTAAGCCTCATATCACCAAAATTTTTAGCAGAGAAATTATGGAGCAGAACTGCTTGAATCAAAGATAATGGTAGCTCGATATTATCATCAATCACATTGTGTATGACTGTTCTATATTTTTTATTCCAAGCAATTGAACAGTCATACTCTGCTTTATCTAGAGAGTGGGCCATACCAATAATAAGCATAGCAATGAGTAAGTAAATATCCATTGCATTGGGATCAAAAGTAGCTTTGTGAATAATAGGAAAAGTTTGAGCAAAATTAAACCAATACAAGTCAAGATATTCGTTAAATCTTTCTATGGTAATTGTTTGTAGTTTAGTTATTGTTGGAAATAAATCTACAATTTTTTTCCTGGTGAGATCATTTATTTGCAGCTTGGTGTTTTGAGTTGTATTGCTTGTTGCAATTTCATTGCATAAGCTATGATACATGGAAGGGGGAAAATCGAAATAGTTGAGTGTTGAGTCAGTTGTTGAGTTCGACTGTCTAGTTGTTGTAGCTGCCATTGTAGGTGGTACTGGGTCTTGGTAATCAGTAGCTAAGGGAGATACATCACTGAATAACCAAAATAAGTTATCGATAAATCCTCCAGCAATATCGGGGGTTTGCACAACTGGTGTACTGCCACTGCTAGAGTTATTGGCTTTATCATCATTATTCACATTTGTATCAAAACAAGATGTGTTTGTAGCTTTTTGGCCGCCATTTACTGTTTCATTTAGTGGTTGGTTTTGCTGTTGAAACGTTTTAGGATTTTCTATGCTTTTAAGATTATTATCTTGTTTGAAAGTATCCTGAATATTGGTTCCTGTGACAAATGATTCGTTTCTCAAGCTATTAAGTGCAGTTGTATTCAAACCAAACTCACTTGGTGAGAAATTATTACCGTCATAACTCTGCACGTTTTGATCAGAATTTTTGTTATCAAATGTGTTTCTTTCAAAGCTGTTTTTATAGTTCGAGTTTGCTGTAGGTATATATATTTGAGGCAAAATGATTGATGGTTGTGGAGGAGGTACTGGAATTTTATCCTCATGATGATTGAGAAAACTAGAAATACCTAATCTTTTGAATTTTTTCCTATGATGTTCACTATTGTATTCTTCCTGTTCCAACACTTTTCTTTGATCTGCCTTGGGTCCCTCCATCATGCTTTTGCTAAATGTTGATTCAAATACTGAGTTAGTGCTTCTCGGTATGTCAGGCTCACTGAATCTATGCAACTTGGACGAAGGCTTGCTATTTCCTGAGACACTTTTATCTAATCTGAAGCTATTTTGAGAGTTATCAAACTTCAGAGAAGTACAAGTAATATGATCTCTTACACGCTGATGTGATTTTGATTTGAAGTGTTTTGACAATAGATCACTTCGGGTAAACGATAAGTTGCATTGATCGCACTTGAATGGCTTCACATCATTGTGATTTAATTCGTGTCTGGTGAGATAATCTTTTCTTGTAAACCCTTTTTTGCAAGTGGGGCAGAAAAACAGATGGGATTTTGTTGTTACAACATTCGTAGACATGGTTCTATATTTCACAGGATCAATTGTTTTGACAAGCTGATAAAAAGCAAATCTAGTCGAAACTGATACCGTATAAGCAAAAAGCTAAAAGCTGGAGAGCTGCAAATAAGGGAATCACAAAACTTAGCGAGTCCTAGAAATACGAAGCAAAAGGATACTGCCAAAAATTGAAATAACTCCCGTACTTGGAGAAAGCACTGACTGCCAGTTTTTTTTAAATTTTTCTAATTTTGGTTTCTTAACTTTTTGGTGTTACCAGCTTCTCCACAAAATAAATGACAGAAGGCGTAAAGAAAAAAAGAGAAAAAACCCGGAGAAGCTACTAATGCATAAAAAGGCATAAAGTTGCCTGCTGAGGCTACATTGTGTATATGTGTTTAGATACATTTGAATACATGAACACGCGTTTGAATACTTTGCTAATAGAGAAATCTCCACCAAACAAGCGAGGACTACGTAGTACTAGTAGCAACGCACTTCCTACCCTACATGAAGTCCTACATATGGCCCCACGTAGTGTCGAAAAATGTCATGTACTTTCAAAGCGGCTTAATCAGGCTTGCTAGAGACCGTAAAATTTCTCTCCATTAGCGAGAAAGCAACAATTGCCTCTTTAAGTTTTGCAAATGACAACGCTTCTATGCGCACCATGTTACATGAACCAACTCGAAATTGCGTGAACATGCGGATATCTTCACATAACATGCCAAAAAACAATTTTCTTTTTCTGTTAATGGCAGCGATAGCATCAGATAGGTGTTTATATTATCCACAAAAAGTATTGAAAATGCCTTGCAGATTTGGTTCTCAATAATTTTTTTTTTTTTTTTTTTTTTTTTTTTTTTTTTTTTTTTTTTGTTATTTGGTATTTCATTGTAGTTCAGTTATATTATTTTTTTCATGCTCTGATTTCTCTGCTTCCTACACAATAGCTACGATAACCCCACACTTCATAGTCGTGTCCTTTGTGTCTTTTATTTTACAAGCACTTTCTCTTAGAGATATCACTGCCATTAAGAAACTCTAAAGTACAGTTCGTATTCACGGATATCGGCAACGTATTTTTGTGCCATACAAAAAATATGACTGACTGTTCGGATTCACTGTATTCAAACTACAAATTGCATAATAACTTACATATCTTGAATATCAGTAATCGTGGTATTTTTCGCTAGTGCTAAGGTAGTTCTCATAATCTGTTTAAAGTTACGAAAACTTTGCTATCAGCTATCAATTTTGCTATTTGGACATGTATATGAACGATATGCAAACATGCAAAATAACAATATATTTATAAAATTCTAACAAGACCAAATATTTCACAAACCGTCAACATATGGTCTTATTTGTGCAGTTTTAAATCTGCTAAGTTTAACAGGATTCCCAAACTCATCTATTGGCTCAATCTCTTGTTCTTTTTCTCTAGCAAACCCAGAATCTTTATTTATCAAGTATTGTCTCAAATTTTGATAAGTTTTGGCAATCTCTTGGTTAACCACATCTGGGTTGAAACTGTAGTCATCGTTATCCGAATCCGAATCTTCAATGATTTCATAATCATTTATCCTAGTTTCAAAATCCTCAATATCCACAGCCACTTCTCTTTCAACGATTTGATCACTTAACAAAGGTTGGTTGTCAACTTCTGCTTCCCTCTCGATAGAGTTTGGTCCATTGTCTGTGTTGTCCTTTTGAGGTATGTTTACACTATTTGGGCCACTTTGCTTTTTGCTCTTTTCCCTTTCCTGTTCTTTGGCAAGTTCTCGTTCAATAAGTTCAACTTGCATGTTGTATTTTTCGAGATCCTGTTCATGCTCTATAATAGAATTTGGCATATCGTACTCAATCCCTAAGTCATCATCGTACATGCCCATCATGTAGGCAGAAACCATGCCATCAATATCATTATTAAGAGAATAATAATCGACTTTAGTCACTGGATATTCGGTCTCTTTTATTGGTTGTTCGTCATCATAATTATCATTATCTTGCTCGTTTTCTTTAAATTTAGTGTCGTTATTTGCTGACGCTTCTTGAGTATGAGTATCAGATGCAAGATCTTTGCCATTCTCCAAATTTATTTCGGACATAGTAAGCACTGATTCTGGTCCGGCATTAACAATCTCAACAATGCTTCTATGCTGTTTTCCTTGCTCATCGCCGCAATCATATTTTTTAGCTCTTTCTGATATGTCCAATATATTTGGTTTAACATCTTGCAAAAAGTAAGGCTTCAATTCTGGTTTAGCAATTTTCACAGTTCCTGGCTTGGTAGTCTTCTTTTTAATTGGTTTCTTCGACAATGATGACAACGAGCTCAAATCTTTAATAGTTCCTTTCTTGCCAGAAATTTGGGATACAGCACCTGATGATCTTTTCTTGAGTATCTGAACTTTTTCCTCATCATTAGCGTTTTTGAATTTTGAAACCTTGCGCCTTGGTGGTGGTGATATTATTGCCTCTTTGGTTATCTGCGGAATGCCATTTTGTAAATCCAGTGACTTTGTCATTTGTGTTTCTTTGCTATTAATGTTGCTTCTTTTTTGTTCTTCTAGAATATCATATAGCCCTTTTCCGGAACCATTGCTTATGTCTTGATTTTTCGATGGAAGAATGTCTATTTTTTGATTATTTTGATTTTTCTTATCATCAATACTATTTAATAAGAAACCTCTTTTAAATTCAGCAAATGTCATCTTTGATAAATCTTGATTGACAATATCTTCACTAATACTCATATTTGCAAATCTGTTTTCAATAGACTTGACTTCTTCTAACTTGTTATCATTGAACCTGACTGACTTCTTGTTCTTTTTTTCCTTGTATTGAAAAGCACTATTATTAGCAATTTTATTATTACCACTATTTCTATCATTACTAATATGCCTTTGAGCATCCAGTGTTTCAGTTTCCGTTAGTTCTTCTTCATCTTTGAAATAAGTTTCATTAATCTCTTTAATTTTTCTTTCATGCAGCTGCCTTATTATTTTCTTGGTATAAGGTTTTGATATTTTTTGGTTTTCCTTCTCCTTCTCCTTTTCTTCAATATGGGCCTCTTGAGCTTCTATAATCTGTTGAATCTTTGCATCAAATGTAGAAGTTGGCCGGAGATAGGACGAAGTTACTTCATCATTGTCGCCTAAAGTTTCAACTATATCAAAAACAGGTAAATCTTGCGCCATTACAAAATGAACATAATTTTGCTTCAAAACGTTGGCTAAATTTTGGAAATTAGGTAGCGTAAATCAACAATGCAATAATATAGATTTTATAGTAGTCTTACTTTTTTTGTTGTATATGCAGTAGAAGCAAAAGATATAAAAAAAAAAAAAAAAAAAAAAAAAAAAAAAAAGGCGAAAAATGAGATGCCCATCATACCAGAACCGCATAAGATTGCAGAATGAGCTTAGTAATTGAGAATTGCCATAACCAATACAAATGCGCTTGCGAGTCTTTACGAAATAAGTTCCAGGAAACTCATTTTATAGACTTTTGATAAAAATCTTTTCAGACTAAACATTTCTTTAGACTATATAGTGCTGTTGAAGATTACCAACAATAAAAAATTCTAAAGGCTTCCTGGATTCGGATTCCTAATGCGGTTCAAATATAACCCGGCTCTAAAATTTCTAAGCACTTAGCTAATATTTTGGCAAAAGACGGCACAACAGAAAGAAAAAAATTGCAGTCAATGAATGACAAAAATTAGAATTGCGAATTAAAGGTTTTAGTGAAACTCGGCATACAGACAGTATCACAAATTTCTCAAAACGTATTACAGCACAAAAAAACAAGAATGGTTAAATTAACTCAAATTGAAGACGAAGCCAACACTTCCGTTAACAGCCAAGTTCCAAAAACTGCTGTTGAAGAAAACGATGAAGATTATGAAGATACCAGCGAATCTGAATCTGAAGAATCCGACGATGAAGATGAAGATGAATTAGACTTGGCTAACGAAACCCTCGTTGATAGAATTGTTGCCTTGAAAGAAATTATTCCGCCAAACCAACGTTCATTCTTGAGTCAAGCTGGTTCCAGTTTGTCCAGCTTAGCCACAGGTAGTGTTTTTAAAATTGGTAGCCTTTTATGGATTGTCAGCACTAGTGCTTTGTTGTTGGGTGTTCCGTTATCTTTGTCCATCTTGTCTGAGCAACAGCTCGTTGAAATGGAAAAAGAAATGAAAATGCAGCAAGACAGTGCACAAGTTTTGGCTCCTGGTTCAGACAATGCTTTTGATGCTCAAAACCCGGCTGGTCAACCAGCAGCTACTACTGCCTAAACGGTTAGTCTCAATTAGTCTCAGTTAGCCTCAGTTAGTCTCAATCAGCCTCAATCAGTGTATTAATGAATTTTTTTCAGTCCTTTTTTTTTCTTTCTTACATTCCCACTCATTTCCATCTGCCATCTCCCATCTTACATCTTACATCTTATTTGTTATTTTTTTCCTCATGGTTTTTGCTTCTTTTGCTGTTTGTTTTTAATGATAATTGAAATAAGCGGTACAATATTTGCGATAAAATTGACAGATTGTGATTTGCTTTTATCAAAGAGAAACCAATTTTATTTTGCGTATAGGTCTCTAGTGTACTTTGCAACTTTATATGGTTATTATTGTATACACCTCTGCAACAAAAATAGATTATTCAGTTGAGATCGATTACAAACGATTGTCTGTCTATATCTGAAAAACAAAATCAAAAATGAAGTGTGCAATGAATTGTATATAGTTTATGAATGTGTATATTTTATGACAAGTTTTTTATTTCAAATGAATTTTAAAGAAATACGCTTGTAAAATAACTATAGTTTATTGATACTAAAATTTAACAAATCTATGGCATAGAATGAAAGTCTATCAAATACCAAAAAGGATACAGAATACAACTCTAACTAAGAAACAGTAAAAATCAACGTAATTAGAATATGATGGAATATTAAAAATGAAAAGGCTGCATTGCGTGGGACAAATGTGCATTATTATTTGCAGGAACAGGATAAAATATATTGCTTGCTTGAAAGCACCTGTCCAAATATGATAGCTACTGTGTCTCTCACTTCTCCTAATCTAATTTCTTTGGATGTTTAATAGACAAGACCCAGATATCCAAAAATGAAGAAACTTCAGTGATGATTTCAGTAATGAATGATGCATAAATACCAACACTTATACCAAACCCTGCCCAGATAATATTGTTAACAGCAGTTTCTAAAGAAATCGCTTGGGTTTCGGGTCTAACTAAATTCAAAAATTTCACAAGCGCAAATGCAGCAATTTGAAGAGCTGGAATGTAAAGAGTTGGCAAACGGTGAGGAAACTCTGATAAAGTCAAGTGAGAAATAATGATTCTACCAACACTGAAAGCAATAGAGGTACCAATCTGCAAGATAAACGGCAAATAAGATGAAGGATTAACAAAGATGAATGGAGAAGCAACAATCACAAATACAATAGCAGATGAATAATAAGTGGCAAACGGAACGAGACCTCGGATTGCGTTATGTGCTTTATCCTTGGCATCGACGGTTTTATCCTGCGCAAAAATTCGCTTAACGTTATTGTATGCAGAAATAATATTGAAGTACAACTGAGCACCACCCAAGACAATGTAAACAGTACTGGCGTCAATTGAAGCAATTGCTGATAATACGCCCGTCTCAGGGATTTCGTGAAGATCAATGAAACAGAAGTACGAAAGGGTTTGCAAAACTGGCGCTGGCAAAAAGCTAGCCAACTCCAAATGATACCATGGCTTGACCCAAATTTCGCTTCCGTAGTAAGCCGTCAAAAGATAGAGAATCACAATCATCAAGATTCCTTCAACAGGGCCAGAAAACTCAGACAAGAATAAAATATGAGTGTGGTATTCTTCCCAAGTACTCAAGTAGAAATTGGCCAATACAGCAAACTGGGAAATGATGAGCATCCAGCCATAGCCCATCTTTGTGACCGAGGCAAAAATAATCACCGACAAAGTGGTGTTCAATGCGTCAACACAGTGGTCGAAAAGTTCGCCCAATGGACCTGACTGGCCGGTTCTTCTTGCTTGCATGCCATCGCAAGCATCGAAAGTCTGGTACATGAAAAGGCCAATTGCATATGAGACAGTTGTCCATGTAGGCACGTTCGGATTGTTCAAGTATGGATCGTAGTATAACACAGTGAGCAAGTTGAGGGCAATGAAACCAAACCCAGACAAAGTAACAGCATTAGGAGCAAACCATAGCGGGAACACCTTGACAAAGTTGGACCACCAGTATGGCTTGAGAAAGTACTTGGTGGTGATTGATCTGTCTTCGCCTCGGTACTTGTACTCTTTCAAGTTTTGCAAGTTTTGAATAAAGATACCCATGGCGATTGATTGCAGGACCGCAGTTGCGTGAGCGAGACTTTATGCTTGAGCAAAAAGGTAGTTTGATATTGTTGAAGTACGAATACCACACTAAACGTAAGCACGTATACACAAACAAACACACACAGACACACCGGATGGCAAGGCAATTTCTGCAAAACACACCGTAGCAAAGCCGAGCAGCAGTTATATCCATTTATTTTTTGCTGCTCGCAGCCCTGCTCGCAGCCCTGCTCGCTACTGGCAAATAAGAACATGAAAATTGGTTGCGAGCCATGTGACACAAGGTTTTTCCGGTTGGCCACCTGAGTACGGTCAAGAGTGGCGGAGCATGTGATATGGAAGGTCTGACCGGCACGGATTAGCACTATATGCTTATGTAATCCTTGTGCGGAACTCAGAAGACCGAATTCTGGGGTAACACCAGCCTCACATACTACACAAGACGAGCACCAGTTTTGCAGTGGCGCTTAATCGCAGCTGCAACAGGCTGGGCGCTTAGCCGGTGACAGTCTCCTCCACTGGGCCTTGTTTATAAAGACCTTGTGCCCACTTTTCCTTTTTCTTTTCTCATCATCACTTTTTGTTTCATCTTTTTTACCCAGTTTTGCAGTTTCTCGCGCTTCCAGCCCTCCCGGACGCAGTACCTACCGTATACTGCCTTATTTTTCTTTTATCTCATAGCTTTAAACTTTCGTTATTTCCGACTCAAGCTAAGTTTGCTGTTTTTTCCGTTCCTCTATTTTCTTTTTTCGACCCAGCATTTAGCAGCTTGCTATCAACCGTCAGCTCATCTCGTCTTGCGCACCACTATTTTTCCTATTTTTCATTTCTTCCAGTCTCTCTCCCCTCTATTCCTTTACTCTTCTCTTAGCGCTTATTTTTTATTGTTATTATTTTCCCGTATTTTTTTCATTAACTCACCTTAAGGTATCAGATATTCTCTTGGAAGATGATGAACCCATTCAGGCACTCAAGAACTTCTTCTACCGCAAGCGATGACATGGATCCTTTGGCATCGCCAGACGTGTATTACGGATCCAAAACGGATCCTTCCAAACAAACAAAAAACTCAAAGGTCATGAGAGGAAGAACTTTCAGTGCCACTCTTCCGAGAAACTCTTTTCTAAAATTTTCAGCCGATGACAACATTATAGACACTAACGAAGAAGAAAAAGTGCGCGCCAGTAACTACCCGATTAAGAGACGCTCCAGTGAAGACGATTTATCCTTTGGCGCTAGGAGATTTCTTATTAGCGATATCGATGCAACTTTGGAGACATTGTTGAAAAATGAAGATACTGACCAAAACCATCAAATTACTATTGAAGACACTGGCCCGAAAGTTCTCAAATTAGGAACAGCCAATTCAAATGGCTATAACCAGTACGACGTTAGAGGCACTTATATGCTCTCTAACTTGTTGCAGGAACTCACCATTGCTAAAAGAATGGGCAGAAACCAAATGATTTTGGACGAGGCAAGATTGAACGAAAATCCAGTGAGAAGATTGAAACGTTTGATTTCTACGCAATTTTGGAGCAGTCTTACTAGAAGATTAGACGGCTATAACGTTGCCGAAATGGCCTACGACACTAAAATCCCGTCCGATCATATCAGATTGTATGTTCCACATGATTGCGAGGAGCAGTTCAACTTTTTTAATGATATAGCCACCAAACACCCTGAGAAGAACTTGGTCATAGAAAAACTTCCCAAAAACATCACTGCTGAGTACGTCAAGTCAATCAATGACAAGCCAGGTTTGCTAGCATTAGCTATGGAAAAAGTTCAAACTTCGTTTGCTGTTGACCCAGCTGATCTTGCCGATTTTTCGAATTTTGGTGAACGTACAGCAGAAAGCAATGCTAGAACTACCTTAAGAGCATTCCCATATGTTGTCCCTGGCGGGAGATTTAATGAATTGTATGGATGGGATTCTTATATGATGGCATTGGGCTTGCTTATCGACAACAGAGTGGACTTGGCCAAGGGTATGGTTGAGCATTTCATTTTTGAAATCAAGTACTACGGCAAAATATTGAATGCCAATAGATCATACTACTTGTGTAGATCACAACCTCCATTTTTAACTGATATGGCTTTGAAAGTTTACAATAAGTTGATCGAAAATGGCGATAATCCGGTTTATGCAAAGGATTTCTTAAGAAGATCATTCCGTGCTGCTATTAAAGAATACAAGACCGTCTGGATGGCGCACCCAAGAATCAACGTTGAAACCGGCTTGTCTGCTTATCATCCGGATGGTCTTGGTATTCCACCAGAAACAGAATCAACACATTTCACTGCACTTTTGAAACCATACGCAATTAAATACAATGTGTCACTTGAAAAGTTTCAGCAAATGTACAATGACCAAGAAGTTCATGAACCTTATTTGGATGAATACTTTTTAAATGATAGGGCGGTTCGTGAATCTGGACACGACACCTCATATAGAGTTGACGGTAAATGTGCTAGATTGTGTACTGTTGATTTGAATTCTTTGTTATACAAATACGAAATTGATATTGGAGAAGTAATAAGAGACCATTTTGATGATCAATTTGAAACTCTAGAAGGTGAAATTGAAAGTAGCGCACAGTGGTTTGCTAGAGCAGAAAAGAGAAAAGAAGCATTCACCAAGTACTTGTGGAATGAAACAGAGTCAATGTTTTTTGATTGGGATATCAAGCGCCAGCAACAAAGTGATTATGAATCTGCAACTACATTTTGGCCATTATGGTCTGGTATCGCTACAGAAGAGCAAGCTGATAAAATTGTCAAAAATTCATTGCATAAGTTTGAAGAATTGGGCGGTTTAGCTGCTGGTACCAAGAAGTCTAGAGGTGAAATTAACATTGATAGACCAAATCGTCAATGGGATTATCCATACGGTTGGGCTCCACAACAAATCCTTGCTTGGGTTGGATTAGTTAAATACGGATTTGGTGATGACGCTAGAAGATTGGTTTATAGATGGCTCTATATCATGACAAAATCATTTGTTGACTATAATGGTATTGTTGTTGAGAAGTATGATGTCACTAGAACTACTGATCCACATAGAGTCGATGCAGAATATGGTAATCAAGGTGCTGATTTCAAAGGGGTTGCTACTGAAGGATTTGGTTGGGTTAATGCTAGTTTTGAAGTTGGGTTGCAAATTCTTAGCACTAAGGCCATTAGAGCATTAGGTGCCATTACGCCACCAGATGTTTTTTTTGAAAGTTTAGCTAAAGAAACCAAAAAACATCGACAAGATACTAGTCTCGATCCCGAGGTTCAAGCTAAGGCTGCCGCTGCTGCTCGTGTCAATGTGGGCCAAAGTTGATCAATAGTTTTATTGACCAAGTTTTTTCAACTATTTCATGGTTGGATAAACCAAATAAATAAATGAATAAATGAATTAATGAATTAATGAATGACAATGAAAGCGAATAAAACCAAATCAAATCAAATAAAACCAAAGAAAACCAAAGAAAACCAAATAAAATTGAATTAAATTGAATTAAATTGAATAAAATCGAATAAAATTAAATAAAGTCAAATAATTAAGAGGATACTTGAAATACTAGTAAACAAACAAAAGTACTAACCAACAAACAGTCAATTTCTACTTTCAGACCACCTTCACAATGCTTTCTGTGTTGCTACACTCAATCATGCGATCAACAAAGCAACGAAATTTACTTATCGCTACACATGCTGCTCATATATATCCTAAAATTTGCTTTTAATACAAATTTCATTTACATAAACATCTTTTTTTTTTTTACTTATTTTTTTGATCGTTTTCTTTAAAGAAAATCTATTCTTCATTTAATTACAATTAGTACTTCTGATATACATTGGTTCTAAAAGCGAGTTGGACTCCTACTAAATACATTGTGCTGCGTTATATCCGTTTTGTGGTTGCTAGTGTAGTTAGAATATGATGCTTGTCATCATAAAAAAATGAGCCGAAACACTCATGCGGCGGCCTTACGAGACGGTTGAAGTTTTATGAGCAATACTCAAAAAGCAACTACACAATTTTATGAAAAACTATGAAGCCGGTTTAAGCATAGTTATAAAATAAAAAAAAGTAAATTACAAGAGACAAAATAAGATAAATAAAAATAAAAATATAAAAAAATATACAAAAATTCATGACTAAGCGCAAAGCAAATATACATCACCGCCTCATCTAAGCAGTGCGAATAACACCAGCAGCAATCAAAGTGTTGATCTTTTTGAAGATAACAGGATTCTTCATATGGTCTTGCAAAGCAGCTGGGTTGTCACTAGCTTGTTGCAAAATTCCTTGCATAACTGGATCTTGCAAAATTCCCACCACTTCTGGATCTCTTGAAATTCTAGCTCTGGTTTGTTCTTCCGTTTCACCTTCCAAAGCAGAAAATCTCTGCGACATAGCCTTTTGGTACAATTGGTTAATTTCGTATGCTGATTTTCCACCATTAGATTTAGCATCCACGTCTCTTGCTTTGTCCAAAGTGTCAATACAACTAGAAAATTCTTTCATTGTTAATTGAGCAGAAGCTTTTCTAATATAGGCTCTGATAAAGTTAGGATCCTTGTCGATAGCAGCATCACAGTCTCTGACAGCATCTGGGAAAGATAATAATTTAACAAAAGCAGCAGCTCTGTTGGAGTAACCTCTTGGGTCTTCTGGAGCTCTCTTTATCATTTCAGAGTATGCTTTAACTGCATTTGGCCAGTCGGCCTTGGTGAAATATTCCTTACCCTCGAGTCTAGCTTCTTCAGCTTTTTCTGGGTTAATGTATTCTTCAGCTTCTTTCTTTTTGAGAGCTTTTTCTGTGGTTCTCAATTTAGTCAAAACGTCGGCAGTTCTGTGCTCAGTCAAAGATTTGTCAAAGTATTGTATAGCGTTTCTCAAGTCATCCATTTTCAAGTATGAGCTACCAATTCTAGCGAAAGATTTAGCTATAATTTTATAGTCAGCTCTGACTTCTCTACCTTTTTCAATGGCCAATTCACAAGTCTTTATAGCGGTTTCATATTCACCTTTTTCAAATTCAGCAGCGGCACGGTTGTTCAAGTAGGTGATATCAGGGTGAGTTTCGTAAGCTTTGTTGTATAACTCAATAGCTTCATCGAAGTGACGCTTTTTGTATAGGGTGTTGGCTTCTGCTTTGATCTTGTCTGCTTTATTTTTAGTGTCTTCTGCACTAGAGTCAGAATCTTTCATTTCGACATCTGGGACAGAAGTTTCTGGATCGTCGTTCGATTTAGTGGCAGCTGCTGGCTGGGATTCAGCTTGTTTTGGCTTAGACTCTTCTTTCTTTGGTTCTTCTTTCTTTGGTTCTTCCTTCTTAGCAGATGGAGCAGCACCACCACCAGCTTCTGGAGCACTGCCTGGTTCCGGTAAATCAAGACCCAAAAGTGTAGTGAAAACTGTCAATAATTTCTGATTACTCAAGAAAGTTTCTGGCTTAACTGAGGATGGATTAAGTTGTAATTGTCTAACTTTTTCAACTACCGAAGGATCCCTCATAGCATCAGCAGTCTTTGGGTTATTCTTTAATTTTTCAATCAAGTTCGGATCAGCAAATTTTTGCATAAACCCAAAATCAGGTCTTTGTTTAGCTTTTTCAACTTCGCTTAAGCCATCTTTGGCCATCTTGTTAGCTGGATCAAGCTGTAAGGCTTGCTGGTATGCTTGAGCGGCATCATCAAGTCTGCCTAAACCATATGCGGCAGCCGCAATTCTGTTGTAACCTTTAGCCCAACTTGAATTGATTTCAACACACTTGTTGGCGTCTTCTAAAGCTTTGTCGTAGTTGCCCTGGGAGGCGTAACAGGCAGATCGGTTAGAGTACAAGACATGGTTTGGAGCAGGAGAAAGCTCAATAGCCTTGTCAAAATGTTCAATTGCGGTTTTGAAATCTTTGGCAGCGAAAGCTTTGTTACCTAATGCTTTGTATTCTTCGGAAGACATCGTTGTGTTGGTGTATTGGTGTTTGTTGATGTTGATGTTGGTTATCCTATATTCGATTAATGTTAGTGAGGATGGAGCACAAGAAGAGTTTGCCCTCTGCTTTTTTTCAGCGGTGTCGGTGGGGGCGATCGACTCTAAATTATAATCAAACTATGCTGTCCGCAGAATTTTCTAGAACTACTGCCAGAGTGCATGCATGACACCCACGGCATCCTGCAGAGAAAGGTTGAACATCGCAGAAAACGAAGTTTCCGTTGGCAAAAACAGACTAGGCAGTTAGTCTCCCAATTACAAAAGAAAAAACGACTTAAACATATACAGTTTTCAAGTTATAAAAATCTAACTATTATGGCAATATCCATATATCACAGATAAAAGCGATGTAGTGATCAATATCACCGCTTCTTTGGAAATAGTCAAATTATTTTTTGTTTTCTTCCTTTTAACTGTCATCTTGACCGGTTCGCTGTCCGTGATAACTTCGTCAAATGCTCTTTTCTTGCTTGGTCTAATCTTCCGTGCTTCTTCAATCATTTTGTTTGTTATATGTTTGTTATATATATGAGTTAGAGCCGCTTCAGGTGTGGTTTGCGTAGACGGAATCGACCGGAATGATTCCCGATCATTCATCAGGGTGCACTCATCGGAGCTTTGATCTGTTTGATCTTCATTTGAACCTGTATTGATTTTGACGTTGATTTCCAGCTTTTCGTTTCTTTTAAATACAGGCTTCGAAAAGTCTTGATTCAGATATGTCAATGACGTATTGCTTTCGTGGTCCTCCAAGTTAGTTATATCTCTTCTTTCAAGCTTTCTTCTCTTTGTCTTGAGTTTCGTAGGTGTAGCGTCTACACTTCTTGTTCTTATTCTTGTTCTTGACGGTGTAATCAAGTCACATAAAGACGAACTATAGTCATCGTCAATATCCAATTGTGGTTGTGATGTTTTAAAAAGTTTATTTTCGTAATATTTGACTGACTGCTGTCTCTTTTGTGTCTGATTTTGCAGCTTTTTATCGACATATACTGAATGTATGATTTTTGATGTAGGGGTTTTGGGTTCTGGTAACATTTCTAAAGTTGAATTCTTAGTCAGTAATAAAGCAAAACCAGTCAACAGAGAGAAAAAAGGAAGTTTCTATGGGGAACATAAGCGTTGTTTTATAGATTTATTGTCGTATCGAAACATGATACATCATTACTCTGATTTGATCACGCTATTTATGCACCACTTTTCTTTCAAATGACCTGTCACTTGCCAAAAATCTGAAATCAGGAGGGGCGAATACACCATAGATTTATCCTAAAGTATATGGTCTTACAGTTATTTCACGAGAAATGATTATCGGAAAGTTAATCATAACTTAGAAAACGAAATAGCATGAAAATTAAAAAAAGAAATATCAAAAAAGGTATTAAACAATCGAATATAATAACGAATTGAAGAACGAATGTCCAAAATAAAAATTTTACGAATAGAAACTCAAAACACTGGAAAAACATAAAAAAATAAAAAAAATAAAAAAATAAAAAAATAAAAAAATAAAAAAATAAAAAATAAGAACATACAAAAAGTATGAAAAAAAGGGTCAATCAAAGTTAATGCCTTCCGAATTTCTTTGGATCAAATACCTCAATGAGTTATACCAGATATTATGACGCAATCTTGATGGACATGTAATTTTGATAGATCTATCAGTAGAGTGGACAACAATACTCTTATGATAAAGACCAACAGGTAATGGATTATTATCCTCCACACTTTCAACGCTGACGATAGCAGCCGCGCGAGTCTTATCATCAGATGGATTGCCAAAAACTGGATTTTCTTCCGACCAATACAAAGTTAAAGTATAAGGGTGAACCCAGAAAAAACGTTCGTGCCTGATTTCGGACATAACACTCAATGGACCCAAACGACGGTAGTACTTGTACAAGAACTCACCAATAACAGTTTGTGTAACCGCGCCAATAATATTTGGCTCGCTCAAGGAGGCCTCAGTGGCAAGGGAAAGTCCAGTAACACTTCGTGTGCTGACATTTGCGGAACGTCTAGTAGAAAGCGCCGATGCCGATCTGTTAGTTAATTGTGAATTTGAGACACGTCTGTTTAAATGCTGTGTGGATATTTTTCTGGATGGAGGTGGCATCAGCGCTCTGGTGGATATTTCTTCGGGAGTGCTCGAAAATCTGGAACTTTTTCTTGATGGGGATTTTCCTAAAAATGAGCGTATTGATTTTCTATTGCTAACCCTTTGTGAATCGTTTGTAACTGATGCATCACTTGCTGTAGGAGGTGAAGTATTGGCAGCAGCAACGGTAGGGGTAGCAGCAGCAGTGGAAACTGGAGGAACAACTTTTGACTCTAATATGTTTTCCTTTTCTTCTGCGACGTCTTGCAATTTGCTGACTGAAACCAAATCATAACCTCTCTTCAATGCTTCTTCCTTCATTTGATCAACATTCACTTTATGAAGAGCCATAGCATCATTTTTGGATAACTTATTATAATATGTTTTTGGAACAACAATTACATTATCTGGGTCTGGAATTCTAAACATATTGGTGGCAACATATGCTTTTTCAGGAACCACAAGAAGATTAAGCTTTCTTGCATATGATTCAAGCTCTGATTTGGTAAGTTTATCCTTTGATGACAAATAAGCATATTCGTCATTGGTAAGAACAGTAAGATTAAAATTGGTAGCTTTGGATCTGATAAAATCTTCGTTTATATTTTCGTCAGCAAAGGAGTCAAATGCATCGACGAAATTTTCCTCGCTAGCCCCTCTATTCTTGTAGTCTCTTGAATCAGAAACTGATTCTTTTGCTTTAATTGCGGCGCTTAATTCAGCAATCTTCACTGAGGCTTCTTTGAGATCATTTTGCAAGCTACTATGCTTCTCGTTCCACTCATCCTGTAATTTGATTAGTTTATCATATTCTGCTCTCAAAGTATGGTTTTCATTAGTAAGAGAATCAACAATTTTATTCAACTCAACTTCATTATTATTAATCTGGGTTTGTTCGCTTTGCAATGAATTAATTATTTTATTCAAATCAGTCTCTTTAGTAGCCAATCTACTTAATTCATTTTGCAAAGATTTAACTTGAGCATCCAAAGTAGCATTTGACGACTTCAACTCTTCACGCTCAGCAGCAGAGTTCTTCAAATCAGCTTCTAGAGAAGCATTAAATGATTTTAATTCCTCATATTCGGCTTTATAAACGCTCAAATCAGTCTCCAAAGCAGTTTTTCTTTCATCAGCCGTTTTATAGTTGCTTTCAGCAACAGAGAGTTTTACTTGAATGTCTTTGACTTCAGCGCCAAGATTATTGTGAGCAACACTTAAATTTTTATGAGAACTGTTGAGTGCTGTGTGATCTTCAAATAATTTGTTGTAATCCTGGTATACCTTATTGTAATCAGCTTGAACTTTTTCATTTTGCTTAGTAAGAATATCAAGTTTCATGAGCAATTCTTGATTTTGATTTTTAATGGATTGTAAATCAGTATTCTTATCCGTAATTTGCTTTTGAGACGATTCTAGCTCTTTAGTTAGTGATCCATGTTTATCGGTGAGTAACTTGTGAGCAACGTCTAAGGCGGCAAACTTAACACCAATATCCTTAACTTCTTGCTTGTGCTTGTTCGATAACTCCAAGTCTTTTTTCAAATTCTCGTTATGTTGGAGGGCTAATTCTTTCTCTTTGAGCAAAATTTCATTCTTAGAGGTGAGATCACTATTTGCGCTCTCCAAAGTAGCAACTTCACCAGCTAACACATCAATTTCTTTAGTCAATTCTTTATTATTATCAAGCAAGGATGCCTTTTCTTTCTCAAGTGCACTCTTCTGTAAGCTCAATGCATATTGGTTCTTTGTTTTCGAGTCAGCCAAAGTCTTCAACTCAGCAGCCAACAGATCCTTTTCACTAATCAAAGAATTTTTTTCCTCAGTAAGCAATGCCAAAGAAGCATCAAGTGCAGCAACTTTCTGAGTTAAAGTGTATTTCTCGCTTTCTATATCTTTGAATTTTTTATCACTTTCACTTAATCTTTCTAAAATAGACTTCTTCTCGGCAATCAAGTCTTTATTTTGCTTAGATAAAGCTTCGCCCGCCTTTAGAGCTTCTTCACTTTTACTTGCAAGATGTTCGTTTTTCTTAGTTAATAATTCCTTAGCACTAATAACTTCAGTATGCTTTGATTGAAGATCTTCACTATTCTTCTTTGCACTTGCCAATTCTTCTTCGAGAGCAGCATGTTTGTTTTTTAAAGCTCTGAGAGCATCATCAACCTCTGAGCGTTTTCCTGAGACACGTTTATGCAGATCCTCCAAGCTTTTATGTTTATTCGTTAGTTCTTTGTGTTCACTATTCAAAGAACTATGAGCTGCTTTCAAGGCTGTCAAGGAGGCCATGATTTCGGCTAACTTGGTAGCTTCAGACGACTTTTCTGATTTCAATAATTTAGCTTCATTAACTAACTCTGCATTAGACTTTTCAAGCCTTGATTTCTCACCTTCCAAGCTTTGAATAGTACTGCTCAATTCCTCAATTTTTTGGGAAGAAATATTCAATTTTTCTGAGATTTCCTTGTTTGAGCCAAGAATTTCAGACTCTTTGACCCTGGATTCAATAACTTCTGACTGAAGGGCAGTAACAGAAGCACTAAGTTCCTTTATCTGGTCATCTCTTTGTTCAATTTGACTTTCGAGTTTTTCTATTTCAACACTTTTTTCAATCAAGTTCTTATCTGACTCAATAATAGCAGCTGCAAGCTTTGCTTCAACATCGCGCAACTTGTTCTTGTGAATAGTAGCTATCTCACTGAGGGATTTCAATTCAGTTTCCTTAGTTTCAATAACTCTCTTGTTAGACTCAAAAACTTTTTTCAACTCAGTAAACTCATTTTCCTTAGATTCAAGAGACTTTTCCAATTCAGCAAACTCGTTTTCTTTATCCTTGATACTGCCTTGGGAATTTAAATATTCGTTATTTAAATCAGTAATCTTACTATCTTTAACTTCATGCTCTTTTTCATATTTAGAAATCAACTCTTTGAGAGCAACGATCTCAGCAGAATACTTGGCAACATCGGCACTAGTAGATGACTTCAAATCTTCAATGGCACTATCTTTTGATTTAATTTCATTTGCGAGACTGGTATTCAACTCCTTCAATTTATTGAGTTCCTTCTCTAATGAGCCAATAAAAGATTTGTATTTGGAAATTTCTTCTTCTTGTTTGGCAAGTTCTGTCGTCTTATCCTCAAGGTTCTTTTCGGTAGCAAAGTATACTTCTTGTATCTTTTTGTGCTCTTTGTCATTAGCTTTAGCATTCGTTAAAAGATCTTCAAATTTCTTCTCGTTTTCTGCCAATTGAGTTTTCAATTTGCCTAGCTTGCCACTTTGAGAGTCAGCAAGCTCCTTGAAGCTACTATGACTTTGTTTGAGATTATTATGTTCTTTTTCCAAAAGCTTATGAGATCCTTCTAAAGCAATCATTGCTGCGGTGGTTGCCTTTAATTTCTCATTAATAGTACTATTCTCGGAAATTTCGGATTTGAGTGATTCCTTAGCTTTCTCGAGCTCCTCACTCTTTTTTGAAAGGCCCTCAGTAAGTTGGGCAATTTTAGCACTCATTCTTTTAATCTCCTTCTCTTGCTGTGTCTTAAATTTAAGCAACTCTTCTTTCTCAGCAGAAACGACCATAAGCTGTTTATCAGACTTGTCCTTCAATGCAACAATTGAAGCTAATTTCTCAGCAGCTTTAGCATGCTTCTTTTCGATTTCATCCTTTTGACTAATGAGCTCCTCAGTCTTAATCTTATAATTTTCCAAAGAGCTTAGTTGCTTGCTATTGACCTCTTTTAGCTTGGCAACAATACTTTCGTTATCACTAAGATTTTTAATAGCATCTGCATATGATGTCTTGAGGTTGGCAAGTTCGGTAGTCAATGATTTCGAATCTTCTTCAAGGCTACCTTTAATAGCATTAAGATCATTATTTTTACTTTTCAACTCAGCATACTTCTTATCCAATGAAACTTTTTCATCAGTCAACAATTTGTGAGCGACCTCCAAAGAAATTAATTTTTTAGAGATTGATTCAACGGTATTGCCGGTTTCAGATTTGGATTTCTCCAAGTCAGCTAGTTTTTTCGAGTTCAATTCCTTTTCTTTGATATTACGTTCATTTACTACAGTCAACTCCTCAATCTTATCGTTCAATGCAATAACCTTAGAGCTGAGACATTCATTCTTGTCATTCAATGTATTAATCTTTGAATTAAGAACGTCCTTTTCTGATGTCAATTCCCTGATTTGCTCGTCGCTAGTTGCCTTCAATTTTTCCAAGTTTTTATACTTGTTCATTAATAATTCATGATCGGATCCTCTGGATTTATGTTCACTCTTCAAAGCCTCATAGACGGCAGTTAAGGTAGCAAGTTTAGCCGCAATGTCTGAATGCTTGCTTTCAATATTCTTATGAGCAGTAATAAGTTTATCATGCTCATTAGAAAGCTCTCTCTTGCAAGACTCGATCTCAGCGACTTTAGCTTCAAGAGCACTAACCTTTGTCTCAGAGTCATTCAAATGTTCTTCTAAAAATTTGGCTTTGGTTTCCACTTCAGCCTTTTGACTGCTCAATGTCAAGTTATGATCATTAACCTTCTGCAATTCAGCCTTTGCGCTATCCAACTCAGCCTCTTTCTTTTTGGTAGTGGCTTGCAAAGCTTCAATGCTCTTCTTTGCAGAAACCATTTCTGAATCAAGAGTATCTTTTTCACACATAATTTTAGCCAATTTTGATTTTGAGTCAGCAAGTTGACGTTCCAAATTAGTTTTCTCACTTTGCAACGTTTCATTCCTTGAACTAAGGGATCTGATAGAATCTTTAGCCTTATCACTATTTGTATTCAAATAGCAGTTATGCTTTTCTAACGACTTATGAGACTCTTTCAAAGCGGCCAACGATGCAGTAACAACGCCAAGTTCCTTAACCTTGCTAGAGTATCTAGTATTGATAGACTTATGTTCCTCTTGTAACTTGGTAAACATACTGTTACTTTCTTCCAATCGTGACTCAATTTCTGCTAAAGATTTTCTCAGAGTTTCAAGTTCTTTATCTTTGATTTCAAGCTTTTTATTAAGACCGTCCTTTACGCTCTCTAATTCATTAACGTTCTTCTTTTTCTCTTTTAATTCATCCAATGATTTAGTGTAAAGTGCTTGAAGTGCAGCAAGTTTGGAACTTTCAGCCTTTTTAGCATTTTCATGTTCACCTTTTACCTTCTCAAGCTCCTGTTCCTTGGCAGCAACGCTGCTTTCAGCTTTAACAAGGGATTCATTCAAATCTTGCATTTGTTGACGTAAACCTTCAATTTCCTTTTTGTAAGAACTAATTTGCGACTTGTAAGAGTCAATATCACGAGCAGAGTCATTCTTTAATCTTTTATGTTCATCAAAAAGCAGCTCTTTTTCCTTAGCCAACAACTTGTGAGCCGCTTCTGATGCAGCAAGCTCTGCAGTAATTCTCTTCAATTTCTCGGATGATGTTAATGAGGTAGTTTTGTGTTGATTAATTTCTCTGTTTAACAACTTTTCCTTGCCTTGTAATGCGCTTCTTTCCGTTTTCAAGTCGGAAACCTCAGCATTCAACTTAGTAATAGTTTCATTCAACGTTTTGGTCTTTGCTTCAAGGTCAACAGCTTTTTGCATGTTAATCTCGTTCTTAGCAGTAAGATCCTTATATTTGGAATCCATAGTAAAGTAATCATCTTCCAATGATCTATTCTTGGAACTCAAGACTTCATGGGCCGCTGTGAACTCAAGAAGTTTAGTGGTAGTATCAGAAAGCTTAGTGCTGACATTTTTGTAAGAGGTGTTTAAAGAATCATAATCAGATGACAACAGTTCATGAGAGTCCTTGACTTTTTCAAGCTCTTTCTCCAAGTCACCGATAGTTTCAAAAGAAGTTTGCAACTTAGCTTTCAATGCATCGCGTTCCTCACCAATAGAAACATTAGCAGCAGTCAAGACAGTTACCTTTTCTTGAGTTTGACTAAGCTCCTCGGAAAGAGACTCAATCTTAGCACTACTTTCTTTAGCAGCATCACGAAGATTTTTACTAGATTCAGATTCATGAGAAAATTGCTTAGAAAGCTCTTCGTTCTCGGCCTTGAACTTGGCAATAGCATCATTTAGGTCAGCAATTTCTGCATTCAATTTTCCATTTTCGGATTTCAATTTATTATTGGTTAATTTATGAGTATCTACCTCCTTTGTTGCATTAGCGTGAGAATCTTTTATAGAATCGTGTTCACTCTTTAAAAGCTGGTGAGCAGTTTCAAGAGTAGCCAAAGAGCTGACCACAGTATTGAGTTTATCCTCATTAGATTTATGGATATCGGATAATGAACTATGCAACGTCTTCAACTCCCTAAGATCTTGCTCCTTGACGCTAAGTTGCTTCTTATGCTGGTCAACCGTCTTGATTAGCGTATCAAATTCAGCTTTCTTTTCTTCACTTTGTCTTTCAAGTTCTTGATAGGACTTCTTTAGCGCAGCATATTTCTTATTTACTTCAGTTAATTGCTTTTTATTGGATTCGTTTTCTTCAACAGACTTAGTATTTTGAGTCTTCAACTCGGCAAGTTCTAATAAAATGGTTTCTCTTGTTTTTTCAACGGAAATAGATTTATTTTTCAAGGTTTCATGCTCTTTAGTGAGAACACTATGTTCAGAAATCAACTTTTCATATTTATCATTAAGAGTATTGTAATTCTTGCTGCTGGTATTAATCTGGAATTTTAACTCATCAATATTAAATTTCAAGTCTTGATTTACACTATCTAATTTGGCCTTTTCAGTATGCAAAGCTTCAATTTGCTGCTTAAATTTATTGTTTTCAACAACCTCTTGTTCCAATTCAGATTTGAGATTTTTATTATTAGCTTCAATCTTAGCGTAAGAGGTTTTAAGATTATCAAACTCTTTAACAACTTTGTCGTTTTCGGTTACAATTTTGGCATAAGAGCTCTTGAGATCATTAAATTCTTTCTCAATATTGACATGAGATATTTTAAGATCGTTGAACTCTTTATCGTTGAGAGACTTTTGTGCTTGCAAAGCAACGAGATCTTTAGATACGGCATCATGCTTTGATATCCATTCAGAAATATCCCTAGAGTGTGACTTTACTAAACTTGAAAGTTTTTCATCATGGGTCGTGATTAGAAGTTTATGACTTTGGTTTAAATTCTCCATCTCAGTAGCCCACTTCGACTTCTGGTTATTCAAATCCAGTATAGATTCCTTCAACGCATTATTTTCATTGAGCAATTGCTTTTGAGACTCAGTTAAGTCTTCAAATTCCTTGATATCAATTGCTTTCAAATTGTGTTCCTTAGCAAAATTATGGATATTCTCTTTAGTAATCTTCTTGCTCTCTAACAACTGCTTAAGAGATTCATTTTCAGCTTTCAAAAGTTTAGCATCAAGTTTCTTCTCTCCTTTATGTTTCCTAATTGTAACAAACTCTTCTGAGCGATCCAAGTCACCTATTGACTCATCGTTAATATTTCTGCTCTCATCGAAATCATCATCAAAATCCAAATCATCTTCGCCAATAAGTCTACTATGAGAAGTATCTATATCGCCTTCCGTCATATTCTGTAACTCGAATATTTCATCTCCCAAAGATTTTCGACTCTTTGGCTTCTGTAACATGCCATTGTCTTCCTTATCACTATCGTACTGGTTCAAGCCAGTGAGGGTACCTGAAGGTTTCATTTGGTGATATTCGTCAATCGGTATCAACACCAAATTGTTCTGCTTAATATACTCATCAACAATAGTTTTTGAGTCTCTCAGGAACTTGCTTTTGATTGGCGATTCATGTGCAGATGAAATAAACATGGAAGTATTCTGAGGATCAGCGTTAATATCACTGCTGAATGAGAAATTTTTCTTGTTACTGCTGAAGGACGCTTCATTATCTTTGATGCCAAAATTGTCAAATTCATCCAGTTCGCTCTCACTAGCACTTGCGCTATCCTCAGCAGGATCATATTCTTGCCAGTTCTCGGTGCCCTTTAATAACTTATCAGTTTCGTCATCAATTATTTTGTACACCACAGATTTATTACTTGCTGATTGTAACTTCACATCCTTCAATTTTTCAGTGGAACGTCTATTCACATTATTTTTATTTATCAATTGGTTCACTTTTTTGTTTGGAGTGCTGTTTTCATTACCAATGATTTCGGACTTAGTGGCACTTCCACTAGCACTAAGGTTTTCACGTCTGTACTTCAAAAGTTGGCTTCTTAATCTAGTAATGACTTGGTGAGCATGATCCAAGTTAGACTTGAGAGTCTGTGATTCTAATTGGATGTTTCTAGCTGGGATGCTTTTGATTGGTGAACCCTTGGGTTCATTAAATTTGTCCGAAAATATGTTATTATCGGTATCTCCTTGGCTAGTTGAAGAGTCATTGCTGTTCTTGAATAATCTCAAATCAGGAATATTGATCAATGTTTTTTGTGCTCCGGATTGTTCTTTGGTTAACTTGGACAATTCTGATTTCAAAAAGCCAACTTGGTCTGTAAGTTCGTTGTTTTCCAGATTGAGTTCGTCAATGTGATCTTGTAGTTCAACGAGTCTCGACTCGTTAGCATTTTTGTAATTATTATAATTATCATTCAGGTTTTTTAAGTTAAGATTAAGTTCGTCTATTTGTTGATTCAAATCATTATTGGTATTATTCAAAGCAGCTAAATCCTTGTTGAGCTTGAAGTTTAGCTCTTCATATTTTTTCAAATTGGACAAATTTTCCTGGTAGTTCAAGTTCAACTGCCAGTTCGTATCATCAAGTATTTGCTCATTATTACTTAAATCGGATACTTTGGATTGTAAGTTTGATACACTGCTGCTCAACTGTTTGTTCTGTTTGGCAAGTTCCAATATTTTTTGATCCTTCATCTTATTTTCTGCCTGCAACTTTCTCGTTTGCACAATCAAGTTCTGAGAGAGCTTAACCGTGAAGTTTAGGTCTCGCTCATTATTTTGATGACCCGGGTTTATCGGGGGAGCTGTCATAATACTTTGATTATTATCATTCAATTTTTCTTTGCTGACACGCTTAGATAGAGACGGGAGTTGAGCTAATAAATCATTTGGAGTAGGCTTTCTTTGTTTTGGTAACCGTCTATTGAGATCTTGAGCGGTATTGTTCTCTTCGTTTCCTTCTTCATCCTGAAACTTTCTTAGCTTTGGAAGGTTGGAAAGGTCTGGAAGAGGCATTTTATTTTAGTAGTTTTTAGCCATGGACAAGAGATCCAATAGATGTGAAATCTAGCGTTGCTAATAAATATTGATATTGAAATAAAAGCAAAAGTGGAAGAGGGAGAAACAGGAAAAAACCAAATAGTACAACAAGTGTAAAAGTAATACAACAGATTAAAAAAAAAAAAAAAAAAAAATTGCAAATGACACAGAGAAGTCAAAAGGGAAAGAAGGGTATAAAAATGGTAGCAAGCTGACTAGTTCACAGAGCAGATGTGTAGGATATCGATGGGTGTTTTGATCTGGTTTCAGTGAGCTTTGGTAAACGGTCAGTAAACAAATAGATCACATAAACAACAGCAGGCGCTGAAAAACAGAAATTTTCTACTCACCAGAACAAAATAAACAAACAATAACATGCACGCTCACGCACCGCCCAAGTGGTTTGATTTTCATGCAGCAGCAAAAGCGCGCCAGAGCGTCATCTGGCAAATTCTCTTACAGCAGCAACAGTCAGAAACTAAGCTGCGAAACTAAATATTTATCACCAAATAGATTCAGGATCGCAGGACCAACACACGATCGAATGATGAACATAAAACAGTTGGAGAAAATATTATAGTAAATTAAAAGTAAACAATAACATAAAATAAAAATAAAAAACATAGTATCAAAATTGCCTCAAAAAATGGTACTGTAACAATCCAAAACCACAATCCAACCCTAACCAGTACCCAAATTTGTAAAACATCCATTAGCCTCGTTATTATCCAAAATAAGCAATAATCCAAAAGATAAAATTCAAGATAAAAATAAATAAAAATTGTTGAAACAGATAACGAAAAAAAAAAAAAAAAAAAAATAAAAAATAAAAAAAAACGAGTTAGACAGAATAAATAAAAAAGTTAAGTCGAAATGTGTGCTCAATTTTTTAAATAATGTTCTCCTAAAGCAGCTAAAGTTGAAAATGTTGCAACAGTGCCAAAAACAGAACCAGCAACCAATCCAATGCCAACTCCTTTTATTAAAGATTGTCTCTCTTTTGTAAAGACTTTTCTGCCTTTCTTGATATTTGGTTCTGCAAGATTTTCTTTTCCTGCGTCTTCTTGTTCATCATCAAACTCCATTACAGATCTGCTTCTCTTCTTAAAGTTGATTTGGACTACCATCTTTTTGTTGCTGTCGTTTTCATCAGCAGAAGTTGCAGGTGATTCAGCTGTAATATGATCGCTGAACGAGGTACTAAGCGATGATTGCTCACTATCTAGTCCAAGGCCAGTTTCCCTGAACAAACAATCTGAATTGCTCTTCGAAACAAGCGTCTCTGTATCTGCAGCATCACTCCTTGAATTTAAGGAATAATTCTTTTGTTGTTTGAGTTGACTTATCTGTTCTGTGCTCTGTTGTTTATCGTTGGCCAAGTCAGCTAATTCTTCATCAATTTCCCAAACAGTATCGCTTTTTCCTATTAATGCACTTTCTTCGGAAGCATTACTGCTGTTTTTGTTATTGTCGCTGTCGCTGCCGACAGGTTCGGCTGCAGATGTTAGCACTTCGTCTACCTCAGCTTCGTTCGCCTGATACTCATCCAAATCAATAACTGGTTTTGCTGTTAAGTCGTGTTCTTCAGAAATGCTCACTCCTGAATCATCCTTTTTACTAATGGCCATAGTTTTTTTGTCAACCATAGAATCAACATCAGAATCAGATTCCGAGCCATATCCTTCGCTGGAGTCAAACTCTGAATCGCCGTTAAAAAGACTTTGTTCCAACGATTTATCCGAGGTAGTATCACTAACCGATTTATCAGCTTCCTCATCAGAGCCAAAAACCCCATAATCATCATCGGAGCCAAAACGGTTATCGAGAATATTGTAGTTATTTTCTTCATCACCATCGCTATCGTCCGCATCTGCATTAATAACCTCATCACTATGGTCTTTAGAGAAAATTAACGATTCATTATCAGCAGAATTGACAATGAGCGGCTTTACCATAGATTCTTCCAAAAAGTCTTTCTCAGTTTCAACTGATTCAGACTCAAGAGGATCATTTAAAATGAAACGAAGGCTGTTTTGCGATTTTTGAGGCTTTCCAGTCATATTAATTCTGGTAAGACAAACAAAGTTTGAGTTTTGAGTAAAACTTGGCTTAATAACGAATTTTAGCCAAACTTTAGTATTGTTCAAATCAGCATTAATCCAATCAGATGGAAGTTCGTGAGAGTTGGAGACATCATTGATTTGGCCCAAATTAATCTTTTGTTTATCTTCATGCTCTGAAGTTTTTGATCTCAATGCTTTGTTCTTCGTATCATAGACCAAGCCAATAGTGTCATTTGAGTTGATAGCAACTCTGACACCTTTTGGTAATAGCTTACCTTTAAACACAACACCATGCTGGGATCCCGAGTCCCATAATACAAACTTGTTAGATGATTCCAATCTCAGAATCTTCGCATGATCGGCTGACAAAGTACGTTCATTGAAGTAAGCATTGTTAATGGTGGCCTGGCGAGCAGCTATATGAATTTCGTTACTGTTGGATGATCGTGAAGCACGACCGATAGTAATGGTATCAGATTGTTGGACTTTAATGAGCCTTGTTGGCCATTGCTCTGAAGGAGACTGTGCTGAGGACATTTTGAGGGGCAAATCAACACAAGAGAAAGAAAATGTTGAAGGAGCAATAAAATCTCTTTAGTGTTTTATTATATTAAAAGGGTGAAACAAAAATTCTAATTGATGAGCTATAATACCGACGTAAATTGCGATAAATCTTTTCAAGCAGTAAACAGGTAGGAACGATAGTTTCTAATGAACAAAGTGGCGGTGATATAAAACAAGAACCACAGTTACTAAGATAAGATGAGCGATGAGCTCAGGAGTACAAACTCCTTAAGGGATTGTGATGATGGCCTGCAGCATAGTCACGAGCACTATGCATGCAGACACGCCAAAAGATTAGATGACAAACATCTCACGTCAGCAGTCTAAGGGTGTTCATGTGCTTCTCGCACTTTGCCGCGTTGGTTTCTTGAGTCGGTCATTTTCAACCATCTTTTTAACACATCTTAACAAAAGTCAGTACTTTAGAGAGTAGTTGAACAAAGTACACCATTCTCAAGTATTTCCAAAACTGTTAAAATCTACAGCTTTATTCATGAAAATTAAAATAGTTCATTTATTTCAAAACAGAAACAGTTTCAAACAAATGAATACAAATAATGTTTATATACTGATCAACTATATAGCAGCCTCAGATAGTTCTAAGCGTCATTTAAGGTGGTGAGGCCACAACGATTCCGCAGCTCCCACAATATTCCTCAATTGCCGAAGTAACTAAAGAATCCGTGAGAAGAATAAACGGATAATAACCATTCATCGTCGACTGTAATAGTTGATACAGAAGTAAGAAGGAAAAAAAAAAAAATTTCGAAAATTAAAACCACAATTTTTCTTCGCTTATATATACAATCTTAATGACGGGTAATACTTAATCATGTAAGTTTCGGCAATTTACGCGTGCCACCCGTGGAAATATTTACGCGTTGTTTTGATTCATCAAGATGCGATGAGCTTCGCGCATTTTATCTTTTGTGCTTACACCTTGGGCAATAATAATACCAGCTTAGATATTCATATGAATAATGAATAAAAGCGGCTTCGATTCAGATTCCTTTGAAGATGATAGTGAGGATGATGATAGACTTATCGATCTTTTAGAGAATGGCCCACCCAATACTGCAAATGATCACCAAACACACGGAAACAGCAATCAAGAGTACGAAGAGATTGCTACCAATCCAATAAAAATTGGTCCCACACACCATAAAATTGATTATAATGAGCTAACTTCATATATATACCCAGTTAATTACCCGATTCGCGAATATCAATTTAATATTGTCAAGGAGTGTCTATACCAGAATGTCGTCTGTGCTATTCCAACAGGGACTGGTAAAACATTTATTTCTTCATGTGTGATGATGAACTACTATCGCTGGTTTCCAGAAGCAAAAATTATCTTTGCTGCCCCAACGAGACCATTAGTTGCACAACAAATCAAAGCTGCTGTAGGGATGACAGGTATTCCTTCAGATGATGTTGCCATCTTGTTAGACAAGTCAAGGAAAAATCGCCCAGAAATATGGAGCTCCAAGCGGGTGTTCTTCTCTACTCCTCAAGTCATTGAAAATGATCTCAAAGCTGGTTTCTGCGATCCGAAATCTATTGTTTTGCTCGTTGTGGATGAAGCACACAGAACAAGAGGGAACTACGCTTATAATAACATTATAAAGTTTTTATCAAGATTTACTCTCTCTTTTCGGATTTTAGGCTTGACTGCAACACCGGGCGCTGACATTGTTGGTGTGCAAGAAATTGTAGATAATTTAATTGCTACAAAGATAGAAATTAGAACAGAAGAATCCCCAGACATAAAAAAGTATATGAAGAATAAAGAAGTAGATAAAAGAATTGTTGGGTTGAATAGTGATATTGAGGAGATAATCGATTTATTGAGCGTTGCGATTGAACCAGCGCTCAAGATTGCTAATAAGCAAAAGGTATATGATGATACAGAACCGACAAAAATAAATGCGTTCAAAGCTATGGAATCATCTCAAAGGGTAATAAATAATCCTCGGTATTCTGAAGGATTGAAATGGTATCTTTATTTTATTCTTCAAATATTGTCATACGTCGGTCAAATGCTAAGACGGCTTAAAGTTTATGGCATTAAAACATTTTACACTTATTTGACAAATAAATACAAAGAGTTTACTGCAAAATATGATCTTGGTAAATCAACTAATAAAATTGCTGCTGAATTTTACTATCACGATAATATTAAGCAAATCCTTGACATATATCGGAACAAGGTTGAAGATATAATGTATATTGGTCATCCAAAATTGGAAATTCTTGTTGAGGAGCTCACATCTTTTTTTCATGATGCTCACAAATGTGGTAGCAATTCCAGGGTAATTATTTTTACTGAAATGAGAGAGTCTGCTCTAGAAATTGTCAAAGCTATTGACTCTATTGGTGATCCTGAACTTTTGAAACCTCATATTTTCATTGGTCAGTCCAGAGAGAAAGAAAAATTTGATGATGTTGCATTTCGGGAAAAAAACAAACCTAAAGGCAGAGGACGAAAGAAAAAGGCGGAGCTAGATCTTGAGGAACAAAGAAAAGAGCAACAAGAAAAGGAGAAAAGTGAAGAAAAGCAAAGGGAAAAGGAAGAAAGAGAAGCTCGGAGAACTGGTCTGTCCGAAAGCGCTCAAATTAATGGTATGTCGCAGAAGCAGCAAAAAGAGTTGATCCAGGATTTTAAGTATGGCAAGTATAATATTCTTGTTGCTACTTCTATCGGTGAAGAAGGTTTGGATATTGGTGAAGTTGACTTAATTGTTTGCTATGATGCCACATCATCTCCTATTAAAAATATTCAACGAATGGGAAGAACAGGAAGAAATAAGGATGGAAAAGTTCTTTTACTTTTGACAGATCTTGAGAATACAAAATTCACCAGATCTATGAACAGTTATGAAGTTGTACAAGATCAAATTACGAACGAAAATCACATCACGTACCACGAATCGGACAGAATAATCCCACTTCAATACAAACCTATATGTGAGAAAAAGTATATCCCGGAGGACGAGGAGTTTATCAATGAAGAAGAGGATGATAAAATCATCAAGATTGCTACTCAGCATATGAATGGCAAAGCCCCGAAAAAGAAGAAAAATGGTGGGAAACAGCGAACACAATGCATTGAAACGCTTCTTTTGAAGCCCAAACCAAAAAAGAGGTTTTTTATGCCGGACAATGTGGAAACTGGCTTTAAAAATGCTTCATCAATGGTCAGGAAAAAAGGTGCTGATTTGCCATTATCCAAAGAAAATACCATTACTTTATCTGATAATGATTCTGATCCACAAGAGAATTTTAAACATAGTAAATCGCGTACACAACAGAAAAAGAGAAAATCTGACATTATGAATTTACTCGATCTGTCTGACGAGGAAAATAATAATCAGCAAAGCAAACGGATATTGGTTGGACCGCCTCTACGTGTTCTGAATAATCATAACAGGGCTCAAAAGGAGAATGCAGTCTCTAGAATTGTTCTTAATACAAAACCGCACGGTGCAGAAGAAAGCGATGACTTGGATTGTGGTGCAGAAACCAGGTCAGCCAAATCGTCAGCAGATAATCATGATCTAGCGCAACTGAAAAGCCAAACACCTGCTGCTAAAATCTCTGAGCACAATGTAGCCGATGCTTTCCCAATTGATGAGTTCTCTGATGATGATAATGACGATAATTTTGATGACGATTCCAAATCATCTTCCTCCATTGTTGGCCACGACACGTCATATAATGCTATGGAAGAAACTAGCAGTGTTAGCCCTATGGAGTCAGAGGACATTGGTAAGCATGCAATTTCACATAACAATGAGGATAGAGGCAAAAAGCCAGTTGGGATTTTAGATGGTGAGAGTGACGATGATGAGGTTTCTATAGTTTTGGCAAAGGACCAAAATTTGGAAAGTGGAGATGAAGTACGCATTGAAAAGGTGGTGAAAAAGAAGTCTGGCAGAGACATAACCAGTTTGATCAAGAACACTATTGGAGCAATAGGAATTAGAAACAACAGAATTGTCACTAATACGTTGAAAAGACACAGTCTTGGAGTTCGCAAGAGAATGGTTAATAAAGCAAAACCAGTGGAGAAAACCTCTGATGAAGAAATAATTAAAATGATGAGAGACAAAGAACAGAAAGAGCTAGAAGACGAAGAACGCCATAGAGAGAAACTTCTAGAAGAGAAAGAAAGAGCAGAGACGTTGAAGCGGATTGAGAGAGAAGATGAAATTAGAAGAAAAAGAATACTACTACAAGAGAAACGCGAAAAGAAAAGACAAGAGGTTGAAGCAAAACGTTTAGAGCGTCAGAGAGAACGCGAAAGGGAACGCGAAAGAAGGCTTTCGAAGGAAAAAGCCAACATCAACTATGAGCAAGATTTGAAAGCTACTGGTGATAGCTTGATCTCAATGAGGTTTTCCAGCAGATCGGGATTTGTTTCGCAACGGCAGGAGTATGACTTATTTACCAAATATGGCTGTGTGAATAAGCAGACTATAGACATTGCAGACCCAAGAGCCGCTGCGAATACAAAGTATGGAAGGGTGGCACACAGTGATAGAGTAAATCGCTACTTAGCTGCGCATGAAAAAATGCTTCCAAAGGATCCCGAAAATGGTTATAAAGAATTGCGTTTGTTGTTGATTAATCAAAAAAAGGTAGAGCTGAAACAGAAAAATTGCCAACATTGTCCGGATCTTCAAGTATCAGAAAAAATAATTGTTAACGACAATGATATTGACTAATAACTTAACATTTTGTTAGCTTAGAATGTTTTTTTTTTTTTTTTTTTTTTTATTTATTTATTTATTTATTTATTTATTTATTTATTTATTTATTTATTTATTTATTTATTTATTTTTTCAATTACCTGTATTATATTTCTTTCTATTTTTTTGTTTTTATTATTTTTATTTTTATTATTTTTATTTAACTCTGTGGGACTATTAAGTATGCGCTATCTTTTATTTTATTGCGTAAAATTAATAAAGCTACGCATCATTATGCATTCTCTCGCGCATACATGCAGAGGTGATTCCCCCCACTTTCCGCTGATAAGAATGCGTCGGTCGAGACGCCGAATCCATCCGATGATAAGTTGATTACTTAGGAGGGAGAATGAGAAAAATAAAAAACTGTGACGAAGTTTCTTCTTGAACTATCTTCAGATTACGGTATCCAGAAATTAATGATAGGAAAAACATAGTAAATAAATAAAATATCCAAACAAAATGATGGCTGATTGCAATCAATACACCAAAGGCTTGACCTCGGAGCAATTGGAGCAATTTGAAAAAGATGGCTGTCTAGTGCTACCAAACTTCTTGTCTTCCAAGGAGATATCCCTGTCAATGCAAAGAGCTAATGATTTGCTCAAGAATTTCGATATACTGAATCATCCCATGACCAAGTTCACCACAGATGATAGCAATCACATCGGCGACGATTATTTTCTCAATTCTTCTGATAAGATTTCCTTCTTCTTTGAGAATGATGCGTTTGATGACGCCGGCAACTTGAACAGACCAAAAGAGAAATCTGTCAACAAAATTGGGCACGATTTGCATTCCAAGGATGAAGTCTTTGAGAGTTTATCATTCAGTGATAAAGTAAAAGGTGTTGCTAAGAGCTTGAAGTTCAAAGATCCGAGAATCTTGCAGAGTATGTTGATTTTCAAACAGCCGGAAATAGGTGGAGAAGTGCCATCGCATCAAGATGGATGTTTTTTGTATACTGATCCAATGACTGCAATTGGGTTCTGGTTTGCCCTTGAGGACTGTACGTCAGAAAATGGTTGCTTGAGTTATAACCCCGGCTCTCATAAAAAGTTCCCAATCACCAAACGTTTCGTGAAGGCTAATAAAGGCAAAGATGGTTGTAAAATGCAGAAACTTATGACTGAAGATGAGTTGAAAAATTTACCCGAGGACAAGGACCAAGACTACAAACTAGTCGAGTGCAAGGCAGGATCATTGGTCTTAATCAATCATTCGGTTCTACATAAGTCAAACGCAAATAGATCACAAAAGTCCAGATACGGATACGTGTTCCATATCATAGAAGGTGAAGTAAAATATGATGATTTGAACTGGCTACAAGTACCACCTGGAGAAAACGGAGGAACTGAATTCAGTAAACTATATTAGTGAGAAATGTAAAAGTTCAAAATACAGTAAAAGCGGCAAAAGTGTGCAAGATAATCATTTTTCTATCTATTTTCCGCTAAAATCAAGCTTCTCGAAAGTTCTTCTAGCTTTTTTTATCACATCTTGAACATATTTCTCCTCTGAAATTTTGACAGTAGACACAACATTACCATCGCTTCCTGATTCAATTTGATTGTCTGGTATCACAATCATTATAACCATATTATCCGTTAAATTGTCAAGATATATATTTTTTGAGTTAGCATAGAAAGTCAACGACCTAAATCTTGCAGATATTTTTTCCACGGATTTCTTGTAGTTCTTAATAATTCCAGATACTCTCTGAGTGATAGAGTTCAAATTGTCGGATTCTATCTGTGGTAGCTGAGTAGGATAAGTTGCAATTGATAAAAAAGTTGACGTTTCAAAAACCATTATAGTTTCTGCATTTATGATATTGGCAAGATTTTTTAAATGCTTTTGCATTGTTTGTGTTTCTGGAATCAAAGATCCTACAATCATTGACCATGCTCTATACAAAGATTCGTCCCAAATAGATGTTCCCAAGAAACTTTTATATTTAAAATGTTGCAAATTTGGAGCAGACTTTTGCAATTTTGTTGTGAAATCTTCCATGACCTTGCCTCTTTCTTCCTCACTCACCAAATCCATTTTGTGCACAAGTATAAACACTTTGCAGTTGGGACTGACATTCTTCAAAGTGTTCAAAATCAAGTTGAATATGTCTATGTCTTTTGGCATTGTTCCCTCTATATCAAAAACGTAAATCATGAGTTCAGAATTACTCAACTTGGTCTTTCCTGATTTTATATAGTTAAGCATGAATGTATCCTGACCACCACAATCCATTAACGACAAGTTCAAGTTATTCAATAATCGGATTTGAGTTCTTTCCACATCTATGGTGGCGCCCAATCTTCTCGTGTCAATGGCTGAGTAGTTAGAGAAAATCATGTTTCTCATGGAAGACTTCCCTGAGCCACTCTTGCCCATCAATAATATGTTTTTATAACTCATTTTGCGCTACTATTTATTGTTATTGGCATTAGATGAATATTTTCCAATTGGACCTGTTGATTTTGATAGATGATGGCTGGTAAAGTTCACACTGCTTCATTTCTGATAACCGATAAACATTAAGTTTTCTAGATGCGCACGTGCAGTGACCCGGTTTGTTTACATTTCTTGTTTTTTTATTTTTGTTTTCTCTCTTCTTGTTTATCTTCCTTTATATTACGGAACTACTATTTCACCTTGTCTTGCTTTGATCTCATCCTCACCATAAGCAAAAAGCATTCTCAACGTTGCTACAAAAATGAGCAAGGCTAGTGAGAAATATGTCAAACTCACTCAGTTGGAACATATTTTGAAAAGACCTGATACTGTACGTCATTTATTCACTGCGCTCAGAGCCGAGCGTGACACCTTAAATCAGCGCTTGAATTTTAGCACCTTTTCATAGATGTAAAATAATACTAACATCAAATATAGTATATTGGGTCTACAGAACCTACCACTGAGGTTATGTGGGTCATAGACCAAGAAAATAAGCTCGTTCAAAAGAGCATAACTTTTGTTCCTGCTATGCTCAAAATTTTTGATGAAATATTGGTTAACGCTGCCGATAATAAAATCAGAGATCCAACAATGAAAAAAATCGAAGTGATTATTGATGCCGAGAATAATTTGATCCAAGTCAAGAATGACGGTAGAGGTATACCAGTGGAGGTTCATGAGAAAGAACAAATTTATGTGCCTGAGTTGATTTTTGGTCACTTATTGACGTCTTCCAACTATGACGATGACGAAAAGAAAGTTGTCGGCGGTAGAAATGGCTACGGTGCAAAGTTATGTAATATATTCTCAAAAACGTTTGAATTAGAAACTGCTGACAAGGCAAACGAAAAAGTCTACAGACAGGTTTGGGAAAATAACATGAGTAAATGTAACAAACCAAAAATCAATAAATTTACCAAAAAGAATGGAGAGTTCACCAGATTGGCGTTTAGCCCAGACTTAGAAAAGTTCGGAATGGAAAAGCTTGATGACGATACCCTAGGTTTATTAAAGCGTCGTGTTTATGATATTGCTGGCAGTGTCAAGGGGATCAGTGTATTCCTTAATGGTGACAAAATTCCAATCAGAGATTTCAAGTCATACATTCAATTATATTTGGAGTCAGCTAAATCTAATAATAAATCAGATGAAGAAGGATCTACTGCGGATGCAGCTCCAGCTATAGTGTATGACAAGTCTGAAAGATGGGAAGTTGCATTTGCTTTGTCTGAAACGTCATTCAATCAAGTGTCTTTTGTCAATTCTATTGCTACAACGTCAGGCGGTACACATGTCAACTTTATTGCAGATCAGATTGTGAATAAAACTTTAGACTATTTGAAGAAGAGGCACAAGAACGCCCATGTTAAGCCTTTTCAAATTAGAAACAACATGTTTTTGTTTGTAAATTGTTTAATTGAGAATCCTGCTTTCACGTCTCAAACTAAGGAACAAATGATTACTAAAGTGTCATCTTTTGGATCCAAGTTCACAGTTTCAGAAGAATTCATCAAAAAAGTGATCAAAACTGATTTCATTCAGCAAATTTTGGATATTGCTCAAGCCAATGCTGATAAACAATTGAAAAAGACTGATGGTGGTGGTAGGAAAAACCGTGTGGTGCATCCAAAGTTGGTAGATGCGAACAAAGCAGGAACTAAAGAAAGCGAAAAGTGTACGCTTATCTTGACAGAGGGTGACTCTGCTAAGTCTTTAGCTGTTGCTGGCCTAAAAATTGTTGGTAGAGACTACTATGGTGTTTTCCCGTTGAGAGGTAAGCTACTTAACGTTAGAGATGCTACTACTGATCAAATTATGAAAAACAAAGAAATTAAAGATTTGAAACAAATTATTGGTTTACAACATAAAAAAAAATACGATAGTGTTAAAGGGTTGAGATATGGACATATTATGATGATGACCGATCAAGATTATGATGGAAGTCATATTAAAGGCCTAATTATTAACTTTATTGAGTCCAGTTTTCCCGGATTATTAGATATACCTGGGTTCTTAATTGAATTTATTACCCCTATTGTTAAGGTCACTTTTAAAAACAAACAGCAAAAATTATTTTATACTATGCCAGAATATGAAAGTTGGTTGGAGAACGAGGGTCGGGGGCTTAGATTTTCTTACAAGTACTACAAAGGTTTAGGTACTTCTGATTCAAGAGATATGATGAAATACTTTAGTGACTTAGATCACCACATTAAATACTTTGATACTCTTAGAAATCAAGATGCTGATTTGATTGAGTTGGCCTTTGCTAAAAAGAAGGCGGATGAGAGAAAAAATTGGTTGGCTGGTTTTGAATTGGGTACCCATTTAGACCCTGGAATAAAGACCATCCCATACGACGACTTTATCAACAAGGAATTAATATTGTTTTCTATGGCTGACAATATTAGATCTATTCCTAGTCTTTTGGACGGCTTCAAACCATCCCAAAGAAAAGTGTTGTTTACCTTCTTTAAGAAAAACATTACTAAAGAGAAAAAGGTTAGTGATTTGCAAGGTTACATCTCTAGTGAAACCAATTACCATCACGGTGACCAGTCATTGATTCAAACTATCGTTGGTTTGGCGCAGGATTTTATTGGTAGTAACAACATCTACTTATTACAACCAAATGGTGCCTTTGGTACTAGAGACTCTGGTGGTAAAGATAGTGCTGCTGCAAGATATATTTACACAGAATTGAGTAAAGTCACCAAATTTATTTTCAGAGACGAAGACTCTCGTTTATTAGACTACATCAAGGATGATGACAAAACTGTTGAGCCTTATTGGTATCTACCTATTATTCCTATGGTCCTTGTCAATGGTGCAGAAGGTATTGGTACTGGTTGGTCTACAAATGTTCCACAATTTAATCCTAGGGATATCGTGGCAAATATCAAGAGATTGCTTAATGGTGAAGAGATGGAATCAATGATCCCTTGGTTCAGAAACTGGAAAGGTACTGTGTTTCCTGCTGGTCCTGACCGATTCAAGATGTTTGGCAGAATTGAAAAAGTAGATGCTAACACTTTGGTTATTACTGAAATTCCTGCAAAGACATGGACTCTGACAATCAAAGAGTTCATTGAGAACTCCTTGGTGAACACCAACACTGAAAAAAATTACGAGAAGTTTATTCAGAATTATACGGAACAGGACGACTTGGAAGGTCATAAATTCATTATAAACTTGTCTGATGAACAAATGAAAAAAACTGCTAAAATCGGGTATTATGAAAGATTTAAATTGATTCAGAATATTAGCTTGTCAAACATGATTCTCTTCAATGATAGAGGGAAGTTACAAAAATACGATACGCCAGAGGATATTATTAAAGCATTCTATTTTGTTCGTCTCGAATACTACCAAAAGAGAAAAGATTATCTTGCTGCAAGTATGAAAAACGAATTAGTGCGTTTGAGTGCTAAGGCTAGATTCATCAAGTTGATTATTGACAAGAAGTTAAAGATTAGTAATAAAAAAAGGGTTGCTTTGATTGAAGAATTACAACAGTTGAACTTTCCAAGATTTGGCAAGGACGGTAAAGTTATTGAAGAGAAAGTGACTACTAGTGATATTACTATGGAAGAAGGCGAAGTGGACGAGCAAGATGAAGAGGAAGTTGTCAATGAAGAAGAGGAGCAAGTTCATATTCCTGACACCATCTTCTCTTCCTATGATTACTTGTTGAATATGCCACTTTGGTCTTTGACTAAGGAAAAGTATGAAAAGCTTTTGCAACAAAGAGATGATAGAGAAAGGGAATTGAATGATTTGTTGACAAAAAGTGCCAAAGATTTGTGGATAATTGATTTGGATCAATTTGAAGAAGCTTATGAGAAATTCTTAAAAGAGGATTTGGAAAGAATTCAATATGACGATGTTCCAAAACCAAAGAAGAGATCGAGAAAAACTAAGACAGATGATGATGATGATTTTGTGCCAGGTGCCAAAAAAAAGCCTAAGAAAGGAAGTAAGGCAGCTGCCAAAGCCGCTGCTGAAGTTGTGGTTAAAGGCGAATACATTGAGCCTGAGATCAAAGAGGCAAAAATAAAAAAGCCACGGATCAAACAAGAAGATTCTGTTGAGCCAGGTAGTAAAAATGATATTCTAACACAAGTGAAAGCTACAAAGGTTAATGGGAAAGTCAAAAAGGAAGCTTCTGCCACACCACCGTTACCAGAAACAAAAGACAGTAGTGACACAGATTCTAACAAGGAAAACAGTAAAGATCGGTTATCTTCAATTATGGGACGCGCCAAAACTATATTTGGCGATCTTTCAGGAGAAAATGAGAGCAATCCGTTCGAGATAGATGCAGATGAAGATGAAGACGATGACATTTTCTCCAAGTTCAATAGCGCGGCTAGTAAATTTGAATCTAGTTTTAGCTTTGATGAAATTAAGGCCAAATCAAGTGAACCACCGGAATCAATATCAAGGGAAGAGGCGCCAAAAGAGAAGAAAACCTACTCTAGAGCTAAGAAAGTAGCACCAGCTAAAAAGCCAGCTCCAGTTAAAAAAGCAGCTTTAAAGAAGAGCAAAGCGGTGATTAGCGATAGCGACAGCGACGGTGATATTGAAATGATCGATGGCAATGACAATGAGGCTAAAGTTGAACTGCCTATTGTAAAGCGCAAACCAGTACGAAACGCAGCCACGCGGAAGAAAGTTACGTACGCTGATTATGAAGAAAGTGAAGATGGCGAGGATCTTGGAGATGACGATGATGAAGAGGAGGAGGGGGAGGAGGAAGAAGAAGATGATGATGATGATTATAATGGGGAAGACGATTCCGACTTCTAGCTACTTTGAGGTTGATATTGTAGCATGATATGACTTCTACAATTTCTTGTTCTAAATTTTTTTTTTTTCTAACTTTGGTTTTGATACTCTTTTGCTTTAATCATATGTACTGCATATTTTATTACTCCTATCTGGCCTATAGATACGTATTTTCTTCACTTTGCTTCTCCAGAAATTCTCTAAAACAATTGATGAAGAAGTCATTTTCAACGTACTTTAAATACGGTTTTGATTATATTTGACACGCATGAACCTGCGTATAAAAGGGTTGATGATTCCGAGACTTAATGTATTTATTTTGCTGCCATATAATGCATACATTGCTATTTGAAACTACCCTACTGTCATGTCGCGACGTGGCGCGCTCGTATAAAAAAATAAAAACGCTGCAGAACGAGAAGGAAAAAAAAGCTAGTAGAGTTTGATAAAGCTGATGTTTGCAATATTGACGCTTGGTCAAAAAGAACAGTAAACTACAATTCAACGTCTTACTTTTGTTTTTTGTGCACACAAAGATACCAACTGTGCTATTTTAGTTTAACAATTTGTTGAATTATACAACCAACTGTCTCACCGTTCGGCATTAACGTTCGTTTAAAGAGAATTATACAAATTCCACACATCTTTTTAAATTATATTATCAAAGACAAACATCATCTCTAACAAATCAATATCACCGCTACAATGGGAAAATTAGGCAAACTTCTTGAATTGGTACTCCATCCAACTGAATTTAGAGCTGCCGTACAGTTTTTCTTGTACAAGCAAACGCTACACCCAAGAGACCCAACATATGAACCTCAAACGTTGAAACAATGTTACAAGTTGTTGAAGAAGACCTCCCGTTCTTTTGCTGCAGTTATTATTGAATTGCACCCTGAACTTAGAGACGCGGTGATGTTGTTTTATTTGATTCTCAGAGCCTTGGATACGATTGAAGATGATATGACCATTGATTCCAAAATTAAAATTCCGTTATTAAGACACTTTGACGAAAAATTGGAATTAGAAGACTGGACGTTTAATGGTAATGGGCCAAATGAAAAAGATCGTATTGTCTTGGTACAATTTGATGTGGTTTTGCAAGAGTACCACAAATTGAAAAAAGAATACCAGGCGGTCATCAAGGACATTACCCATAAGATGGGTAATGGTATGGCTGATTATATTCTTGATGAGAACTTTAACTTAAATGGTGTTGAAACCGTCAAAGATTATGATTTGTACTGCCATTATGTGGCCGGATTAGTTGGTGAAGGTCTCACCAATTTGATTGTGTTGGCTGAATTTTCCAACCCTGCATTGAACAATCAAATGGAATTAGCTAATCTGATGGGTTTATTTTTACAAAAAACGAACATTATCAGAGATTACAAGGAAGACTTGGATGACAAAAGATCATTTTGGCCAAAAGAAATCTGGGGAAAATATGCTAACGAATTGGCTGATTTCACTAAACCAGAAAACTTGGAAGCTGGATTGGATTGTATCGGCGACTTGGTGCATAACGCTCTTGAACATGTTACTGATGTCTTGAGATACTTGTCATTAGTCAAAGATCAGTCATCTTACAACTTTTGTGCTATCCCACAGGTGATGGCCATTGCCACTTTGGAACTCGTTTATCAAAACCCGAAAGTTTTTGAAACCAATGTCAAGATTAGAAAAGGTACCACTTTGAAACTCATTTTGCAATCAAGAACCTTAGAAGGTGCGGCTGAAATCTTTAGAGAATATGTGCGTAAGATCAATCACAAGTCTCATCCATCTAACAAAAATTACTTGAAAATTGGCATTCTTTGTGGGCAAATTGAACAGTTTATTGAAAGCATGTACCCATTGAAACACTTGCCAGCTGAAGTTACCAAGCCTCCACAATCAGAAATCTTTCAACAAGTATTACAAAGAAACAATGTGGATATTGCGATGAAGAAGGCCATTCAGGTGGAGCAAGAGAAAACTACCGCTACTTTGGTGGGATTGGGTGTGGCTTTTGCCTTGATTGGGTACTTGGCGTATTCCGCATATATTGGTGCTTTACCAGTCGCACTACCTTTCAGTTTCCCGCTTGGCCGCCATATTGAATTGTAGACTGGTTGACTGCTGAAATTTTCTCTTCATTTGTTTGTTGTTTGCTTTTTTTTTTTTTTTTTTTTCTGTTTGATTTTGTCTTTACTTTTCCCTTGGTATGACATCAATAAATTTTAATTTTTCTTTAGTTTTCTATTACTATTATTATTTTTCCATACTTTGTCTTGTTTGATAGCTTGTTCAACTGTTTTAGCCCTTTTAATTCCAGCCGTTTCTTCTTTTGGTGTTTGATTCAATAGCTCTCATACAGCGACACAAATTTTCAAAGCCATAGATGCGTCAATACACATTGATTTATAACCTATAGGGCTATTTTTATTTGGACTGGTATAGCTGGCCGCATTTACAGCCAGCAGGATTGCAAAATAACGGACGGATGGTCAGTCGCTTGTCTACATTTCCTAAACTGATGGACAACTTCAGCTTTAGTACTCCGAATTTTCAAAACTGGGTTTTTTTTAGACACATAGAAGCATTACTAGTAAACCGTACATACCAATACACTACAAAGCTTAGCTATACAAACGAACGTAGACGCAAAAGAAAGAAAAAAAAAAGCAACCGGGCTGAAAGCTGTTGAGACGTTTAGAGTCGGCAGTAACATCGTTCGACTTGGAGAATCGAGCCCCAGCCAATTTGTGACCACCCTTGCAACCCCCCGTAAGCAATAACGCTTTTTCTTGGTTGTTTAGCAGCAATTTACTGAGGCAATAAGAGACCGGGGGCACGACGGACTATCTCATAACTTGGCCCTGTTGCTTCTCTTTATCTCCTGAGCAAGACCAGCATTTGCCCGAGGCAAAAACTCCGCATTGTATCTAGCCACCCTCTCCAAGCCATCTCTTACACTGCCACCTTCGTAAATAAACGTGGCCGAGTCCTTTGTGCCAACAATTGCTGCTTTAGACCACTGTGCAATCTCCTTGGCGATTTCGACGGCTCTGCCAAACGCGGCTTCCTTATTTGCAAACACCTCGGAGACCAACCCCAACTGTTTAGCTTGGTCAGCATTTATCAGTCTGCCGGTATAAATGAGCTCGTTGTACACCGACTGGTTATTCACGAGCTTGCTTAACCGCTGCAATGATCCAACGTCAGCAGCGAAACCGAGTTTGACCTCCGGCAAGGCAAAGACGGCGTTCCTGGTGGCTAGTCTGATCGAGGTCGAACTAAGCAAATCCAAAGCAAGCCCGAAGTTCACGCCTTGAGATACCGCGATAATAGGAATGTTGATTTGCGCAGGCGCGCCCACCGAGTCCTGGAAGTCTCTTATGAAATTGTACGTTTCGGTTTTGCGCTGCACCGCATCGCCCGTGCGGTACAAGTGTGCGCTTTGCCGTTGCAAGTATTCCACGTTTAGCCCAGTGCTGAAATGCTTGCCGTTGCCGGTAAGAATGATGACTTTGACTGCGGACTTGCTGTCCTTTAGCGAGTCCAAGCTGTGCAACAAGTCGCGAAGTTGGTGCCAGGCGGTTGGGTCCCACGAATTTCCCAAGTGAGGCCTGTTGATGGCAACGTGGACGATGCCACGGCTGACTTCGCTGACCTGGAACTGATCGTACTTGCTGAGGAGTTTGACGTCGAGTGGCATGCTTGGAGGAGGACTGTGTGGACGAGACTTGTTATGTTAGACGGCTGGGAGGAAGTTGGTTGCAAAGGGAGTAGAGCAGCAAAAGAAGACCCACCCGAGCAGCAGATGGTTTTTTATAGTTGTGCAGTTCTCGGAAACAAGCGACGATCATTCACTCGTCCACTCGCTCACTTACCCACTCATTTGCCCAGCTTGCACCTTTTTTAGTCCATGGTGCTTTAGATCAACTGATCACGATGGGGGGCGAGCGATCTGCTGTACTACAAAAAGAGGAAAAAAAAAAAAAAAAAAGGCGCATCCAGCTGCCTAGAGTGTGCCCACCACTGCTGTACACACAATAAGCACTGCAAGTCTACATCCGCCCCACGTACAAGACAATTATTTATATTTTGATGGAACATGGAACAGGAAACAGAAAAAAAAAAAGAAAAAAAAGTCTATAAACGTGAAAAGCAGCCGCCCGCAGCTGCTGCTGAGTTGGGCAGTATATGGTAGGTAGTTTTGTGTAGGTGGGTATATTTCGTATACACTCGCGGAGGAAAGGGGGCATTTTTGCAACTTGCAACTTGGTAACTGCCAGCTAGAGATCATCTAATTGTGCTGCAAGATCTGCAGCCGCAGTCCGCTATTGTTTTTCCGCCCTAGTTTTCTATTTTTTTTTTTTTTTTCCTTTCCTTCTTCTTTCTTTCCTCTCCTCGTCGAAACATTTAACGGGGCAGACCTGGTCGACGCTCGCCGGAAGGCTCTTGGGGTGGTGTGGATGGCAAATCTTCGAAAGGGATAAAACAAACGTGCGCACAGGCCGCAAGCAGGGACGGTCGGCAAAGAAGCGAAAAAACAACGCGCCGGCATGCCAGAAAATTCAAAACAGAAGTAGAAACAGAACAAAGCAAACAACAGAGTGAAAAATGAACAGATGAGAAAAGGTGAAAAGGTGGACCGAAGCGCGAAAAGCTGCCAATGAAGCATCTTTGCGTGCCGCGGACAGTGTCTCGTTCGCCCAACAGTCATGGCGGCGCTCGGCCATGGACGCCGAACGGGCACCTGCCATAGCGGCAGACCAGACACCGCTCGATCGTCACATTCACGACAGGGCCTGGATCTGGCCGTCGCTGATCTGCGACACCAAGCTGAGCGTGGTAGCCGTTGCCGCAACAGACCCGGTTGGGCTTGATCCCAGCGCAGAGGCGGTGGTTGCTGCGGCTGCCACGGTGTTGCTGCTGCCAGTGTTTCCCGTTTGCGCTGGCGCTTGGATCTGGCCGTCGCCGATCTGGGAAACTAGAGGGAACGTATTAGTGGCCGACGCCGACGCCGACGCTGTTGCCGCTGCAGTTGGCGAAACTGTGTTGTCGTCGTTGGCGCTCTGGCCAGATGAGCCGGCCTCGGTCTGCTGAGTCTGGGACGCGGCAGTTTCAGATTCGGTGGCGCCTGCCGGGACGCTTTCAAATGGCTGCGAAGTTGTCACGGTGGCGAGAAGCGAACCGCCGCTGCCGCTGCCGCCGCTGGCGCTGGCGGCGCTGCTGGACGTGGTGGACTCTGCGGGCGCCTGTATCTGCCCGTCGCCGATTTGCGTCACTAGAGCATGGGTGTTGGTTGACTTGGCGGCTGGCGCTGTTGTCGGCGGTGCTGCTGCTGCGGTGTCTTGGGCGCCGGTGCTGGTGTTGTAGTACGGCGCGGACGAGTACAAGGTGGCGGCTAACGTGCCGCTGCCGCTGCTGGCGCTGGCGGGACTGTTGTAGGGCGCCGAGGAGTATATTGTGCCAGCTAGCGTACCAGTGCTAGACCGCGACTCAGCAGAACACGGGCAGACGGTGCTGGTGGTGGTGCTGGCGGCGGTCACCGTGGCCACGGTAAGATAAACCACATCGCCGCTTGTCGAAGCGCTGGTGGTAGCGCCGGTCGACCCAGGAGCCGCAGTCGACGCGGAAGCATCCGGAGCGGCTGGCGAGGACGCTGATTCTGCCGGGGCTTGAATTTGGCCGTCGTTGATTTGGGTCACAAGCGCAAACGTGTTTGTAGAATGAGAGTGGCGGAGGCCTGTGTTTGCTTTCTGCGATGTGCCGCTGGCGCTAGCGGTGCTGCTGGCGGTGCTGCCAGTGACGTTGGCGGCGGCGCTGCCGGCGGCGCCGGATTCCGCTGCGCCTGCTGCAGGGGCCGCTGGAGAAGTCGAGGCAGCGGCAGCTAGGGTGTTGTCCAGGGCGGTGGGAGCCTGTATCTGCCCATCGTTGATCTGCGAAACCAAGGCAAGGGACTGGGTCAGCTTGGCGTCGTCCGCCAACGCTGCAGCCGCGCGGGCTGCCGCGGCGAGCAACGGTAGCAAAAGGCGCAACCGGCGGTTTGTACAAATGAGCATTATTGGGCTGGCGGTGGCTGGTTTGGGCTGGTAACGGTGTGCTTGTTTCTGCGGCGAATGTTGAATCTGCGTGCAAAGAAGCCAAACGAGAAGCACAAAGATGGAAAGCTCCCCAGAACCAGCAGCCCCGGGCCTGGCTACGTGTGGCCGGCGGCTCTGTATTTATACGCCGCAGACCGTTTCCCAGCGCTGAGGATGGTGCTCGATGGGTATTGTGCGAAGCTGCTGTTTACGCGGCCGACGCACCCACGGCGGAGGAGGAGCAGTGTGAAACCGCGCCTAACAATGCCGCCGCCGGGCGTGAATCCACGGTACTGCCGCAATGTGCAACGGCCTACGCCGAGGCAGTGTTACCGCCGGTGGGCGTGTGATATTGTGTTTGCGGTATTGTAGCAGCGCTGTGTGGTATCTGGGCGGTGCTTTAGGAACTGCCCTGTGATAATGGAGCGCGGTGCAAGAGAAAGAATCGCGGATACACTGCGCGCAGCCGCCACAATCGGGCGCGCACCGTATGTATATATATATATATATATGTATATCTATATATCTATATATCTATCTAATGGGCCGCTGCCGCTATCCAGCCAGAGCGGGCGACGGCAACAGTCGCCGCTGCTTTCTCGCTCTGCGCCCCGTTTGACCCCCTCCGCCCGCACCCCCTTTGCACACCCCCTTTGCACACCCCCTCCCATTTAGACACCCGCACACCAATTAGACATCCGAACACCAGAATGCAATCGCACCCCCGGCACCCCCGGCACCCCCGGCGTCCGCCCAATCGCATTCGGCGTCGTGTGGAGCTTCCCGCGAAACAGCGCTCATCTGACACGCTGCCACCCTAGCAGTGCGCGCTACGGAAAAACACTGCGCCCTTCGATATCCTATAAGAAAGTCAGTCTCGCGCAGTCAGTCTCGCGCAAAGTCAACTCGCGGAACACGGCATTCTTCTCCCCCCCACCGCTGCGTTGCCTCCCCAGTGCCCAACCGCATCCGCCAATTGACATCTCCAACTGAAAGTGCTGCTGCTCACATCATGTCCTCCCCCCTCAGAGTCGGCGTTATCGGTACCGGTATCTTCGCCACCGACACGCACTTGCCAAACTTGCAAAAGCTTCCTGAGCAGTTCAGGGTCGTTGCTGCTTCCAACCGCACCAGATCCAAGGCCGAGGCCTTTGCCCAAAAGGCCGGCATCTCCAGCGACAAAGTGTTCGAGAGCATTGACGACTTGATCAACGACAGCGACGTCGACGTCATCGATGCGTTGCTTCCTGTGGAGACGAACGTCGCCATCATAGAAAAGGCCATCGCTGCCGGCAAGCCGGTGGCCATCGAAAAGCCGATCGCCAACAGCGTTGAAAACGCCAGGAGGGTTGTCGAGCTCGCCAAAAGCTCCGCGGTGCCGGTGCTCATCTTGGAGAACTGGCTCTACCACAGCGCCTTGAGCGTCATCAAGCCGAAGCTCAAGGAAATCGGCAAAGTTGTCGGCTTCAACTACATCGCCACCGGGCCCTTCAACGCCGCCAACAAGTACTTGGCCACCGGATGGCGCGCCAAGCCGCGACACGTCGGCGGCTACTTGAGCGACGGCGGGGTGCACCAGTTGGCCTACTTGGTTGACTTGCTCGGTGAGGCCGAAACCATTTCTGCGCAGACTCGCCAGATAAGAGAAGCCTCCGGCACGGACGACATTTTGTTTTCCACCTTGAAGCTCAAGAGCGGCGCCATTGGCACCTTCAACTACGGGTCCGCGTTCGGCCCGGCTGACAAGGCCAGACGGTTCATCATCTATGGTGACAAGGGCTCCGTCGATTTCAACTTCAGCCCGGCTCTTCCAAAGCCGGTTGTCAAGGTGCAGGTTGAGGGCAGAGATGCCGAGGTGCTTGAGATCGACGAGTCCGACAACTCCAATGGCGTTGTTGCCGAGTTCAAGAACTTTTACGAAGCAGTCAAGGCCAATGACAAGTCCTTGTTGGTATCCCAGCCAGAGACCACGTTCCACCACTTGGCCATCATCGATGCTGCCTTGAAGAGTAGCGCCAACGGCGGCTCCGCGGTCAAAGTTGAGTCCGTTTTGTAACTCGGTCTTCTGCAGCTAGATTGTGGATTAGAGTAAACTTGTCCCTTTTTTTTTTTTTTTTTTTTTGGTTTGTTTGCCGCGCCAGCGACTTTGACTTTGAACTGTGAATGGGTATGGCTAATATAAGCTCACGTTTCGCTAAAAGGGACTGCCCCCGGTTGCCTCTGTGTTTTGTAAAGATTATTCAGATCTCCAAAGTAGACGTTTGCTCGGTGCACAGCTCAGAATTCCACCGGCCTTGTGCTCCATGTTTGTTTACTCCTGCTCCTCGTCGGATGCCGAGATCTCAAGATATGCAGGATCAAAACATTTTAGAGCAGACCAGATCAGATCAGATCAGATCAGGTCGCGCGGGTCTGGCAACTGTAACAAGGACCCAAATAGCTATCAGCTATTGCGTTTTCCACCTTCGGAGCACAGGGACTTTCCGTAATTTGCGTTCTGGCTTCCAGTATCACCAAAGCTCCAAGCTTTTGGACAAACGCCTTTGAGGAGTTTTTCAGTCGCAGGCTTTGGTCAGCTGCGTCAATAGCGGGACGGGCATTTTGAGCAGCTGTGGATTTTTTGCTTGGTGCTCAGCATTTGTTGGTCTTTGAAAAAACCAACAGCTACAGCAATCGAGTAAGCAATAGGGTGTTTGCATTAACGACACGTCTGCACGGATTTTTCCATCAAGCTTTCTGTGGTCTTCCTGTTATTGAATTGTTGGCGCCGCGCTGGCCTGACTCAACGGCTCGACCGCTGCAGGTCGCCGACTCAACACATTTTCCCAAAACGGCAACTGCGACTCGTCAGAGTGAGTCGCTTGACTTAATTTTCTCAACGAAAACAGAAGCAAACATTTCGGCATCAGCGATGACTGCACTTATTGCATGCATAGGGTTTTGTAATGATAAAAGAGAAAAAAAAAAAAAAAAAAAAAAAAAAAAAAATCCACTAATCGCCAGAGGTATAAATACACTTGAAAGCCGTGGGATAACTGGACAAGTCCCGAAAAGTCACAGATATTGGTCTACGGGTTACAGCTTCCAGAGAGTTTCTTGAAAGTGCGCGACTTGACCGCAAAGCAAAGGAAAGATCAACAACTGCCCCGTTATTGATAGTTATCCGGGCCGCACATTTTTGATCAGCCAAGTCACCAAAAGGCCAAATAGCCAAAAAGCCAAAAATAAAGTGAAATAAAACACAATACAATAAAATAAAATAAAATAAAATAAAATAATTAAAAAAATGGCCGAACTTGAAAGCAAGCGCGATTCAGAAATCACAACCACCTCCAACAACCGCAGTCATGATCTTTACCAGGACCCTGACACTGAAGTCGATGACTCCTTGATCCTAACTGAAGAAGAGCATCGCAAGTTGGACAGAATATACTTTCGCTTAGACGCGCGTATCATCCCAGCTCTTTGGTGTCTATACTTCCTTTCGTCTTTTGGCTCCAGCGCCTATGGTAACACTCTCACTATGAATGCCGAAGCAGGTCATTCTTTATCTCAGAGCCTCAACTTGACCTCCCATCAAACCTCGACCGCCAGCGCGTTATATTATGTCGGCTACATCATCTTTGATCTTCCCATGAACCTTGCCATGACTAGACTCCCGCCGCAAATCTGGCTCGCCAGAACCATTATTTCCGTTGGGTTAGTCTACTGCTGCTACGCTGCTTTGACGAACGCTGCAGGTCTTATTGCCATTAGACTATTCAGTGGAATTTGCGGCGCTGGTGTCTGGCCCGGTATGGCCTACTATATCTCGCTATGGTATCCTACTGAACGTTCCACAAAAAGAATCGGTTACTACTTTACCGCCGCTCAAATTTCTGCTGCAGTGGCCGGTCTTGTTAGTGCCGGTTTCCAAAAAATCGATGGCAACAGAGGCTATACTGGTTGGCAATGGTTGTTTTTGACTTACGGCGTCATTACTGTCGCCGTGGGAATTGCGTTGGTTTGGTGGTTGCCTGACAGACCGTACACCAGAGAGGGTGTGGAGACCACCGTTAACAAATTTGAACAAAAGTTGAACAAACTCTTGCCAAAGAATCCGTTTCCTTTGAACGACGCTGACGCTAAAGTTCACATGAAGGATATGGAAACCCACACCAAGAGAAAAATGCAATGGTCTGCTAAGGATCTTTACAATGTCATTATTGACCCGCGCATCTGGCCATTGATCATGATGTACTTTGGCGTCGTTGGCACTGGGTTTGGTTTGGCAGTTTTCGGTACCACCATCATCAAGACCAACAATCCGTCCCTCAGCTCCATTGAAGTGTCTTTACTTTATGCCCCAATATGGCTTTTCGACCTTGGTGGTATCTTGACCATCACTCCTTTTGCCGATAAGTTCAAATCATGGCGTGGAGCTATCTTCTCCTTCGCCACTACTATCATCATCTGTGGTATGTGTGTTACTACTTACGCTCCTGGTAAATGGTCCAAGTATGGTGGTTTGCTCATTGCCGGCTATGGATTAGGCCCAACAGTGCCTATTTGTATGTCTTGGACTGCCGAGATTTTTCAACCTCGGCATGGCGATGTTGGTACCGCTGCTGCTAGTGCTATTGTAACTGGGTTGGGTAACTTGGGTACGGTAATGGCTACTTATGCATTGTATACTGGCTGGCCAGAGGACAAAGCAAGATTGTACAGGGACAGCAATATGATTCTTGTGCTTATTTGTGGGGTCAGTATCATTGCTGCTGCTGGCTGTTACTTGTTGAGAAAAGCCCTTGGTGATTTTAAAAAGTAAATGAGCTTCATGTTTACGGTAAAAAAAATTTTTCGAATTAATTTCTATTTTCTATAGACCTTTTTTTATCATTATTATTATTATCACTAACGTTAAATTTTTCTGTTTAGATTGTCTTTTAATTTGTTGAATTTTGCTCAGCCTTTTTAGTTTTGCTATAATGATGTTGCTTTTTTTTTTTTTTTTTTTTTTTTCTGATAATTATGTTTTTATTTTTTTCTGAGTCTTTATTGTTCTAATACACCAAAAAAGAAAAAAATTTCAAATCACATAGACTTTTTAAACTTAGGAGTGTCCTAATTGATTTTCAACGCATTGTCTGTATCATGATATATAGCCAGCTAGTATATACTTCAATGCAAAAAAGTTGAGTCAGCCATACAACTTCTGTGAGGATTTACTTATTGTAGTTTCAATTGAATAACTCGAACTCGCGAAGCCATGGCCTTTGCAAAGCTCAGCCTATTACACTTTACAATGTTATAATGGTGCTTTTAACTACATCGCCACCCTTACTTTTTTTGAGACTACGAGTTTTTTCTTCTCGTCTTACCATACGTGCTGTTTATGTTTCTATATTAACTTCAGCAGCTTCAATACACAACTTCTACCTGATACAATTGCAAGTGTAGCCCTGCACATAGTTGTCACCTACACGTGCAAAGCCTGAAACTTCCAGTATTCCGCTTAGCATATATATGGTTAGATGATTTCCTAATAACAAAATAGGGCGCTTCATAAAAACAATTGCTGCGGTGTTCAAAAATGAAAAATTGCGGTGTTTGAGCGCACCTGCGCGTGTATTGTTTGCTACTTGAACCGCCCTGTTGTAATATATGCAATTTGCAGTGCCAATGAGCGTGCGACACCGATACTTCTAGACAAGGAAGACATAATATCACAGCGACCCCTTATATGTGCCGGCATTTGAAATTTGAATACTAACGGAGGAAATACAATAGACCGGCATAACAGATACCCGGTTTTCACTTGGCACTTTTTAATTACCAATGAGGCTGATTAGTTGACTGTAATAAGCTATGCTAAAACACTGCCCCAGAAAAGTATGGAAAGTAAAAGGTTATGGTTACGATTACGATTGCATTTATGTGGAAAGGTCCTCAGGCATTAACAAGCAATAATGCGGTTCTATTCAAAAAAGGGATGTTACTCACAGAGTTGAATATGAGATGTGAAACTCTTGCAGGCTTATACAATTATTTATTGTTGTTGGAGGCTGTAACTCTTAAATATTTAAAGTCGGGTACCATTAGACTTAGCTTGAGCTCTAGAAATAGAGCAAGCCCTCTAATTTTCTTTTAAACAATCTAACTATATGTGCGCATATCTTTAATATAGTATTAAAAACCAGAAATTTTAGGAAACCAAGTAGGCTTTAGCTCACTTTACTTAAAATCAATAAAATACTTAAAAGGGTATCATCAATATAAAAAGAGAAGAAATTATATCGAATCAAACGAAACCTGAAAATAGGCGAAACTTAAAACCAAGCGATTGCGCAATATTTCTTTTCACTGGCCAATAGGTTTTGAGAACTAGGGTCGAGATCCCAACAGTAGATCTCGTTTATGGTTAAATTTAATGCAACACACTCAGAAGAAAGGTTTGAAGCCACCATGATCGTTTCATTGGAGACTAACATTCTCAAATGGTATTTTGGTTGCTTATGACAATGAAATTTGCAAAATCATAGCAAAAGACAACAAGTATGATGGTGGTAGTAATGTCAAACAATATATACAATAGATGTAACACGTATATCACAATTAAACTTTCAAATAATTTCAGGCCTTATAAGCCTTGCACAATAGTATAGGCATACATGCGACTGTTAGCAATCTCTGTTGGCCACTCACCAAGCTTCTTTTTCTGTCAACATTTCAGAAAATCAGAACACAAAAAACTAAAATATTCAAAAGCAAAACGCAATGCCTGTGGTACCTGCCGCTCCAGGGGACAGCACATTTATGTACATGCATATAATTTTTCATGCAGTTCGGCTTTTGAAACGCAGATGATCGACATGTCGCGATCAACATGTGGCAGCACAAAAAACCACAGTCAATAAGCCTTGGAGCGTACCGCTTCAGAATCCCAAACGCAGAGGCTTAACACACGTCAACATTAGGGCTTTTCTTATGTATCAAAATACACAATCAAGACAAGGTTGAAGTTAAGCTGAGTAAAGTAAAGTATAGTAAAGTAAAGTATAGCAAAGCAAAACGATTTTGAAAACCCAAATTCGAAAAAGTATAAAAGCAACTGATATTCTTTGATTTTGGTATCAATTGTTTTCCTGTGCTTTATTCAAATCGATATATTACCAACAACTTTTTCTTTATCATAAAACCTTTTACTATATTATTACATATTTTTTCTTTTCAAAACATAAAAAGCTTTTTTATCTCCACAATTACGTCTATTCACAATGAAGTTTTTCACCGTCACTACCTCCATTGCTGTCTTGCACTTTTTAGCCTCTGTTAACGCTGCTGCTATCGCTCCAACTTCTAGCTTGGCTCATCCATCTGGCTCTGTCCCACCACCTCCTCCATCTGGCTCTATTCCACCACCAAAACCAACTGACCACGCTAAGAGAGGCGAATCCGTTCCACCACCACCACCATCTGGTTCTGTCCCACCACCAAAACCAACTGACCACGCTAAGAGAGGCGAATCCGTTCCACCACCTCCTCCATCTGGTTCCGTCCCACCACCAAAACCAACTGACCACGCTAAGAGAGGCGAATCCGTTCCACCACCACCACCATCTGGTTCTGTCCCACCACCAAAACCAACTGACCACGCTAAGAGAGGCGAATCCGTTCCACCACCACCACCATCTGGTTCTGTCCCACCACCTAAGCCAACTGACCACGCTAAGAGAGGCGAATCCGTTCCACCACCTCCTCCATCTGGTTCTGCTCCACCACCTAAGCCAACTGACCACGCTAAGAGAGGCGAATCTGTTCCACCACCTCCTCCATCTGGTTCCGTCCCACCACCAAAACCAACTGACCACGCTAAGAGAGGCGAATCCGTTCCACCACCACCACCATCTGGTTCTGCTCCACCACCTAAGCCAACTGACCACGCTAAGAGAGGCGAATCCGTTCCACCACCACCACCATCTGGTTCTGCTCCACCACCAAAACCAACTGACCACGCTAAGAGAGGCGAATCCGTTCCACCACCACCACCATCTGGTTCTGTCCCACCACCTAAGCCAACTGACCACGCTAAGAGAGGCGAATCCGTTCCACCACCACCACCATCTGGTTCCGTCCCACCACCAAAGCCAACCGAAGCTTAAACAGGCTTCTCGTTTATTGATAAGCACCTTTATTTGGTATCTGCTAAAAAGGTTGTCAAATTTGATATGTTATCATACTTTTGTATTTCATTTCTGTTTGCTAGTCTTTTAGAGGCTTATATACATATTTAAATTTTTCGATCACATTTCTTATTACTTTTTTCATCCATTATTCTGACAAGTTTATTCTTTTTGCTTTTTTATATTGAGCACATATATTTGTTCTACCACAGTTCAAAGGAATAAATATTTTTTTTCTCTTCTCATTATACTTCATATTTATCGTTAAGGCTCATTTTCAAATTATTTGATCTTCAATCATTTCTTTCAAGCTTCTTGCTAGCTTGTTTTGGTTATTCAGTTGCTGAGTACAGCGTATGGAGTTTGAGAAACAAATAAAGTAGAAACTGCTTTGTGAGAATGTGCTGTTACTGAAACTGTTTTATAAGCGTTATTAAAGAAAAATGTAAGATTTAGTATCAAATGTTCAATAAGTGCAATTTGTCACTCCAGAAACTATGATAGCATATAGCAAATTGTAACACTTACTGGTTCCACTGAACAATATACGTCACTCATTCTTTGCCTAACTGCAGCTTTTGAATAAAGTCTTTTGCTGAAGCTTTTAATAATGTAGTTATATTTAGAAGAGATCTCAGTTTTTGATTTGAAGCACAGAAAATTTGAGCTCTCAGATTACAGTACGGGTTACTTTCAATAGTTCAGTTTCGTTTGGAAGGGTTTTGAATTATGGTACTCCTCTTCTCAATTTAAAAAGTTCTCCCTCCAAATACTAAAAAATGATAAGTATGACAGATCATCCAATCTAACCAAAGGTTTGGGATCCACCAAAGGTGAAGAGTATAGGAACTACTAGGAGAATAAAGACTGGGTTCTGGTTTACGATAACACTTTGTTATGGTTTTATTAGTAAAGATGTACTCACGGTACCGATGTCAACCCATTAGGCGCGGCATTAGGCCATTACAAAAACAGAAAGCTTTTCAACAAAAATATGTCAATCTGTTTCCTTTTCGCTTTAACAAAGATATGACTGTTTCTCTTGTCCTTTTTCAAATACATTAATCTGGTTTTATCTTGAACACAGAGAAGAAAGTGCTACCATTGGTGGTCGCCTCAAACTGCAACAATAGCACAAAAATACACTGTGCTGCGGGTCTCTGCACAATATGTACAACTCACCGCTGGGTTTTCAATATGTGATCGAACACTAACTTAACTAACCAGACTTATCTCATTAGCTTTACTGAGGGACCATGGAGAGGGAGAATTCTAAATGTTGAAAAGATAAGATGTGCTTGTATAAAATTGTTGTCATCCCCCTAGCACTTAATTCCTTATGACTAACATAGGCATTCGCATTTCGTTCTTGATGTCGTAATTGTAATCTGACAACAGTTTATCTCTTTTATGTCATTTACATCCAAGATCAAACAACAAAAAAAAAAGGGTTTTGGCTTACTTGGAAATCTTAAATGAGATTTATTGGAAATGAATAAACTTTATAACAGCGATGGTAAACCAAGTAATTATGATCGGACAAGCAGTGCAGAAAGTCAACTTAGCGACACAATCTTAAACTCAATTCAAAGCAGTATAGACTATTCTTCTAATAGTGAAGATATTATAAGAGGAAATAAACTGAGGTCAAAGGTATATTCATCTACGGAATATTTTGATGTGATAACCATTAGTTCACAACACAATAAGAAATTTAGTAGTAATAATTCCGATAAAAACTACCAACTGCCTCTTCACATAAGTGAAGAAATCATAAAACCAGAATACACACATTCTCCATCTCTGGGAACGCTTTATGGATCAGCTTTTTCCAACACCAAAATTTCAATTTCATCACAAACGCCACCTTCATCTCAACATAATTTGAGAAAATTTCATGCACAATACAGTCTGATACCAATAGTTACTCCTGTAATAGTTTCACTTCCTACGTTTACTCAAAAGCAAAAAACAACAAGAATAGTATCCCCTTGTGCATTTCGCCCTGCTAGTGGTGACTCTGTTCCTTTATCCTTAAATAAGAATGGAATTCGCGCTTCTACTGCTTCTCTTTCAGGGCTAACAGAGCGCAGGCAACCCTTGCCACAGGTACTTAATGCCCATAATATTTCATCTATAACTCTTTGCTCAGTATTTGGTACTGGCTTGCTTGTTAATTCTGCCCCTATACTAGATTTATGTGGTCCAATACCATTTTTGTGTGGCTTTTTCTTAATTGGTTTGCTCAGCTACCAAATTGTCAGCGCCCTTTGTGAGATGTGCACTTATACACCATTACCTAACGCTTACTCAGGCTATACTGAGCGCTTCGTGGATCCAGCACTTGGTTATACATTAGGATATTTTTATTTAATACAATACTTGATACTTGGGCCAGCTCAAATACTTGCTGGGTCGCTGACTATTCAATATTGGATTCCCACAACAAAGGTGAGCCCTGCAGTATGGATCAGTATTTTCATTACTGTTTTGACTTTGCTCAATTACATTGATATTTCAAAAGTTGCGCTTGTTGCAGATGTTTTTGTTATTATTAAGTTGCTCATATATTTATTTATCACCATAATGCTACTAATAATAATATGTGGAGTTAACAATAACAATGGCGCAATTGGATTCAAGTATTTGCTGGACCCTGGTGTTGTAAATGTAAAAGCTTATGACAGTATACATAGTACTTTTGTTGGAGGTTTAGTTGCTTTTGCTTCAGCCATCACAAGCAGCATTTTTCCCTTTGTTGGGGTTGAATCCTTTTGTGTTACTGTTTCTGAAGCTTATTATCCTAGAAGAACTATTCCAAAAGCAAAAAACATTCTTTTTGGATCATTATTGTTTGCTTATTTACCAATAGTGGTTTTTATAGGAATGGCTGTGGCATATAATGATGGAAGCTTTCCTAAAGTTTTGAAAAATCAAGAAATGACTACCGCTGCTGGGTCTGCCATTATCATAGCTATAAAAAATGCAGGCTTAAAAATACTTCCCAATGTTCTCAATGGTTTCATTTTAATTTTTGTTTTATCTGCAACTAATAGCAGCTTTTACTTGAGTACGAGAATCTTGTATGGTTTATCTGCCTGTGGTTTGGCTCCTGCAATCTTCAGTAAAGTCTCACAAAAGGGAATTCCACTTAATTCTATATTATTGGTCTTTTTATTCAATTGTTTATCATACGTTGGTATCGTGGAGTCCTCCAGAAGGTTATTTGAGTTACTTAGTAATTCTGTTTGTGGTTTCAGCTTGATTCTCTGGGCTTGCATTTTGGTCACTCATATCTGTTTTTTAAAGGCAATGAAAATTCAAAATGTGGATCGAGGCTCTATAACATATAGAGCAAAAGGAGGTATTGGGTTATCTGCCATTGCTTTGACTTTTTGCGTTATTTTGCTTATTTGCAGAGAGTTTACTGTTTTCCTTGACATACACAGTCAAAGTTTTGATATCAAAAGAATCGTTTCAGGATACGTTTGTATTCCTGTTTTCAGTATCGTTTTCTTGATGTTCAAGTTGTTTTACAAAACAACATTTATAAATCCTTCAGAAGCAGACTTGTTCTTTTACAAGGACTGTGTCGATGCTACTGAGGATGAATACATAAGTAAAGAAATACAAGAATATAGTGTCGAAAGTGGTTCAGGAAAAATAAAACAAATATATCGACGGATTTTTGTTTGAGAAAAAAAACATCTCTGCTTCATTTTATCTTTGCCATTACATTAGTTTCTTTAATGAGATCTTTACACAGTGGTTTGAAGAAAAACCTTCTTTTCTTTGGTTTTTGGATAATTCTTCTTGTTTTTTGACTTTCCTCTTCCAATTATGACAATTAAATATATAGATTAATTTATAGATTTTCAATTCGACAAAAAAAAGTATGGTTAATTATGGTAAATAATATATTAAAGAGTGCCATTCTATTGAAATTAGGGTTTAAAGCATAGTATATGTCAATGTTTGTACACAAATGCATTTAATCAGTAATTTTTTTTTTTTTTTAAAAAATATTTGAATTTATTATAAAATGAGTATTTGGTTTTTTGTAACTGTCAGTTATAACAATATAAAACTGACAAGAAGTGCTTTCATGGCATATTCATCCATGTGGAGACAAGTTTACCATTATGCAGAGTAATATATATGTAGTATACTCCAGCTTTCAAGAGAATTTTTGATATAATGTGATGTCCTTTCTGTAGCGATAACCTTTTTATATTCTTAGTATACTTGTAAACAAAAGGGCTCGGAAAACCAAAGGCATGACAATCAACTTCTGGTTTCGTATAATTAAACTTGGTTATATATATACTGCTTAAGAAATGGTTAAGATTAAGCTGTCTAAGAAAAGTTGCAATAAAAATTCTCGTTTTTATATCTTTTTTTTTCTTTTCACAGACAAGGACGAAGGTCGATTTATTGACAAAATATAAAAGATAGAAAATAGATTCTAATGAACTTATCTATATAACATATATAGTATAGTGACGAACATTGAGTTCTAGACCAACGGTTTTGAATACATTCCAGAATCTTCCACCCTGCTTCACAATAGGCTTATTTACTACTACTTATAGTCCAATGCTAATATGTGTTTTATTCAGTCAGATTATTATTTATATACGGCTCAACTCAATATTGTTAAATATTTATCATTACTTAGTTATATTTGAAATACAATGCTTTCACATCCAATAACTTATCAACCCTGAAATAGCATCATTTCGTGAAGTAGTTCAATTGTTATCATATATGGGAAGCTTGTCAATGTTGCACTGCAGGAATATGAGTGCCAAAATTTCAATGCTTATTTCGACGGTAATGAATGAAGGCTAATTAGCAATATGAAGACAGTAAAGTAAATGTCACTAATAAAATAACCTGCGGATTTAGCTCAGTTGGGAGAGCGTCAGACTGAAGTAAGTTTAACTGGAAATCTGAAGGTCCTGTGTTCGATCCACAGAATTCGCATTTTTTTGATTTTCGGTGCTCTTCTCTTTCAGTATAGATTCCTCGCTATTAAGCAATATATGTTGTAAGCAATGCTATCTTCGAGCGCAGCAAAAGGGCTGGCGCTGTAGATGTAACTATCTATAAGATATTCTTTTATGATTCATATATTATTCGTATATAGTTCATAAATGGACCATGCATGTGAAAAAAGTAGATATAGTCCGCTCAGCAGATAGTTATTTTATATGGGCTACATACATTTTGGATCTTTTGTGGAAAATATATTTTTTTTTTGCCCTATGAGAGAATGTGGGATTATCGTCGATAAATTGCATTGACATTTTTCATTTTGAAAATAGTTTTCAATTGAGTATTATAATAGGAACACAATGATATTAAAAGGGAAGTACTATAAAGCTTTGTATAAAACATAAACATTTGGTATAAAAAATGAATAGAAATGAACGAACAATATTAACAATAAAAATATTAAACAAAATAGAAAAAAAAAGATTAAGAAAAGAAGTTTTTAGTAGAAAGATGCTGACTGTACAACGTAGAAGCATGAATCAAACAAAAGAACAAAAAATGCTAACAACAAAACTTTAAAAAGGGCAAAACAGATTTTGGCAAAATCAAATCAAAGCAAAAACAGAAGAATATAAGGAAAGGAAACAAAAACATGAAATTTAGCAAAAAAGAAAAAAAAAAAAAAAAAAAAAAAAAAAGAAAAAAAAGAAACAGAGCAAATCAGTTCACTAAAGCGTCTCTTTTTTCATCTTCTTTCTGGCTCTCTTCAAGGAATTTAGACTTTTGTCTTTCAGCTTCCTTTCTAGCTTCTTTTTCGAGTCTTTCTCTTTCCATATCATCGTCCAAGTTCCTGAATTGAATCAATATGCCACCCGAACATATAGTAGTAGCAATACAGATAGCAGCGAATGGCCAGATTAAGTATGGATCCTTCAAAGCTGGGGTAACGGCTTCACCAATAGCAGACGAAATAGCAGTTGTAAATAAGAAAAGAGCCATAACCAAACCTTTCAAATTTTCTGGAGATCTAGAATAAGCAACCTCATAAGCTGTAGTCATAGCGAAACATTCAGATATACCAGACAAGACATAAACCGAAGCTTCAACCCAAGCGGTAAGTGGAGACACGCCAGCATCACACTCAGTAGCGTAATAACCACAAGGAGAAGTTTCATAAATTCTGTATTGAATAATGGTACCAGCAAGTTGAGACATGGCAGCAATGAAGAAACCTAAGGCAATTCTGTAAACTGGTTTGAAGTTGATTTTTAACTTTCTGAACAATGGGTAAACAATATGATCAAGAATTGGAATAGCGATAATGATAGAGAGACAGTTCAAGTTATTAAAGAAATCGTTTGGAACACCTTTAGTTGTCAAACTACCAGCCTGAGAGGTTTCAACAGAACCAATACCAGTATCAGCCAAGTTGAAAACAATGTAGTAAAGGAAAATGTTACAAGCAGAAAAAGTTTGCTTAACATCAGCAACAAACTGATCATCCCAAGTAATAGGCTTTCTCTTTCTAAAGTACTCTTGACCTCTGGCAATCATGTTAGATGGTTTAGCATATTCCCACAATTCACCGCTCTTATATCTTCCAACCCAACCTTTCTTGAAAGTAACAGTAACAACTTTAGCAGTGTCACTCAAAACACTGCCTTGAGGAGGTTGAACAACCATCTTGTTGTTCAAGAAAAGCAAAACAAAAGGCATGACCATGTACAAAATACCTGGAACCAAGTAAGCCAACCAGAAACCAACTCTTCTTTCACAGTAAGAAGTAGCAAGCTGCAAGAACGAACCAATATTGATAGACCAGTAGAAATTCAAAGACATTCTTTCTAAGGTTTCTCTTCTGTCAATGATAACTCTTTCACCATCTGGTAAGTTTTTAACAACATCAGTTTCGTAAGCATATTGGTCCATCAACAATGGCAATAAGTTTGGCTTGATGAAACCAGTACCAAAGGCCAAAACAATAATAGAAATGATAGTTGGAGCAAGAGCATGGCCACCAGAAATGACAGAAGGAATAGCAGCAATAATTAAAATAACGTGAGCAACAGCACCAAGAATAACACCAAGCCAAATAGTCTTCAATTTACCCAATTTAGTATCAGAAATGTAACCACCAAACAATGGGGCGACATAAGCAAGGAAAGTTAACAACAAAGTAACTGCACTGGCAACCTGAAGACCTAAGCCCAAAGCACCAGGATTTTCATTCGATGAAGAGCTTAACGGTGCACCTGTTTTGGAACCTGCATAAAAAATGTTAGTTTTAATAACTCTATTATTGCATGAGAAGTGCTTGGCTTTGCCAATCACGAAGGAAAAAAAAGCTAAAATTGATCCGAACAGAACATAAATGGGAAGAAAATTTATCCCGTGATATTGCGCAACTTGCAAGTTGCAGCAGGATGGGTGCCGATTTCAATGCAAGGTGGCCGTCCACAATACATTATAGTAAAATAGTAAATAAAATTGTTAACCACAACAATAATAAAAGAGAAAAAAAAGCTTGAAAGTCGAATACATACCTTCTGGTAATTTTCTCTGAATAAAGTTAGTCAAAATATTAGAAACACCATAGTAAGAACCTCTTTCTGCGAATTCAATCAAACAAATCAAGTAAGTGTGGTATGGAGCATGACCAGGAATTCTTTTCAATGTCTCTAATTCTTCTTCGGTTGGTGGAAACAATCCCTCAGGATTCCACTCATCGAAGTATTTTTTGTGTCCATAGCTTTGGGGTTCTTGTGCAGTTGCTTGGCTAGAGTTAACTTCGAGAATTTCGGTATCAGTATTGGCTTTTAAATCAGCAGCAGCTTCGTTAGAGGCAGAAGAGTTTTTTCTGACTGTGATGGTAGTGTCGGTCATATTGAACGACAATATTATAAGTTGAAAACTGGTTCAAGTAATAGACGAAGAAAACTGAAAAAACAACAGAATAAAAAAACTATATGGAAAAATAGACATCGAAGATCTTCGAATATTTATATACTTTTCGGAATAGCAAGAGTGAAGATAACGATAGATCTTGAAAGCCCTGCAGAAAATGCATGCTCATATGCAAGCATATGCAAAAAGCAATACGGAGCTAAGAAAAGCAATTTTAACGAAGGAAAAAATAAAACAAAAAAGAAACAGCGAACTATGGATATCCATGTGCATTGATATTTGAGCCATAGTTTCTAAGGCATGTTGCAAAACATCAAGCGGTGGCTCACAATGTGACTAAGAATTTTTTCATAGACTGCTTAATGTAATTGTATCGATAGTGATATTTCTTTTAACTAAAAGCAATTTCGCGACTGCTGCTTGCTCCATTCCTTTTTCTTTCTTTCTTTTTTTTTTTCTTGTTTTGAGAGGTGTTTTGCTTCACGTTATGGCTGATAATAACTGATAGCGGCAGCATGAGACTACGTCGTGAAGCAGGAAGGCCGCCGTTTCTTTTCTTTTTCTAATTCAAACTGCGACTGTTATTACCTTTTGATAGTCTCATGCAAAAAATAGAATAGTTAATTACAAATTGACACTTCTTCATAGGTGCTTTCCAGCCACCTCGAATATCAGCAAATGAAGCTAGAAAATGGGTCCTATTAGGCTAAAATGGCTTCCACAGTATATACACTTGCAATAATAAAACACTTAATAGTACAAACTAGCAGAACAATTGCGCAGAGGGGTAGAAGATATGTGAATACACAATTCTCGTACATTATGTGTGCAGTTGGGGGTCTTCTATCAACTTTACTGTTTAAGCACATGCAAAGTTGCCATAAACAGGCCAGTAATAAGGATACGTTTTAGGGCGAAAAAAAGGTGTATATTTTTGACTATGGGCCTGCTTGGCAAAGCATCAGAACATCTTTAATGTTAAAACTCTAGCAGCTATCAGGCCTAATCTCTCTATCCCAAGCTAAGACTCGCGAGCGTCACTGAACAAATAGGGTATTTATAATACGTGCCATATCAGTTATAAATTGAAGAAATTTAATGTAATAGAGCAATCCAATCAGCTTGCTAAAAACTTGGAGTTTGTTGTAATGCAAGAATATGTATTCACAATGTCTATTTATGCATCCTTTTGTTATCCAACCTTTCAATAATAATAGATTACCCACCATACAGAGAGAAGCGCTCTCCTCTTAAATAGTATGGCATATATCATTTTACTCAAAGCGTTAATCACTAATACGGCGCCATCAAAACCTAGACAGCGATGAAGAAAAAAGAATGGATTATCAAACACAGCTACAGTAGAAATAGTGGCCGATGTCGCCCGCCACTAGCAGCTATTGCCTTACACAAATAATTTAGTTGATATGTCAAACCGTATTTTATCGGGGCTAAAAAAAATTGGAAACCTTTCAACAATTGGTAACTACTTTCCTTTTGCTTTAGATTATCCATAGCAGAGAAAAAATGTCTGGTTTTTCATTTTTTCTCCAGAAGAAGTAACGTCACCCCTTTTCAATGATGACCTGTAAAAAAGAATAAGCACCGCTGCACACACTCGCTCGCACGGTGCAGTCGCACGTACCGCAAAATCACCATGAATTACGCACACCTTCGGATGGAAAAATAGCGTTGGCTATCAGCAAAAAAAAAGATTTTTTCCACGGAAGTGTGGTGCATAATGCTGCAGTAACTGTGCTAGGGGTTCGGTGCCGCACAAAATTGACTTTCAATGGCAACCGAATTTCAGCAGCATGCATGGCACCACGCATATTGTCGCGTCTGTGGGCAGAATCCCTCTGCGGAGCCACCGGAGGTCTCCAATATAAAGATAGTCCCCGACTGGAAAAGATTGTAATACACAAGTTCAAGTTCAGGCCACAGCACAACAACTTCATTAGTCACCCAACTATTTTTATCTGTAAAAAATGCAGTTCAGCTTTTCTGTTAGTTACCCATTATAGTTTCTAGTGTGTTGTAACTCATTAGATTCTTTTATAGAAGATTACGCCTCCAAGACATTGACTTACAATAAGTATTTTTCATATTTATCACGCAATTGTCTTGGGGGACTGACTCAAAGGCCAATTTTTTACTGCTATTCATTATTTAAGCGAAAACCTGCTTTCGCTCTATTTGCATAACGCTTTATTATTGTTTTAACTTTCACGTAGTAATGTATTTATAATATAAAGTTTATAGTATATCATGGGCAAATAAGGTGGCAATATGAAAAAAAGGAGAACAGAACAGAACAGAACAGAACAGAACAGAACAGAACAGAACAAAGAAAAAGAACAAGAAAAAGAACAAGAAAAAGAAACAATAACCAAGAAAGAGAACTAACAGCATCATCTCATCAGTTATTCTTGTATTTTCTTGTATTTTCTTGGAAATTTTTTTACAAAGACCAAAAAGGAATGCTGCCCAGGCACAGAAAGGATGCTTCCGTGGATGCATTGCAGTGCGTTGATAGCCACACTTTTGAAGCACATGCCAAATGCAGCACGTCCATGCACATTTTTTTCAACAGGAAAAACAACAAAAAACAGTGTCGCTCGGCTCTTTTTTCTTACCCCAGTTTTGAACCTTGCCAGATTTAATCAGCGTATTTTCTTATCTGCATTCTGAGGGACGCCTTCACTTTAAGTGGACTGCCACTAAATCAATTTACTCTAGTCTTTCTTTCCAAATTTGGGAACTTTAGCAAAAGTGATAACACAAGCGAAAAAGAGGAAGGATAGATAGAAAATGAGACATAAAAAGGTTTGAAGCGGATAATAGTGTATCACAAGACATTTCAGCACAGCGGGAAAATTATTGGGTTATCAAAATCTTTTAGTATTGTAGAACTGACCGTATTTATTGTTGTATCTGTCATGCTGTGTTTGCTTGCTGGAGTTCATGAAATCGCTCAAGTGGAAATAACTTCGACTAGCAAACGGTTTCGATTTTTTGAACTGGCCACTATTTTCTTTGTCGTTGATCTCATTTTCAAAAGATTTAGAATACGAGAAGTCTGCGCTAACATGATTATGGGCCTGAGCCCCCGGGTTTAAAAAGTAGCGATTTTCTTGCTGTTGCTTAGCGTTACGTCCAATTCCATAGGAGTTCGTAAATAGATGCTCATTACTGTTTACGCTTTGGGCAAAGTTAGGACTGCTCACTGATGATTTCATCCTGAAAGGTTCATTGGCAAAAATGTTAGCCTGCTGAGCGCTATTGGTTGGCTTCCAATTCATGTAGTCACCATAGTGATTAACATCCACTTTCTTGGATGTGTTCAGATGGCATGTTCGCTGTGCATAATCCTCATGAATGCTCAACCGTTTGGTTTCTTCAAATTGCAAAATTGCTGCTTCATTTTTGAAAATTTTGGAAATAAGTTTGCATTTTTTGTAAACGTCATCAGTGCTTAAAATATTTTGAAGCTTTGAATTATAATAATTAAAATAATCATGACGGTTATTATTGTACAACGAGGAATATAAATCATCAATTCCGGCCCCATAGATTGAATTTGCATTCGCCCCATTATAAGTTCTGCGGTCACCGAAAAAGTCCAAGCTGCTCTTGTAGTAGCTACTAAACTTAAGCTCAAGATAATTTCTTAAGATCTCAATCAAAAAGTCATTTTTCATAATAATCAAATCGAGATCATCTTGATAGCAGTTGAAAAAGTTGAGAATGTTGTTCGAGTTAAACTTAGAAACGAAAACATCATAATGACAAAAGATTACTTCGAAGGCGTTTTCAAAATCTTTTTTGAAATTGTAAAATTTGTCGCCATTGCCGCTATCATCATGACTTGGAAATATGGCTGGATTATAGTTTTTGAAAATTCGTAAAATCTTCCTCAACAGCATAAGGGAGTTGGTAGAATACTTTTTCACCAAATTCAATTCTCTATCATCATAGCTTGGATCACTCAATAAGTAGGCAGAGCTGTATGTTTTTGCAAAGGTAACTAGCTCATTCAAGTGAATGCCAGCATATTCTTTAAAGCTTTGTTTAGACTGCTTTTTAAATTCTTTTGAGTTGGCATGTTTGTTTTTCTTAGCGAAATAACTAGGCAACTTGAGTATATCAATTTTAATTCTTTCCATAATTTCTAAATTAAGAAGCAAAACTTCACTATCATTTTTGTTTTGTATGCTTTTGGATAAGTCTTCGAAGATTCCATAAGAAACAATACGAGCGGTTACTCCAACGTCATGAATATCGTCTTCGCTTTTAATCAAATCATTATCAGTGAATAAGCTATCTTTTATAAAAAATAATCCCACCTTCAAACCATAATTGTTACGTGGTGCATTATTAGTTTCATTCGCATAATGTTGGTCTGTTTTATACTTTGATAAGAGCTGCAAAATTGCTTGCTTCAAGATGGGATTTCGCACTTTCAAGTTTTCAACATTAGTATTAGGAAAATAAGGCTTGGATACCGGAATAACCAACAAATCATTGTCACAATCTTCCTCAAAACCATTATCACTGGCTTTTTTATTTATATCTAGATGATCTTTTTTTACCTCATTATAATCAGCAACGTCAACATAAATGGATTTTGAGAACTTATCTTGTGGATTATGCAGTTCAGCAGTGTGCTGTAAGTTATTTTTAACCTTGTGGTGCATAGCCCCACTATTTATTGCATCGCCATGGTCTAAATATCGCGTAGATTCAGGAATAAATTGAGCGCTAAAAGTATCATACTGAACAGCATCCTGAGGATGCGGAAAATTGAGATATTCAGAAGGATCAACTTTGGGACTTCCAAAGGTAGAATTGCTTTGAGTAAACCTAGGAGTGTAGAATTTTTCACTGTTTGCAGTTTCGAATGCAGACATATCAGGCTCATCTTCATCAGCGGATTGATATTCACTGGCAGTATTGTATTCTGTTGCTGATTGGTAACTGGAACCGGCTACCGAATCACTGAACATATTGAGAAAATTGTCATTGGTTATTGGCACTTCAGGTATGGTATAATCTGCATACTCAGTTGCCGTATTAAAGGCAGCAGTATCAGTGTTAAAAAAATCTGTTGTCTCTTGTTGATCAAAGATATTCGTAGCACTATGATTCTTGTAGTTACCATATTCAGTTTTACCTGCGTTAAAAGCTTCATCTGAGTGGTTAAGCGGCCTCACTTTAAATTCTGCGGTATGCAAAGCTTCCTCAGAAAGGACTTCCGATACCTTAACTGTGGAATCAGGAGACCCTTCCAAAAAATTATAAATGTCTTCTCTATAATGATTGTTTCCTTGTTCATTTTTGTTTCCTTGTTGCAATGTATCAGATGAGCATTTTGTCAACAATGCGGGACTACCAAGCTCCAACTTGGACATTTTATTGGAAAATTCCCTTGGAGATGGGTTAATTTGACTGAATAACTCGACAATTCTCCGACCATTGGTATCATCAGGCCTTTGATTGAGTTTGCTTGTATCTTCAATATGACTGCTTTCATTTTCTAGCACTATTAGTGGATACAAATTTTCTTTGATATAATGTAGATCAGTTTGACCAAACGCTTTGAACTTGATACTATCAATAAAGTCCTTATTTCCCAAAACATTTTGGAATTCTATTACTTCTATTAGTATCGTGCTGTATTCATAGTAAAAGACTTTCTCAGTAGCGGAATCTGATTTTTCATTCACAAAACAAAGAGCAATGTACGTTTCAGTTATGTGAGCATCAAATAATTTTTTGATAGATTCATGTGAACAAGCCAAATTACAAATTTCAACAACGTTTGAAGGGTCACTCAAAATTGACTGAAGCTTTTGAACAATGTGATCAGGAATAATCTCCTGGTTGATTTCATTCTCAAAGCAATCAGTATACATGACTGTTCTGTTGAACAATCCTGGCGCAAATCAATAGAGCAATTTTGATGTCAAAAAATTTAGCTTTTTGATTTGTCAACAGCTAATATGAACACCGCTATCAATACTGGCTCAGTAGTGATCTGGCTTATATTGAAGCTGTGTACTGAGTATCAAAGCAGAATTTTTGTTTATATGGTATTGGTTGATATCAAAATTTTAATATAGTACAAAGGTCTGGCTGATTAGCAATTCAAAAAGAGTGACAGGCTATAACTTCAAAAGCTAGATCAGATCAAATTCAATCCAAGTTAACCAAACAAACGGACAAACAGGAAATTTGGGATTATGAAAGTGAAATCACACAAGAAAGAGATTTGTAATGCAAAGTCTTTGAGATCCTGATTTGCGATACCTCGAAACTGTATTCGGGTTCCCAGGGATGAAGCATAAATGTAGACACTTTAAGGTGATTGAAAACTTTTTATAAATACTGAATTGATGTGAGACATGGATTTGGCATTGGAGATTTGAAGGGGGAGTCAGTTCCGTCTAACAGATTGCACGACGCATGCGATGCAGTTTCTGCTCGTGACTTGTTTTCAAAAGTACGTACATTGAGCTCTATTCGTGTCGCATTTAGCTTTTCTCCTTTACAAACCGTTAATTTGCCATTTTATGTGATTCAGTAGTTATGTTTGTTATGTTGGTGGTTGTTTGGAGGCACTAATCGTGGTCAAATAAAAGTAGATGCCAACGGAGACGCTTTTCTTTTTTGTCGATGCGATTATTAAGGTTGAGCGTGTCGCACCTTAAAGGAGGACGCATCTATCTCTTTTCCCTTTTAGGAAACAATTATCCGTCAGCGTTTAAGTTATAAGCGACAATCACCTTGAAAAAAATTATGAGATAGCATAGCGAAGCATAATCTTGAGGTATCGCTAAGTCGTTTATTTTTGTGTGTATGTTTGAAATGATCGTATACAAGCTACACTTTCACAGTCAGAGTATTGCTCTAACAATACGATCCTCAACTATAATACGCCTGGCGTCCAAAATTTTGGTAACGAGGCTTTTGAGGTACCTATTTTAAAGATGAAATGTTTTTTTTTTTTTTTTTTTTTTTTTTTTTTTTTTCTATTTTTAACTTGGATTCACGATAATGTTTTTTGAGCTATAGTATACTATAGTAAAAAAATTGAACTAGAATCTCTCAATCCTGAAATTGGGCATGTTGTAATCTTTAATTTCTTGAAACAAGTCAATATTTTAGCAGGGCAAGTTTTGGAGTTAATTAGTATTCTCCATATGTGTTAATTAACATTCTGAACAACTGTATTGTATTATAAAAGAAACGCCAAACCACAAGTAGATAAATAGACAAGAAAAAAAAGCACAACAAAGAGAAACAGAAAAGGAGAAAAAATACTAATAATAATAAATGTACAATGGAAAGAAATTCTAATAAGTCTATTATTAAGTGAATTAAAATGAAAGATCCAGAAACGTGAGAAGGACATAATCAGTATCTCAGACATTTCACACTTGTCTGTGATGTTTAATGAATTCTACCACTGCTTTTCTTAAGCCATGATTTGGAAAAATCTGTTGCAAAGTTAAAGGTTCCTTAGTAAAAGGATCCTGCCCATTTTTCTTAACATAATTTTCCAACCAAGCTCTTTCAAATGATTGTCCAGAAGGAACAATCACTGGATCTTGAAAAATGTTAAAACTTATTGGATCAAGCAAGTAGTCCGGGATCTCGTCCCTCGTAACGTCTATCTTTGGTGATTCTGATAATTTTGTATGAGCATTGCTATCATCCTCTAAATCAACTGATTTAATGTAATTTTGCCTAATTTGCCTATCTTTTAAACTCAGTATAAAAATTGGTTTGAATATTTGTTTCAAGTCGTTCAAAGTTCCATGGTAATTTCTTGCAGCCTTTTCGATAGCATCCTGAAATAATTTATTTCTTCTAAAGCTTGAATAGCCTGAGCTTTCACCTAGCCCATGTTTTCTAGCAATATCTTCACATTTGGCATTATAATCATTCTCCACAAGCCTCAATATTTTTTGATATAAGGGGACATACTTTCTTAGTCTTTGAACTTCTTTACTGTAGCTTAACTTTGCTCTAATTTTAAGCAAATAATCGCTGACAGTTCCTGTAGCCAGCATACCCATACTTAAGGCAAGATCATATGCCAAAAGAAAATGCTTTTGTGATTCTATTAAGTTACCAAGTATAAGTAATACCACTCCATGGTAGAAATGACCTTTCATGCTCTTTCCATCAATAAGGCATGCTCGCTTACAATCTCCTATTGCTGCCAATAGAAGAATTTTGTCACCTACAAATTTATTATTTTCGTTTTCTGCAGGCAATGTTGGTTCGTTGAGCCACTCTTTGAATTGTCTTGACTTTTCTGGATTATTTGATTCATGTAGCTTGTAATATGCAGTGGCTCTATTGGTATAATAAGCCACTGTTTTGGGGTCTTTTGTGATAGCTTGGCTATAATAATCGATAGCGCTTTGATATTGCTTTTTTCGAAAGCATTCATTGCCAAGCTATATGGAAAATAGTTTTCGTTAGCTTAAAGAGCTTTATTATCTTGTATATGATGAAAAATATTAACAAAAAACAAAAAACGGAAAAATGATGACATACCTCTTTAAGCTGTGCTGCAATTTCTTCAAATGTCGCCATTTATAATTTTATGAGTTGAAAACACAAACTACTAATAGTGTCTAGTTGTCTTTAAGTTTTTGATGAAAAAACAAAAGTAGAAACAATTTGTTGCCACAATTTTTATGTTCCTTGATCTGTGTACCGAAGATTTATATATATGTTGATCAAATTTCAACGGCTTTTTTTCAAGCTATCTTTACTTTTGCTCTAGTCAACTGCCAACCGAAACTAAAAAATGGCTGTGTGTGTGTGTGTGTGTGCATTTAACGTTTAAAATGCTCCGTATAGAAATGAATAGAATGGCAACTTTTGGTTTAAAATGTCTAGATGTACTTCTTGATATCCATCCCATATGTAGGAAGCACCTGGAGGATTATTTTCATTTCAAAATTTTGTCTGTTTTTCGCATCATCTATCACGCATCTTTTTTACGCGCAGACGCCGACGGTCAACGGTGGGGTATCAGTGCAATACTAAACGTATGTTTTAGCAAATGAAAGATACCCTTAGGTGTTTTAAAAGATTGGAATTGTTTTTTCGGATGGTGACAAAAAAGCCGCATAATAATGTCATCAAGAAAGTATATGACTTTGTAACTACAACACGCCTCTTCAGAACTGAGATGCATTAAATCTAGGAATAAGTTTTATCATGAACCGGGAGACAAAAAGGAAAAAAATGAAAGAACGCAAATATCAAAATAACCACCATCCATACCTTTAAACACATATTTAACGATGAACTCAACCAAAATGAAGCAAAAAGTAAAAGTAAAAAAAAAAAAATTTGATTAGAAAAAATAAATTAGACAAAAAACTAACAAACATTAAGGCTTAATCATGATGTTATCGCCATGGACCACGTCCCCTATTCTACTAACAATATCAATCCTAACACTAACTTTCTTAGTACCCAAAGCTGCAAGAGATTTAGAATCGATGACCCAGCTGTTAAAAAATGATACACCCACAAACTCATCATTGACAAACACATTAAAGTGTGCTGCCTTTGTCAAATTATTTGAAAAATCGCTCCATTTTATATAAATGGAATCCTTGTTAATTGATTTCACTTCTTCCAAAAACTTGATTCTATTAGATGATGAAGGGAATGACGATGTATCTTCATTAAAAATTGAAGTAACAGATAAATCACCAATATAAAGCTCAGTAAACGAGCTTGGAGAAGAATTATCTGGAAGAATAATCCATTCTTCATCATCAGAATCTAAAAGCTCTGACTGTAAAGTTGATTCAGTCAAACCGGCTCTGTCACTGATGGATGAATCAGTACTCGGATTTTCATTGACCTTGTAAACTTTTGAAAAAATCTTGTCTTCATTGAATTCCAGGTCAGTAAAACCATTACCATTCGGGGCGCCTTTTGGTTTATGACTTATCCAGCTTATATTCACGGAGGTCAAAACACAATACTCCCACTTGATACCTTTAGGAGTAGGAAATGTGAGATCAATAAGCTTCCAGTCGGTCTCAAAAAAAGAGTTTTTAGAGCTATTTGCACTTGGTTTATCAATTTCTAAAGCTATACTTAACGAACCTTCATTGACTTTATGGACTGACTTGTATCTTCTTTCAATAGCATAATTAATATCTAGTTGAAAAAAACCATCAACAAGGTCCCACACGTTAGAACCAAGTAGTGAACTGTTCATGGTATCCTTATCAGTACTGTTGAAAAGCGTCAGAATCTCATCGTTTATAATATTGTACTTGTAGTTCAATTTGACTCTCAAGTTTTCACTGCGACAGTCATTGGCAAACCTGAACAATGGTCTATTAACTAGTTCTTGATGTAAGTCACTAAGAGATTCTCCATCATTCATTATGAAAAGGTTATTGTTTTTAACAACCTTTAGGCACGAACCACCATTGAAAGCTTCATCCTTATCAATGGAAAAGTTGAGTAAGTTGTAACCATTGTTTCTCTTTGAGTTTTTGTCACTCGAAAGAGCAATATCAGGAATTTCATGTTGGAAATTAGTATTAACCCAATAATTGTTAAACACATTATTACCATTGATTGAAAAGAATTTTCCTTGGCCATTTGAAAAGTTTGTGTAAAATACGAAAGAATGTTTTTTGGGATGTGTGTCATGCAGATATTTAGAATCACCAAATGGGTAATAACAAGATGTGGTATAAGACTCGACAAAAGAAGAGACGGTATCATTTTCACCATCAATTCTCCATAATTTTTGATCATTTTCCAAAAAATTATCTTGTCCCAAGTATTCATATGTCCATGCTGGAGCAAAGAGACAAACATTGGAGTCATATGCCTTGGAAAAGTTAATTGCAATCGGAGCATCATACCCACCATTGCCAACTTTAGAGCCCCGTCCCCACATATCAATACCTACATACAAGGACGAGTTGACGCCATGAAGACCAGCTATCGCTACATTTTTTTTCAAAGTATTTTCATCCCACCAATAATTTGTAAGGAAGTAGTCTGAAGACTTAAAAAGCTCATAATTTAACGGAGAGACACCATTTTCATACTTGATTTTGTTTAAAGATGGAACAAAAGAATCATACCAGATTACTTTTGCGTCCGGTGAAGAGACATGTACAGAAACTTTCAACTGCTGAAGAAAATTGATTATTTCAAATGACTCTGAGTGATTTAAAAATCGTGTCTCAATATTTAACAAGTAACCGTCGAATTTATAATGCTCCAATAATTTGACGAGCATTTTGACATATATGTACTCGTTATCTTGATTTTTAGCACATAGCTTTGAAAGCTGCTTAAATTTTTCTGTCGAATTGCCTTCCACAATGATTGTTCCTAAGCATTGCATACCAAATCTATGACAAAAGTTTATCCAGGAAACAGTTGGAACTGTGACTAGATGATGGGAGAAATATATGAAATGGTCAACCAATCCAGGGAACTGTAAGAAATAATGCTTGCCGTTCACATGAGGAAAATAACCGAGCGGACTATCATCCTCGTTGAGTAAATAATTATTCTTAAAATCGTGACATACAGACAAATTTATACTCAGTCCTGATGATTTGGGTCTGAACCGCTTGTACAAGCTGTAATCCTCTCGCGGTATACGCAAACTATCATAGAAATCGCTTGTTGACTCGTAACTGTTATACCAATCTGCAAGCTCGCTTAAAGTGTTGAAGTAAAGACCATTTATCGAAGACTTATAATTACTTTGGCCAGAAGAAAAAGAGGATGAGGTCTCTAGGTTGCTATGTGGGTTTTCTGCTCCAAGAGTGCTATCTTTGGGTTCATCCTGGATGGTGATTGCTTGAGAGTAGACTGAAGGAGTGCGCGAGCCGCTGGATTTTCGTAGGTCTACCTGAGGGGCAGGGCTGCCATTACAGCTGGATCTTCGGGACATACGCCGACTGACCCTAGCATGAGAGAACATTATGTTGATTTGAATTGTAGAGGACCCTTGATCATCGGTGTCTGAACCGCAAGAGCCTTGAAGGCAAAAGGGGAGCGGGCACGGTTATTGTTGTTATCTTGAGGTACTGTGCGATGAGCATCTCAAACAAAAATAAGCATATTTACCCTGCCTAACGGAGCTTGATCCAGGGCATATGTCAAACTGCTACATAAGAGCCAGCAGTTGAATCACTAGCAAAGACACAAGTTGGCACCAGTGCCACAACAAAATCATTGAGCGTTTAGTATGAACTACATTCACTCAGATTGAAATACTAGAGAATATTAAGGCTCCAGACCAAGATAATTTTTATCGTGGAAGTCTGTAAAGATAAAATATTTTTTTTCTGGCAATCAAACTTGTCGCAATAGAGCAATGGCACATTTTTAAATTTCGCAAATACCAGCTATTTTTGGCAAAATTGATATGTCCAAGCTTGACATCTTTAGTTGGCTTAGATTCGTATTGGAAAGGTGGAAATGAAAGAATAATGGAAAGCTGATCAGTATACTTACTGGAGAGTTAGTATCTGCAGCTATTTTTCTTGCTCCAAGAGCACGTGATTATGATATACAAAACCGATTCAAGCTGTTTTTTCTCCAGTGGAGTAGCCGGGACTCTATATTAATACACTACTACTACTACCCCAGTTGTATCTTTCAAGCTTTCCAGCCCTAGCCGAACCTCAATCTGTTAAATAAGTTGACACTCCAGAATGGGTATTTTGCTTTTTTTGTTGCTTTTTATTATAGTAGTAGTGTTCACCGTGGCATTGCCTACGCTTTCTGGCATTGGTAAATTTGAGATTGACAAGAATGCTTCCAAAAAAAAGGAAAATGAAGAATATAAAGATGAGTCCACTGCTACAACATCTGATTACACCGGCTATGTTCCTCCAGATGAATACGACAAAATAAACAGTGAAGATTTGGAAGCCAAATCCAAACGTCAGTTGCTCAAGGAAAGATTGGAAAATGTGAATATTCCTATATCATTCAAAACTGATGCGTTGGACAACCACGAAAGAGTATTGAGACAAAGACGGTTTGCGCAAAAATCGGAAAAGGATGATGACCCGAACGAGTTCGACTATGATATTGACGATTTGATTGCTGAAGAAGACAAGCAGCGGGCCATTGAGTACCAGCAACGTTTGGAGCAGATTAGAAATCAGCAAGGAGGTCAGAAAAAGAACGATATGCTTCCATAAAGGACCCACTTCGATGTAAATAGCTGTTATTTTTAATGCACTGATGGAATTTGTTTGACTTTTTTTGTTTTGTTTTGCTTGCTGCTCTGTTTTTTTAATGAGACAAATTGTTTAATAACTTTTTTTTTTGTTATGTATCAGGCACACAGGACGCACGCAAGAACATAAAACTCTCAGGCAACTTAAAAAGGTCTTACGCAACACCATGTTAATACCTTAAAAAAATACCTCTTGTAGCGTCCTTTGCACGCTTTCAAAGATGCTTTCGATGAAATACGTCTGAGTAAAATGAGTTAAAATTGATATACTATGCATCATCATGCACATATCATCATGCAGCCCCATCGCCCGCAACCGTGGATGATATCAGATTGAGAAATCTAAAAACAAAAAAGCTGAACGAAAATCGTCAACTGAACAGCATAAAAATATTGCAGTGTGTTCGTCCCTCATTCGCTAAGGAATCCATCTCATCAGAGGGCAACAATCACAATGTCTTCCGATAGTGCAGATTCTTCCATTAGATTCTATCTTCAAGATGACAATCGTGTGAGAAAATACCATCACATCAAAACCGTTGAGGTTCCATTGGCTGACGTAGATGCCGATGTTGACGATGATGAAATCGTGTCGGTTGAAATTCCAAAGGATTTGAGAGATGATCCAACTGAGCTTTGTACGTTATTGGAAAATTCATTCAGAGTCAAAAAAGAAGCTTGGTTGGCTGTTGCCGTTTCCTATGCTTTACAAAACAAATTCGACCAAGCCGTTGAAACAGTTAAATCTGCTTTTCAATCCCAACAGCTCAGTGAGGGCGGCAATTTCCAAAAATTCCCATTTCATATATTCTTGGCTTGGTTGTATTTGCGAAAATCCAGAATTGCACAATCTGCTCAGGAGAAAGACTCGTGTTTCAGATTTGCATCTGAAGAAGTTGATACTGCATTATCGATAAATCCAGTCTCCAATGAAGCTCTTTTAGCTCGGGCAGTACTATTTGCCCAGACAAATCCAAACGCGCTTGATGACTTGTTGGAATTGTACGAGAAAATATTGAAAAATGACTCAAACAATGTTTACGGTTTATTCGGAAAAGCCAAGATAATATTCAAAAAAAGAAACTACAATTTAGCCTTAAAGATTTTTCAGCAGGTTTTGATTTTGAATCCATTATTGAAACCAGACTCCAGAATTGGTATTGGCTTATGTTTTTGGTTCCTTGGTGACTTTCGGTCAGCAGTTAATGCATGGGAAAGATCCGCAGAATTATTTCCAAATGATTTTGCCAATAACTTACTATTGTCAATTGTTAAATTCAATAACGCATTCAACGAATCATTAACAGATACAGAATTTTTAGAGAAATATACCGGAGCTATCCAAGTTGTAGCCAAGTTCTATAATGGCTCTAGATTAAGCGGCACCGGGGCTTCATCTCAAGAGTACAAAAAGAATCCCTTTTTGTTAAACATTTTGAGTTCATATCTTTTTTCGAAAAACAATCTTGGCCTCTTGGTGCAGCTACTTGATACATTTATCAACAAAAATGATCTATTGGAATCTTTTTCACGCAATGTTATTTCAGATTTGTATTTCTGGTTGGCAAGAGCTTACTTCACCATTGCCATTACCGAGAATACCGAAGAATTCAACTTAAATGAGAATCTAAAATCCCTTTCAAAAGACTCTTTGCTTAATAGGGCTCAACAGTTAATATCCAAGTCGTTGAGATTTGATAAAAATAACTTGTATTCCAAATTCTTATCTGGCCAAGTTCAATACTACAAAAAAAATATTAACGAATCTATTTTGATATTTGAAAATTTGATAAAGAATTACGAAAATGAAATCAACAATAATCTTAACAAAAGTTTTAAAAAAGACAACAAGGATAAATTGGTTGAAATAAACTACATGCTTGGTCTCTTATATCACGAAAAGGTGTTTTCTGATTTTGAAGAAATTACCAAAGCAGGTGCCGTTAGCACTACTTCAAAACCATTGGCTAGTGATGCCAAAGCACCTTCGTTGAACACCAAGGAAAATCTTGAAAACATTAACAAATCCATCCAATACTTGACAAATTATTTGAAATTGTGTTTACAACTAAAGGAATCTGTAATAATTAACGCATATTTGACTCTTGCCAAAAACTACGAATTCTTGAATCAAGTCGATAAGGTATTAAATAACTTGGAAAAAGCAGTCGAATTATACAAATTGCATAATGGTGTGTTGAATGAAGACGGCAAATTGGTAGAGCAGTCCCAAAAGCAGATTCCTGCAGAAATTCTTAACAATATTGGAGTTTTCCAGTTTTTGAAAAACAATTTTGCTGCATCCAAGACTTTTTTCAATCTTGCTTGGGATGCTAATCAATATCAAGTTGACGAATTAACTGAACATAAAAAGACCACTATCCAATATAACATTGCTAGGGTCAAGGAAATTGATTTGTTGACTAAGGGATTTTCTGAAGAATCTATCAAAGAAACCACTGACAAAGACGATGTGGAATTGAAGGATGAGTCGTTAATCATGACGGCAACAAGAGACATACAGAAGCTTTACGATGAAATATTGGTACGCGCTCCTAATTACATGTATGCTAAGCTTCGTTCATATTATATTTTGGCTCTCAATCCTTTATATACTGCTTCTGATGAAAATTTGGACAAATTGAATGATGATATTCAGGCTCTTTTGCTTTCATACGAGTCCAATTTGGAAGTGCGTGCCTTTTACGGATGGTTTTTGAAAAAATTCAATAAGAGATTAACTTCTTATAGAGATACGATGAAGACAGAAAACCCAGAAGCAAAATTGTACAAAGACACTTTAACAAAATATGACTCCCACGATAGTTACTCTTTGATTTCATTAGGTAACATCTATCTCTTACTTGCTAGGGAATTTAAGAATAATGCCAAATTCAAAGGCGGCAAAATGACCCTGGCTGACATCAATAAGCAAAACAACTACTACATGAGAGCAGCCCAATTATACCAAAAGGTTTTATCTGTTAACCTGAACAATTTATTTGCTGCTCAAGGTATAGCTATTGTATTTTCTGAATTGAAAAAATCCGATATCGCATTAGAAATTTTTAGAAAGATCAGAGACTCGTTGAACGATGTATCGATTTTCATCAATTTGGGCCATGTTTTCATCGATGTGAAGGAATACAGTAAAGCTATTGAATGCTACGAAATTGTTGTCAATAGATTTGGTGGTCATGGGGAATCTTCTGTGTTACATGGCAGTGAAAATGATCAAGATATGGACATTTTCAATGAAGAAGCTCTTTCAGTTTACAAGAACAATATGCATGTTTTGAACACTGATAGCAGATATTTTACATTATTGGGTAGAGCATGGTATTGTAGAGGTATTGGTGAAAAGTCTTTAGAAGCATTACAAAATTCGTTAAAATATTCTAAAAAGGCATTCATTATTGCATATGTGCAACAATTGACTAATGCTAATGCTAATACCAATCTCTTACCATCCTTGAGATTCAATATTGCTTTTGTTTATTTTCAAGTGGCTGAATTCATTAGAAAGCTGCCAAAAAATAAGAGAACCTCAGAAGAAATTGAAAAAACCATTACCGGATTGGAGTTTGCCATTAAGACGTTGGAAGATTTGTCAGAATTGAAAAACCCACCATACTTGCCAGCAGACTTGAAACAAAGAGCAGTGATGGGTTCTAATACAATTAAGAACTCATTGTTAAAAGAACTCGAAGTACAAAAGAATTACGAGAAGGAGTTTGCCGATAAGATTCTTGAAGGTAAGAAGATTAGGGAGGCAGAAAGAGAAAAAATCTTGGAAGAACAACGCAAGAACAAGGAGAATGAGGATCGTATTAAGGAAAAATTGAAACAAGAAAGGGAAGAATTACAAAAGAAGGCTCTTGAATGGGCTACTGAATTAGCCGAAAGGAACCTGTTTGCGGAAGCACAAGAAAAGAAAAAGAAGAGTAAAAAAGTTGATGAAGATGGTTTTATTTTAGGTGATGACGATGGTGAAGAATCCGGATATGAAGATGGTGGTGCTGGCGCAGGCTCAGATAATGGCGGTAATGGTAAAGCTCGTTCTAGTAGAAGAACAAAAAAGAAGAGTAGATCTGCCAAGGGAAGTGGCGGTGGTAGAAGAAAAAGAGGCAAAGTTGACAAACTGGAAGACGATGGTGATGAAAATGATAGAGAGGAAAGAGAGGGCAAAAAGAGAAAGTTGGTAAAGAAGTACAAGTCTCAAGACGTTATTGAGGATAGTGATGAAGAAGCCAATTATGATGAAGGACCAGAAGCTGGAGATGTTTCCATAACTACCAATGGTGCTACTGAAGAGCAAGAAGGAGAACAAGATGGTGGTAATAAAGATGATGAAAAAGGAAATATTGAAGAAAATGGTGAAAGCGATGGTGATGAGGGTGATGACTTGTTTTGAAATCATTCAAGCTATTATGTAAAAAATTGCAAAATGATAGTATGGTGCCGCATAAAGCCTTTTAAACCTTGCTATTGTACTCTTAACCATTAGAACTAAAACAAGATTAGAAAAAGTTTTTTTTAAAAGAACAAAATTTTTCAAGTTCAATCTTATCTTTTTACCCCATAACTAACTTTTAAAATTTTTTACTAAAGTTTTTATTTTTTATTTTTATTTTTTGTTTGATTGTTTGGAACTGTCATTTTTTGTGTTAATTTTATGTACAAATACAAATACTATGTATAAAAGCTTACTTACTAGCTCGTAAAGGATACTGCAATTGCAAATGAAACAAAAAAATACAGTACAGTTTTCAACCAACCGCAATAATTTCATAACACTACGCATTATGAAATTGTTTAATAAATCTTATCATTAATATTATTTTTGTTATGTTTTTCATTAGTCGAGTGAGTTGTCGATAAAAAAAGGTTTTGTACAAAATGAAATTAGATTAGATGAAGAAAATAAGCAAATAATTTTATACGTTTGCTTCGCTTGGCATGTATGATTGATTGTGAAATGCAAAGACAAAAAACAAAACAAAACAGGAAACAAAAGCAGATAAAAAAGGATAAAAGATTAATAAGATTGGTAGAACAAAAAAAACAAAAAAAAAAAATAAAAAAAAATAAAAAAAATAAAAGGTTTGAAATGAACGAAATTGAAAGGAAACTGAAAGAATACAATAACAGCACTATTAATTAGTTAAAAATGAGCGAACTGACTGAACTAAGCCAACTGGCGGTATGAAATAACGAGGTTGCTAGTGGATGAAAGGTACGCTCGCAGTTAGCTTAAGTAACAAAGAAATGAAAACCCGTAGTCATGTCCGTTTGAGAGTTAGTAAGTAAACGAAAGATGGAAAAACAAAACAAGAAACAGCTAGTAATTTAACAAGATAAGGAAAAAGTAGTAAAAAACAACAACAAAATCAGAGATAGAAAAGATAAACTGCAAAGTTGTTAACAAAAGGAAACAGTGAAAGAAAGGTAAGAACGTTGACAAAAAAAAAAAAAAAAAAAAAAAAGATAATATTTCAACTTAGTGTACCCTTATACTGGAACTCATTGTAAACCTAAATCATTTTTCGACCCGTCTTCAAAATTATGAAAGATGCCATTCACCGCAGTAGCAGGAAGTTTTTCCTGCTCTTTTCTATTTGTCACATTATAATTCTTGATTGGATTCCAAAGGCTAGTTAAGCTCATGTTTAGTTTCTTAGAGTATTTGCCAGTTTGGGTCTTTTTCAAAGAAAGCGAACTGCTATTACTTGAAAGCTGTTCAGATTCTGTTAGTAGCGGCAATTTATCAGTTCTCGAAAAAGTTGCTGATGTGTTTCCCGTATTTTCAAGAGGCGCTCCTGCCGCTAAAGAGCTAGTAGAATCGTCAAAAATATCAGAATCTTCAGAAGAGCGTGAACGACCATTGTATAGTGGAGTATCGCTTGCGCTTAAAGCTTTGGCATTATTATCGAGACTGCCTCTTTCATTTAAAAGCCCCGTGGAGATGGACGACGAATTTTCACCCAAAAATTTTGTCGATGAGGAAGTGCCATTGTTACTGGTGCTTAAAATGCCACTTAATGATTCAGCAGTGATTCTGGGAGATGCAGCTCTAGTGACACTTTGAGGGATATTCGGGTCACCACCTCTGAATGTAAATCGGTTCGCAACATCATCGCCATCACTATCTTCTCCAAGGTCAGCAGCGGGATCATCATCGTCAATTGCTGCATTTTTAAACCTTCTCAAAGTCTTGATCTGATCTTTTTCCTTAACTACATCCTCGTAAGTTGGTGGAGGAGGAGCACTGACTAACTCTGCACCATTCTCTATAAGTAAATTATTGAGAACCTTATTATTGATGGTAGCTTCAGCGCCAATGGTCTGCTTATAAGTAGGTGGTTTAATCGGCGGCTTACTTAAAAGATGCATAGAATTGTCAGTTTCTTTTTCAGCACCAGTTATACTCAATGGATAATCCGCATGCGCCATGAGCCTTGGAGATTTAATACTCAGAGCAGTGGATTTGCCTTGGGGGGACAACGGATTTAAGGGTGGTGATAAAGCTTGCAAAGTAGGCGATAATGCTCTGAAATTAGGCGATAGCTGCAGAGTCATTTGAATTGGAGAAACCTGAAGCGCATCACCATTAGCTGTTGTTTTAGGGCTCAATAAATTATCAATGTTTTCATTGTTTCTTGCCAGACTGACCGGCGATAAAGCAACTGGTGGAGGTGATAATTGCTGTGAATTATGTGGCTTCATTGGTACTGCTTGAGGTGAAGCAAGGTCCAAATCAATTGCAGTTGGTTGATACAAATTAGATGAAATCATATCAAGAGTGACTTCTGACTGAAATTCGTTATCCAAAGTATTATAATTATCACCGGTCGGCACTGCACTTTTGAGATTACTTTTATCCGCATTGTTTTCAACAGCAGGTTGAGAAGTAAGCTTGTATGCATCCAACGGGTTGACAATCTGAACTTCGTCATTAGCAAGATTACTTATGTGCTTTGAAGCAAGAGCATTTTCTGCTTGTAAATTATTATTACCGAGAATTTCTGGTGGGAACAACGGATTATTGTTGGTCAAAATTTCAATTTCGCCCGTTGACTTCTTTCTAGCATACGTATACGGATCATACAAGCCAGAACCATCGTAAGCAGGTAACAAAGTGTTAGCTTGAGTGCATAAGGGGTGTAAAACACTTATAGGAGAATCAATTGAAATTTCATAATGCTTCCTTTTGACGTCCTTCTTGTTTCCTTCGTTTCCACCAATACTTTTTCTCTTGGAAATGGAATGTGCAATGCTGGAACGGCGAGTGGAAAACGCATTATTAGCGTTGCCGTTGGTAGCACCATTGCCATTGCCATTACCATTACCATTATGAGCGGTGTTTCCATTAGTTGGGTTAGATGTCACTGGGCCCAATGCGGACTCGGACGTATCACTAGCAGCACCGGTTTCAAGTGCTCTTGAAAGTTCTCGGCCCGATTCAGAAAGATTAGCTTCCTTGGAGAGCTCAAAATCGTCAACTTTTTTTGACAATCTCAATGATATTTTGATCCAGTGGTGACATTGAATATTTTTATGTTTTGTGTCGGGATGCAACTTCAGACTGAATTTGGAGAAAGTTTCGGGAACATACAATTGATAGCTGAAATCTTTAGAGCTAATGTACTCTTCCTCATCATCTTCTTGCGCAGGTCCTGATTTTTTATGCTTTTTGTGGTGCTTCTTTTTGTCAGTGGGTCTTACTTGACCAATTCCATTATCGGTTGTGTTTCTTTGAAGCAAGTGTGAAATCAAACGATCATTCAGAGGAGTGGGTGATTTTTCATCCATTTTGACAGACGGCGAGAGGTCTTGAGAAGCAGCCTTGTCAATGGTGTTCTTGTCTGTGATAACATCATTGTCAAAATTAATGTCTTCAAAATCTTTCAACAAATTAGTGCCAACTTTGGGTTTGTGTTCCAACAATAAAAATTTCCTCTGAGGCTCCAAACGATGGACTTTTCTCTCTTTGCACCAGTATTCCAAAATTTCAACCAAAAAGATTTTGATCTTGTACAACTTTACGTTTTTATCTGTCGGCACCAATCTGATGTTGATAGGGATAAAGCTATTCAAAATGACGGAATTTGAAGCAATCAAAATGGAGTAGCTCAATCTATCTTCCCATGTCTTGTTAATCATTATCGGATCAAAATTTTCCTCAATAGACTGTGACGAATTTGTACGTATCAAATTGATCTTTTTCTTTGCGCGGAGAATAGACTTGAACTTTCCCGAACGAGCGACTTCCAAATTGAGCCAGTAGTTAACGAACCCAAACGTCAAGCTGACCGATTCTGGGGTTGATTGCGGAATCGACTCTTCAAAATTGTAAATGTAGTCGCCTGGTTGGAAAATGTAGTTTCCCTGAGAATCGAAATAGTTCTCTTCAACTTCTAGATAACCAGCATCAGAAGCGTTGATTTCCGTACTTCTCTTACCACTTGACGCCACGCCAGTGAGCACGTTGGATGCCAGTGATGTGCTGCTTTTGCCAAAAACGCTTGCTTTGTTTGAGAGCTGGCTCATCATACTTTTCGGCCTCGACAATCCAAAAAGCTTTGATTTTTTAGACGACTTTTGGGACGAGTTCGAGGTGACGGCGCTTAAGGAGGAGAACAAATTGCTGGCAAGAGTTCCGCCGCCGGCGTCATTCAAGTCCAAATTGTCGGAATCCAAACCGTCGGGGTCCTTTTTGAAAGCGCTGTCAGGCAACGTGTTGATGTGACTGGCGCCGCCCTTATTGTAATTGGGAAGGGTATGGTCATGGGAGTTGAAGAAGTTCCAGTCGCGCTTGAGGATTTTTTCAATTTCCAAGAACTCAGTCTTCTTAGGGGGGATGCCCTCAGGCCAGTTCGTTCTCGAGTCGCCTTTGAAATTCAAGTTTATGTTCTTGATCTTTGTGTTGGGTTTCAAGACCCTGAAGAGCAAGATTCCCCGTAGCACCACCGGCGGCAAATCGCTTCCGTCGGCATCGGAGCTACTGCCGTCTTCGTTGCTGCCTTCTGGGCTGTTGGCGCCAGCGCTATTAGGCTCGCTGCCGTCTCTGGTCTCGAAAAAACTGTGACTTGGATTCGTATCCTCGACTGGGGGGTTCTCCGAGTCAGCCTCATTGGTCAGCCCGGCGGCTAAGCCAAGTAGGTTTCTCCGCTGGGCCCTTGACCGCCTGCTGTCTCTGCTACTGGCCGCTTCGTTCTGCAAAAACAAGTTTTCCTCCGCGAGGATTAGGTACGCTTTGAAGTTTGCGGTTTCGATGACCGGGCTGTCGTGGAAGTAAGGCAATAGTATGTCCTTGTCCTTTGACGGGACAAACGCATCCTCGGAGTTTCCAGGAGCGGTTTTCTTTCGGGCGAGAGACTCATTGTAGATCACCTCGTCCTGGTTGACGTAGATGTTCTGGGGAGCGTGGCCCGGGGGCGCGAGATTCTCATCGTGGCTTGTTACGGAGAAGAGAATGTCAGTTGGGTTCACTGGGGCCGACATGAACAACGGTTGGGACACTGGGATGCTCGGGATGGCGAGTCTGGGCGCTTACCAACTAACTGGCCAGCGCAGAAAAGAGTAGAGCAGTCAGTGGCTTTTATCAAATCACCACACACGCACACACGCACACGCGCACGGGCGGGAAGCAGGGAACGCTTGGAAAAAAGGTTGGGCGTTTAGCACGAACGCCACACACAAGCTCGATAAGTACCGGTTTCCCGAGATGAGCAGCCAGGACAGGTAGGTGCGAGAGCGCTGTTCTGATGGTATGGGACCGTATGGGACCGGATCGGATGGCAGATGCTGGGCTAGTACTGACTGACTGGCTGACTGGCTGACTGACTGGCTGAGATTGATTGCACTGCTAAACCGAGAAAAAAGAGAGGACCAGACAAAAACAAGAAAGTCCTGGGAGGGAAAGGAAAAGGAAAAAGAAAAAGAAAAAGTCAAGTAAAAAAAAAAATAGTCGCCGTCGGCAGCACACGCAGCGGGAAAAAACACAAGCACCTGGAGCAGAAGCAAGCGTGTGTGCGAGTGTGCGAAGTAGAGCGTAGCGCCAACGCGGTCGGCGCCAGCAGAATGGCACAACTGTATGAGTAGACGCCCGGCTGTGTGGGCACGCGATTGTATGAACAGCGCAACAAGAAGCGGTTGGGGGACGAGACCCGCCGAGGAAGCGAAAGCCTGCTAAAACGCTGATGGGGCGCTTGCGCCTTGTGCTATCGATAGATAACCTATAGCTGACTGACTGCTTGGATGATTGACTGCTTGAATGTTTAACTGATAGATGGACGCACCGCACCGCACCGATCGATGGGGCTACGGACCCGGCAGCAGCACCGGTGGCGTGGCGTTTGCGCCGGCGGGATACCCGGACGGGCGGCGCGCCATTGCGGAGGGGGTGCGCTCCGGCAAAGCCCACGGTGATAATGGGGTTGTTTCACGTGCACCTGCCGCCGGGTTGCGTTTCTGCAGCGGGCTCGGCTGCGCGCAAACGGCCAGCCTCACCTGGGAGAAGCAGCCCGTGCCGCTCGCCAACCGCTCGCAACCGCCGCCGTCTGGGTCGCACGGTCGTCGTTCCGGGAACTCCGCGCTTTGGGCCGGTAGCCGCACAACCCTCAGAGATGAGAAAGAAGGCTGTGGGCGGTAGATAGCATGGCGGCCACAATGTAGACGATAGGCAATCGCGGCCCGCTGGCTATGGCGCTTGCTTGCTTGGCGGCGGCGGCGGAAACGGCGGAAACGGCGGAAACGGCGACAACGGAAAACGCTCTGCTCGCCTGCTCGAAGATAAGGACATGTTGACTTTGCCGGCGCGCCACCATACCCTGGCATGCTGGTATATGCTTATCGGCAGCACTGTCTGAGATCGCCCCGCGTAAACCTTTCTCTTTTGCTCCTTTTTGCCCGTCCGCCAGTGCGCCAGCGCAGCGGTGCACCAGCGCAGCGGTGCGTAGCGGTGCGCCAATCTACCGGTGCGCTGGTGCACAGTGCACCAGCGCACCGTAACCGGCGGCCGGTAGTCGAAACGGTCTCTCTTTTTTATTTTTATTTTTTCAATATTTGCGCTTCGCCAATGAAAATTGAAATTAAACTGGAGTGGGAAGGAGGAAGCCGGATTGTGTAGCACACTGACAGCAGCAAGCAAGCAGCGGCAACACAACACCTAGACACGTTCCAGCATGTTTTCCGCCTCTCGCATCGTTGCCAAGCAGGGCATTGTGGGCCTCGCTTTTGGCTCCGCGGGCGCTCTAGGGTCTGTCCTCCTCACCAACTCAAGCAGCACTATACAGTCAGAGGGCAAGAGAAAGTTCTACCAGGACTTGGAAGACGACTTGGCGGTTCCGGGCACCAACAACGCGATCTCCCAGCAATTGCTCCAGAGGGAGACCGCAAGCGCAAGCCAGAACAGCGAGGTCGGTTTCGTGGATGGCATGACTATCCGGTCCTCTGCAAGTGTTGAGCAAAGCTTGAACCATTTGAGAAAATGGACGATAGATCATCTCGATTACTACTTCTACGAATACCAAACGGCCAAGTCCTCGCTCAAGAATGAACTACTGGCCATTGCGGGCAAATACCACGCCGTTGTTGTCGAGCCAGTCTTGCCCAACTTGATATACATCCTAACTGGTGCCTTGTCAGGATCAGTGCTTGTCAGTAGAAGAGCCTTGCCTGTGAGATTCTTCACCCCCTTGGTTTTTGGTACCACTTTGTACGCATACTTGATGCCGCGGTCATTCAGCAACACCAGAGAACATCTTTGGAGACTCGAAAAGGAAAACTTTCCTCAGGTTGCCCAGCAGCACATTCAGTTCTTAATTTCCTTGGAAGAGAACAAGCAACTTGCCAATGAAAAACTCGAAGAAAGCAACACTTGTTTGGTCTCAAAAGTTCACAGTGCTAGAAAATACATTACGGAGATTTTAAATTGAACCTTTTTTTCTTTTTTTGTTTTTGTTTTTATCGTCTTTCACAGTAAACAATACATAGCACAATTCACTACAACCTTTTTTCCTGCTCTTTTGAAATTAAAGTTAAAATGTAAATTTACAGTACAAAATGCAACATATAAAATGATGAACAAAAATTAAAACAGATGTAGTCATCGCATAAAAAAAATATTAAAATATAAAAAAAAAAGATCGATGCTCTCTAGATCTACTTTCTCTTAGATTTTTTTCCCTTCTTGACATGCTTCATCTCTTCGTTGAGAATCTCTTCAGCACTCTCGGTTTTTCTCTTACCGTTCTTTTGTTTGAGACTAACCACGCCGCTATTTTCCTTCTTGGTAGCCTTTTTGGCAGACTTGTCGTCCCACTCAACATTATCAGCAATTTCGTACTGCTTCAAATCCAACGCGCCAATCAATTCTCTTTGCTTGTCATTCATTTGGCTCAACACCTTGTTACCTTCATCTTCTAATTCTTTATTCAAGTCACTGTTGATATCGCCCAACTCTTCCTTAGCTTCGACCTCCTTCCCATTCATTTCGTTGACTCTTTCATCCTCAACTTCCGGCATGGTCTCTTCAATGGATTTCTTCACAACGTCTCTAAACGAAGTGGACACTTTTCTAACAATCTTGGCAAACATGGCCATCGATTGATTTACTGGCAAGTTCAATTCCTTGGATACGGCTTCGATATCTTTATGCTGCAAACCGACTGAGAGCAAGATCGCAGATTGCACACTGGACAAGTTGAGGAAGTCATCCAATTTACCCTTAAAGTACAAAACGGAAATTTTTGGAAGCAAGTCTAGAATAACATGATAGTCCAACAAGTTATTAGCATACGATTCCAATCTCTTGAGGTCAAACGGAGTAAAATAAAAATCTAATTCCTTCTTGGTGACCGGCTTATTATCCAATGTTTCAACTTCATCATCAACAACGCTCTTGACATTTTCAATGATGTTCAAAGATTGGACAGCGGTGAATTTTTGAAAATTGTAAGCCAACAAAGAAAGGAATCTTTGATGGAAATCGTTAGCAAATTCTTTCAACCATTTGTCATTTCTGTCCTTTAGCACCTTGATCATAACGCAAGTATGTTCACCAGTCAAATCATTTGCAGTTTGGCGTAAATATACTGGTACATATCCAGCTCTTTTCCAAAATTTCTGCAATTGTTGAGTCAATCCAAAAGAAACGCCCAAGTAATGCAAAAAGTACGGCAGCTGTTGATGCAATTTAAGTAATAATGGCGGCAAAGTTTTAGATTCTCTTAATTTGATGGTTTCAGTTCTCAAATTGATGTTTTTCAATTCACTATCACTGATTCTTTGAATAGAATAATCTTTCGGCTTGTTGTCTTCCGAAATATCAGTAAATTTACCTTCAAAATAGTCTTTCAATAATTCAAGCGCTCTGGAACCATATCCCATACCGGAATAGTCCGGATTAGTAGCAATTCTCACAACTCTGGCACCGGACAATCCTGCAAATTCTTCGTCTTGGAACTGTTGAGAAACAATCCACGGAATCAAGTCACCTCCGGCTCTTTGGCCACGGCCCAAACTGTTACGGACACTTTCTCTAGATATTTCACCTTCAAGCGCAATCTGCACCACACATAATGGGTCAGGTATTCTGTTATCCTTCGGATCAACTGGTGGTAACAAGACAAAAAGTTGATGTGCTGGGGCATCACTCATCAATTGTAAATCATTAGGAGAGTTCTTGTAATGACTGGCAACATATAATCCCATCATTTTTTGCAAAAATGCTTCGGAGACAGGATGGTAAGAGAAAAGAGTATCTCTATTCACACAGTAAAGATCACATTGAGATGGATGTGGGGTACCTCTAGTGGCAAAAGAAGCATTTTTGGAAACAGTCACATCAAGACACAAGAGCTTGTTCATCCATTTTTCAATACGGTCACCTGGAGCATATCTGATTGGTTCGGAAAGCACAACCTCTTTCAATGTTCTTCCCTGTACGTCTCCATCAAGGGCTTTTTTATCTCTCGAAACCACGGTGGTGTCACTTTTGCCAATTGTGCTTGTGCCACTGGCTTGTTCTCTCAATTGTTGAATAAGTTTCAAGGATAAAGATCTACCGGTACCTTCGTAACCATTGATTGTGGAAGCCATGAAGATCAAGTATGGACCTAACAATTTCTTGACATATGGTAACGGGATCGCAGCAGCTTCATCAATAATCAACAATTCTGCTTGACCCAAAACATATGAATCAGTTGGCAATATATATTGGATAGTTTGTCGGTGAGCTCTCTTAATATCAACTCTGACAATGGCCTTATTGAAAGCAGGGTTAGTAGATTGGATAATGTCGTAGTCAATGTGCTCAGTATAGTTCAAAGCATCAAAACCTTTAAAAACAAATTCAAATAGCGTTTTCAAGTTTTCTGGACTTGGAGAAGTGACAAAGATATTGGAGTAACCATGAGATACAGCTGCTGCAATTGCAATACCTAAGGCAGCAGACTTACCACGACCTCTCCCGGCAGTCAACGTCACCGTGTTTCTCAATGACTTTTCAGAAATAGAATCAATGAATGTCAAGACTGCTTGAGCTTGATTGACAGTTTTGGATAAAGCCACTAAAGATCCAGCAGGCTGAACATCTTCAAGGCTTTTCTTCAAATCAGCTAGTTCTTGTTGCTCTTTGGTCAACTCATCATCATCAGTTTTCGGAGGCAATGCTTTCACGTTTTTACCACCTGATATTGGTAAAACGTTTAGCTCATCATCAACAACCAAACAATTTTGATTAGATGACAAAGAAAGCAAAAATCTTTCATTAAATCTAGCAACGACATCATTATGTGCTTCAGTTCTATAACGAGAGTGAATATCCATGCTCATGGTATACAACTGTTTCAATGAGTTCATTGTTTTCAATAGGATAACAACAATACCACCACCTTCAACAGTTTCAATAGTTCTAGCTAATAAATTTGGAGTTAAGGCTTCAAAGTCTTGTAAAATACACATCCCGTAAGTATTACCCAAAATCTTCTCAGTCTCCTTGTAGTAGACATATCTAATATGTTGATTGGTAACGAAGGCTTCAAATGGATCTTTGTCATTAGCTTCTCTAATCCCTCTCTTTACTTCTTGTTTTATCTTCTTTTCACGTTTCTTTCTATGTGAAGTAAAACCTAACAAGTTCTTCTTGTATGCCCACAACACCGACTTGTTCATTTTCAAATCAGCAGACATCATCAAGTAATGCAAGTTTGGAAGTTGGTTACGAGCCTTATCGCCCACAATGACGAAGAAACTTCTCTGTTTCTCTTGAACACCATTGCGGATCAAAGTAGGGATTCTAAAATCAATCGCTTTCTTGTTACCCATTTTTGGAATATGGCTATATTATCTAGCGGGTCGCCAAAAGCTATTTGAGAAATGAAAATTTCAACCTCTTTAAAACCTTCAATCATCATCACCTTTACTTTAACGCGGGAAAAGATAAAATAAAAAAAAATTTTATTTTTCGATGCCGGGCGGGTAGCGTCTTCTCCATACACAAAGATGCATATAATCTCTGCATGATCCTGCAGCGATACTGTGCTCCGACTGGTTTTGTGGAGCGAACCAACAACGGTCCAGAAAACAAATCTACGGGATACCCAAAGTAGCTTTCCTTTTTATTATTATTCAATGGGAAACTTTAATATATTGTGCCTGATAACCTTCGCTCTGAGGTCTACCACCTAAGGAATCGCTGGATTGAAAGTCGTTAAACTTAGTAAGCGTGTAAATATATATTGATTCACGACCTATACTCCTTTGATCCAGTGATTATTTTTTTTTTTTTTTTTTTATTTTTTTTTTTTTTTTTTGGTGAATTAGTCTATTAATAAACAGAGACCAAAAGCTATGTGATGAGTTGACAGTGGATTAGGTTAATAGCTACCTCCTCTGCTTTAATGTTAAAGTTTTTTCTGTATATATTTTTTTACTCAAATGAGGTTCAGTCTCTTTCACAGTAGTGTTACTGTTGATTAACATAACATATGTGTAGCTACAACAATTTCATTAGCCGATGGGTTTTGAGAGCGACCTTTCAAACAAAATATTGGAATCTATAAATTGAAAATGTTACTATAAATACGGAAAAATTCATTGTAAACAGTATAAAACAAGGAAGACAAGTCAAGTTTTTAGCATAAAAGCAATTAAAAAAGTTGATAAACGGCTTGTCTGTAAGAAAAGAAACGACAGCCAAATAAGAAGGAAGTAAAAAGAAGAATAGATAGACAAAAATTAGCAGCCTTTTTTTTTTTTCTAAAAAAAAAAAAAAAAAAAAAAAAAAATTCTAAAATACTTTATAGTTTCAAAATCTTTTATAATGAAGATTTCTTTTTTAGTACACTGGAAGTTTGAATGCAGGGAAAGAGTAAGTCCAGCTTTCGTAAGATGCTTTATCAAAAACACAATCGAACAGCGAATTGTTGTTGCTATGCCAAAGTGGACGAAGTGGCCACTTACAAAGAAGCTGAGTCTCTCCAGCATTACTGCCAGAAGAAACAGTTGCATTTAATCCGTCCGGTTTGTTATTGTTTTCAACCCAGTCAATGATGGTTTCCATGTTGGACTGTGGATATGGGCCTGGTTGAAGAGAGTTTGAACCACAGTGAGCAGCACCTGGAACGAGATAAAACTGGTACCAGTCGTCAAGGGCTCCGAGTATTTGCTTCTCATCCTCAACACTATTTGATAAGACTTTTTTACTGTCTCCTAACTCATTACCTGATTCATTACCGTACATTGTAGAGAGAACTGATTGCCAGTAGTGAACTGAGCTTGCAGCGGGAATACTTGGGTCAGATTCCCCATGGTAATGCAATAATTTCCCACCATGGGATTGGAAAGCTGTTAGGTCAGTAAGGGTAGTTTGCAAACTGTCCAAGTATCTGACCATTCCAGTGTTCATCCATTGCACTAAAGTGTCATAAGTTACATTATCAAGGTTTGGAAGGTTATCAATATCAAGCAACTGGACAAATTTAGTGACATACTCACCACCGGTAGATGGAATGTTGAGTTCCCACTTTGTTGTATTAGAGTTGTATGTGGTCTGAGCGTCACTGAGTTCAGAAGCTATTTGCCATGATAAGTAAGCTCTTTGGCCATTTGAGTTGTGCAAACCATTATAAATTGCTTGAGCGACAGCGACACCTTCAGCAGTAACGGTACCGTTTTGCTCGGGAGTAGTGCTTGTCTGGCTGCCTTCAGCTCTCTTGCTGAAACCAAACCCTAAAGAGGTACTGGTTTCGGCGGCGCAATGGTAAGATTCTCCAATTATTGAGGTTAAATTGAATTTGAGCATACAAAGATCAGTTCTGGAAACAACGCCATCTTCACGGCCATCTAATTTGTCACAATACTCTATGGTAGCATTAACGATTTTGGCAAGCTCGCAGGGTGGTGGGTAATAATCTAAAGTTTGTTCAACAGTAGAACTAAAAACATGATGTACTTGTTGTTGTGCGAATCTGAAAGCTGGAGCACCGGCAACCACCCCATCGTATTCTTCACCATAACGTTGAACTTGGCTCATTGCTTCACGGCCACCATCTGAACAACCTTCAAAGTAAGTGTAGATTTTGTCAGTGTTATATAAGTTTTTTGTAAGAGGTTTACCAATTTTAGTAAGTTCCCCTAATGCTTGGTAAGCAAACATATAGGTAGCGTCCCAATTGATGGAACCATTACCGTAAAGAACCACTTCGTCATAACTTTGATCAAAGGCATTGTAGCCAGCATCAGTGGCCCCACTGACTGCACCATACTCAAGACCACCAGTAGCATCGCTACTGAGAGAAAAACCACCGCCACCTGAGAGATAGAAACGATTTTTAAAATCTTGTGGATCTGGAAAGGCATATTTGACCAAGACGGTATCATTTTTGCCGGTGTGAGTGTACTCAACGGTGACATTACAGTAGCTGTATGTCTTGTCAGAGGAGGAGGAAGAGCCACCCATTCCACCAGAACTACCGAGAGAAGCATTGTATACTGGGCTGGCGGAAACAGAGGAAGGAATCAAGTTGATACCTAGTAAGGTATTGTTAGCAGGCAAGGCAGCTTTCACATTGGAAACTGAACATAAATCGGAGAGGGAGGAAGTTGTGGAAGAGTTGGTGTTAGAATTAGAAGATGTAGAAAAAGGAGAAGCTAGTGGAGCAGCTGATGCCACTGCCAAAGCAGCAGCGCTGAGAAACGACTTTTTCAACATGGAGAGAAGCAAAGTCAATAGAAGAAGACTCTGTAGAGACGATGGCAAGAGAAAAAGCGATGAATATGAATAGATGAACAATTTAGAAATTGATATTGTTAGACACCAATATGATTATATATAAGATTTTTTGACATATTGTTAGCAATGATTTCCTCTTGTGGCACCTGTGACAAATGCATATCAACAACAAGGCTTATAAAGAGGTGTATTTTACGTCCTTATTGTTAACGGGCATGGCTTATCATCAGACAGAGCGCTCCAAGCCACAAGTTAAATTTATAGCCCTCATTCAACAAATTCTGTTTTAAGCAGCAATGGAAATGAATTTGTGGATCATGGTTGAAAAATAAATGTTGCTTATTTTTAGAAATTATGCATAGTAATGGTGTTTTGGTAGCCATTAAAAGACTGTTTATTCTAAATACCAGAAGCATAGTGAAATTTTCCGATTTCGCTGTCCGCCAAAATGCAGAACAATGTTGCTAATTTGAGTTGCAGCTGGTGGATTCTCTGAGGTTCTGAAACTAGTCTACAACGCCAAGGATAAGTAACTGTAACAATAGGATGCACCCGTTGGACTTGTATTTTATCAATATTGGATCAATTTACTCCTTAGATATCCTCGAGTCATTTCTTCAAGCTTTTTCTTCGCGCTTGCAGTTGTTTCTCGAACGGCATTTCGATATATATGTGCCTTCAAGTGTTTTTCTGGAATCAAGATGCAGGACCAAAACAATCGAGAACAAAATTGAAAAGCACCGTCACTAACAATACCGTTAACAATATTATTTACAAGTATGTGACAATTTACCCTTAGTTGTCTCTTTACTAGTTCCATTTTCTTGAAGCTTAATGCTTTCCATATATATATATATATATCCTTTCTATATCACCAATTCCCCGCCGAAATTCTAGAAAAACTTCTGTTAATTTTTCAGTACTCCAAATACATGGTGCCAAATTATAAGAAATGAAGTATTTTTTGTTTTTAGTACGGAAGTCTGTCTCAAACAAAAATAGTTAAAAACTGTGGGTCTAAATATTTAGGAGGCTGTCTTTTTGATAGAGAAACTTTACTCAAACTTTGTCGACTCCTTGGCTATTACCCAAATCCAACTCAGCTGCTGTCAATACGAAGACTTCTGAAGTTTTAGAGAATGCTAACGAGGTCTTGGACACACGCAGACAGTACACTTTTTTTTTGGTGGCTCTTTTGGGACCCTGAATAACACCATTCAGTTGAAACCGCGCTTTCCAACATGAGTAAAACCTTAGTTTCCACTGATGACTTTGATCAATTACAGAACATGCACAATAGCTATGGGATTCTAAAAATCACTGGCCCTAAAGCAGTTTGTTAATGTGCCTTTCGACCCACTTGAATGGAGAATGAATGCTTTTAATACTATCTTAAAAGTGTGAACAAATTTTTTGTTATCAGCTTCACTGTTATCAGAATACAGTACCTTTAGTGCTGTATACAAGTCAATTAAACGATGCGGTATTGTATGGGAGAAATGGTCTCGTTACTACGATTTGCTAAGATTAAGCATTTGTGACCATTTTATTATCATTAAGTTTTTGATAGATGGTTCTACATTTATTTAGAGTACTGTTACATAAGTCTATAATCGTTTCAATTAATTCTCTTGCTTAGCTAAGTGATATTTATCATTACTCTTTTCTATTTTCTATGACATTAGCCTTGCCCTTTGTATCGTCTTTGTTAGTATTCATCTTGAAATATATTAATTATTCCCTTTTTAAAACACTTCCTGTAGTAGGATATTTTGGTAAAAGTAATTATTGTTTCTTTGATTTGGTTGCATATGCTTATGGCAATAGCGCTTGATATACCAACCACCTATATTAGAAGAATTATTTTTTATTATAAATTTTTTCATCTAATGGTGGGGCTCTTTTAGTTTTTTATATTGTTTTATAAAGTGATCACGATTTGATCTGAGACATTTGGCTCATACACTCTGGAGAGCAAATTATTTCTTTAAGGTAATGGTCTGTGTGTTTTGGGGAGTTTGCTTTCAAAGGTTCCACGAAATTTTAGCAGAATTTGTTAGTAATTTTGTATAGACTTATTTGAAGTTTGAAGCTATTTTTGAAAGATTCGGCAAAGTTTACTAAACACTCTTAATTTGTATACCAAAGCTTTCACAAACATATATACATGCAATTCTCTTCAACATATTTAGTCTGCTTTACTCAAAAAAATAACAAGTTTTGTTTCCATAAGTTTTTAACGTTCAAATTGTTTCAAGATTTTCGTTAAAATTTCGCTTAATATTGACAGCTTCCTGTCTTGGCTCCAGTTTTCCATGCAAGAGTTCAACATGACCAAATAAATTGCGATAGGAAGTTTCCATTTTTTACGAATACAAATAATTTTAGGTTCTAAACTGCTATGCGTACTGCACTCTTTTTTATTTTTGTTATTTTATTTAAATAATTATAGCTATCTGTTTCTGTTTGGTAAAGTTGGAAAGAGCAACAAAAATTTACTTTTTAAATGTTGATACGGGGCGGGTAGTTTCTTTTCCATACACAAAGATGCATATAATCTCTGCATGACCCTGCAGCGATACTGTGCTCCGACTGGTTTTGTGGAGCGAATCAACAGCGGTCAAGAAAACAAATCTACGGGATACCCAAAAGGGCATAGCACTACATTTTATCGTTTTGTGAGAGACAACAATCACCTTTCTGTGTTTCCTTTGTACTTGTCTTCTTGAGCGAATCAAGAACCTTCAAGTCAAAACACAAACCCAAACCGGAGTATAGCGGTCATTAGGCACATCCGCTAAATCTCAACATACACATTAGCAAGAATATTAGGCAAATTGGGCGGTACAGGCTGTTAACGCCCACGACAGCTGTCCATCGCTTCATCAAACACTGGCGTCAAATTAAATATTCACTTACAGTCATTTTTTGTTTTGTCGTTATACAAGGGCATATTGTGGCTTTCCTTTTTTTTTGTCATCATTAATGGGAGACTTTCTATTAAATTTTTGTTTTAGTTGCATATTCCTTTTGTGTTCCCAATCCCTATTTGAGCGGTTACAATGTCAGCGGTTAATCACAAACGGCTCAGATCAGATTTGTGTTCAACAGAAGATGATGAATTACAGGCAGCTTATGAACTTAATGATAGCAATGATCCCAAAACAGTGGCTAAGGTCAAAAGGAGAATCTTCAATAAACTGGCTCCTAGGTCAAGTTTACAGTTCAAGATTGGACCACAGTTTAGTGATACATTTCTAATCCATAATGTTTTGACATCAAGTGGACAACTGGTAACGCCCATTATTAGTGCTAGAATTGATCGAGGGTTTGAAAAGGTTGAAGATAGCTGGGTAGGATATAAAAGAAATTATTTTACGCTAGTGGCAGCTTTTGATTTTTTGGATATGGATCTAAAAGAATTTCTTTCTGAGACTTTTACAGTAGTTGACAATGATAATAAAGAGCATCCAGTCAAATATTTTGCTATCAGATTGGTATCAAGATGTTCAGAAGATGGTACTGCTGTGAATCTTGTTCAGCATACAGCTAAGCGCGATAGAGGGCCTCAGTTTGCACCGCCTACATATCCTTCGATACCAGGAAAGTTACCAAACCACAATGTTGTGAAAGAAGCAGCTAATGTTCGCAATCAAAATAAAATTACAAAGCTCAACGAAATTTTTTATTTTAACAGACAAACACAAGCAAATGAGGTCGATGATATATCTGCAATTGTGGACTATCCTATTAACGAAATAACAAAGGTTGCTAGATACGAACGCATTCAGTTTGCATCTTCTATAAATTACCGCAAGCCTACAGCAAATGTTAAACATTTCAAGCTATACGTGGAGCTAGTGGCTACAACAATGGAAAACTTTGATGTGCTAGTCGCTGCTACTGAAACTCCCCCACTTATAATTAGAGGAAGATCACCATCGAACTATAGGGCCCAGAAGCAGGATAAAACGATAGTACAACCAGAGGTAGCTACCCTAAGCGATCAGCCTGACCTTCCTTCCAACTATAATTCTAGTAATATTGAATTTTTGCCAAATGATGCTGGTCAATTTCCAATTCCTATAGTGAATGATAATCAAGGGATGGGGCCTATGATTTCAGTATTTACTAGCTTACCTCCAGTAAGTTCTAACGAGAATGTTGACCAGCAAGCGATCTTGGAGCAACCAAAAGCTAAGAAAGCAAAACCAAGTGCCACAAAACCAAACAAACTAAAATCTTTCAAAAAGCAAAAAATATTGAAAAATGAAGAAACCCTTGCAGCTATTGACAACATAGAATCTCCAAACTCAAATATTCTACCTTTTGAAATGATGGACATTGGAAACCTTAGTTTTTCCAATATGCACAATGTGAATGAGGATCACAATTACACGTACCATATTAAGCATACCAATGAAGAACAACCAGAACCTATAGACTTCTTGGTGAACGACTCTCTTGAGCAAAAGATTGCTTTCAGCAATTTTATAGATTTCAATTTGACTGGGGAAAGAAGTGGGGAAACGCTGCAAAACGATCACGAACTCGAGTTATCAGCTTTCCTTGAGAATAGTTTATTGGGCAATTTGGAATCATCGGACTCCAAAACGGCAACTGATGCGTTTCAACCCAAGCCTTTGGAATTTGACTTTAAGAGTCATATAAGTAATACAGTAAAGGAACCCGATATCAATGTGAATGAAAAACATGAAGTACATTACATGCCAGAACTGGATGAGTTACTAGAAAATATGTCCACGTCGAGACCATCCAATGGTTTGGATTCTCGAGATTGGGCGGATTATGATTACCCCAGCTTCATGGCTTTTAACAGTAGTTCACATTCTATAAAGACTTGAGTGGAACGGAAATGATTTTGCAGTTGAGTTTCTTTGGCCTCTTCTATTCACGACCCTTATGATCTGTTTTTTCTCTAAACTTAGTTTTTATTTTTGTTTTTACATTTTTAGATTTCCTGTCAATATTTTTTTTTTTTTTTTTTTTTTTTTTTTTTTTTTTTTTTTTTTTTTTTTACTTTATTAATGCTAAGCGAATAACATAAATCGCTACACTTATATATTGTTAATATAACAATTTCTAGAATTATGGCTAAAGGAAATCTTGACTTTTATTTTCAATTCACTCAGAGGAAGGAAAAATTGAACACTTGATATTAAAACCTGTCGTACATTTTGCAAGATTATCTACATGCCGAGATTACAAACATCAGGCTTTTGTTAAAACACAATATTGACTATCCTGAAATTAGACCTTGTAATATTTTGTTTTGGCAGCTGTTGCCTTTGTTTACATTATAAATCTAATGAAATTGGAGAAGGCAAATAAAGTTTTTGCGCTTGAGTATGTAGAGAGAGGCAGTTATATGCATGCGTATCATGATATCTGTTGCACATGACCAGAGTGTTTTTCTTGTAGAAAAATAAAACGGGGAAAAAAAGAAAGAAAAACGTTAACATATCGCCACTAGCCAAAATATCTTGACACCTAATTTATCAATTCTCATCATAATTATCTATATGTCTTTTATTTTCCTTCTTTTTGATTTTTCCAAAAACACTGGCAATACATTGATATAAAATAGCCTTTTAAGACAGATACAATACTCACTTGGCGAGTTTTTTTTATCTTATCAAGACAACCTCTAAACTACCATTATGTTATCATGGAAAAAAAAGCTTAAAGAGCACATTAGAAAGGATACCAAAGATACTTCGCTTTCTCCAGTGGCATCTTCAAATGACAAAGCATCTTTGAAAGAGTCTGGTTCTGCAAGTAACCTTAGCGAAGCAGTGAGCAAGATGTCTCTCAACAGAAGTTCAACAGAGCGAACCTCATCGGACGAATATCGTTCCAATACCGTTACCGAACCTAGCGGAACAATTAATCAACAATCTCAACAACAACAGCTTCAATCTAACGCCACTTCATCTGGTCAGCAAAATGAGTCAGTGGAGGCCCGTAACAGTCAAACATTGAACGGTAGCACTACTGTTAACCAGTCTGATAATTCTAACAGTACTAACATCAAATCCGACGATCCAAACATTTCTACGATCGTGAAACCCGGATGCTTGACTGTTAAAGTTTACTCTGGTAAAAATTTCAAGTTACCTTTTGACTTGGTCTTGAATGAATTTATTCTACAGAAAATCGCAGCTTGTGCTGATGATTGTGACAAGAACCTTTTAAATGAAAATATAAAATCGTCAGTAGAAAAATCTCAAATCACGGACAGTTTAAACGACTTGTTGTCTGGGGATTTAGTGACAGGTTGCTTACCAGCTATAGTATCCGTTCCTTCCAACGATGATCATTCATCCGGAGTTAGAAATCCGCTTATTTATATCACAGTAGAATTTGACAAAAACGTTTCTTTGGTACAACCATCCAGTGGGTTAATTTCAGATCCAAGCTTTAATAATGTGTCTTCTTTTGATGTTAATGGTAATGGGATGTTGGTTGTGCAAATATTTGTCAAGATTCCAAATATTTTAATACCAAAAAGTTATATCCATTTGATCAACTCCAAGACACCATCTCAAGATATCTTGATTGGATCGATCAAAATTCCATTAAACTTGAACTATAATAGCAAAAAGAGAATTTTGGATCATGAATGGTTAAATTTGACCTTACCGACAGCAACCAATAATAACACCATTTCTAGTGGCACTACCAGCGGAAGTGCTCAAGTCGGAGGTGCTTTGAACATTACTATTGAATATAAGCCAAACAAAAACAAACCTTTGACTATTGATGACTTTGACTTGTTGAAGGTTATTGGAAAAGGGTCTTTTGGTAAAGTTATGCAGGTGAGAAAGAAAGACACTCAAAGAGTTTATGCTTTGAAGAGTATCAGAAAAGCTCATATTGTGGCTAAATTAGAAGTCAACCATACTTTAGCTGAAAGAAACGTCTTGGTTGAAGTCAATAACCCGTTCATTGTTTCATTAAAGTTCTGTTTCCAATCTCCAGATAAGTTGTATTTCGTGTTGGTATTCATCAATGGTGGTGAACTATTCCATCATTTACAACGAGAAGGCAGATTCTCTTTGGATCGTTCTAGGTTTTACATTTGCGAATTGTTGTCCGCTATTGAATGTTTGCATAGTTTGGACGTCATTTACAGAGACTTAAAACCAGAAAACATTTTGTTAGACTACCAAGGCCATATTGCATTATGTGACTTTGGTTTGTGTAAAAGAGACATGAAATTGAAAGACCGCACTGAGACTTTTTGTGGTACACCAGAATACTTGGCCCCAGAATTATTGCTTGGTCAAGGTTACACTAGATCAGTTGATTGGTGGACTTTGGGTATACTTTTATATGAGATGTTGACTGGCTTACCACCATTCTATGATGAAAACATTCCGAAAATGTACAAGAAGATTTTGGGAGACCCGTTGAAGTTTCCAGAAATGTTTGATATTCAAGCTAAAGATTTGTTGATCAAATTGCTTGATAGAAACCCGAATAAAAGACTTGGCGCTAATGGCTCTCAAGAGATCAAGGATCATCCATTCTTTAGAGACATTGATTGGGTCAAATTGAACAATAAAGGATACACGCCGCCATTCAAGCCACCTGTTACCAGTGCATTCGATACAAATAACTTTGATAGTGAGTTTACCAGTGAAATTCCTGCTGATTCTGTCGTTACTGATCATTTGAGCAGATCAATGCAAAAACAGTTTGAGGGCTGGACCTACGTTGGTGAAAGTAAATTAAGTGACGCTGATTAAATTGGTTTTGGTTGATTTGTTTGCATGTTTTATGTTTGTCTTTTGCTTGTTGTTCAATTTTAGTTTGCTTTGCTCTTTTTTTTTTTGTTTTGTCATGGTCATCTTCCCTTTATATACACAATCTTTTTTTCAGTTATTCTATTCCACATTTTTCATTCTAGACTCGTTCATAAAAGCAAAAAAGTTTTTTACCGGTTATCTTCTTTTTTCATATACAGTTTACATATCGAAATTTCATCTTCATGTTAATTCCATTTATCTCTATGAAAAAATCAATGTTTGTCAAAGTTATTAGAAAACAAGCTTTTCTTTTTCTTCAAACATAGTGTAGATATTGTATCTTAAAGATAAGTTAATGTAATAGCGACCGCGATGGTTACGAGCCATACTAAAAAAAAAGATCTAAAAAATACGTTATCAAAAGTCCGAAAACGCTGACTTTCATGCACCCGATAATTGATCAATCGATGTGACTGTTTGAATCATTTGTATCGTTGAAACCAAAGTGGCTTATAAACGAGAAATATTAAATCATTTAAATAACAATAAGTAATGACGATAAATTCAAATCCTAACGACGAGAAAATTATACTAGTAGGAATTAGCGGTGCTTCCAGCTCAGGGAAGACTGTAAGTTACGTTTTTACGCCACTGACTGACTGGCTATCTTGATTGCACTTGATATTTTTGGCACCTTTGATACACATGCTTTTATTTACTTTTATTTTTATTTTTATTTTTATTTTTTTTTTTTTTTTTTTTTAACTTGCTTTTTGTTTCTTTGTTCATAAATAAAGAATTGGTACTAATTAACACTGACTTGGTTCTAGACCATTTCCCAGCTATTGAAGAAACTTTTTAAAGGCAGTGTGTTAATCCACGAGGACGATTATTACAAGAATGATGATGAAATCCCTAAGGACGAGGTTACCGGAGAGCAAAATTGGGATTGCCCTGAATCAATTGACATGGAGGCTTTTGAAACTCATTTGAAATCTCTCAAGACTAGTAACAGCAACAAAAACAACGATAGCAATGAAAGTTACGAGATTACCAATCATTCGATACAGCCGAAGTATAAGACGAAAATTAGTGATGAATTGGAAAAAAGGCTAAGGTCGCAAATTCAAGCGAAGCTTGGGGACTATGCTGTCAACAGCAATGAGGATGCACCAGGCGATGAGATACTTAATACGGAAAATTTTAATATGAAAGATGCTACTAACAGCGTTGCTTCCGGTTCTCATAGTGGGACAAAGGACGTTAGTACTTCTACTGCTTTCCCAAAATATAAATTCGTCTTCATTGATGGGTTTTTGCTATATCACAAAGGATCTAAACTTCTAGACATCCTTGACGTTAAACTATTCATCAAAGTGTCTTATGAAATTCTCAAACATCGTCGCGAATCAAGAGAAGGATACCAAACTAAAGACTCCTTTTGGGTAGACCCTCCTGGATATTTTGACAAGCTCGTATATCCAAACTATGCTAAAAGTCATGCTCATTTGTTTAAAAACGGAGATTTAGAAAATGAGTCTGAGATACACGGAAATGATAAGCTAGGCATTAATATGCTCGATGTCAGGGATGAGAAGGTGACTATTGAAGATATTTTGGCGTGGTCTGTCGAAGTGATTTTAAGTCATGTATAAATATTAGCACAAGCAAGAAAGCAGGCATTATACCGGATTTACTTGTAAGCAGGTACAATCATGTTCTATTTTATAACTTCTTTTATTTCTGTAATAAAATCCCGAGAAAACTACATGTTAATAACTACGGCTTTTATAAAGTAATTAGCGTTTAATGAATAAATATGAGACAAAAAAAAGTAATAGTAATAATAGTACTTGCATGAATGATGACATTGTAAAAAGAAGAAAAAATATAATAACGGATAAAAGGGGTAAAAAACCATCAGAAATAAACCAACATATTTGAACTAAGCCCACATGGCTTATTTTACTTTCCACAAATGATATTCTTGTATTCATTTTGCAGCTCCTTCTTGAAAACCTCAAACAGGTCAAACTTTCAACCCCCTTCAGCACTTCACCAAGGCTCCTGCCTTCCAAACCAAAGTAGCACGATGCATTTTACACATAACACATAGACGCTCGATTAATATACTCAATATAATGCATATAATTTAAGTTAATAGTAAATTATCTATTTGGTTCTGATGTGCTTCAATGGACCTTCCGACCAGGTAAAGTTAGCAGCATACTCTTTCTTTCTAAAGTGTCTCTGTTTTGGTTCTTGAACATAATAAGCGTATCCTTGTCCAGTAGCAAATCTGATAGCTGCTTCTTTGGTATCGAATTTCAAAGCAGTAGCTTGCATATAATCAGCAGAAGATTGGTATCCAATCAAATCATTTTCCCATCTGTTACCTTTATTCAACACATCCCAGTCTATTTTCCAGAATTTCCCATTATGTTGTCCAGATTGAGTAGCTGGTTTAGCTTCTTTGTAAATACGTACTTGTCTTTGAAGGGAAAGATCTCTTGGAGCACCACTGATCAATTCTTTTGGGAACTGTTGTTGATCTTTGTTCAATTCGACAACATCTGTGTCTTCTTTAGTAGCATAGTTTCTTCTGCTTATATTTGCAGCCATGAATTGCTTCTGCTGCTGTTGGGCAACCTGTTTGACAAATGCTTGGGATCTAGAGACTTGGCGAAACATATTTGATTATAATATATTGATGAGGAACTGAATTAATACGTGACTTTTGCACTTTATGCTATGTTATTTATGTTTTCACTGTCCTTGATATTAGTTGATAACAACTTCTGTATGCCATTAGTTTTTGGTTATTTACTGCATTTTACCGCGATTCTCAGAATTTGCATTTTTAATTCGCTCTGTTTGGTTGGCTGAAAGTTTTACCCGGACTACATGTTTTGAGATTTTGCTAGTCAATATGCATATTGAGGTATAATAATGTATATACCATAACAGAGGTATCGTGGCTGCCTGTTGGTAAAGAACTTGAGCTCTTTGTTGCCCACAGAGATAATATATGTAGACAGTACTTTTTTCATTAATGCTTAGAAACATAACCCATGATAGTTTAATATTGGAGTTTAAAAAAAGACTATGTTGTATCTTTTATTTAACTGGATAGGTCTAATTATACAAGTTTTTTGCGTTGTCAAAACAACACTTGAGCATAAGGAACTTAGAAATGAAGAGCAAACAAAATTAAAAATAAACAAATGAAAAGCGTGAAAATAAGCAAGATGAGCAAATTAGTAAATGATGAAATGAACAGATTTTCGAGAAAAAGACATTCACGTAGGTTCGACCAAGTAAAACAGAGAAATTATAAAATGTGGAAAGAAGCTATTTTTAGACCCTTCTGAATATTGTTGTATGAGCACGGTCGCCAGATATAGATCATGTAGTTGAAACTAATGGTTTGATAAGGAATGAATGGGATATGCATGCTTTTAACATGAACAATAACGCTCTGAAGTCAGTCGTTCATCAAAAGAGTGACAAAGCAGCCATATGTTCTTCTTTAACTTGGTTCGCTTTTTAATTTCTTTTTCTCCTGTATTGTTTCTTATTTCCCGGAAGCCAAGAGATCAGGGAATAGGAAGAGTGTGGTAAAATAAATATTCACATAATAATGATAGGCCGTGAACTGCGATAACGGAAATTATGAAACGATGATAGATAATAAGAAAAGCAAAAAAAAAAAAAAAAAAAAAAAAAAAAAAAAAAAAATATATACCCAAAACAAGAAGTAGATTGAATGTCGAAAAAAAAAAAAAATCTTTCATTAAAAAAAGCAAAATAGTTTGAAGGTTAAACAATGATCACTGTTTCTTTCCCATTCTTGAAAATGTTGGACATTGCATCTTGAGAAAATCTCTTAGTTTTAGCATTACTAGATTCTTGGGACAACGGCATTAATAGTTCCTGTACACCCGAGTCAATCAAATACTGTTTTTGTAAATCATCCAATCTAGGAGATAAGTTGCACAATGTCATTGCTGACAACTGCTTGATATCTTCATCACCGAAAATTAATAGTGGCACCAAAATGTCAATGTACCCAATACGAATCAAATAATCACGTTGGATATCACTACCGGTGGATATGTTGGAGATGATGCGCATGATTTCCTTCTTGACGAAATTGTCACTAAACATGAGTACTAAAGGCTTAACAATCGTCACAATTTCATAGTCAATGATTTTCTGCTTGAGAAAAGAATTTCCCTCAGAAAGGTTTGCAATAGCCGATAATGCTCTAGTTTTCAAAGTATATTGTGGTGAGTTGACAAATGGCAACAACATTTGCATAAGTCCGGATTCAATAATTGCTTGCTTTTGCTTCTCATGGCCTTCACTTAGATTCTTTATGGCCCAAATTGCATCAGCAACAATGTTCTCATCATCTGTATTGAGCAATGGCTGGAATGTAGAGCGAAGATCCAAGTTAATTAATGCTTGCTTTTTGCTTTGGTCACCAGCACTAATGTTGATGAAAATTTTTACCACCTCATCCCTGATTCTAGTATCTTTTGAAGACATTAAAAATTTAACAATTTGCAAAAGGCCATACTGAATTATTTCATTTTGGCCCTCAACGCTAAAAGTCATATTGGAGATTGCTGCAAGACAATGCACTGTCACCTCGTCATCCAAGAGTTGTAAACCGTTGAAAATAATTGGCAAAGATATTCTAACAAAATTTTTTACATAACAAAATTGGAAAATAATATTTTCAACACAGCAAACCAAAATCTTGATGACTTCCTTGTCCTGTTGCTTGACCAACGGATACAATAACTTGAAAATCCCCGAGTAAACCAAAGTTTTGATTTGATGGTCAGTGCCCAGCGTTAGAATATGGATTAGCACCAAGATTGATTTCTTGGTATTAAGGTCTGCGCTTTTCTTCATCAAGATTGGCTTGACTAGCTCAATAACCCCGATATCCAAAATTGCTTGTTTGTTGAATTCATCTCCTTCAGCAATAGAGCAAAAGATTTCAATAGCCAAATTTTTGATCACTTCATTCAAGGAAAATAGTAATGGAGGTAATGAGGTTAAGATACCCGTGTCAATAATATGCTGCTTTTGGGCAGTACTTCCTTTAGCAATATTGTTGATAACGCGCAAGGACATTGTCGTGATGGTTTCATTGACATTATTCAATAATGGCAAAAACACATTTATAAAACCCAAATCAACAACTTCCTGCTTTTGGTCCTCATCACCTTCACTAACCCCGATAATGATCTGAAAAGTAGCATTAATCACCTCTGGTTTGAAATACTCAGTTGACGTTACCAAATATTTTTTCAAGTAGCTGAGAATGCCACATGAGATTACAATTTGCTTGCCAAAAGTTCCCTTATTGACAATATTGCTCAATAAAAATAAGCAATGTTTCTTCACAGAACTACCAGAATTTTTCATGATCACCGGAATGGTAGAAATGAACCCTAGTTCTACCAAATAGCGGACTTGGTTTACATTGCCTGTGGACATATTTTCGAAAATTTTTATAACTCTTTTACGGATACTTGAGCTTTGTGAGTTGGTGAAACTGACTAAAGTTTTCAACACTCCCGAATCTATCATTTGCTGTTTTATACTCCCGCTACCTTCAGAAAAATTTTGTATAATCTGTAGAGACTGTTTTTGAAAAATTTTGGTTTCGTTTAAGATAACAGTGTTTATGACTGGTAATATCAAATAGTCAGCTAACACTTTCTTTTGGGAATTTTTGCCTCTAGACAAGTTAGAAACACACTCTAAAGCATATAATCTAATGACGTCGTTGTTATAGGTGACGAAAGTGAGAATATGAGGCACAACGTCATTGTCTAGTAAAACCTGTTTTTGAGCGACATTACCATTGGCCAAATGCTGTATGAGTTGAATTGATTTTCTCAAAATGAGCTCGTTGGAGGATTCAAATAAAGGCAAGATCTGCTTTAGATACGCATGGTCAAGAATCTCTTGCTTTTGGTCATTCGTACCTTTGGCAATGTTGACTAGCAATTTTAACGACTCGATAATGATAGCGTCATCGTTATGCGGTTCCAAGAACTCTGACAAATTATGCAAAATCGAAGAATCAATCAACGCCTGCTTTTGGAAAACGTTTCCTGCTGCTAGAGACGCCAAAGACCCGATTGCAAATTTTTGAATGAGTTCATTACCTGACGCAAGCAAGACTAAAATTGATGGAACAGCACCTATTTTGATCAAGATTTCTTTCTGTTTCTCATCTCCTTTGGCGATGTTGGCAATTGCAAATATTGCTTGGAGCACCACTTCATTTGAGTCGTCTTGTAAGAGATCTACTAGGGGCCGTATTAGGAAATTGTTGATTATCAGTTCAATGTATTGGGGAAATTTTGATATAAGAGAGATGATTTGGCAAGTGAAGATTCTGATTAAATCGACGCGCGAAGCCAAAAGCTTTGAGATAGCTGCTAGAAGACCTGAATTGATCAAAACTGACATGAACCTTTTCTTGTCAATTAAGGTGAGCACTATTGTTTCCAAAGCAAGCACCACGACATCATCATCGTCGAACGACAACAACTGAACAAGCCGGTTGATGGCATACTCTGGTTCGACACTTGGTTCCGACTCTATTGGCTTATACTCGTTGCTATTACTACTATTATTGTTTGAGGGATGGCGCGTGGGACTGCTGTGCCCACTGTTATTGGCGCTTTTCTTGGACGAGTTGCAGCAGGCTAGCATGGCAAAACAGACTGTTGATTTTCGCTTTTGTTTTTTCTGAACGTCGGTGTGCCCCACTAAGGAGTACCTTAGCACTGGGATCTCGCTGTTGATGATGGCTCCGTTTAGAGAGGAACTGTAGCTGTTGGATCTCATTTTAGTACCAGAATACATGTTGAATTTTGAGTTGAGTTGACAATAGAACTTCAAACTTTGTAAGTTGCATAATAGCCACGACGGAAAGAGTTATAATAATAATAATAATAATAAAAAAAAAAAAAAAAAAAAACAATAAAAAACAGAAAAAAAAATTTTTTTTTTATGTTGTTTTGGCTTCCCTTGTGTTTGAGATTGGATATACAGGAGGACAAACAGGCCCTGTTTTCAGGTCAAGGTCAAGAAATCTTGTTTCTGCTCTGTTGTCGAGGATTTGAAAAAGTTGGTATGGCGACCGCGGGTTTTACTAAGCACTTGGGCGCGGGAATAAGCCGATGCCTAGTATTATAAATATAGCTTGACTCTTGTTGCGTAAACAGGACTCGTAGGGGAAACTATTCAGCGCTATTGTGTTTGAAACAGACTAGCAAGAGCGAACAGAAAAAAGAACCTTTTGTGGGCGCTTCGGAGCGGCGAGTCAACGAGAAAACCAGAAACAGAAGATGCAAACACAGAGGCGCCGCAAGCAGAATGGCAAAGCAGAAGACTGGCAGAAAGCTGGCGGAAGGCTGGCGGAAGGCTGGCAGAGAGCTCCTTGATGGTTTCTGCTGCACTTTGGTTGCGGACTTGAATGCTTTGTTTGCGTAGAGCACTGGAAAAGGAGTTGGAGGAGTAGGAGCGAGAGGAAAAAAAAAATCAGAGCAGAGCGGTGCCAGATATCGATATCCAGCGAACAGTACTGCGTGTTGACAACAACAGCTATCGCCGCCTTCTGCTGCGGGTGCAAGTTTTAGCATGCCTGCACCTGCTTGGAAACGTATGGCGATGTACCTCATCGCACTATTCTGTACTTCAGTTGCATCGAAACGCATCTGTATATGCAATAACGCTAAATGCAGTCCTGCATTCCCCAGCATGAGCACACAGCTTTACGCGTACAGGCGCCTGGGCCCGCTAACCAGGCCCTTTGGTAGCGTCGCGCCGAGCGCGATACGGCTGGTCTGGAACCCCAACATGTAGGTCGAGAACGCCGCCGCTGAGGCTTGGTACAAGCTTCGTATTCGGTGATACTGCCAGAGTGCATGATGGGGATGCCGCAGACGCTGGCTGGTGGCGGCGGCGGCGCCGGCGGCGCCGGCGGTGGCCACCAGATGGGCCGCGAGACGCAACCGCCATAGTTGAAACAGGCGACGCAAAGCATGGTTTTGCCAAGTAACTGTTTCAAATCAGCGTAGACTTGAGGTCGGCGTGTTGCGACTGGCCTCTGCTTCTGTGGCTGTCTGGACTGGAGACGTCACGGGTTCGTTCACGCTAGATTCGCAACCGAGAACTGCTGTTATACAGCAGCGGCAGCCACCATTGCTGTGCGCCGACGCTGGTGCCACAGGAAACCATAGGAACGCAGTGGACTAAAGACTGACTGGGACAAATGCTAAGCCGGTGTCCCCAAAAACTGCTAAAATAGCCGCCAGGCAAATTTTTGTTCCGCACAGCAGACAGCAGACAGCAGACAGCGGCTACACCACCAGCGCTTTGCGTGGCGAGCGCTCAGCAGGCGCTGGCGAGAGTCGCTGCAACCGCGCACATGTTCACTAGGCCGCTGTCTCAGACTGCTCCTTTCGCTCGCTGGTGTTCTCCATGCCATGCGTTTTTGAAAACCCGATGTCAAAAACGCACTGCAGCACCATGATCTGGGCCGCCGCAGTATATACTATCAGTGTCGCAGACAAGAATTCTCTGTACGCATGCTGAGGATCCCTGGTGGCGAGTCGGCCTGCCAGAGCGCTGAACAATGGGGTTGCCGACAATGGCCCACAACAACCCAAACAATGCGATGCCGCCCTAGCCAATCACCGAAAATGCAGCTGCTTAGTTGCGCCTATATATACTGTCAAAATATGTGCTGCAGCGGGAGATCTGCGCTTCCCCAATAAGAGTCTGGCTGGTCAGCAAGTCCGTGCTGGTTGGGGGAGCTCTCTTTCGCAGCGCGGCCAGCGCGGCCAGCGCGGCCAGCGCGGCCAGCGCGGCCACAAGCTGTTGGTTGCTCGACAATTCTGCCCAAAAAGCCGCCTGCCCAAGCGGCGCCATGGCCCGGTGCGCGGAAGGCAGAAGAGTTTCAGGACAAAGACTCTTTACTCTATTTTTTCTTTTGCACCAAGTCTCCCGAAGCTGGAGCAGCCGCACCGGCTGGTGACACGCTGCGCGCGGCGCAAATCTTTGTTCTTTCACCAGCGGTCGCCCCAGGCTTCGTGCTTCTCGCTGAAACTCGGCGATATTCAGTAATAATGTCGACAAGGCGTTGTCCGAGGGAGGCCCACTAGCGACTGGTAGCGAACGTCTCAGCAAGTTCTGTACGGTACGGCTCAGCTGACTGCGTCGCGCACACCGAAGTCGTGTTTTTCCGGCCGCCCCAGCCAGGCGAGTTCTGCCCTGGCCGGCCCGGTTTGCGCGGCGTGGAGCTCGCGGCCTGGTGGTACTGCTTCTGGTGGTACTGCTTCTGTTCCGGCGGCACGTGCTGCAGGACTCCCGCTCCTCAACCAGCTCAACATGAAGGAAGGCCTTGCCTTGCACAATCGCCAGCTGCTACATATGCAGAAATACAATTCTTATCGCAGAGCTTGCTGTCTGCTACAGGTTGACAGCTTGTGCCAGCTGCTGCCTGCACTAGTTGGGTCACCGCCGGCAGAGCTGGTTCAGCCCCACCGTATCGCACATCCTCGTTTGGCCTCTTAGCTGCTTACCTTTCTGGTTACACATGGCGTATACCCGTGGCCAAAGGCCGGGTGCTGTGACAGCGCGGACTGGCCAACACCGCCCGCGTAAGCCGGCGTAGTGTCCAAAATTGTCGTAGGCCAGGTAGGCCCTCGCGCGCATCTTTACTTGGACCCGTGCGCGCATGTAAGCGCTTACGTAAGCGCACGGCGGCGATGGTGACAGGCGTGTGCCATACATGCCGACAAAACCAAAAATAAAAACATCAAAAGCAGAAAATATAGCACTAGAAAAGGAAGCGACCCCCATCACGTACAAAGGCAAAACGCAGCTGCAGTGCACGCCCCTTGCTCATACAGCCCGCGCCTGACAGAGAGAAACAGAAAGCCGAAAGCTAGTTTGCCCTGACACCAAGTAGAGTACCAGAGGAAACATGTCGTTTGCCAACAGCAACTACGACGTTGAAGCGCAGACCGGTCAGCATCATCCTGGTCCGCATGTCCAAAGCGCCAGGTCCATTGCCACGTTGTCCAAGTCGCTATCAAACTTTGCCTCAAGCTTGTCGAACTTGGAAAAACTCAATAGTCAAATTGGCACGAAAAGAGACAATGCCAATTTGAGGCAGCGGATTGAGAAGCAGTTGGGTAAGGAAGATGGCGATTTGAGTAGTTTGAAAGAACTAATTTTTAATTTGCAATTGGTCAAAAATGATGGTGGTGTCTCCAGCAACGGGGGCAGTAGTAACAACCAGCACGAATTGATCATTCAAAAGTTGCAGAAGGAGCTAAGCGTGCTCAGTGACAATTTCAGCCTGTTGAAGCGAAAGTACAATGAGAAGAAGAATTCTGTTATTATCAACGATCTCATTGAGGACAACAATAAAAAAGAGAGCAGTAACCAAAATAATAGCAACAGCAATAGCAGTGTGAACGCTTACTCGGCCAATGAGGTGGCAATCCAGCAGGATAGCGAACCAACAGAGCAAACTGCCCTTCTTGCATCCGACCAACAACTCTATACTCAACAGCAGCAGCAGCAGCAAGACATTATCAACAAATACGATGCCGATTTTCACACGCTACTAGTGCAACAGCGCGCAGAAAACATTAACGAGATCCACCAGGGCGTTAGAGAGATTAATACGATTTTCAAAGATTTGGATTCTTTAGTACAGGAGCAAGGCGTGCAAATTGATACTGTCGAGAACAATTTGACCAATTTGACCAACGATGCACAGAATGCTACGCAGGAATTGAACAAAGCAAATAATTACCAGAAGCAAAAACGGAAATATAGCTGTATCACGTTGGTGGTATTGTCAGTGGTTGTCTTGCTAATTGTTTTGGCAATTGTAAGCTGACACCTTAAAACTTTGGTTGACTGTCGGAGGCTCATTTCTATATTTATTGTATTTTTTTTTCTGCTTGGTTTTCTGTTTCCATTTGTTTTCTTTGCATTTCACGTTTTACACAACAGTTACGTTTGGTTGTTTATTTTGATTCTCATTTCCATTTGTCTTATTGCGGCGTTAATTCATGCTGTTTGGCTATCTTGCTTCAAATATATATTGATTTAATCAGCGGTTCTATTGCGTCTCCTGGAAACTGTACAGATCCAAACTATTGCTACACTGTAATTTTGACAAGTAAAGCTTGCCGGCCCATTTATTTTTTATTTGAAAAAAAAAATCAGCATCTATTTACATGGGCAGTACTATAACCATACCCAAATAATCAGCATTTCCAAAGAATACGCCAATCTAAGAAAAAATAAATAAAAAAAAGAAAAAAAAAGGAAAGAAATGAAAAAATGAAAAAAGAACCAAAATATTCATAATACCATTATGCCACGAAACCAAATTACCAAATACCAAAATACCAAACCGCTATGGCAAGAATACCCAAATATGCAACAGCCGCCACAATAAAAGATAATGAAAAGTAAGAAAATCAAAATAAAAGGGTAAAGAAACAATAAAAAAAAACATTGGAAAAAGGTATTGACACAAAAAAGTAAAGAAAGAACAAAATCTAAAAAGGGCCTTCTGGAGAAGGAGTCCAGGAGGAAAGGCAAGGCAAAAATAAGGGATAAGAAGAAAAAAGGAATAAAACATGAAATAAGTTATAAATATTAGAGAAATTAACAATGTCCAATGTTCTGTTGCCGCAATATGCCTTGTTCAGCAGCGCAGTGAAATATCAAAGCAAAACCTAACATGCTTATAAGCAGATGCAGCAACAACGGCAATTAAAGCCCAGTTTTGGTCTTACTATAAAGCCATGAACTCGTAGCTTACTCGCTGCTTGTACTTTCTGAGCCACTAACCATATCATTATCTTTGATCTCCATCCAAGACTTGGATAAATCAGAGATACTCAACCCCCTAGCTTCAATTTTCTCGTCGTCATCATTACTATAATTGTCACTGTTACTGTCGCGCCTTTTGCCGCTATACCATCTAGAAGGCACGCCAACATCACTTTCTGGATCCTCGTACATTACTGCATGGATATCTGAAGATTTTTCGGTTCCAAGAAAGTCCAGCTCTGAATCCAAATCAGACCCAGAGTTTAAGTCGCTAGCTTCGCTATAGACGCTGCTGTGTGTTTGTCCAACATTTGTATTTGCACCAGTAGTTATTGAGCTAGCACCTTCTCTTCTTTCTGCTCCAAGAACTGATCTCGCAGTTCTTCTTTTTGCTTCTCTTTTAGCAGCTTTGATTTGATATCTTTCTGCTCTTTTCGCATGTTTTGAAGTTCCCTCAAGTTCATTTTCAATTCTGTCACAATTTTGCACCTTGCGTTTTCTCAAAAACTGCCGATCGTTGTCATTGTAGCTAGTGTTCTCGTTATACTCAAATATATGTTTTTCATCATCATCATCCGCAGCATCAGCTTCGCCAGAATATGACGCAGCTGCTGCGTCTCTTTGATGTTTGCGAAACTTGCGTTTTGCGATATAGCCAGCTACCGCAAGTCCAACAGCATCTCTTCCATCTTCAAGAAATTCTTTGATCTGTTCGCGATTATGATAAACGGCCAAACCAGCACTGGTAGCGGCAACGCCAACCAAGATGGGGACAGAAATGGAGAGTGAGGGATGAGCACCGAGCCAAAAGGGGATATGGTGGGGCATGATGGTTACGATATAATGAGAGAAAAAAAGCTGTTATGAAAGATAAAAGGCCCGAGCAAGAAATAACAGTCCTTAAGGTTTTCAAGTGGGCGTAATAAGAAGAAGTTATGGATAATTTGAAGTGATTCATTCAAGACGAAAACGAGAATCTCATCATCTCATCATCTCATCTCTGGTGAAATCATAAAAAAGGAAAGACAACCGCCACTGACAGTAATCCGGTCTACAGCACATGATCTCGGTAAAACTCTCCCGGGCAACCCTCGGAGATTTACTGTGTAACGGGGGCGCACTTGGCCTCGGTGGCCACTGGCAACAATTGTTAGCAGAAAAGAACGAAAAATCTCTGAAAGAGCACTGCAACCGCTGTGCCACTCGCCCATCATCATCATCATCATCATCATCGTCGTCGTCGTTGTTATCACCAGGCAATATCTCTAGATACTGTACTGCTCGGTGTCTGCCCTCTGCCCTCCGCCCTTTGCTTCCTGGCTTCGTCCTTGCACGTTTTGTTTATTTATTAGAATAATCTTTGTATCTATTTGTTTTTATCTTAACTTCAATTCATTTTTATTTTCCATCAACTTCGGAGCTTAATTGGCAATCTGGCACTTTGCTAATCTATCTACAATGGCTAAAAAATCAGCAGTCAAGCAAAAGCCGTTCGCGGCTTCAAGACTTGACAAGACTGAATCTGCTTCCAATACTACCATAGACAGCCAACCGCAACAACATCAGCACAATGAAAAAGAACAGCAGCAGCCAAAGAAACTGACGGTTACCCACTTGGTGCCTCCCCAGTACGGCGTGCAGTCCACTCAGCTTCTTAGACCGGCTTCTCTCTTGTCCAAACCATCTACTCTTCCATTCTTGCTATTCTATCCAGCATTTGCCAACATTTATTACAATCACTACGAGCAATACATTGTTGGGCCGGAATGGACTTTTGTCTACTTGATCACTCTTGTTTCCATTCATGCTTTGCTTTTCCTTTTGCCTCACTGGGACATCAACATCGATGCTAAGTTTAACTATACCAAAGTAAATAATGTTGATGAAGCAAGTTACTTGTTGATTCTCCCGTTGCCTAACCGCGGCGTTGGTGCTATTGTGAAAATCAATCGTTTTGTCTTTGAAGATGGTGAAACTCAAACTGCTTTCGTCTTTCAGCAAAGACGGTTTTTGTACAACGCGGAGACTAATACTTTCCAACCACCAGAATTCATCATTGATGGCGATGCGCAAATCAAAGATTTCAAGCATTCCAAAGGTTTGACCAGCAAAGATACTTTTTTTAACTACTTGAAAGTTTACGGAGAAAACAAATTTGATATTCCAATTCCTACATTTTTGGAACTCTTTAAAGAGCATGCAGTTTCCCCGTTTTTCGTCTTTCAAGTGTTTTGCGTTGCTTTATGGATGATGGATGATTCTTGGTATTATTCGTTATTTTCCCTTTTCATGTTGGTTTCTTTTGAATGTACTACTGTTTTTCAAAGACGTACCACCATGAACGAATTCCGTTCCATGGGTGTTAAGCCATTTGACATTTATGCCTACAGAGGTCAAAAATGGGTTAAACTTAAAACCAACGAATTGCTACCTAACGATTTGGTTTCTGTTACTAGAAACAATGATGAAACTTCAGTGCCTTGTGACTTGGTCTTAATTGACGGTACTGCTATTGTCAATGAAGCTATGTTATCTGGTGAAAGTACCCCGCTATTGAAAGAATCCATCAAATTAAGACCAGATAGTGACAAATTCGATGCTGAGGGAGTAGACAAGAATGCCATTTTACATGGTGGTACTAAAGTGTTGCAAACTACCGCCTCAGCAACCACTGAGACACATGTTGCTAGTCCTCCAGATGGCGGTGCTTTGGCGGTTGTGGCTAAGACGGGGTTTGAAACTTCTCAAGGTTCATTGGTTAGAGTAATGATTTTTAGTTCTGAAAGAATTACTGTTGGCAACAAAGAGTCTCTTTACTTTATTCTTTTCCTTTTAGTGTTTGCAATTGCTGCTTCAAGATATGTTTGGATTGAAGGAAGCAAGATGGGTAGAAAACAATCCAAATTGATTCTTGATTGTATTTTGATTATTACCTCAGTGGTGCCACCAGAATTACCAATGGAATTGACGATGGCCGTTAACAATTCCCTTGCTGCATTGGGTAAGTTTTACATTTATTGTACCGAACCATTCAGAATCCCACTTGCTGGACGCATTGACGTTTGTTGTTTTGACAAAACTGGTACCTTGACTGGTGAAGATTTGGTCTTTGAAGGATTAGCGGGATTTGACCCAAAGCAAACAAGACACTTGTCCAAATGTTTTGATGAAGAAGTCCCTGCTGTAACTAATTATGTTCTTGGTAGTGCACATGCTTTGGTTAGACTTGATGATGGAGAACTTGTTGGTGATCCAATGGAAAAGGCCACTTTGAAAGCTAGTGGATGGAAACTCTCCGATCAAAAGAAAAACGTGGTTGAAAGGGATGGGAAATACTTGGTTAAGAATAAGGTTGTTGAAGAAAAAGATTTACAAAAACTTAGCGCTGATAAAGTTAAAATTTTGAGACGGTTCCAATTTAGTAGTTCTTTGAAAAGATCAGCTACTATTTCTTCAATTATTAACACTGGTAAGACCCTTGTGTCTGTAAAAGGTGCCCCTGAAACTATTAGACAAAGATTGGTTGATGCTCCAAAACATTATGATGAAATCTACAAATCTTTCACTAGATCTGGCTCCAGAGTCTTGGCTTTAGCTTACAAGTATTTGGACGACAATATCACTACTGCAAAATTGAACAGCATTCAACGTGATGATGTGGAAACTAAATTGCAATTTGCCGGGTTTATTGTCTTCCATTGTCCAATGAAACCAGACGCTATTGAGAGTATTCAAATGTTGAATGAATCATCTCATCGTTGCATCATGATCACTGGCGACAATCCATTGACCGCAGTGCATGTTGCCAAAGAAGTGAAAATTGTTGAACGTAACACTTTGATTTTGGATATTGCTGAAGAATACGAACATATCAAATCTGATTTGATTTTCAGAAATGTGGATGAAACGGATATTACTCCATTCAATATTACTGATACATTCGACGAACGCATCTTGGAAAGAAATGACATTTGTATCACCGGTTACGCATTAGCTAAATTGGTCAACAGCAATCATCCGCAATTGCATCAATTGATCAAACGTACGTGGGTTTACGCTAGAACTTCTCCAGCACAGAAAGAGTACTTGGTCACTCAGTTCAAAAACATGGGTTACAACACATTGATGTGCGGTGACGGGACTAATGATGTTGGTGCTTTGAAACAAGCTCATGTTGGGATTGCCTTGTTGAACGGTACCGAAGAGGGTATGAAAAAATTGCAAGAAAACCGTAAAGTGCAAAGTATGCAACAAATTTACGAAAAACAAGTTGCATTGATGGCTAGATGGAACCAACCTCAACCTGTGGTACCAGAATTAATTGCTCACTTGTATCCACCAGGACCAAAGAATCCGCACTATATTAAAGCTATGGAAAAACGCGGGGTAACGATTACTGAAGAACAAAGATTGGAAATTGCCGCACAGTCCTTCAAAACTACTGCTCAGCCAAACGCTGTAAATCCAACAGGTAAGGTTAACGGCAATGGCGGCGGCATTGCTGATCAATTGATGGGATCATTGAAGGAAATGGAAGACGAAGATGAGGCCCCAACTTTAAAACTTGGTGATGCTTCAGTTGCTGCTCCATTTACTTCGAAATTAGCTAGTGTTGCCACTGTTACTAATGTTATTCGCCAAGGTCGTTGCGCCTTAGTTTCCACTATTCAAATGTACAAAATCTTGGCCTTGAATTGCTTGATCAGTGCTTATTCGTTGTCAGTGATTTATTTGGCTGGGGTGAAGTTTGGCGATGGGCAATATACCGCTTCTGGGATGTTAATTTCCGTGTGCTTCTTGAGTATTTCAAAGGGTAAACCAGTGCAAAAGTTGTCCAAGCTTAGACCACAAGCGGGGATTTTCAATATCTATACTATGGGGTCCATCTTGGGTCAATTTGCAGTGCATATTATTTCATTGGTTTACATCACAAGAGAAATTTATAAACTTGAGCCAAGAGAACCTACTTTGGACTTGGAAAAAGAGTTTAGCCCATCATTGTTGAACACCGGGATCTTTTTGATTCAACTTGTGCAGCAAGTGAGTACATTTGCCGTCAATTACATTGGTGCTCCATTCAAAGAAAACATTAAAGACAACAAGGGAATGTTCTACGGGATTTTGGGAGTTGCGGCTTTGGCGTTCTCCGGCTCTACAGAATTCATTCCTGAATTGAATGAGGCCATCAAGTTTGTCAAGATGTCTGATGAGTTCAAGTTCAAGTTGACTGCTGCTATGGTTTTGGATTTCGGCGGGGCATATATGATGGAACAAGGGTTCAAGTACTTCTTCATGGACGGTAGCGCTGCCGACATTGCAGGGCGTGTTGATTAGTATAGCTTCTCTAGCATTACCATAATTACGCAAATAAACTGATACTACATTCTGTATTGTTAACAATTGTATGCTGTTCATGTTGGGAATATGTTTATTCCCCTTATCCGCAGGGGGTGCCTCGCATTAGTAATTGGCTATTGTATTGGCCGGGTAATAGAATGAAACATTTGGCTAGCGCCCCTTTTTTTTGCAGTTTTTTCTTTTTTTCGTTGCGTTTCTTTTTCCCTGTTTCCTGAATTTCTATTTTTATCCACCACGCTGCGCTGCTTCACATCCTCCTACGACTTTCTCCTATCTCCATCCTGCCCCTACTCATACTCCTACTTTCCTACTTCCAGTTCCACCCATCTTGCCTCGCAGCCTTTCCTCACCACTCTACTCTCGTTCAACCTGCTATCATACCCATTTTACATCACCCTTCTATTCAAGCTCCCTAAAGCCTATCTATATCCCTAGGTACATCCTCAACATTGCATAGTGTATCATCCCTTTCAGCTTGCAACAGGAAAAACAGGGAAAACTTTGAATTTCATAGTCAAATTCAAAACTCGACAATCGGCGAACAGTCAACCATACTTCATCGCACCTCACCTACATCACGCAGCCAAATAAGGAGGTAGTTTCGTCATCATCAATCATGGATTTTGCAGAGTTGGACCCAGAGAAGAATTTTAACCTCAAATACACCCACACTATGGCCAGCCCAAAGAAAAGCAATGTTGTTGCTACCATCATAGACAACAACAGCAGCAACAATACCAGTAACAATAACGACGGTGTTCGGATTAATAACAGCAATAATAATAACGGTACACATGACAATAGTAATGCTAATGCTAAAGTGGAAAAAAAAACATGCCCGACAAATGACACCGACACCAATACCGATAGGGTGCATTCAACAAACGCAAAGGAAGAAGGTTCCTCTACTGCTGCTACTACCGCTGCTAGTGATACTACGACTGACAATACCACCTTTCTTGAAAAATCGCTTAATATTCAACAACTGCAACCACAGCCACAACCACAGCAGGCGTTTGATTCTTCAGTGGACGAAAAGTTTCAGTTCGCTACTGGTGCCGCACGCGGCTGCGCCTTCAACTCCGATCTCACCAAGGCTTTTTTTAACAGCAACAGTCAAAACAGCAAAAAAGGTTTTAAGCTCAAAATCTCAGTGATTTTATTTGTTTTATACTCTCTTCTTTGCGGTTATTCCTTGTACAGCCTAAATAACCGTACTAATTGGATCAACTTTAATGAGGATGTTAGAAGTGCTGACCAAGAATTGCAAACCGAATCTTTTTTAAGCCACCATGCAGAAAACAAAATTACTCCATCGTGCCAACATGGCAAACATAACGGCGCAGTGATTGATCATGACGAAGTGGAGGGCTCTGGCAGTAAAAATAATGGAAATGCTATCAGCAGTGCTTCTAGTTTCACTTATGGGATCCTTAGCAATGAAGCTAATGCGTTGAATAGTTATCTTTCCGCAAAGGGTAAAATGTTGGATGATGTGTTCACTAAGTGGCTAAACATGATTGTTACTAATGATCCTGATTATATTAGCGATGAAGAGTTGGAAAAAGTTCCGGCTAATACCCTTGATGTTAGCAAAGAAAAAGCCTATGCTACGTTAGTGATTAGAGCTGATTTCGATCAAAATAATTCTAGCAGCAGTGCAGTGTCATCATCTTTCGGCTCATCTAGTTTGACTTCTGCTAGTTCAACTCCATTTTCTAGTGCTCCATCATCATCTTTTGGTGCTTCATCTACGATTGAGTCAACATCTTCTTATGGGTCATCCAGTAATTTTGCCTCTTCTTCCTCAGAATCTTCTTCCGCTTCGTCAGATGGAACTTCCTCGTCATTTTCATCATCTTCTGTTTCTCCATCATCATCCTTTTCGTCCTCTTTTGCTAGCTCCACTGATGCTTCATCGTCATCTTTGACTTCCTCATCCAGTGATGCTGCCTCATCGTCCTCAGCTTCTTCATCTCCATCAAGAACATCCTCCATTGCTTCTTCAACTTCCCATTCTAGTTTTGCTGCATCATCCTCTTCCTCCCCATCCTCCTCTTCCTCCTCTTCTTCCTCCTCCTCCTCCTCCTCCTCCTCCTCATCGTCATCATCATTTTCCATCTCTCATACAATCACAACTACCGCCACTTCGAAATCAACAACCACTTCAGGAGGCAAAACCTACGTCATCAACAAAACCATGACACAAACTTTGGGAGCTGGCCAACAACGTACTTTAACTCTAACTTCCTCGAACACCGCGAATCCGACCTTATCCACCGAAAGCAGCACCTCATCCAAGGGGCTAAGTTCAAAAAATAAGAAAATTGTCATTGGTTGCGTCGTTGGCATCGTTGGAGGATTGCTTGCTCTTGCTGCTTTGCTTTTCTTATACTTTAGATTTTACAAGCAGAGAAAAGATGAGAGATTTGTCAACTCGGAGGGTCTTTGGGTCACTAGAAACGGTAATCCTGATGAAAAGTTAAACAGTGCCCATAATACACCATTGAATGGTGGCTCCGGTGCTGCGGGTGCCGGGGGCCTTGCTGGTTCCAATGGTAATAGATCATCTCAGGCAACCTCTTCATGGAAATTTTGGAAAAAGGATGATGGCGCAGATAGTAGTGGATTGGGTGGTGCGAAATCTCCAATCTTGGATAGTAATTCATTGCATGATGAGGATGAATTTGTGTTTAGAAATCCTGATGGGTCAGCTGCGTCACCTACCAATAGATATACTCAAGCTAATGCTTTTTAATCTGAACTTTTGATTTAATCGATGGGAAACAAGCTTCGTTAGGTAAGGCTCCTGTTGGTTTTAATTGCTTTTAATTATCTTTTACTAGATTTGTGCTGAGTATTTTTTTTTTTTTTAATTGTCATTTTTATATCTTTAGATCTTACATCTTTGCAGTTCTCTAAAAGTCATTTAATCAGTCTAATATTATCTAATCCATTTTAATTTTTATCTTACTTTCTCATTCTTCCTCGTCACATTTTGCATTTACTTTGTTTTTTCCTTTTTATTTTTTTTTTTTTGCTTTGTCTTTTTTTTCTCATTTTTACTTACCCTTTTTTGATTAACCATTCCACGTTTTGCTAGGAACCCACTTTCTCATTTCTATATGTGCCACCTTCTTTCCGCTTTTTGCTTCTTTAACTTTTGACCTCTTTCCTGTTAGCTCTCTGCTTATCGTCTTTTATTTTTAATTTACTTCTCACCTTCTTACAACTTTCTTCTCCATAAGTCATCGATTTTTTTTTTTTTTTTGGCTTTCGCTGTTTGCAGTGATCTACTTATCAGTTTTTATTATAGTAATAGTTATAATTATAGTAATGATAATCACTGAATTATAGACGTTTTTTTATTCTTACTAGTATACTGCACAAGGTAGTCTATGCCGCTTTTGTAAACCTATGGCTAGTTTCCGTACCATTAAATGTTTTAGAAATACAGCTGCAAATTTGTTGCTGTGCTGGCTATCTACAAAAATTTTAAACTACAGATAATGCTAACTTATTCTCTAACTATTACAGTATATAGCACCTAACATGAAGTGCAATTAGCAATTAATGTGCAATTAAAATGAAATCCGGATGATTCCGCGGTTACCCGCCCTGCAATGAAACTCTTTAGGGTAACCATAAAATGTCCGTTAATTGCTAATGCCACTCTTGGAGTATGATTTTTTCTTTGATTTTCTTTTGTTTTCGATGAGTCTGCGCGCCTGCAGCGGAAGGTTCCCAGTGGGACTCACAGACTCAGCGAGAAGAAAGAGAAAAAAAAAAATGCTCCACTGCCTAGGGACTAGAAACTGATTTTTCATGTTGCACTGGGCTAATACTTCAGAGATTACTTATTTCACTTCGTACAATACAACGCACACGATAGACAGAGGTTACAGATACCACTTAGTTGCATTATTATTTAATCATTTATAACCATTAAATTACAATGTTCAAGCTGGCTTTGAGCTCTTCTTCGTCTTCTGCGTCCCCGCGCCTATTCCTGAGGGCCGTAGCTAGACATCTCCAATCTAGACTTCTAGCTTACTCGTCGTCATCATCAGCAGGCCGCATTAGACAACCATCAAGATCATCGATAAAAACCACTAAGCATAGCAATCATAATTTCAATAATTATAGCAGTCATAATAATCACCACAACGCTCGTAATTTCCATGCTTCTGCTGCCCAGCAAAAGGTCACAGACCCTTACAAAACCCTTGGCGTTGACAAAAATGCCAATGCCAGTCAAATCAAAAAAGCATACTACAAACTCGCCAAAAAATATCATCCGGATATTAACAAGGAAGAAGGTGCAGAAACTAAATTTCATGACGTCCAAGACGCTTATGAGATCTTGAGTAATGCTGACAAAAAAGCACAGTTCGACCAATATGGTTCTGCTGCATTTGACCAAAGCGGCAACTTCAACCCAGGTGCCGGTAATCCTTTTGCTGGTGGTGGCAATCCATTTGGAGGTTTTGGAGGTTTTGGAGGTGGCGGTGCTCAAGGTAATCCATTTGCTGATATAAACTTTGAGGATCTTTTCGGCGCTGCCTTTGGTGGTGGTGGTGGTAGAGGCGGTGCTGGAGGTCGCGGTGGTGCCGGAGGTAGAAGCTATGTGACTGAATACGTTGGTAATAATATTGAGCTTTTGCAAACGGTTACTTTGAAAGAAGCGGTCTTCGGCAAAAGAACTAAGGTAAGCTATAGTGCTCTTGACAGTTGTGGCACTTGTAAAGGATCAGGGCTTAAACCAGGTAAGGAAAAGTCCACTTGTGGTGTATGTCATGGTACTGGTCAAAGAGTCCAATATATGCAAGGTGGATTCCAGATGGCTTCCACTTGTAACAAGTGCGCTGGTAGTGGGGTTGTAATTTCTAAAGAATCAGCATGCCATACATGCCATGGTGAAGGGGTCAAGCAGGTGGTCAAATCCACTGAAATTGATTTGCCTAGCGGTGTTTCTGACGGGGTTAGAGTCAGAGTGCGCGGTGAAGGTGATGCTCCAATGGTTACCAAATCAGCCAATGTGAAAACTTATAAAGGTGACTTGCTTATTAGAGTGCGGGTCAAACCTGATCCAAATTTCAAAGTCGCAGGCGACGACTTGATCTATAAGGCTAACATTCCGTTTACTACTGCTATCTTAGGTGGTATCATTGAGGTACCAACCATTGACGGTGCAGTTTTCAAATTAAAGGTGCCTTCGGGAACTAATAACAGTAAAACGATTACCATTTCTGGTAAAGGGGTTCCTAGAAACGGTAATGTTAATAACCGTGGTAATTTGCTTGTGCAATTTGATGTTAATATCCCAAAACCAACTAATGATACTCAAGTGGCTATTTTGGAAGCTTTGGCTGATAGTTTTAATGATAAGACAGCAAAAAGAGTGCACCCATTGAAAGATATTGATATTGGTGCTGCTGTCACTGAAGAAGCAAAAGAAACTTCTTCTGAACAGAAAAACGAATCAACTTTTGACAAGATAAAGAGATTCTTGACAAAGAAATGAATTATTGTAGAGTTTTGACATTAATGTATGCATGTATATATATATATATTTAAGCCGCAAAATTGCTTGAATAGTGTGATCTGCCTATATAAAGAGTTATAATACATTATAATATTCCATGAAATCCGTTAGCATAAATTTATAAGCTGCAAATGTTTATATCTGTACTAATAGCCCCGTTGGGATGGTATATCAATACTGATCCGGGCAATAGAAGTATTTCTTAATAAGCCTTTTGTCATAGATGCCAATTCATTTTACCCATAACTTACTCAGCGGTCGCCCCGGGGTAGCGCAATCAACCTCCTGAGCTTGGTGTGCTACCGCAGTCTAGTGAGTCGAGTGAGCATTGTATACAGTGAGAGGGCAATAACAATAATAATAATAGTGACGGCATCACGATCTTGCCTGATTTGAATATTTTTTTTGCGCCACTTCCTCTTCCTCTTGCAATATTTTAGCTGTGTTTGCTATTGCAGTAACAGTCACATTCTTCAGTGTTGCATTGCAAATTCCAATTAGATAGTTTCCTTATTTATTCGTTGCCGTTTGCCACTTTTTTACACCATCATTACCATTACCAATTCATCGGTAAATTGCTCCCTCAGATTAAACGATTGTGATTTCTACCACAACTTTCAATCTCAATTTCCATTCGCAAATATTTTGAAGTAAAATTATTCACCATCGCTTTTTTCGGTATAAACTCCAAACAATCCGCCAAAGTGTCGTCCGCAGTCCCAGTTCCTACATCTGATCCCTCATCTCCCTCCACTGCATCTTCTGTCTCATCATCATCACCACTGGATCAACAGCACCAACACCGCCAACAAAACTCTGCCTACACAAAATACAACAAGCCTAAAACCTTGCGCAAACTTCTTATTAGTGCGTTAATTATCCTAGCTTTCTTCACTAGTTATTTTTTCTTTTTCAGCATGTCTGAACCAGATAAACTTTTTCAAAACGACCCAGATTTCGACGACTCGATTCAAGTGTCGTTTCCTAATGGGAAAGCAGTTCCTTTGGGGAAAATTAATAAACCGCATGCTAGGGTTCCTGGCCATACCGTTCCCAAGAATGAAGAAGATTCTGACCGTTTTTACAAGGAACAAAAGGAGAAAAGAGAAGAGGCTCAAAGAAAAGTAAGCCAGTATCGTCAGCTACATGATAATGGTGACGTAAATAAAAATGAAAAAACAAGTGAAAAGGAGGAAAAATTATTTCAACAACAGAAAGATCAAAAGCCTTTGAATGCTGATGGAACTGACAATGAGGGCGAAGATAAGAATGAAAATGAAAAAGATCCATTTGAAGGTAAGACTCCCGACGATATTCTGGTTTCATTTCCAAATGGTAAATCAGTACCTCTTTCTAAAATTAATAAACCTCATCGCCCAATTTTTCCAAAACAAACCGATAATGCTGGTGGATTGCTTCATAATGGCGGTCATCGGCCATCTTCGGAACAGTAAGAGATACTTTACGTTTTAACGTCTTACTAAGTAAGTGATGCTTATGTCTCAGTAATTTTTCCCCTGGTATGTGCGTTTATGCTTTTTTTTCGTTTTTTTTTTGTTTTTTTTTTTTTTTGTTTTTTAGCCTCGTTTTTCTTTTTCTATTTTTATCTTCTTTCTTTTGTTAATTTACTCGTCGGATGATGTATATATCTTTTGGGAGGTGCTTATCTATGAAATCAAATTATACGACGTTTATGAGTGTGTGCTTTTTTTGGAAAAAGTAGAATGCATATGCAGCTTTTCGGTTGCTTTATATTTGAGTTATAAAGGCGATTTTTTTGCAAGATTTTTCTCCAAATTCAACACCCTTTTTTGAACTTTACCAAAGTTAAAACCTCTATAGATTGAAGTGTTTGGCCTTAGTTATGATTGAAATTAAATAACTGGGTTTAAAAATCTTACATCATTAAAATTTCCACTTTTTTTTAAAAAAAAAAAAAACACGAACAATAAAATTAATGATAGACAAAAAGTACAAATGTAATAACAAAAACCAATGTCTGAAAATTTACATAATATAATATAACATACACTATTATCCTTTCATCTTGCTCTCATGCCTTTTCCCCCGCAAGCACTCAATATATCTCTTGAAGTTAAGTGATTCACATCCCGCTTATTGATTCTTCAAATTTCTCAACTGTTGTAATTGATTCTTCTTCACTAATTTTTTTCTTTCCTCTCTGCTTAACGTTCTTGGATCAATAAGTTCTTTATCGGTATTCTTGTGTTTATCATCCACTTCCACCAACCATTGGTTATCCAACTCTTTATTCTTACCCTTGTATCCCCACTTAGGCACCCATTCCTGTTTAGCTTCATCAAACACCATCTTATCATGATTCTTCTTCTTATTGATACCTTTCTTAGCAGCAAAACGTTCCCATTTCGTCATTGGCTTTGGTTTAGGTAATGGCTTCTCTCTAGGCAACAAAGTAGTTGGTTGTGGTAACTTGACTAAAGTTAAAGTAGCATCAGTAGTACTACTGCCACTGCTACGATTAAGTGATTCAGTGGTGGTCTTGATTGGAAGTTGCAAAATTTGATTGATCATAAGTTGAACGTTATCACGATTCAACTGGGTTAAGTAGGATTCTTTGTTTTCGGACTCAAGTTGAGCGCGATCTAATGGATTTGGGTCAAACGTGGCCAAGTTTCCGAGATCAAAAGTTACTGGAATTGGTTTTTCAACCGTTATTGGTTTACTATTAGAAAAGTTAGTAAATTTTGACGCCGCAAAAAAATGCCATCTGCGGTGCAAAAGGGAGTTATGGAGTCCATGATTTAAGGAATAAACAATTTTTTTTAATAGAAAAAAGGTACCTGTTGAATAACGAATGATATCCTGAAACATGACATGATCACCGCTACTTGTTTTTTATCTTTCCTTGAAGTATCCAATGTAGCCACAGCCTTAGTTTCCCTGAACAAATATTCCAAACTCTAGGTCATATGCCATTATTGAATACAAGAATATTGAAATATCCGTAAGGTGCATTGCAGTTCAATCAAGATTCACAAATGAAAAACACGAGATAAATTTGATAGACAATAATGTATATATATTGATACCGTTTTTGAAATAATGACGCTCCTCTGTGAAGTCGTTTCTTATCCTAATAATTCCTTGCCTTTCGAAGACCATGTTCCATAATTTCACAACAGATAAACGCATTCATGAGATATATGAGATACATATTCATTCAAAAATTTGATATTGCTTCAACTTACTAGTTAGGCTTCGTTTCTTGACTCATCGTTATGATATGATTATGCTGAATATTCAGATATATATGAATCAAGTCAAATCAATACAACTGATATACGTAAATAAAGTTAATAATAATAGAATTATACCGTATGAAATTCTTTAACGCTATTAATATCACAGATGAGCTTGAAAAAAAAAAAAAAAAAATTTTTTCCGCTCTGCTCTGCGCTTCTTTACAGTAACCGGGAAGGTCATGCGCATGTATGTCTTTTATCATGTGATATACCCTCGGGTCGTGAGAGTAACATTTTTCCAACATGTATTGAAAATTGTACAAAATAAAAATTCTTATCAACTTTATTCACTGCAACAAACTCCTTTTCCGCAGTAAAAAAAATTTGGTTGTAGAAACAATCTGCTTTTGAATGCCTTCATCTTTTTTAATTAAAACATAAAAGTTACCATTGCAATAATTATCTAAGTTGATCCTTGGCCTTGTTCCCATTTATTCGCGTCAAAAATACAATATAGGAGTTTCTTATTGTTATTATTTTCTCACTATTATAAATTTATACCCCCACAATACAGTAGCAAGATTATATTTATAAACCGGTACGTATGATATATGTAAACTTGCTAACGGCGTATGCTTCTGAACCACCACATAAGACAATCTGATGTAAAAATAATTAGTACTGGTAAACTTAAACATATCACTCTCTGTTTTGCTACTTATTACATAATTCACTGGGCTTATTAATGCCAGAGTGATGATTTTTAGATCTTTTTACTGATCTTGACTTCTATAGAAGGCAATTTTAAATTCTATACTGCGGTATCCCGGCAATCCAAACCCAACATCTTAACATCACACATTTCGCAAATGCTCTGACACTAGCGTCTATTCGCGGTCTCTAGCATAATAACGCATAAAATATTATTTTCCTTGGTCACCGGATCAAATTCATGCAGGAGTCGCGATCTTTATTTCCTTCTCAACATTGCCGTTATAAGGAGAAAAACGCGTTTGACCGATGATATATTGTACTGATGAAAGATACCAATTTATGGCAGATGATATACATTGTCGAAACAGCTTGCTAATACCGTCATTTTATGAGCTTATTTAAGGAGAAATACATATTGAAGAAGGAGCACAAAAGAAAAGTATAATCGAAGCACCTCTTCATAACAAATCATCAAGACAACAATTAGATTAAAGTCACAAGAACCGAATATTTGACACGGCACAATTGCACCATCGACTTTTCAAGTCACACAAGCAGGGCCAATCAACGAAAAAAAGGACTGTACTTCATTTTAATATATCGAACTAAGAAAAGGGCAATCAGTTAAGCAAAGAAAATACAAAGCAGTATAACCAAGTGCACAGCAAAATGACCCAGATCAAAGACCTAAATGCAGACAATAAAACGATACATCATACACTCAACTGTGTACTTCTTTCAGTTAACCCACGCTCTTTTTCACGTAAATTAATGCAATTATACGTTACTGATTTTACCTACAATCCACAAGTAGGAACCCAAGGATTGCCCGGGTATAATTTTGAACTTGGCCGGCAGCCCATTTATAGCACGCAAGTATTGATGACCACTATGAGATATTATAAGTTCAAGGATCTTTGCTTACAGATGTACCATTTGCTTGATATTGGATCTCGTGATAGATGCAATGGGGAACCACCAATAAGCTTCAAAGAATACTTGGGGTCGCTTGAGACAAGACTTCCTTTCTTTGGAGTACTTGTAAGGATGAAAGTAACAAATTTCAAATTGTTTAGAAACATCCTTGAGTGCGATGTAACCGACTTTGAAATGATTGACAAGAAAACGTTGTTGTTTGACAGCGGTGATGGCGATAGTGGGTTAGGCTTGGTGAAAGACTTTGTACTGAAGGTAGGTCAAGATTATCTTGCAAGAAACATGCGATATGTGAAGAAATGTGTGCCAGACAAAGTATTTGAGGAGTGTGGAATCAATATAAGTGCTTTAGAGGTTGAAAGTTGCTCTTATAGGAAGGCATGCGATAATCTAATTGCAAGCAGTGATGAGTTTAATAGTGAAAGTAGCGGTAGTGATACAGACCCTGATGTCAACAGGCGTATTGAGACACATAACAAAAAGTGTCAAAGCGACAGTATCAATAGCATCAATAAAGCCAAAGAAGCTACGGTCAAGAACGCTCAGCGACGTCCGATCAATAATGAAAACACTAAGAGCATTACTGGCAAATTTTCAATGAACAGAAAGAAAATTCCTTCTGTATTTTCCAGTGTTGACAGTGGCGATAGCGTGATAAAAACCAGCAACGTCAGCATGATTGATCGCCACACTGTTGGCCCTTCCCCTACTGCTCAAATGGCACACAATGATGAACTTGAAGTTTACGAGAACTTTATAGACAGTCTAGCAGAACTCGATCCGAACATCAAAACCGAGCCTGAAGAAACCAAGCCGTTATTGATTAACGATGCTGAAACACTCAATGAATTTACCGAAGTAGCTCCCTTCTGGAGCATGGCGGAGCTCAATCGCAACATCAACGAGATTCCTGAGGATAAAGTATATGCAATTAAGGGTAAAATTGTGGACTTCAATGAAGATCATGGAATAATTGCTTATAAAACGCAATCCAAATATGATTTACCCAAGCTTAAGAGTGTTAGCTTAACCATCACTGATAGCTTCATAAATGATGCTGACGATGGAGGTGCTGGCGCTGGTATTTGTAGCACTGACCAAGCATTAGATGTGCAAAATTTTGTCATCAACGGTAAAAACAGTCTTCGTATTGAGTTAGATACAGTGGAAGAGATCTTACGGTTTTTTGACATTGAAGAAGTAGAATGGCTCTACGTGAAACAGGACGAACTCGTGCAAAAAGCTTATAAACTTATTGGTAGGCAATTGAATGCTGTAAATTTGCACCGACAGCAAGAGTTTATGATTTACAAGAAGCAGAGGCAGGTGAACTCGAAGTTCAGCCATGCGGTATGGGCGGCAAAAGGTTTACGAATGAGTATGTTGGAGTAGGTAGATTGAGAGTGCTTAAACTTTGTGTATTGAAATTCAGCTGATATGAGTTTGACGAGTATTCAATCAAGCTATAAATGCGTGTCTATAACCATGTAAGTGTCCTTGGTGATATTGGCTATCTGGGTTATGGCTCTAGGCTATGGAAGATCAATATTGATATTGCCATACTTCGGTCCGCTCGGAGTGCGGAGGTGTCTCTAACTGCATTAGTGCTCAGCTCTCCATAAACTACCGTTTTCAGCACAAGCTCAAACAATAGTTCTCGGGGACCGTTGGGGTGTGCGCTATATCACTAAGGACACGCCAAACCACAAGGTACTAAAAACACCACAAAAGTACCACAAACTCAAATATTCATCGCTTATAGTTGCAACATGTGCACGCACACAACAATTGCAGCAGCCCCAATTAATTTGTAACCAAAGAGCGCTCCAGAAGACCGGCCAACAAACAAATCGACAAACCGATGATTAAGCAGCCACGTGTCGGTGGAAACCGCACCCTCGACTGTCCCAGCGATGGTTGCACTGTAAAGTTCCGGAGAACGTTTACCACACAGGTCACTCATAACTGCGCTGAAAGTGGCATCCACCCTGCGTTTTGCTTGCAAGCACCATACAGAATAATCCGGAGCATCGTCGTCCGCAGCAGATATTAAGGTTTCCGCAGACTTTAGGGTTTCCGTCTCGCACATTTCCAGTTGTGCTTCCCTCCGCCAGGCGGTTTTTGTGCTCCGTCCTCCGGCTGACGTAATGGGAAGAATCCGGGGGTGTGGTTGCTGAGCAGAGCACTGAGCTCGCTGCGAGCGGCAAGAAATCTCTCTTCCAGCTGGAGGAGGCGAATGAATAAATAGCCAACATTTTCCCCCTCAGGGTGCAGGTCTTGTCTTGTTTGTAATTTTCTTTCTCTTCTCTTTTTCCTCTTTATCTGTTTTGCTTGTATATTCATCTGTCTTCTTTCGATTCAATTGAATAATAGTAAACTAGTTGGCCCTATATCAATTACTCATTTATCTTTATACTCCATAACTCACAATGTCTAACAACTCTCTTGCCCAATTGAAAGCCACCGGTACTACCGTTGTTACCGACACTGGTGAATTCGAATCCATCGACAAATACAAGCCACAAGACGCCACCACGAACCCATCTTTGATCTTAGCCGCTACCAAGAAACCAGAATACGCCAAATTGGTTGACGTTGCTGTTGAATACGGTAAGCAACACGGTAACACCACCAGTGAAAAAGCTGCTGAAGCCTTGGATAGATTGCTTGTGGAATTTGGTAAACAAATTTTGCAAATCATTCCAGGTAGAGTTTCCACCGAAGTTGATGCTACTTTGTCTTTTGACAAGGCCGGTACCATTGCTAAAGCCAAGAAGCTTATCAAGCTTTACGAAGAACAAGGTATCAGCAAGGACAGAGTGTTGATCAAGATTGCTTCTACTTATGAAGGTATTCAAGCTGCTAAAGAATTGGAAGCTGATTACGGTATCCACACCAACTTGACTCTTTTGTTCTCTTTCGTGCAAGCCGTTGCTGCTGCTGAAGCTAAGGTCACCTTGATTTCTCCATTCGTTGGCAGAATTCTTGACTGGTACAAGGCCAAGACTGGTGAAACTTACACTGGTGCTACCGACCCAGGTGTTTTAAGTGTTAAGCAAATCTTCAACTACTACAAGAAATTCGGTTACAACACCATTGTTATGGGTGCTTCTTTCAGAAATGTTGACGAAATTAAAGAACTTGCTGGTATTGACTTTTTGACCATTGCTCCAAAATTGTTGGAAGAATTGATCACTTCTGATGCTCCAGTGCCAAAGAAATTGGATGCTTCTCAAGCTAGTGACGCCGCTGACTTGAAGAAGGTTGAATATTTGGACAACGAGCCATTGTTCAGACACTTGCTTAACGAAGATGCTATGGCTACTGAAAAATTGTCTGAAGGTATCAGAAAATTCGCTGCTGATGCCGTTACCTTGTTGCAAGTTTTGGAACAAAAGGTTTCTGCTTAAGTTATCTCTTGAATTGTTATTGAGTTGTTATAATATATAAATTTTTTCACGACCCCTTTTGGTTTCAGTTATGAATAGGCTATATAGTTTTTTTGTCATTAGTACAAATTACACAAACAGTCTGATTATTTTATGCTAATTGAAATATGTAGGGAGCTTAGGATTCATAGGTGCCACTCTTTTAGATCTCTATCTGCTATTCTAGATATATGTGCAACGGAGTTAAGCGCCTCCCAATTTATCACCGCTATAAATCCACTTGCAAATAACAAAGATTTTCAAGAAATCAATTTTTTTCAAGATTTAAAATTTAAGCTAGTCACGCAAGCTGTCCATCCTTAGGCACTGGCAGCCCGCGGGGGGATCGATGAGTTAGGATTACAGTCCTAAAATTTTGACCAAAGCTGTTTTTGTTTACACCCGTCCAAATTGAAATTTGTAATCATGATTGACGACTATTAAGACCTTTAGACTTGGCAATTTTCTTTCACAACCTTCTGCGCCTTTGACTGTCGAAATTATCGAATCCGGCACACATAGTACAAGCAAGGGATCTCCGGAAAAACCCCAAATTTGAAAAATAGGCAAAAATATTGGAAAAATCTGGAGAATGCTTGCACAGGCCGGACAAACCCAAACTACATAGCCTCTAGGATGTACTGTCACAAACATATAAATCATGCACTCAACTCAAAGTGATGTGAACCCGCAATTCAAAATAAATATCAAATCCGGATTCAAGTTTAAAGCGTCTACTGCATCTACAGCAGTATTCACTGATCGATATCGGTGTGCGAGCCACAATCATCATAATTATATTAATTCTCACCTCCAGTTTTTCCGAGATTCAAAGTGCCTGCATATTAAAATAATGCAGACAAATAGCATACTTACGTGGGCCTGTAGGTTCGCAAGCACACAAGCTTACAGTTACTTGTCTCTGATTTAGCTTAAATTCTTCATATAAGGTTTAGTAGGAGTTGACTTCTTTTCAAATCCGGAACAATGCTAGTTACATTATAACAAATGCTATCTCGTAATTAAATTGAAATCAATGCGCTGGACGAGTGCAACTAAAGTATATCAGTCTCTTGCAGTAAGGTTCCAAAAAAAAATCTACCACAATATTAGGTAAAAAGGAAACTCCCAGGTTTTGGTTCATGGAACATAGCAGAAGGATTGTCGGACTATAGCTAGCTATAACATAACTGCGGAATTCCGATCTATTGTATGTTCAAGCCACTTTACTGATCGATTAGATAAAGTCTATATAAACAGCAGTTGGCAGCGACCGGTCTCATTGCACCATGCCAAAGAACACCACTTAGCTGTTGTATACATACATGTACCCAAATTTATAGCACGTAAAACCCTTAATTCGATAGAATTAAGATAATTTATGAAATTGTCATCTTTGATAAAGCAGACCGGATGAGGTACATACAGTGATATTATATATATAGTAGTAATTAGCTACCGGAGTACCCTTCGCACTTGGGTTCACGAACGTATATGCTTAGGGTCAAATGCCTAGATTTGTTATTTTTTACGATTGATAGTGTCGGCAGTTACAAGCGATGGCACAGTATTTAACTATCCAGATAGTGACGGTTATCAAGAACTGTGTGAATGAATGTACTATTTGTATGTTTTCCCTCATCGATAGCATCTAAAGCAAGAATGTAAGTCCAACTAAGATGAAGGCAAAATACACATTGTTACTCTAATATATGTAAAAACAATAGAGCTATATTAATAAAATTACTATGCTACAACGCAGAGAAAAGAAAAATGGGTGAGAAAAAGAGGTAAATAAATAGAAATTTGGCACATAAACATCATCAATAAGTACAAAAACATAGCAATAACCTTAATAAATTGAAAACAGTGGTGAAAAAAGGGGCGGTGACAACAAGAGTAATAGTTGCAGTAACATGAAGCTCGTCAAGTGTAAGGAACAATCATAGTACAACAATGACAAAAGAAAAACCAATTAAACATGAATACACCTGAACTTCAAAATGGAAACGAAAGTGAGATGCCACACTATTCTCACCCCACTGACGCTGTCTAGCGATATTGATGCTGAACTACTAGTATTTTTGTTATTGTTGCTGGTCCGATGGCAATGGTGTAAGACGCAAATATGGCTTCAAGAGTCTGTATCTAGGAAACATCCGCTTTGCATCATCATCACTAATCGAAGGATGGATAATCACATCGTCCCCAGGAATCCAATTTATTGGAGTGGTGACTTTATACTTGTCACTAGTTTGCAACGCATCCAATGTTCTAAGCACTTCAGCAGTATTTCTACCAGTACTTGCTGGGTATGAAATGATTAATCTGATAGTCTTGCTTGGGTCAATGATGTACACTGAACGGATTGTCAACTGTACACCCTTGTCATCAATATTCGTATGATCTTGGTAATCAATTTGGTCATAAAGCAAAGCAATCCTGCGTTCTGGGTCAGCAATAATTGGGAATGTCAATTTAGAGCCAGTGATTTCGTCAATGTCTTTGATCCAAGCTTTGTGGCATTCCACAGTGTTAGCGGAAAGTCCAATGAGTTTAGCATTTCTCTTGACAAATTCTGGTTCAAGTTTAGCAAAGGCTCCGAGCTCAGTGGTGCACACTGGGGTGAAATCGTCTGGGTGTGAGAAAAATACAAGCCATGAATCGCCAACGTAGTCGTAGAAATCTATTGGGCCGTTGGAAGTTTCAGCCTGAAAATTTGGGGCTTTGGAACCGAGACGCAAAGCGCCGTCATTTGGACGTGGAATAGACATTATTGTGGTGGTTAAAGGCTAAGCGGGTAGGTGATATTTTTGCGGGTTAGAATTGCTACACAAGTTAGACGTATCGAGAGATACAAAGTCCTAGGAATTGAGATGTAAAAGTTGTGCAATTGGAACAGAAAAATTTGAAGAGGATGATAGGATGTTACCGAATACGAAAAACTCCTTCTCTGCTCTAGACTATTTTCAGTTTTTCACTTTTCACTTTTTGCTGTTTGTTTTTTTTGTCTCTTTTCCTGCTCCTTTCAGCAGCAAAATCTGTCACCAGCAAGAAAAAAAATAACGATTATTTAATCAGGCCATGTGAAACGAAAGGAATCTCCCGGACAAAACCACTAAACGTTGTCAAACTACAGAAAGCACTGCCGCGGTTACAGGTGGTATATATGCCCATACGCCCAACTTTCAGCATGTCATCTCTCAGACATACGCTATCTCTCTCCAGAGCACTGAGGCATCAATCAACACATTCGCCCACTCGCCCACTTCCTCAATAGTGGACTTGTAGACTTTCTTTACAATCCCTACTGCCACAGTACGCCTGTCTCTCCACGCGCCACATGGCCACGCCTTCTCATTGGCCCGATAAACGCAAAAATCCATCACTGTGGCTTGCGGCTAGATTGGTTCACTCAGCTCACTCAGCTCACTCGTTTAGCGCAGATCGCAGATTGTCCAATTGGATTAGTCATTGCTTTAGTAATAATAAGAGGTTACCCGCTATACCATCAAATGACGGTGCCCTGACTCAACTTGTAGTCACACATGCAGCTAAAGGGAGTAATGCTACAACATGGAAAGTGCTTTCGACAATTCATCAATATCACATATACAGTTTAAGAGAGCTGGCTTCCAAAATGAAGATGAAGATGACAACACCAGTACTGTAATGATATCGAGAATAATGATGAAGCTCGACATAAGAGCCGTGGAACTACTCAGTGATGGATATTGATAAAGACAACTTAAAGTGTTCAAACTTGACAGCTAATTGGTCACAAAGGTCCAGGAAGTATCAGGCGTTTGAAGCAGTTCGTTTTATCGCTTTGGGGTCCTTCCATGGTGGACGGACGACTTTTTCAGAAGAGAATGGGCTTGCCAACTTTTTTGCTGCTGCAAACAACTATAATAATTACAGTGTGCTTCTATTATAGCCGATAAATCGATGCACTAGACGTTGGAACAAAAAGAAACGCATGGTTGAAAGCTTATAAGTTCTCAGTCGTTTGTTGCCCGAATTTTTGCTCGCAAAGGCATTCAGTAAAACAATGACTATAGCAAGAGCAAAAGCTGGATTGCATGAAAAGGCGTACGCATAAGTCTAGCTAAGAACCATGATATTAATAGAGCCACTATAGTAATTGGTTCTTTACTTTGCTAAGACAGTAGAATCAGTAGAATCAAGTAGTGACCCCATAAAAATCAGTGCCGTTGCAACTAGTGGCTCTGGTGACAGTCAAGATGTAAAGCCAATTCTATCTTCGCAGTCAAGCTAACCAGTGAAGACGTCATAGTTAAAAAAAAAAAAATAAAAAAAAACAACATATTGCGACTCGCAGATCAATTTGGTGCTTTTGAATACGGTCGATATTAAAAACAGAGAAGAGTTGAAGATATCGCAACGTCTTGGGCGTTTATAAGCAGTTAAAGTTACTTTGAATAGAAAATGTCTGTAAGCATTGTTTAAGGTGAAGGAAATTAAATTGATTTGAAAATGAAGCAGGTTGATCAAAGCCTACTCAAAAAAAGAAACAGTTGCGCGCAAGTACCTGCGGTTTTCGGAAAAGTTAAGGTGACTGATAAACCGTAAGATATTAGTTACAGTGGTATTGTTAGACAAGTGTCTTACGCTTAAGCTAGCTGTATATTGATATTGCCAACTCTTGCCTATTTTCATTTCGTGAATCTTCAAAATCAAGTGACGAAATTTGACTCCTGACTTTATACACACAGGTCGCCATGTCTTCCTCATTTACGTTTTACAATATTAACATTACACTACGTCACGAGCTATTCTACCAAAAATCAGCCAAACTCCAGATGATCTACAATGTATCATGTTTTGAAGAAAAGGATTATTACTTGCTACTCGCTGTTCTGTATACGGTATCTTATTGCCTCAATTGAGCATTCCATCGATTATCAATCGTTCCATGAATCCCAACCGTCATATCCGGCCGAACCCGTACCGTTGTAGGACCTATCCAGTCAACCGTCTCCGCGCAGGATGTTTCCTTTTTGTCTCCGGTGCGGTTGGATACGGTGTAGAACGGAAACGAAGCCAAGGATCACAACGGTTGTGTTAAGGCCACTACATTTACGAACTGGCCCTGGCTTAGTGCTGCATACAATGAATACACCATAGCGCAGCAATTAGTGCAGCAGCGACAACGTTGGAATTACAATCAATGGTGCAGCGAGCGCTACGATGTGGTCCGCGACTTGGCCCATAGTTAAGATCTTGGTAGTACTACTTCAGACAACAAATGCCTTACTATTGAGATAGGAAAGACGCAGTTACGGGCTAGCAAGACTAAGCGAAGAGTTTATTTAACGTTTTAATTTGTTGTTATTCTAAATCAAAGACTTGATGATTTTTTGTATGGTATTTTGTAGAGACTATAATCTCACATCTAAACAATCTCATTAGCGACAGTATAGCCGGGATTTCCATTACTGGTGGTGCCAACGCCATTCAGAGGTCTTACGGTAAACGAACTGCAGTTATGCATTGAAGCATTTACACATTAACCACTGTAATGGCAAGTACATCAATGAGCTCCTAGAAATTCTATGAACATAACTCCGTGAGTATCAGTTTCTGTCTAAAGCAAGTAATGCTAGACGGTACAAAGTAATGTCAGAGGCCCACCTGCGTGAGTATCTAGGATATTGATAGCAGAAATTTTTTGGCATCGATTACAACGGACTATAGCCTGACCCACAAGTGACTTGCGGCTGACATTGATGAGTAGGTTTCAAGGGACATGTTTTGGATACAATCAGGACGTGTAATTGCAACGTTGGTTGAGTTCTAGGATGTTATACAATTGCAATTTTGAGACTGTTCTCCGCCAAAACAAAAATAGAAACCTCCAGCGAGAACAAGAAACGGTTTTCCATCACTAATATCGTTTCTGATTGATTGTTAACGGCAATTGTTGTTTCCGCTAGAAATTTTACTCCTACAGATTTGCGAGCTCCGTTGTTTTTTCTTTTGCTGATTTCAGTTGGAATAAAAAGACCCGTTTCCAGGATCACTGTTTTTGGCAAGAGTTACCTGTTTAGTAGTAGCGAAGTCGGTAAAATATATTGCACGAATCAACGCTCCTGCAATATATTTGTAATTACAGTACACCTGGGTTTCAGTTTCGCAATGGCTTCTCTGTCTATGATCGATCGATCAGTAGTCATGACATACTAACTAATCTACCCAACTTCTTAATTTCCGTGGTTGGACCTTTAAGGAACCACGGGATTTTATTGGGTTGTGCTGCTACTGCTGCTGCTGCCGGGATGATTCACTGCCGTCCTCGGCATGTTGACGTGTTTTGCTTTGATCGTTCGTTTGGTCCTTCTGGTTTTGCTGGACGTGGATCGGTCTCTTCCGCTCTTCCCTGCCTCAACAGCTGCTGGCTTCTTTAAAATCAAGCCCGGTATTAATATGTGTACTGTCTAAGCAATCAGCAGTCAGTCAACTGCATTAACCAGGAAGATATTATGTAGTGTACATTCCAGAGGTCCTACCAACCAGATTCTAATCGCAGACAGCTGTTTGCCTGGCAAAGTTTTTGCTGTTGAGATCAGAAAATCAGAGGAGATCTAAGAGAAGGCCTATATAGTCCGCAGAGAACCGCCGTTGTCAGCTCCCTCCATTGGGCGAACTTGAAGGAGATAAAGTGCCCGCGCTGCCCTGAGCATTGTGGGCCTCCGCAGTATACAGGAGCGTGCCGATTAATTCCAGAATGTCGCAGCAAACAAGAGTAAATCCTAAAAACCGTTGGCCTGTCTGCACGCTCCTAGCACTAGACGCGTGCCAGCTGCAGCACTTCATGTAGTGGCAGAAGAATATTCCATATGAGAGGGGGTGTCTTCCGTCGGTTTGCTGCTTGCCATCGCGGAGCGTCGCTAAACTGCAGAAGACATCGCTAAGCGTCGCAGAGCATCGCAGGGCATCCATCCGCACCCCTGCACACCGCACCGTACCGTGGTCGATATCAATAGCGAGCGATCCGCACTCCACCTACACGGTATCCGCAAAGGACGGAAGACTGCCGCTAACTGTTGAAAGAAACTTTTGCAGGCTTGTTTTGCAAGCCAGGAAAAAATTTGAATGCATGCATGCAGCCAAACACACTTCTTTTGCTCACTCTGTGGGGTGGAAAACGCAGGTGGGATGCTGGCGCCGGTGCTAGCGCTGCTTATTGCTGTTTATTGCTGTGCACTAGTGTGCAATGAAAACACTACCCAACGCGCCATTATGCATTCATACTTCCAGTTCCGTTTCTTGACTGGTTAAGCGAGTGCTGCGCAGCCAGGCATTTTCACTGAAATATATTTATAAAGCTGAAATCGTCTTCTTGCCTGTGATTTTGGCTCTCGTTTTTTTATTTAATGGTTTCTGTGTAAGTCTAACTGCTGTTTCTTTCTTTTGATATTCAACAACTTTAACACGCACAGTTCACTGAAAAAAAATTTTTTTTATTAAAATTATCTATTGTTGTGTTCTAGCTTGTCTTTCCTTACTTTATTTTTTTATTTTTATTTTTGTGTGTCTTTGATCGTGCCTTTCTGCTCCGTTTTGGGTGACACATTACAGTGTTTGTTTCAAATTTTACCATGGACTCCTCCTACAAAGAACTTGCTCAAAGAGCAATCAACCTATTGAAAGAAAACTCAAACTACAGGGTCTTGATTCTTCTTGCTGGGCCTCCAGGCTCTGGCAAATCTACCATCGCTGAAAAGATTACCAAAATTATTAATGATCAATTTGTGGCAAATAACACAGAGGGAACAAGGATCACTGCCAACGCGCCTCATTGTGGTAACCACTACAACGAAAATAGCAGTAACAGTTCCGTTTCCGATTATCAACAAGACGTCAGTGGCTCTCCTGCCAGTGATGTATTCACTGACAACATCAACAATTACATCACAAGCAAAGTGACGTGCAGTTTACCAGATGAAACTAAAGAGGTTGATGTGGAAGATGAAAACTTTTCTCCATACAAAGTGATTTCACAAGCAAAAAATGAAGTCGTGATCACTGGGAGGTCGATTGACAATTCAATAAAGCTTGCTGTCCCTGAAAAAACCACTGGTAGCGACATAGAAGAGGAGTTTGCTCAAGTCATTCCAATGGATGGTTTTCATTTACCTAGAAATGTGCTTGCTCAATTTAAAGATTCAAAAACTGCTTTTGAAAGAAGAGGTGCGCCATTCACCTTTGACTCCATGATGGTTGCTAAATTAGTGGAAGTTCTCAAAGCTACTTGTGACGTTATTGTTACTGATAGCTATGAAGACCCAATTTTTACTAGTGGCAAATCTCATGAAGAAGCAGTAGATTATGAACGCGAACATGACGAGGAATCAATTGCTAGTTGCCAAGAGTTAGGTGCCAATTCGTTCTCCCAGAATTCATCTAAGCTCCCATCTAGAAGGTCAAGTATATCACAAATATTCGACTCTGTTGATATCGCCAATCACTGCAACAGCAACAAGACTGTCGAAGGGTACGTCAGTTATCCATCCTCGCTTAACAGCTACTCGTACGATATTGAAGAAAAGCTTCAAAAAGATCCTGTATGGAATACTATTGATGGTAAAACAACTCTCATTCCTGATATCTACATTCCTAACTTTAACCATGCTTTGAAAGATCCAACACCGGGTTCAATTAAAATTAAATCAACCACCAGGATTCTTATCATGGAAGGCTTGTATTTATTACTCAATAAGGGCAACTGGGCCAATATTTTCAGAACTCTTAATGCTGATGTGTCAAAGAAAAATAGTGGCAACGCAACTTCTGCTGGAGGTTTTGACGGTATCAAAGTTAACAAACAGGGCAATGTTAGCCAAAACTTTGAAACATGGAAAATTGAGCTTTCAGAGTCTTTAGCGAGAGACAGAGTTGCCAAGAGACATTTAAGTTCTGGATTGGCCGCTACTTTGGAAGAAGGTGCTAAAAGATACGATTTTAATGACTGCATCAACGGTAGATTGGTTGGTTCTGCTAGTTTCGAACCAGATGTGATGATTCTCTCGAAAAATGAGTAATTGTTGACAGCATTTTCTCATTACTATATTATTATTGAAACGCTTTACGATGTCATGTTTTTTTACTTTCTTCTCAGGTATTTGTTGTTTTCTATTACATAAAATTTTCTTTTTTTTTTTTCTTTTGAAATGTGTTATTAGTCTGGTCACATCATTTTTCTTCACTTAGTATTTTTTGTCTGGTCTTTTTTTAACCTTTAGCATTTATAATTTTGACGAATTCCCTTGATAGAAATTCATTCAAGAACATTGCAATATCCTACAGTTATATTATATTAGTTTTTCTCTATCTTGCTACGATTATATTATTACTCTATTTGCTTTATCATTGCTCTTTTATACTATAATTTAGTAATGCAAACTTCTTAATACATTTGCTATAACTTTTAAATGCTCCGTAAAATTAAAAAAATCTTGTTTTATCTTGTAGCTACTTGCAAAATTTAGCTTTTTCAAAAAAATACAAGTTGTAAGTTAAATTGACATACAGGCCTATTCGTGCAAAATTGGCACACTGTATACTTTGAATGGCTGATAATACCTTTTAGAGACAAGTTGATAGCGGTGAATTCTTCCTGTACGTGCACCTGCTTCATGTGTATTATAGCTATGGACTACCTATAGTGCTTTATAGTTTGGACTCTCCCGCCCAATGTTGAATGCATTGGATTTGTTGAAAGCGAATACAAACTAGGATAGCGTTGTAAATTAAACTGGTGCAATCTAACAGAATATTCCACAAATAAATATATTAGCAGTACCATTACGATGGCAATAGATAAATTTGGTAAATTTTGGATTATGGTTTAAACGGCCATACATGTTACCATCTATTTAAAGTATCCAGCCTTTGTATTACAGAAATTTTACATCTAATGAAGATCAAGGAAGGGATGAATGAATGAGTAAGCACATTATGAGAACCTTGGAAACTTGCAGAACCATTTAACAAGTGTTTTGGGTTTTAGTTGAAAAGCTGATGGATCAAGTCGAAAGGACATCATTCTCAAGCTATTTAGGAGCTCGTCAACTCATAGTCACCGAATTGTGAAAATCAAGAGGAAACCCACTTGCTGTATTACAAACAATCTATTCTAAAAAAAAAAAAATAAAAAAAATAAAATAAAAAAATACTCATAAATGTATGGAATTTCAAAGTTTGAAGATGTCTAGGATATCTGCACTTATGGAAAAATACCTTCATCAATTCAACATTCACAAAACAAATATTCATATCAAAGTGATTAACTTTGATGTCCAGAATTCTATAAAATTTTATTTGCAATAACAATTTCAATAAAGAACTGTAAAAAGTTTTATTTAGTTTCTGTTAAAATATTCAACTAACCTTCAGTCAATTGCGCAGCTTAAGCTAGCCATAGCTATATTGACGCATCGCATACAAATGGCTGTGTGATTTGTCCAGCTGATTGAGTACAGAAACACTATCTTTAAAGCTAATGTAAACGTAACTATTACAATAGTAGCGTTAGGTATAAGTGGCGTTTCTGAATTCGCGGACGTTGCACTTTACTTAGCGAGCTACTATAATAGCGTTTTGAGTAGCCAAGCTAGAGAGATACTCCATTTTAAACATTAGAAATTCCTTCAAAAGCCAGAAATACAATGAAATGATCAGTATTTTCAGCGTATGTCTTTGATTTTTCGTTCACAAATGAAATCCAGGCTTTCAATGTGCTTTCGTGGGTACGCATATGCGAGTAAAACTTATGCTTTTTTTGTTATTATTGTTTTTATTATTATTGTTTTTATTATTATTGTTTTTATTATTAAATATGATTGTTTAATTATCTGCCATTATAATGATCTAAATCAGATTATTTTATTTTAAATAATAAAAGGTTACTGGGATTTCCTAGTATTGATTGTACATTTCAATTACACCTGTTAAAAAAGAAAAAGATTAGCGTGATACTTAGCTGACTGAGTTTGAAAGGACTGGTCACGGAAGACTTTGAAACTTTGTAAAACCCTCTTTTGGGATCAATCACCGGATGTGCATTTTTTTTGTTGCAAACAATTGAGGAATTTTCACCAAACTTTTTCTTTGAAAAACCCATGATTTGATAAGCTAGTGTTTTTTTTTTTTTTTTTTTTTTTTTGCATTTACTGGTTGATAAATATGACGAGAACAGACATTATAATTAAAATGGCTTATGGCCAAAGAGACATAATCTGATTTGGAAATAAATTGAGTTCGTGCAACCAATAAAGTATTCCGGAATATTTTCAAGAGTCTTCACTTGCTCAATATCGGACCCTGTCCTATCAAAGTAACCAGCCCTAAATTTCCAATAGAGAGGCTAAGCAGCCTTGTACTTACTCTTCTGTAGAAAACGAAACAGCGTTCTTAGTAAAGCTGATTTAAAAGGAGTTGCAAAATGCTTCTCAAATTGTTTAGAGCTCGTAACATTTAAATAATTAGATATTCAGAGTTTTAAATCATAAGGTGAAATGTTAAGTTTGTATACATTTTTTATTTGTATTTTTGGGGAACTCTGAGCTTAAAAGTTCAAAGCTTAAGCCTCATATAATCTATACAAAGGATAATAGTACTTCAAGTCGGTCGTTTATTGCAAATGCTTACAGTCTTCTTGAAATCTTTGAAGTCTAGGTATTCTTTCCAAAACATGCGAGATGCTTAGTTGACGATGTAATTGCATTAGTATGTTTTTGACACGCTCTATAGCATATTAGATTATATTTGCATGGCTATTCATGAATAAATGTGTCAAACATAGTTCTTCGTCGATAGCTAAATTAAAAGCATTGTTTCCATTAAGTTGAAACAGCATTATTTTTACTACGCACAAATTGTTCTATATGAACAAACAAGTATGAAAATTCCAAAAATAAGCTCATCACAACAAGTACCTTATACTCTGTTTACAGATTATTGTGTCTTGAGTAGCATTACATTATACTACATTATACTTCAGAATATTGTAGAAATGATTATTCAAAACTGCAATGCATTAATACGCAATCACCATAGCAGACCGCATGAGAATGCAGATACATGTTACCCGCCCTAAAATTCCTCCAATCCAATCAGATCATTTTGAAATAATACTTTGAACTTTTTTCGTTTTCAGAATTCTGCTGTGAAAAAACACTGTTGCAAGCTGAGTGGTCTGTGCTGCTGCTTTGTACAACGCTTTTTCACTACTAGTGATCACATCGTAACATAATATTTTTTTAAAAAAAGGGGGGCAGAACCACTGCGTTACCATTAGCATTCAAAGAAAACAACAACTCAAAGCACAATAATAATATAAAATGTTCAGACGTTCTTACTCCACCGTCTCTAACGGATTGAAAGTTGCTACCAGGGATAGCGAAGGTTACTTGTCCAAATTATTTGTCAAAGTTAACGCTGGTTCAAGATATGCTGACAAAGATGGTGTTTCTCACCTTTTGTCAAGATTCAATTTCCAAAACACCAGCAGTAAATCTGCTTTGAGATTCGCTAGAGAATCTGAATTGTTGGGTGGTTTTTACAATTCTCAAGTCACCAGAGACCACATTATTTTGTCTGCTACTTTCCAGAAACAAGATTTGCCATACTTTGTCAACTCTTTGGCTGACATTGTAAGCAGCACTCAATTTAAACTTCACGAATTCTCTGAAGTTGTGTTGCCAACTGCTAAACATGACAATGCTGTCGCCAACACTTGTGCCAAATACCAAGCTACCGAAGCATTGCATGCTTTGGTTTTTAAGAACGGTTTGGCTAGACCAGTCTTGTATGATGGTGTCTCTACTGTTACTGTCGATGATGTCAAGAACTTTGCTGCTCAAGCTTACAACAAGTCCAACATTGAAATTATTGGTTCTGGTGTCAATGAATCTGCTTTGACCAAATTCCTTGGTGAATCTTCTTTCCAAGCTTTGTCTGAAGGTACTAAACTCAGTGACGAAGTCAGCCTTTACTCTGGTGAAGCTAGAATTAGAACTGCTTCTGGTAATGCTGCTGCTATTGGTGTTGCTGTCAAACCAGAAGAATTTGGCCTTTACGAAACTGTTGCCACCTACTTAACTGAAACCACCGGCGCTACTGCTTCTGTTTTCAAATACAATGGTATTGGTTTATTTAGAGTTGTTGTTGCTGACAAGGCCCCAGAACCAGTTTCCGCTGCTATCAAATCCATTGTTTCAACTTTGAAATCTGGTATTAAATTGAATGAATACGCTGACTTGACTAAAGCTAGATTGGCTGTGGAGAGTGAAGAAAGCTTGATTTCCGAAGAGCCAACGGTTTCTAATGTTAGCGACTTCTCTTTGGGCAAATTTTCTTACGCTGCTTTGGGTAACACCAGTGCTTTGCCATACGCTGATGAACTTTAAATTTCATTATACGGATTTGGTCAAAATAATTATTGAAAAAAAAATCACTTTTAAATTTCGCCATTTAGAACAAAAATTTAGGTTATTCAAATTTTTGGAGAAAACAAAACCATATCTAAAGAAACAAAATTATATTCAAAATAATTAAATCAGAATCAAGAAGTTATATTTAATTATTCCCGACGCGATTAGCATCTCACTCCATCACCAATTACTCAATGAATCATTGATGATAATTTTGTTATTATCATTAACTGTTTTGCGGAATACACATTCATCAAGCTGCAAGTTTGGCCTTATTTTTGTTATTTTTACTACTTTAATTTCTGTCTTTGTTATTAAAATACTATCTTTTTTTACACTGTTAATAAAAACTCATTTTCCAACATTACTTGTCTATCTATATTAGTTATTTTATCCTGCAAGCATTAATGTAGTTTTTGGCGTATGATATCATAGAATGTTCGAGCTTCTATGCTACAGTTAAAAACTTTTTTGAATGTATAATCCATTAACTATTGAAACACTAATGATGATAAATAATGAAGTAATGTAAAAAATAAAAAGAAAAAAAAAAAAAGAAAAGAAAAAAACAGAAAAGTAAAAGATTTGCAATATACAGTATTATAAAAAAAGAAATCTGATATCTCTTTGATGCTCTCTTTAAATATTACATTTGTTGGTGAGCAATCAAGACTTTTGGTAAAATCGAAACCCAAACACATGTATCAAAACCAACAATTATGCAATAATCAGAGATCCTGAAATACCAGATCTTGCGTTCAGCGAAGGTTTTTCAACCACTGTTGAATCCTTGTAAAGCTCTTATTAACAGACTTCGACATAATTACACAATCTTCCTGGTCGAAGGAATCAAAAACATGAGCCAAGCAAAAAATCACAAAGTATTTTCAAAAATGATAATCGCTTAAAACTGATCTACAATCAATTCATCACATCCCCAGTCTTCATAACTTCCGTCAGGCAAGTATCTTCTAATGACCAATGGAATTTTTCTTTGTGACAATTCTTTCATGGCGATTTGTAATGGATCAGTTTCACCTTCAATATCCACTAACACTGGCGCATTCATAGAGATTTGCAAAGCTCTGGTACCCAAAATTCTGGCTCTTTCATATTTGGTCATATATGGCGTCGTGGCTCTCTTTTCTTTAGGTATAGCGAGATCTTTAAGACTCTTCTTGTGTTGACTTTGTTGTTGCACATCACTGCTAAATTGTTTGTTGGTTTCATCTTGGTTTCCATTTGCTTCTTCAGGAGCTACAAAGTTTTCTTCATCTGAGAAGTGGTCATCTTCGTAATCTTCAAAGTTTTCGGCTCCCAAACTAGATGCACATGTTAGTATGATGCTCGGAGATCTATCCTAAAAGTATCACAACAGATTGTGCTTTTAATATATTTCAAAAAAAAAAAAAACAAAACAAAACAAAACAAAACAAAATAAAAAGACATAGAAATGATAAAGGCTACCACCATGTTGATTATTATTGTATCATAACTTTGTCAACTTATTCACGCCTTCACCTTCAAGTTTTTCGCGATGACGCTAATTGCAATTTTTGTAGTTACACATCTCAAAACAACATACTTTTCTTCCACGTCAGACATTCTTAATGTGTTAAATTTTGCTAATAAAAAACTGAAATGCCAGGTCTTCAACAGATAAAATATTACAAAATAGTAGACAATCAAGTCTTCTTGGTCTTTATCATTATTTTTTTTTGTTTCTCTTTTGCCAATTTTTTTTTTTTTTTAATTTTTTCCTCTTCTGTTTTTCGAGATTATGTAAGCACGTGTCACCTGAAATATTTTTTTTTTTTTTTTCTTTCTGATAGCGTGAAGACGCCTAAAACCACAAGATTTTTCTCTATTTTGTTTTAATTCTTTCCTTTCCCGTAAAACACACTTCCACACATATTGCTAGAGGTGCTTATACCGAAGGTTTTTATTAATTACATTGTGGATATGGAAACGGCCACATCTTCTCTTGCAGCCACGCGGCAGACCAAAAACAATCCAGAAAGAGTGTTTATTAATGAATGCGATGAGGCTAATGCAGATGGCACCATCTGTGGTAGAAAAAGCAACAGCATGAACAACATCAACAACAAATCTGATAACACTACATTTAAAAAAAGAAAACTTAGTGACGTATTACACGAATATGATTCATCTATTCCAATAAAGAAGAAACCAGAAGCCCAGCTTGAATCAAAAATACCTGAAGGAAGTTTTATTACGAGTGATTTGTACACAATCAGCGATGGCACTGGCAGCAGTGATAGTGTCAATACATCTGTATCATCGCTTTCAGGCAACCTCGAGTCAGAATCTGCAGCTTCTTCAAGATCATCGTCATCGACACGAAGTAGGAAATATATATGTGATTATGAGGGATGCGGCAAAGCATACATAAAGCCGTCATTATTAGAGCAACATAAACGGAGCCATGAAAATATCAGACCATATAAATGTGCCCATGAGGGGTGTGACAAAGCATTTTTTAGAAAATCACATTTGGATATTCATTCATTATCGCATAAGCCTAGTGACGAAAAGCCATATAGCTGCAAAATTTGTGGCAAAGGGGTTAATACTCGGCAACATTTAAAGCGACATGAAATCACTCATTCCAAATCTTTCAAGTGTTCTTTTAATAATTGTGAAGTTACTTTCTACAAAAACTATCAGTTGAAAAATCATATATTAGCTGTACATGAGAACAAACTTACTTGTGCAGATTGCGGTAAGAGTTTTCCAAGACCTTATAGATTAGCTAACCATAGAGAAAAAATTCACGGTTCTCAACCATCATATCAATGCACCAATGGTAATTGTTTATCTATGTTCAAGACTTGGAGTGCTCTACAGTTCCATATCAAAACCGTTCATCCTAAAATCAAGTGTGAATTGTGTGGGAAGGCATGTGTTGGTGAAGCTGGTCTTAGAATGCATATGATTGTCCATGATGATGCTAAAATTATCAAGATTTGGAACTGCAAAATGTGTCCAAGTACATTTCCAAGAAAAGTTCCACTTATAGATCATTATAATGCCGAACATAAGAATGTGCCTTTACCGGAATCACTTCTTCAAGATTTCTCGATAAAGTCTATTGATGATGGCCATGATTCTTTGAAACACGACTCACCACTGAGAGGGCGAGCACCACATAAGCGGTCATCTTTGAAAAAAGTGTCTCCTTTGCAGAACCAAATCACAGAAGATGATATTAATAACAGCACTTCATGGCAAAAGGATGAGCTTGACAAAAACTTGTTTCCAATAAAACTTAGCCAGACAAAACAGCCGCAAAACGACCATTATGAGGACGATGACACCGTTGATGAAGAGGATTCCTTTATTGAATTATCTCAAGAGCCTTTAAATTCTGGCAATGTCTCAGATTCATCCACTGGTTCTAGAAAATCATTTCAGGATATCTTGCATTATTCCCCAAAAAGATCAGTGTTGGATATCATTGCCTATCAGGGTGAAAAGCTGAATAAGACAATTCCTTGCAAATACACTAATTGTGACAGAATGTTCAAAAATGAATATGATTTGAGAAGGCATTTGAACTGGCATGAAGGAATGAAATTAAAATTTAAACAAAAAAAAGAGGAAGCTGAATTTCAAACTACACAAGCAACAACGGGAAATTCGGTAACCAGCGATTTAGGAAGCAATGAAAGATTGCCTGCTATCGATAATTTGCCTATACTTCCAAACACATCAACCCTTCCACCGCTTCGTGTTCATCAAGAAACGCTTATTCACTCAGAAAACAGTACCGAGCTTACAGTCAAAAATAATGGTGATCTCAATACTAAGAATGGAGATATGGCTACAGATAATCAAGCAGTTCCTATAAGAAAGACAATTCCAATCAGCGCTATCATTCACTCTGACTCTTCAAATACAAACGCTTTCCAAATGGTTAAAGATTGAAAGCTTGATATGTGCTGTCGATTTCTGATTGCCATTTTGTACTATATACTATAACGTTCTTTGTCGATATCAATGCTCAGCATATTTTTCCTTATTTTTTCTTTTATTTTTTTATCTGCATAAAACAAGTATACTGCTTTCATACAACTTCTTTTTGAGTTTTGTTATACACTATACATCAATTATCGTTTTTTCTTTTAAGTTTCTTTATCATTGATGATAATTAAAGGTCTTGGGTTTTTAAAGTATTAGAAAATTATACTACTAAATGTCATACTTTTGAACAGTGTAAAACTGAATCAAAGACCAAAAAAATATTAGATAAAAACGTAATTGATGGGAAACTAGCATAACAAATAGACTAGAGAAGTTATAAACAATATTAATAGTAGTAGTATTAAGGCAAAAAAGTTTTATTTTATTTATTTTTAAGCTAAAGCTGAATCAATCATCACGTACTGTGTTTATGAATCTTTCGGCTAAAAATATTTCAGTCCCGTTCATTTCTGTCTTCGAAAAACTTTTCAAAGCTAAATTTATATCCTCTTCTTTCATTCCAGCTTGCAATAAACTGTCTTTCAACTCTTTTACGCTGCATTTAAGCTCTTCTTTTTTTTCCTGTTGTTGATTATAAGATTGGTGTTTGTATGTTCTCTGATCAGTACTAAACACTTCAAAAGCATTGGTCAATTCCTCTTTGGATGATAACTCTCCTAGCTTTCCAGCCAATGAGCTCAAGAATCCGCCAAAAGCCAATGGGCTTTGCACGTCTGAAAACATTTTGGTTCTCTGTTCTCTCGACATTTCCTTATTAATTAACTTGTACGCTTTAACGAGATCTTCATCTGATATTATACCATCGCCGTCATCATCAATGAGAGAGAAAGCATCTCTGAGCACATTTATTTGATCTTGTGAAAGTTGTGAGTATATGCCAGATGCTTTTCTTTCCTGTGCATGTCCCTTGTCTAGGCTTTTCATACTTTTTGAAGGCTTTGGATAGTTAAGTTGAGTAACTGTATCCTTTAGCTCTTCGTCTTCTTCAACTTTGTCATTTTGCTCTTTGAATCCATATTCTGTAGACTTTTTGAAATCATTTTCTGTCAATTTTTTACTTTCTTCCTGGGTATTCTCATTGTTATCATCATCTTCAGATTTCTTTTTGTCTTCAGTGGTACTATCGGTGTCTTTTAGCTGGGACTCTGCTGGTTGTCCAACTTTATCTTCCTCTGAAGCAACTTCAACCAGTGATTTCTCATTCTTGGACTTCTTGCTCTTATTTTTTTTTGCCATTTTCAATTTTTAGTGTTGGAATATATAAAAGGGTAAGCTAAAATAAGATATCTGATTCTGATTTACATTGGTTGATGATGTTGTTTATTTTGATCTGAAGCGCAATGAGTGCAGAAAAGTAAATATGATTATGTAACCCATTACAGATTAGTATACCATAATAACGGAATGTATTTTGCTCAGCGATCAAAATTCAAAGTCTGAAAATACAAAAAGCGGCCGTCGAACAATGCTACTCCTCTGGACAGAGCTGAAGTAACACTTTCTTTGAGGCAGATCACTCAAATCACAGAAATATGTCATCTTCTCTAAAGTTACTTAAGCAGGCAAAGAAGCTTTTGAGTGAGGACCCCGAAGAATCAATCGACTTACTTCATCGCGTCCTAAAAAGTGAGCCGGACTCAACTAATGCCTATCTATTGTTGGGGAAGGCATACATAATCACCGAAGATGTCGACAAGGCGGAGAATGCATTACATTCTTGTATTCAATGCGACCCAGACAATCACAATGCTTGGAAAGGGTACTTTTCAATTGTGAAGAACCAAAGTGACTACAAGAAATTTTTCGATGCCGCTGGTAATTATGCCAGAGTGCTTGCTGATGATCGTGATGGAGTTTACTCAATTGCTAAGGATGTCAAGTTGTATGTCAAGAAAAACAGCCAAAATGATCCTACGTTTATGCAATACTATTACAGGGCGCTTCTCCCAGGAGCACCTTTGGCTGAAACTTGTGGTAATCAAATACTAAGTGCTGAATCAGCAATTGAGAACTTGTTGAAGATAGAACTTGATTTGGAAAGCAAAGATATACGTGCTCAGTCTGATAAAATAAGGCTAAAATTCAACAAAGCCACAGCAAGTGTAAAAGTGCAAGAATACAAATGGGTTGTCTATAAAAAGTCAAAAATCGAGGAGCTATATCAGCTTTTGATCAACGTGACTCATGATGATGAGAAGCGAAGAAATCTAGAGGAAGATTTATTGAGATATAAGTTTTTGAAACTCCAAACAATACCCGAAAGTGAACAGCCAGAAGCGAAAAATGACTATAAAAAGCAAGTGCTTGAAATGGTCAATGACATGGTTCTTGTGAAACATCCGTCTTTGTTTGCATGGAATCTATTTTTTGATTTGAATGATTTCGAGAATATTAGCGATGTAGAAACTGAATACTTAATCAATTTCCTCAAGTTGTTTCGTGGTAAAGGTCTTGCAAATATTATTTATGCCTACGTGTTATCTGATATATCTCTGTTCGATAAAAGAGTTTTTCTAAAAATAAAAGAAGAGGCTGAAAAGGAAGAGAAAGAATTTAAGAAGAGAATTGCTAGGGAAAAGCGGGCAATTCAGGAAGCAAAGCAAAATGGCAACGAAAAGCCTTCTGAATTGAATGAACCGGGCGAGTCCCCAACGCCTGTTGATAAAGAGTTGGAAAAAGCAAGTCTTGTGGATAATGAAACCATGTTTGATAACTCTTTGTCAGCTGAGGAAATCTTGACCCTCATGGAAAATGGATACAAAGAAGCAAAAGATAGTTTGTTAGCAAACAAAATTCTTACTTTGTATTACTTGTACTTACAGGAATATGAAAGTTCATTAAATCTTTGTAAAACAGGTATTGATTTATTGATCAATACAAGGAAAACTACTGGTTTTGAATTGCTGAGAGCAAGACAATTTTTTACGGTCAAGTTAGCTTTAGTGTACACATACTATGAACCACCAAAGAACTTTGCTACTGCCATAAGATTGTATGATGCAACATTGAAAAATTATCCAAATAATGTGGATGCAAAGGTCGGAAAGGGGTTGGTGTATATGCAAGAAGGGAATTTGGCAGAAGCGAAAAGTTTGTTGTTTGATGTTGTTACAGAAAATCCGGATAATAATAATGCTTTGCTAGAGTTATCATGGTGCCAAATTCAATTGAAAGAATTGAAGACTGGCAGAGAAGGTTTGGAAAAAGGTTTTGAGCTCATTAAAGGAACTGATTTACGATCGTATGAATTGAAAGCTATGATTTTATGGAGATTGGCTCAAAGTTATTTGTATGAAATTGATGTTTTAGATAAGCAAATAGGTAGCAGAGTGACCGACTTGGTGCAGACTGCATTTGATCTTTTGCTTAGATCCTTAAAAGCAAACAGAAACTATGCCCCTACTTATACATCATTGGGTGTAATATATTCTACCTATTTTGATGATGAAAATAAAGCCCTCAAATGCTTTATCAAAGCTTTTGAAAACGATGTTGGTGAAGTTGTTGCCGCTAGGTACTTGGTTGAAAATTTTGCTAAGAAAGCTGAATGGGAGCTAGCTGAAGTCTTATGCGAAAGAATGGTAACTTCGGAAAGAGTTCGTAGAAAGTTACAAACCTTGGATGTTGATAAGTCTTGGCCATATAGAGTTTTAGGTATTTCTGCTTTGGAAAGCCAAAGAGGTGACAAAGCGGTTGAATGGTTTCAATCTGCAATCAGATTGTTGCCAACTGATGTGGAATCATGGGTCGGTTTAGGAGAAGCATATCTTTTATTTGGAAGACTCGAATCTGCAATTAAAGTGTTCAATAAGGCCATCAATATTGATAATTCACACTGGCACGCTAAGTATCTATTAGGAGTGACACAGTATCAAATTAAGGAGTTTGAAGCTAGTATCTTGACTCTTGAAAGCATATTGGAACAAAGACCAGCTGAAGAATGTGTGGTTATGTCTTTATATATTGCTTTGATCTCAAGCTCAAATAATTACATCATTGGAGGATTTTATGGAAGAGCGATCGAATCTGCTATCAAAGCTGTTGACCTATTAGAAGCAGCAGCAGCTATTAACTCTAAGTCACAAAAATTATGGAAAGCCGTGGCGGATGTCGCCAAAATCTTCCTCAGAATACAGTCCAGTATTGATAAGTTCCCATTTGAGAAAATTCTAGGCATCATACGAACTAAAGTTGAAGACTACAAAACTTTCAGTGATGATATGCTCGATAGAGTGAATTCTGTTGATAAAATTACACCAAAATCATTGCAAGATCTATATGAAGCAGGCCAATATAAAGATTTCATAGCATATCTTGCCATTATTGCTGGCAAATTTGGTATTGCTTGTTCAGGGAAAAAACTCGCCAAAGTTGTGAGAGCTGGAAACTGGTATAATCTTGGGCTTGCACAGTTAGAAACATATTTTCATTTGGAAAAACCACAATTTCGTGATGCAGCTGTCGAATCATTGAAACACTCAATCAAACTTGAATCTTCGGATGCCAACTTTTGGTTAACGTTAGGTGTGGCCACTATATCAATTAATCCAAGGATCTCGCAGCATTGTTTTATTAAGGCTTCTGCTTTAGATCCAAGAAATGCTGACGTTTGGTCTAACTTGGCAGTTTTGTATTTAAGATATGGAGATGTGGAGCTTTCTCAGCAAACATTTTTGAAGGCTCAAAGTATTGCTCCTGACCATCCTGGTTCTTGGATTGGTGATGCTTTACTTGCTGAAGCATCTGGTGATACGGAAACTGCCTCTAAACTATTCGGTCATGCTTTTGTGTTATCTAATGGAAGATCTCCTTTGGCACAACTCATGTACGGTTTGTCTGTTTGCGGTAGAAGAATCGCGAGAGGTGACGATAAGAGAGATATACAAGTTGCACAAGAGCTTACTATGGCTGATTTTGCATTGACCCGGTACCTCAAACAGGTGCCAAATCATGACGTTGCAATTGAAATTTCCTGCGATATTTTGGAAAGAATTGGTGATCATGAGCATGGTGAGAAACTTGCCACTCAGTTGTGCGAGATTTTTGAGGCCAAGTATGAAGAAACAGAAAGTGAAACCATTTTGCTCAAATATGCACAAGTCAAGACGCAGTTAGCCAGATTTAACTTGGGAAATGAAAACTACGAAGCGGCAATTGAGAACGCGCAATTCACTTTGGACATTTTGGACGTCGATGATGAAGGAATACAGGAACTTGGTAACGAGCAAGATAAAGCCGGTTCTCGTGCAGACAAGGTTAAGAAATGCGTCTTGTCTTCAAAAACAGTTTTGGGGCTTTCATATTACTTTTTGGATAATCTTGAGCAGTCTATTGAAGAGTTCAAGAGAGTTCTTAAAATATCTGGTGAGGCGAACAGTTTTGTTATATTGGTTGCGCAATCATTGTACAACTATGATACCCCAGAAACCAAGCAGGCTGCATTAGATGAGCTATTTGAATTTATTTCAAATCACGGTACTACATTAATCACCTTGTTCACTTTAACGGCAATGTTGATTATTGAAAGTGATGAAGAAAGTTTATTGGCAGCTAAAGAAGAGCTTGAAGGGCTCAGTTTAGCGCACCTTAGTGCAGACACTTACCGTAAAGTACCAACATTTATTAGCCATATTACTAAACGATTAGGCGGAGATAGTGCGGTGAACCACTGGCGAAGAAACGCGATGTTTTTCCCTAATGATTATAATGTATGGAAGCATTTGGACGCTAAAATTGCAGCTAACATTGGGTCTACAGGGCAAGCTGCTATAGACTCTAAAGAATTATCAACGTTATATACAAAGACACGCCAATTTAGATTGATTCAAAGAAGCATGGTATTCAATCCAGAGAATACGGAGGCTTACAAAGCCCTTGCTGGTGTTGTTGCGCAAAGTTAGATAGTCAAACATTGCAATTGAAAACTTGTTTCATTTCGAGATATTATTATTAGATATTATTATTAGGTATGATTATGGCATCATAAAAAATTTTTTCTCTTTGAAATTAGTTAATTTGTTTTACTGTAAATTTTACACATACAATACGCTGAGATAACGGCATCTTGTGTGTTTGTGATTTACAGTGATTTGTTATCATATGCAACTCCCTGCGATCATATGGATGTCACGCCGCGCATGCGGTGGCTACGTTTACTAAGCGGAGCAGCTAGCAGCGGAGGACCTCAAGGAATAAAAATATTGCAGTTTGCGGACCACCGCTAAAGCTATACTAGCCATATAAGTACTCGAGGACACCGTACTCGCAAACCAGAAACTAGTCAGTTTTATTGTCACTAGAATTCATCACATTCTATTGCTACAAATAATATACTTGCTTATTAATTACTTGCAATTTTTTCTACTTTTTCCTACTTTACTGATAATCAACAACACATATTATTGATAAGACTATAAAATAGCAACAGCCTCCTACTTAATTATGTCCTCATTCAAAGCATCTACATTGGATACTTTGGCTTGCCCCGTGGACGAGTTATACGTTTTCCTCCCCGATGATTACAAAGTTGTTTATGATGAGAATTTTGCCGCCAAATATGCTCCTGTCCTTGACGTGAAAAGCACTTCTTCCAAGTCTACTGGCACTGCTTCTGCTGGCAAGTCTAGCGGCGGCGGCAGCTCGTCTCATGAGCAGAAGGGTGGCGGTAAGCTTGAGTCAGCCTCAATTGCTGAGAAGATCGACTCCTTACTCAATAACAGAACCAAAGTGACAACGCAGTCCCGAGAAAAGCTTTTGCAAGATATTTTTGTCTACTATGCCTCGGAGGATACTAACAAGTCTTCCATCAGTGATAAAGAAGTTGAGATTTTGATCAAGTCTTTAAAAGAGTCGAGATCGGATATAGAGTTCTTTTTTGTGTTCAAGACTTTGATAGCGATTGCCATTTTGTTTGTGGAGGATTACGGGTCCGTTATTTCTACTGAGTTATTTGACTTGATTAACAAAAAGATTAGAGACGATGAAAATAATCCTCCGCAGACCAGGGCATACTTGGTAGTTGGCTACTTTACTCTTTATTTGGCACTCAATGCCGGATCTCATGTGGGAGACATTGATAACGAGATAAATACTTGGCTTTCATTTTTGGAGAAATGGTCGAGCAATATTGAGAAGAAAGCAGATGAAGTGAAACCTACGGTGGCAGTCTTGAATGGTCTTAGTATATTGCTCTCTTTGATCACAGATACGGTTGAGTTGAACGAGAATATCGAGGCTTTAATCCCAAGCATAGTACTATATTTAAATGATAGCAATCCAAGAATAGCAATTGCTGCTGGTGTTTTGATAGCACAGTGCTTCCAGCGGTACAAATACGACCCAGATTTTGATGAGGATACCCCATATTTTGAAAAAGATGAAATCTTGGATACTTTGAATACTCTCACTAAAGAGTCCTCTAAAAAGTTGTCCAAGACGGATAAGAAACAGCTCCATGTGGCATTTAGAGATATCTCGAATAGTGTGGAGCACAATTTTTCTGTGAATGCTAGAAATGATGCAGTGGAAAACGGCCATTCTAGACCTGTTTTGGGTGCTGTGACCCTTTCTAAAAGAGAAAAGATTCAGATTTTCGATTGGGACCATCTTCCGAGGGTGAATCATTTGAGATGGATTTTTGGCGGCGGTCTATCTGTGCATATGTTGAATGATACTGATCTTTTGGCACTTATAAGAGAAGAGCGTGATGATGCAAACAGCAAATTCAGCAGCGGCTATGGTGAGAGCGATAATATACAAGTGACCCAAGAGCATGGATATAATCCACAAACAAGGATGAATAAAAAGAAGAAGGACATGGCCATCAACAAAGCAAGACTTCAAAAGGAACACGAGTTAGGGTTAGCTGAATAGGCCAGAATGGTTCTCAGTGTAACCGTCTTTTTGTTTCTTTCACTATATACAATTAACACACTTAATGTAAACACTCGAAATAACATTGCGTTTTTTTTTTGTCTTGTAGTGCCGTTGGTTCACTAATCGTGGCCTGTGTTGGCTTCTGAAGATGATTGGCTATGGCCTAGAGGACCTTATGCAGACTGGCCATCGCCGATCTCTGGGGCTTCTCGGAGATGCCGACATTGACTGATGATTACCAAATAAGCATTTATGCTTATTGCTTGTATGTTTCTACAGTAGATTGCACAAGCTCTCTAACCTTTGATTGATGTGCAATCCGTAAGACATTAAGTCATCAGCGCTGCTGCTGTAACCTCTGATTGCAGGCTAGACAAGTGCAGCAGCTCTCCACCAATTTTGCGTGATGTAACAATGCATTATGTCAATTTCAGCAAGAGACACCTCAAGCCAACAGAGCCAGAGATGTTCTACAAAGAAACATGGAGATCCAAAATGACTGGAGTGTGCCTTGATAGATTGAAGTACTTTGTTTATAGCGGGAAAAGTACGCAAGATTCGCCTTTGTCCAATAACAGTCTGCTATCGTGCCTGCAAGATGGAGACCTGTCCTCATAATAGACGTCAAAGTCAGCTGTAATCCGGGGTACTGAACATCGCTCGGGCACTCATCTCGAAGCGTCCAGAATAGGCGGAGTCATTTTTAGGCCCTCAATAGCTTCCGTATCAGCGAATTGTGATACCATAGTAATAATTTGCAACACTAATGAATGTAGCACCAATGGCAGTTGTGCCGGCGTACTTCGTTGGTGTTATTAACTGACTTATTAATAGGCTGCACAACACGTGCAGTAGTAGCCGCGCGGGGGTCGTTGGTGCTTCACTGAAGTCATCCATGGACAGCGTAGACTGGATAGACAGCGTAGGTAGGGATTTGTGTCAGCGGTCGGCCTGTCATTCTATGTATATAACCATTGTTGCTCTTCTTTTCCTCTTTATCTGTACCCAGCGCTAAGCAGACAGATATCATCATCCACTTACTCACCCGCTTACACACTAACTAAGCATTCACCTACCATGAAGGAAACACTCTTGAAATTGGCTGACACCGGAGAGCCAGACGCCCCAGGCAAAGGCATTCTCCTCTTGAACTCCTACCCCTTTGATACCGCCTCCGGCTACAAAGACCCGATCTTCAAGCTCACTTTGGTGATTTCTGCCGCCTCTGCCGTCACCAGAGATGGGATAATTTGGTCCAATTTGCCTCCAGATAGCAAGGTGCCTTTCAAAAGAGACAAGTTTTACAAGCACCCAATCAAAAACTCTTTCCATGAGGATATCTCTTTACCTTTGATATTTTACAAGCCGGGCGTCTATTCCTATTTTGCGTCCTATCGCGCAAATGAAACGGAGCAGATAACAACCACTAGAAAGTTCTACTTTGTTGTTCAACCTTCTTTGGAGATCAATAACGTCCACTTACCTCTCAACTCTATTGCTATTCAAACAGTGGTTTCAAAATGGATGGGGCCTTTGGAGAATTGGGACAATATCTTTGAAGAAATCCTGAATAAGGGCTACAACATGATCCATTTTACCCCCTTGCAACACAGGGGAGAGTCCAATTCTCCGTACTCCATCTATGATCAGTTATCTTTCGACCCTGATTTGTTCAAGGATGCTGATCAAGTAGAAGAGCTTGTCAGGAGAATGAAGAGAAAGTATGGATTATTGTCTCTCACTGATATTGTTTGGAACCACACCGCTCATAATTCTCAATGGTTGCGCGACCATCCTGACGTAGGCTACTCACACAAAACCGCCCCTCATTTGACCGCTGCTATAGAACTAGATGCTGCCTTGTTAGATTTTTCCTCAAAACTAAAATCATTGGGCTATCCTGAGGAATTGAATAACATTGACGATTTGTTGAAAATAATGGACGGGATAAAAGACCATGTGTTGAGCCCTCTCAAACTATGGGAATTCTATGTGGTAAATATAGGAGCTATTATCAAGCAACTCAAATCTTATTTGCAAAAAAATTGGAACAACATTACTTTTGTTGAGTTGAATGATGCCCAATTGCAATCTCTACCAGAATTGGCTAAGTTCACTGTTAAATATGCTACAAAAAATGGGTTTGGGCTAGCTGGAAGATATGCAAACACTGTTGAAATTGACAAATTTGCCAGCGTTGTCTTCTCATACTTGCAGCAGAGATTCGGCCAAAGTAATCCTTCCATTGATTCAATTACTGATGAAGCAGATAAAATTTTGGATGAAGTCAATTTACCTCTCTACAAGGCATTCGATGAAGATACTGCGATTATCTTGGAGCAGCTTTTCAACAGAATTAAATATCTAAGAATTGATAGCCATGGTCCTAAATTAGGCAAAATTACATCAAAGGATCCTCTCACGGAACCATATTTCACTCGATTCAAGGATAGTAATACAAATGAGGATATTGCTTTAGCCAACAATGGCTGGGTATGGAATGGTAATCCTTTGGTTGATTTTGCTTCAAACAAATCCAAAGCTTACTTGAGAAGAGAAGTTATTGTTTGGGGCGATTGCGTCAAGCTAAGGTATGGTTCGGGTCCTCAAGATTCACCATACTTGTGGGAAAGAATGACCAAATACACAAAATTATGTGCTAAAATATTCGATGGATTTAGAATCGATAATTGTCATTCAACTCCTATTCATGTTGGCGAACGTTTAATTGATGCTGCAAGAGAAGCTAATCCTAATTTATATATTGTTGCAGAGCTATTTTCAGGTAGCGAATCATTGGATAGACTTTTTGTTGAAAGATTAGGGCTCTGCACTTTAGTGAGAGAAGCTATGCAAGCTTGGTCTGAAGAGGAATTATCACGGCTTGTTCATAGACATGCTGGAAGACCTATTGGATCATTCAAGTGGCTCCCGTTGGACGAATTTGCATACCCAGCTAGTTCAGATAAAAACACAAAACTGCCTGAGGAGCAATCTAACCACTTAGACAAAGCTTCAGAAATTGATATCCCAAGATTACTCACTTATCAAGAACCCCATGCTCTTTTCATGGACTGTACCCATGATAATGAAACCCCTTTTCAAAAGAGGACAATTGAAGATACTCTACCAAATGCTGCTTTGGTTTCTTTATGTGCATGCGCAGTCGGGTCCGTGCTTGGCTACGACGAGTGCTATCCATATCTCCTCGATGTGGTCAATGAAAAGAAACAGTACACATATGGAAAGGGCATTGGAGAGGTGAAGAGCAAGTTATATAAAATAAGAGACGATTTGTCAAGAGAAAGTAAATATTGGCAAGACCATGAAATGCATGTCCACCATGAAGGCCAATACATAACCTTGCATCGTGTTAATGCTAGGACCGGTTATGGGTGGTTTTTGATTGCAAGAACAAAGTTTTCTGAAGGTGATGACAATCAAAAATTGGCTCCAATCACATTGAATGGAAGCAAAGCAGAACCCAAGTTTGCCTATTCGTTGAAGAAGACCGGAAAACCAAAGGAATCGGACACCTACATTGAATCTATTCCTGTGTCTGTTGATGAAATTGAAAACGTCAAGATTGAATACAACGAAAGTACAAATAAGAGTGTTGTATTGTTACCTGAATATTTTCCAAGAGGCAGTATTGCAGTTTTTGAAACTCAGTATGTTGGAATTAATGATGAGTTTGATAAGCACATCCAATCTGGAGCAATTGAGGCAGCAAATCAGTTGAACTTTTATGATTTGAATGCTTTACTCTATAAGTGTGAGTCTGAAGAAAGGGATGCTAGCGCCGGTAGAGATGGGGTTTATAACATACCAGGCTATGGTCACTTGGTTTATGCAGGGCTACAAGGTTGGATAACTGCACTTTCAGATGTTATCAAAGAAAATGATTTAGCTCATCCTATTAGCAAAAACTTTCGAGACGGTACTTGGGCCTTAGACTACATTGGAAATCGATTATATAAGTTAACTCAAAGCCCTGGGGTCGATAAATTTCATAATTGGTTGTCTTCAAGAATAAATGCAATAAAAGTTGTTCCCTTCTTTTTGCGCCCTCGCTATTTTGCCTTAGTTATTGGGATTGCATATGAAGCTTGCAGGTATAGAGCTTTGACATTGCTATCTCCATTATTTCAAAAAGGCAACTTATTTGTGCAAAATCTTGGCTTGACATCTATACAAATGATTGGATACAACAGGTCCGCTTCACTTAATGCTTTTGAGCCTGGCCCAAGTATGGCTGCAGGTTTACCACATTTCAGTTATGATTATATGAGGTGTTGGGGAAGGGATATTTTCATTGCATTCAGAGGTCTCTTGTTAGCCACGGGAAGATATAATGATGCAAAACTGCATATTCTTGCGGCAGCCTCGACGTTGAAGCACGGATTAATTCCGAACTTGATAGATAGCACGAGAAATCCGAGATACAATTCGAGAGATGCTACTTGGCTTTGGTTGCAATCTGTTCAGGACTATGTTAACATAGTGCCGGGTGGAAAAAAGTTGTTGGATGCAAAAGTCAAAAGAAGATTTCCGCTCGATGACACATATATTCCTTACAACGACCCAAAGGCTTTTAGCTATGAGAGCTCCATCAAAGAAATCGTTTATGAAATTTTTGCTCGTCATGCTAAGGGGCTTGATTTTAAAGAGGCGAATGCAGGGCCTAACTTAGACAGACAAATGAAGGATGAAGGCTTTTATATCAAAATCGAGGTTGACTGGGGCAATGGTTTAATTTTTGGAGGCTCACAGCTTAATTGTGGTACATGGATGGATAAAATGGGTGAAAGTGAAAAGGCAGGAAATAAAGGTGTTCCAGGTACCCCCAGAGATGGGGCTGCTATTGAGATAAGCGGCCTTCTTAAAAGTGGTTTAAAGTTTGTTAATGGTTTGAGAAAAGAAGGTTTATTCCCTTACGATGTAGTTACTAATCAGCATGGCGAGAAAATTGATTTTGCAGATTGGGAAAAATTAGTTGCTAACAATTTTGAGAAAGCGTACTATATTCCTAAAGATCCTGAAGACGACTCTAAGTTTGACGTTAATTCCTCAATAGTTAATAGAAGAGGAATTTACAAGGACTTGTACCGCTCAGGAAAAGAGTATGAAGATTATCAATTGAGACCAAACTTTGCCATTGCTATGACTGTTGCTCCCGAATTATTTACTCCAAAGTATGCTGTTGAAGCACTAAGTTTGGCCGATGAGGTTATTCGTGGGCCATTAGGCATGAGGACCCTCGATCCCTCAGATTATAATTATAGGCCATATTATAACAATTCAGAAGACAGTACAGATTTTGCCACATCAAAGGGTAGAAACTACCATCAAGGGCCCGAATGGGTTTGGTTGACTGGCTACTTTTTGAGAGCATATGCGCATTTCTATTTTCATAATTCAAGCATTGTCGATAAAGAAGATCACAACGATCAAAGAATTCGTGAGCAGTTGTACAGAACATTAATGTCAAAGTTGGACGGACATAAAAAATGGATCATTGAAAGTCCATGGAAAGGTTTAACTGAGCTCACTAATAAAGATGGAGAATTCTGTAAGGATTCATCTCCTACTCAAGCATGGAGTTCTGGCTGTTTAATCGACTTGTACTTTGATTTTTACACTGAAACGCAGCGAGCTTAGCTGTATGCTATTTTTTAGATCAACATTATACAAATCGTTTGTTTTTTATAACTTTTTTTTTCTTTCTTTCTTTTTTCATTTATTTTATTCAAATGTTTTGCAATTTTTACGCTAATGTTGTCTTTCCGTCGTGATATACTCTCCTATATTCTCTTAACTGTTGCCTTCTAATGCTAAATCTGTGCACTTACTAGCTTTGATGTAATGATAATGTATAACTAGAAGACGAAGAAACATTCGTAGTAAACTCGATTTTCACGTGATAATTCTGTAAAATAACAATATTTTGTGTGTAAAGCTACAACTCTGTAGGATTACCTAAATATCATCCCCTCTGAAACGGAACAAATAGCGGCGGCGGACCTTTGCCATGTACGTGTCTTTCATTTGCCCCTGCACGAAGGAAAAAGACAGAAAACGAAAAAAGAAAAAGAAAACGAAAATAAAATACTAAAATAGAAAAGAACCAAAGAAGCATAGTCAAAAAACAAGACCTTTCTTTCCATTATCACCAAGTTCCCTATTCCTCATCACCTTCCCACCAGCTAGTGCGCCTTCTTCTTAAGAAGTCAACCTCGATATAGTTGAAAGAAACAATGAGTAACGCAAAGTACAATTATGATGAGAATTCCGAGACATGGCCATATTTCGCCATCACTCTCGTCAGTGTGTTAGTGATTCCCAGCACCATCTCATCGTTGACTTCGCTGTTCAGCAAAGAAAGCAAACAATCCAATGGAGCTATCGTATCAAGTTTTAAGCCAGCCAATTTTAATGCCATCAAAAAGTTTCAAAATAGATTTAAAGCTTCCAAACTTTTTAACTGGAAGAATTTTTTCCTTGTTGCTGGATGGGCTGTTTTAATTGCATTAGGCAAATACGTTGCCAATAAAGAGATTGTTGCCTCTACTGCAATTTTTGATCCTTTTGAAATATTGGGTGTTGCTGCTAGCGCCACTGATAGAGAAATCAAGTCTCATTATAGAAAATTGTCGATTAAGTTCCATCCTGACAAACTTTCTAGTAATTTGAGTGCAGATGAGAGAACTAAAGCAGAAGAAGCGTTTGTGTTAATTAATAAGGCATACAAAGCGTTGACTGATGACACTACTAAAGAAAATTTTGCCAAATATGGTCATCCAGATGGTCCTCAAGCTATTACCCAAGGTATCGCGTTGCCTAAATTTTTGATTGAAAGTCAAGGGCCATTCCTTGTTGTTGGTTATGTGTTTGTTATTGCGGTATTGTTGCCGTTTATTGTTAGATACTGGTGGAATAGTGTCAAGTCGTATACTAAAAAAGGCATCAGAACGGAAACCGCTGATATCCTTGTTGAGAAAATTATAAACTATAAGCCTACTCTGTTATTGACCCCATTGACTATTTTGGAATGGATCGTTGAGGCCCCAGAAATTAAAGAGGGATTGCCAAAACTTTCAAAGGAAGAAATCCTTGACTTGTTTGTGGCCCATACTAATCGTCAAGTTGTTGAAAATGAACAGGACAAATTGTTTGTGATTTCTCAAGTACCTACTTTGATTAACGGATTGATTGATATTGCTGCTCATTTCCGTAATACTGATATTTCATTAGTGGCTATTGACACATTGAAATGTATTATTCAAGCGGTTCCTTTATCCAACACTAACAAGCAACAATTGTTACAATTACCAAACGTGGATGCTAAAGCAGTGGAAAAATCGCCAGTGCGTACATTGGGTAAATTGTTTACCTTGTCAGAAGCTGATCAAAAAAAAGCTTTGGGGATTAAAGATACCGCACTTTTGAAAGAAACTCTTTCTGTGGCTGCTAATATTCCAGTGTTGAAAGTTTTAAAAGCTGAATTTAAAGTTCCTGGTGAAGACGTAGTTGCTCCTGGTTCCATTTCTCATGTTGTTGTTAAACTTTTAGTCAAATCACCAATGCACCATGGTGTTGTTAAAGCCGATAATGTCCCTAGTAAGAAACTTGAAGAAGAAGATACTTTTGAAACATTGAAGGACCCATTCAAGATTGTCAAAGAACAACCAAGATTGCCGCCAGCTTACTCACCATACTTCCCAACTGAAAACAGAACTTCATCATTTATTTCTCTTTTAGCATTACAAAAAGATGGCAAATTAGTGGAACAACCAGAAGTGTTTACTAATTTGGACTTATCGAACCTTTCCTTATCTGTTGACCAGTTCAAAGCATCACTCAAGAATAACGGAAAGGATTTTTCTATTGGTACTTTCAAAGTGCCACTTACTCAACCGGCACCACCAAAAGAAGGCAATTATGAGTTTAGATTACTTATTAAGAGCGCTGATTATTACGGTACTGATTTGGATATACCATTAGTGATGACAGTTAAAGAACCTACTGAAAAAGTTAATGAAAAGGTCTATGAAGTTCCTGCTCCTGATGAAGATTCTATCGCCGGCACAATGGCACAATTAAGAGGTGAACCAGTCATCAATAGTAATGGTAATGATGATGAGTATTTTGACAGTGAGGATGAAGAAGAGTTAGTCGAGGGTGCCAATTTGGATGATGAAGATGATGATTGGTCAGATATTGATACTGATACCGATGAGGAAGATTACGATGAAGAAGACGAAAAAACAAAATAGACTGATTGAAATAAAAAAAAAAAAAAAAATTAAATTATAAAATATTCTAAAAATATTAATAGAATAAAGGATCAACATTGACTGTTGATGCTTTTGTGCTCAATTTATTTCGTCATACCAGTGTAATGAATCTCTTTTTTTTTTTACCAAATTTTAGTTTTTTTGTTTCTTGTCCATCGCCATAGTCATCCCATTTCCACTTTAACATGCATGATCAACATCATTGTGCTCGTACTTTTTTTGTTATTCTGTCTTTTTAACATTTTTTTGTACAATTTTTTTTTTATATAATGTTGCCCTCTTTTTATTTTTGCCATAATGTACTACGATACAAGAATAGCACGTTTCGAAAATTCTTTGCGAAACTATCAACGAAAAATTTGACTTTTATTCGTAATTTCTAAAAACGCAAATGTTAAATTTAAAAAAGCATCTATCGTCTACCCTTCTTACCTTTCCCCTTACTTTTACCGCCACCGGTAATCCGTGCAAGATCCTTCTCATTAATAAAAAGTCCATTTCTTGTACTTTTACCAATCGATTGCACCTGTAATCCTCTTTGTCTAAACCCAATTTTATTCTGTAATTGTTTCTTACCAATGGTTTGCTTACCAATCAAATCACTCTTGAAGCCAACTTTATTTGCTCTACTCATATTCAAATCACGAAGTTCGTATTTCTTAGTCTTAGACAAAATCGTACCACTGTTTTTAGCTTCTTGCTCGAATTTCTTCACTCTTTGGACTTCTTTTTGAAGCATGCCTTTTCTCATTTGCATTGGCATTTTTTCAAGTTTTGGTGCTTTGTTCAGCATTGGCAGATCAGTAGGTAAGTTTCTTAATCTTTGCGTCATTGTTTTTGCTCTAGCTTTGCCGAATGGATCATCATTAATGGTTCGTAATGTTAAATCAGTCCCTGAATATGAATGAGCCGATTGCGTTGCGGATAAAATGTGAGATTCTGATAATAATCGTTGTAACTCGATATCTTTTTGCATATTTTCCATTTCTTCTTTAGAAGAGTTGCCGTTTTTGAGGATTTCTTGTTCTGCTTCAAGTTGACTCATTTGCCGTTTGTATTCAATACTCAGTAATGAGGGTATTTTGCCCTTACGAAGGAGTTTTTTATTGTTAGCCTTGGCATTCTGGTTGCTTATTATTGTGGATGTTGGGGTTGTCTTGTCGGAGAACTTGACCACCACTGGTGCTTCTTTTTCTTCTTCACTTTGATTTTCTTCAATATCACTGTCTTCTTGACTGTTGTCACTAGGGCTGCTTGCATAAAAGTCTTCATCTTCACTGAATCCTTTAAACTCATCTTCCTCCTCATTATCACTGCTGCTGCTGCTATTGCTGCTATTTCCATTACTGTTGCTATCTGTATCAGTTTCGCTCTCGTCAGATACCTGCTGCTGTATTTTCTTGGATTTATCTTCATAGCCTAGGTCTTCAAGGCTACCAAATTGGGCCTCAAATGCTTTTCTTTGAGCCTCCATCATGGCTAAGTATTCTTTATCTTCGTTCATTGTGTTGAATACTACTTGTCAGTGCACTTTATCGATTACTCTTGATACTTGAAGTTTAAGGTTTATGATGATATAAAAATGGGTAATATTAATTAAAAAATAATGGCTTTTGAAACTAAAGGCGATTATAATAGTTAAGAAAAAAATCTGTCAATATAGCTGTTTTAATATTCCAATCAACATCGTTCATCATCTTATATTTTTTTATTTTCTAAAAAAATTTTATGCATGAGCATGTGATCGTAGCTCGGAAAAATTCAGATTTACGGGCAAATTTGCTGAAAAAAAGTAAAACAAAATTGGCATTGGCGATTGACAATTATAAAAAGATGATTTAACATTAACCATCTAATTTCAAGCCAACTTCTCGCATTTATAACTACACAATCAAATATAAGTTACTTTGCTTTCAAAAATTGAAAAGAAAGAAATATCATGACCAAGTTCAAGGGCTGCATTGATATTCATAATGGTCAAGTGAAGCAGATTGTTGGAGGTTCTTTACTATCCGACAAGGACAAAGAAACTAACAGTACAGTAACTACCAATTTTGTTTCCATGAAGCCATCATCATATTACGCAGATCTATACCGTGATCATGAAGTGAAAGGTACTCACGTTATTAAATTGGGATCATCTGAGGAAAACACCACCGCTGCTAAATTAGCATGTCAAGCATGGCCTGGTGAGCTTCAAGTTGGCGGTGGTATAAATAATAGTAATGCGAAAGAATGGATCGAGGATAACAAAGCTGGGAAGATCATTGTTACTAGTTGGTTGTTTCCCAGCGGAGTTTTTTCTTTGGCAAGGCTTGAAGAATTGAGCCATTTAGTGGGGAAGGAGAAGTTGGTTGTCGATTTGAGTTGTCGCAGAAAAGTAGTGGATAATGTTAAAGACAAAGAAAAAGAAATTGAATGGTACGTGACGATAAATAAATGGACAGTGTTAACTGATTTAAAACTTTCTGAAAATTTGTTTGTTCAACTTTCCAAGTACAGTAGTGAATTTCTTATTCATGCTGCTGATGTTGAAGGGCTCTGTAAAGGTATTGATGAAGATTTGGTGCAGCAATTAGGTCAATGGTTTCAAAATCCTGCATTGAAAGATGTGGTGGTAGTGTATGCTGGTGGGGCTAAAAGTGTTGAAGATTTAGCTAAAGTAGATAAATTGAGTAAAGGAGTAGTGGATTTGACCTTTGGCAGTGCATTGGATATTTTTGGTGGGAAATTGGTAAAATTTGACGATTGTGTTGAATGGAATAAGCAGCATTGAAAAAGATGACTACTTGACGGTTATTATGAAGAGCACGTTTATAAAAGGGAGAAATATAGAGAAATTAAAAACTAAAAATAAATCTCAAAAATTAAAATTGAGATATCAAAAAAATAATAAGAATTTTTTAGGAATAAAATTATATGTGTACATATGTGTTTGCAAAAGTCCAACTAATTGCAAACTGAGTTAATTCTTCAGGCTTATTTTTAATACAAGTCGTTATCAGAACTTTTGAGTTAATTGTTTTGTACTGATACAACAAATCACCGTTGATAACCTTTAATAACCTCGCATGGTCATTCAATGGTCTAAATCTTTTTTGATGCTAAATAACTGAGAAAGTTATTCATTATTCTGTAGTTGGCTGTCTAATCCCACGCATCACCATTACTACCTTCGTAAGCAGTAAAATTACCACGGCCATAAGCAGTCCCGCCACCGTAAGCAGTCCCGCCGCCATAAGCAGTAGCGCCACCATAAGTGGTACCACCACCAAACCCACCAATATTGTCCACATTACCTTCTTCGATATTTCTTCCTTCAATTTCATTTATGGCATACACTACTCCAGCAACCTTATTTTGCAATTCTCTTATACCTCTTAGCACCACTTCATTGGGTTTGATGGTACCTACTGTTTCAATATCAATGTAAAAATCATTTGGTTTTGCCGTATAGTCAAATTTATCATCTGGATTTGGTGGTTCTTCAAAATCACAATATTCAGATTTGGGCCATTCTTGTTCAGCATTTTCTTCGTACCAGTAATCAGTATGTTTCAATTTGTTCCAAGGATCATATTCAAACCCCACAGCGGAAACAGGAGACCATTTAGCATGTTCCTTTGAAATACCTTTTTTAGCAATGCATTTGACTTTCAATTCTTGATGTTTTCTAATTTTGCAAATTAAGGAACCTTTACCTTCATCATCTCTAATTACTGGAGCACCAATACCGAGTCCACCAGTATCGGATTGCACTTGGAGGTCTCTTGCGTAAACATGCTGTATACCTTCAGACGTGCAACGAGCATGTAACGTTAACACTACTGAACATTTTTCACAATATTCGCCACATGTGCAGTCTCTATTGTAAAGAAGACTGTCAACATCATCACTTTGCAATGGAATAAGTCCCAATCTGTGAGCAATGAATTCATCAGCAAGCACGGATGAGTTTTCTTCTATTTCCACAATGTCAATAGCAAGAGTTGGCACCTCGGCCATAATGACTCTGCGCAATGAATTGGCAAACGCCAAGTCGCAGTCACTGAGGACAAAGTTGACATTGTCTCTTTGAATGTCCCTGATCTTGACTTTGGGACCGGAGTTGTCTACCTGCATTGCGAGTTGCGTGTGTGTGTATGTGTTAATGTGTGGGTAGTATGGATAGATGGCACAGGCGCGGTTCTTCGATTTGTTTCTATCTGCTTCAGTCTTGTTTGGCAGTCGCGATGGATTAATTTTCAGCGCTTTTGGCTATTTTGCTTTGGCGGTCGTAGTCCTACGAAGGAGTGTTGCCCGGTGGTATATTCGGTGTTTAGTACGGGTAGTGTTTTAAACACACTAACGAAAGCAGCAACAATATTGAGTGCGTATAATGAACTACAACATGGAGAGATAACAGTAGGCTTATATACTACAGTACTTATCATCTTATTCAATAACTAATAATACAAGAGCAACATGTCAAACAGCCTAACCATCCCAATTCCAGACTTGCGCTACGAAAACACTTTCAGGAAATCTCTCCAAAGCTACGCACAGTCCTCCAAAACCAACAAACCTAGAAAGACCAAGAAACACAGTAATGCTCTAAACATCAGTGAAGAACCACAGTCTGAACCAGTGGCACCAATAACCCCTGGTATCGTGATATATGCCATTATTAAAGATCAAATAGTCATGCAATTCGCTCAAGGGTTTGGACTTGCGGTGTTGTTTATGCTCGCCACACCGTATTTCCGGTACTTGGTGAAATCGGGGCGTAGTTGGGGTGAATACGTCAAGACTAGGGTATTGGGATTGGCTGGAAGTTACGGTTTTGGTGGAGCCAGACACGGTTGGAATAATGTGGGGTACAAGTATTAATGAGCTACGTTCTGATTTTTTTTTTTTTTTTTTTTTTTTTCATCTTTTTCTGTTTCTGCTTCTTATAGTGTCATGCAATTGTGTTGTATATAATACATGTAATCTAATGTTTAGTTTTTGTGTGCTAAACACAATTAAGTAGCATAGGTTGAGCAGCTCTAATCAAAATTAATCTCATATGGCAACACATGAACCTGTTTACCGTTCAGTCGCACTGTTTGCTTCTTTTTATCTCTGATCATTGCCTTTCTCATATCAAAAGCATCGTTCTGATCACTAAGATCTTTCCTGCTAGGCGATGGATCGCTACCGTAATATCCAATTACTCTTCGATACACAGAATATCCCAATTTTTCATAAAAATTCAAAGCCAACTTGTTGGTGACTTTGACAAACAAGTCAACAAAATAAACGCTATATGGATCCGATTTCGTCAATTCCTCTAGCTGAGTGCAAAGACGGGAAGCTAGACCTAAGCGACGGTATGTGTGGTTTATGGTGACGGCAGTGATGTGGGAGTGCCATTCCATGTTGCGGCCTTCAGTTTTCGCCATCATGTAGCCTGAGGCCACCAGGCTGTTACTAGCATTTGTAATTGGGTCAACTGCGCTTTCGATGGACTTGTAGAAAAGAGTGGGCCAGTCGGAGAGGTACTGAAAGTAGAAGGTCAAGGGGAAGTTTTCGGTGAAGACATCCAAGTTGGTGGCGTTAAGATAGAATAAGTCGGTTGCCTGGAAGGGCACTATTGAGGTCATCTTAGCTGGGGTTGTTCCTGTGCTGATGTGGATGCGTGCTCTTGGGCTTCGTGTCTTCTGTTCTTGTTCTCCATTCTCTTCTCACTTCCCATTTCTCTCTTCTCTCTTCTCTAGTAACGATGCTCGGTGATATTTGGTGTTGGGGAAACTCCCGAACATACTAAACGAACTACATGTCGCAGCTCCATCACATGACATGTCAACTTGATCATTTCTTTCTCCGGGTAATACTGTATTACCTAATATTGTCTCTGTTTCTGTTTTTTTTTTTTGCCGGTGAAAATTCCAACTCGTTTGTTATTTATTAAGTAGAATCTACGCTGACTGCGGTAGCTCCACCAACAAACCAAGAGGCGACAGAGATCACCCATCCTACACCCATCAGCAAGTGCCCCACCCCCATCCTCCTCCATTGCACTTCCATCACATTACTTTTGTACTTGTTATCAAAAGAAAATGTCTCAATACATTGGCAAGACCATTTCCTTGATCTCCAACAAAGGTATCCGGTACGTGTTCCAGCTCTTGAACGCCTCATTATCAAGGACATTTGTACATTGAATTGACTCGAGTGAATCTTCTTCAAATCGCAGTCACATTTCAATTTTGTTTGTTGTTTTTGTTGTTTTTGTTGTTGTTTTTACTACGCCACTTACTAACTATTCTCTAGCTATGTTGGTGTCTTGGACAACATCAATGGTGAAGAAGCCACCGTTGCTTTGAAGCAAGTTAGACCTTTTGGTACCGAAGGACGAGCAGAAAACCCGGCTGCAGAAATCCCTCCAAGCAATGACGTCTACGACTATGTTGTCTTCAGAGGTTCTGATGTCAAGGATTTGTCTGTTTTGGATGTCCCTCCAAGTCAAGTTCAACCTGCTCCTGCTCCTCCAGTTGCTGCTCCTGCTCCTCCAGTTGCTGCTCCTGGTCCAATTCCTCCTCAAGCTGGTGCTTATTATGGATATCCTCCTCAGCCTCCAGCAGGTTATGGGCTTCCTCCTCAACAACAGCAATACGTTCCTCAGCCTCCTGCACAAGCCCAAGCTCCAGTTCAACAATCCCCACCACAAAAAGCTCAACCACAACCTGAACAACCTAAACCACAACAGACTCAACAAGCGCACCAATCCCCGGCTCCTTCTCAAACACAAACTCCTCAGCCTACTGCTTCACAACCACAACAACAGCAACAAGCATCACAACAGCAAGCACCATCTCATACGCACGGTGCTCCACAGCAGCAAACTTCCCAACCAGCTCGCCGGCCACAACAATTTCAAAATCAACAGCAACAAAAACGTGGCATTGAAATCCCTAAATCCGATTTTGACTTCGAATCTAATAATGCCAAGTTTTCCAAAGATGAAGAAGCCAACAAGCCAGCAGAAAATTTCTACAACAAGAAATCTTCCTTCTTTGACACTATTTCTTCATCTACTGATAAGACCGACGATAAAAGTGAAGCTGTAAGATACAATGATTTGGAAACTTTTGGTGAGACTAAGAGAAATTTTGGCAATAGAGGCAGAGGTAGAGGTAGAGGTAGAGGTAGAGGCGGTAGAGGTGGAAGAGGTGGAAGAGGCGGAAGATTTTACAATAACAATAATAATAACAACAATAGCAGACGCTTCAACAATGATGGAGGAAACAGAAGACAAGATGAACCACAATGGTAATTTCGAAATGTAAGCCACTGCGGAATGAATAATGCAAAAAAAAATATAATAAGTAAAATAAAGAAAAATATAAAACTTATAAAAATAACGTCATACTGGTTTATTGATCTGTTTTGTTTTCTTTTTTTCTTCCTGCAAGTTTTTTTGTTGATTGCTACATCACTTGTCTCACTGTCTTACTTGTTTTACTTGTCTCATTGTCATGTTGTCATTTTACGGTCTTCTTGTTTTAGGTCCTTTCTTTTTACTGTTGCCATTTGTCCATTTGTCATACATAAGTTTTTTCTCATTTAAACCTTTTCTTTTCTTTCAATTTTCTTTTTGCCTGCGTCTTTTTTTTTATCCTTTTTTTCTGTCTAATTTATCTATCTTTATCTTTATTTTATTAACTTTATTAACTAATGGATAGTATCATTACGTGAATGCGTTAAAATACATTTGTATCTTTTCGGGTGCAGTTGTAAAAATGTCTTTCAAACATGTCAAGTTCGCAAAATTAATTATCTCTTATAGGTTTTTAATTCCCAAAAGAAGCAGTAAAACGTAAAACGTAAAATGGAATTGAAACACCATGTTACATAAAATATATAGTGTAAAAATAGTATAGGCAAATAAAATGAGAATCAGATAAAAACACGAAATAGATGCAGACCATAAAAAGGCATACAATATAAAATACGAAACAGACCTAGAGAAAAAAGGTATGATATAGCTGAGTAAAGTAGAACAAAGTGATATGAAAAAATGTTCGATCATTTCAAAAACGTAAATAATATTTGAGAATGTGAGATGTGAGGTATGAGGTGTAAAACGTGAAATGCGAGATATAAAACTGTGAGCAATACAAAAACAATGATATAGAGGAAAAGCCAAAAAAAAAAAAAAAAAAGCAAAGCACAAAAAGCACAACGAGTATGGTTTGCACAAAAGTATAAAAAGCGCAAAACAGTCAGTGATTATAAACAAAAGATAAACAATTTTTTGCTCTTATGAAAAGAAAAGCGAAAAAAATCAAATGCTCAAATGTGTGATAAATATAAAAAAAAAAAAAAAAAAAAAAAAAAAAAAAAAAAAGGTGCAAAAACCAATGTCATTTTTCAGGAAAAAATTCTGAATATTCACAATCAAGCTCTGATAAAACTATGCTTTTCTTTAAAAAAACCTTTATGCTTTCCTCCACTACTACTGTGATTATTACCACTGCCGTTTCCAAAAGTGTTTCCTCTGCTTCCTTTGCCATTACCGTTAACCCCTCCACTAATACCATTACCGTGACCATGTCCATATCCGTATCCGTTGTGTCCCTTACCAGAAGTCACAGTATAATTCACCTTGTCATAACTGGTCTCTTTACCATAAAGCATTGAACTATCTGGATCGTCCATACCATCATGTACAAGTGTCATGGAACTAAAATTGCCAAATGGGTCATTAGCTGATGGAACAATGGTTTCTTCGAGTTCGTTAACTATACCATTGCTGGTAGAAGTGAGAGGGTCAGTAATCGTGGTAGAGGCGATCGGTTGTTGTGATTGTGCTGGGTTATTACTACTATCATTTGCCAAAGCAGATACTAATGCCCCATTAGTAGTAGTAGTAATTGTCAGCGTGTTACCATTCATTTCGGTATTACTTGTAGAGGAATTGGCTAACGTGGAAACAGGGATTGTCATTGTAGTGGCCGTAGTGGCAGTGGCCGTAGTGGCTGGTGTACTATTCAATTTTGAAGGACTACTTGGTTTTTTGCTAGTTGATTGACGCAATTCAATACTAGCAGCGGCTAAATTTTGCAAACTGCGTTCATCTAATTCGCCATTACTATTTTTTTCAATCTTGGAAAGCACTGGCACTAATGGAGGTTGTTGATTTCTCAATAACGCCCACTGGGTGTTTTTGAAAAATGGGTGGTTCTTGATATCACCAGCACCAAGCTTGGAGCCTAATCTTTTATTTTCGTCTTTGATTAAAAGCTGTCTGATCAAGTTTTTGCAAGTTGTTGAGATTTGCTGATACTTGTTATTGTTGTCATTGCCGTTACCTGAATTACTATCAGGGAAAGTAACATCATGCTTGAGAATATTGGTAAAAGTCTTATTTCTATTAGACCCCTTGAATGGAGTGGTACCAAACAACATCTCATATAACAAAATACCTAAAGTCCACCAATCCACTGCTGCGGTGTGACCATGGCCGCGAATCACTTCTGGAGCAATATATTCTTCAGTACCAACAAATGAATTAGTTCTAAAACCGTTAATACAAGTCTTTGTATCTAGCACTGGAATATTGCCTTGACTGTTACCACGACCTCTAGCGCCACTAAGCACAATGGTTGGATTCTTAGTTGATGAAATTTGCTTAGATAAATCAAAATCTGACAACATAATGTGGCCTGATTGATGTAATAGGATATTTTCTGGCTTCAAATCACGATAAATAAATCCCATTAAATGCAAATATTCTAATGCTGCAGTGACTTCAGCAGCATAAAATCTTGCGTCTGCTTCTAAAATGCATTTACTAGCTCTAGTTTGCAATGCTCTAAAAAACTCTCCACCCATACAATATTCCATACACAAATACAAGTAGTCTTCTGATTGGAATGAATGGTATAAAGTGACAATGAATGGATGGTTTGAAGTAGACAAAATTTCTTGCTCAGCGAGAACACGTTTGATTTTGTTACGCTCAATCATTTCCTTTTTAGATAAAACTTTCATAGCGTATAACTTGTTAGATTTCTTCTCACGTACCAAATAAACTTTGCCAACATCACCTTTACCCAACAATCTGACTTTTTCAAACGACGAGGGTGCCACTTGTACATCAGATACCTTGATTGAGTTCGAAGAATACATTCTTCCAAAAGATTTATTTCTCGGGCGGCCTTTCAATTCACCAATATGTTCATTGGTTTTCACCACGTTGACTTCATTGGCTAGAGATTTTATAAACTTGAATCCCGCAAGTCCAGTGCTGCTCAAATTGTTTGGTTTTTCATATATAACCGTAGTTGAGTTGTTGTTATTTGCAGCAACACTATCATTGACATCGTCATCGTGAGATTGACCCCTAAGAGCTTTTAACCCCAATGGAGCAGACGCAACTCGTCTTAATTTCTTCTTCCCTGGAATGGTTGATGGAGCCATGGTGTGACTAGCCGGTTCAGGCATGTTTTTAGAATCATCATGGTCATTGTCATTGTCATCAATGTCTTTGAGTTTACCAAAGGTAGGAGGCTTCAAGCCAAAACTTTCGTCAACTGCTGAGAATTTACTCTTTTCCTCACCTTCATCAACTATAGGAACGCCTTCATTTTTGCTGGCAATTATTACGGGTATGCCTTTTTCTTTATCATTTGCATTTGGACTTGTTGTTATTGATCCAGTTGTCTTATGAGCAGCGGCAGTGGTGTTAGGGGTGGCAGTGGCGGTAGCAACAGTACCTGACACATCTTTTTTAGCATCAGTCTTGTTAACATAATGATGATTCACAGCGTCTTGATTAATAGTAGAATCTATGGTAGAACTATCACGCTTCTTATTAGAAAGCAACTTCAAAGCAAACGATAAAGGTCCCTTACCACCGTTCTTGTAATTTTCCACCAACTTGTTAGTTTCATCATCGCTTAGTTCATTGGAGGCATCATCCATAGTTAGATGTGGCGGTAAACCTTGATGAGCAAAGTATGGATTTGAAGAAATTATACTCAAGCTGTCATTATTATTTGTACCAGAACTGGTTCTTGTGCCATTTGGATCATTACTGAGAATTGGCGATTTGGCGGACGCTTTGCTTTCGCGACGGAAGAGTGAGGCGGTTTTGCTGTTGCTGGCGGTGTTGGTACTAGTTGCTGGTGGTGGAGATGAAGGTGAGCGCATACGACGGATCCGCTGCATTAGCGATGTGTTGTTATTGTTATTATTGTTAGCATTACTTGACTGCTCATCTTGTTGCTGCCGTTGAGAAGAAGTAACAGAATGTGTATTCTGAGACTCATGCGATTGGGACTGTTGAAAACCTAGCTCGTGAGGAGATATACAGAACGAGCCATCAGTACTAGAACGAGTATCTTTAGAGTTGATGCTTTCTTCAATTCCAACCGCTGGCGAATTTGCGCTATGATCAGCAGCGTTATAAGAGTTATCTTTCTTGACGATGGGCGTGCTTTTGCGTTTATGCTTTTTAGCAGATTCTGGGTCTGAGTTCAGATGTACGCTTCTAGTAGGGCTAGGATTGGCCGGATCGTACTGGTCAGTACTGTTGTTGTTGCTGTTGTTGGAAAACTTGAACAAGCTTTTGATCTTTGTGAAACGTTTATTTTTCTCTGATGATAAGTTGTTGTCATTCGCTTCTGGTTCATCGTAGTCACACAGAAGATCCAAGCCCTTGTTTGAAAGATGGGTGTCTGAGTTGTTTCGTTGGTGGCTTGGAGTGGTTTTTATATTGTTGTCGTCCACTGAGCCAACGTCCAAAGCTTGGCCGTTGACGTAAACCTCGGGAGACGCGGTGATATTGGGGGCGGCGGTGGAGGCAGTAATGCCAGTATTTGCATCAGTACTTGGGTTTGCCTCGGCAGCCACAGGGTCCTTCAAAATGTCAAGAAGTCTGATTGGCTCAGAATCGTCGACCTGTTCCTTTGCACTCAAGTTGACGAAATTCAGAGTAGCGGGACTGGCAGGATGGCTGTTGTTGATTGTGTTGTTGGTGCTGCTGCTGCTGTTGTTGTTAGTTTCTGGCGGTTGCGAAAGAGAGTGTGCTGAGGAAGCATGGTTCAACGCAAGGTTACTGTTGCTGTTGGCATCAGCAGTTGTTGGTGCCGTTGGTTCCTTGTTGAACCCGAAAGAAAACAACTTGTTCATGGAGATGGAGCGCTTTCTCGAAGGCTGAGCCGGGGCAAGCAAGTTAGTGGGGTGGCTTTCGTTGCTGCTGCTGCTGTGGCTGGCAGAGTTGTCCTCGACCGCGAGAAGCGAGGAGTTGCTGTTGTGAAGGTGAGATGGCGATCCTGTCATACTGTACAAGAAAAGTTTGTTGTTGGCAGAGTTGAGCAGACAAGGCGTTTGTCCAAACTTCGATGGCCTTCGGGAAGCTTTCTTTTCTGCTGCTGCTCTGTATTGAAAAAGTTTTGCGGTTTTCGAAGCAGGCTCGGCTTAGCTTAGCTGGTTGGAACTTGCTATGGAAGATAAAAAAGATGAAAATAGCACAAGAGCGGGCGAAATTCTATTAAAAATGAGGAAACCGCGCAAGCGAGACGTAAAGAAGGAAAAAGAGGCGGTGGCAGATTGGCGAAGCGGGGCGGCTAGCGATGAAAAGGTGGGCGGTAAGCGCAGTGAAGCAATAGATAGCAAGACAGAGGGCAACTATGGGCCATGTATCGTGGGGAGCAGTAACCGGCGGAAGGCTGTAGTGGTAGGTGTACCTTCAGCGCTTGTGGATGCTGTGGATATGATATTTGATGGTGGTATCTGGCTATGGATAGTGGCGGAGGAAAGATGAGATTGATGGGCTGGCTGGTTGCTGACTGCTGGCTGCTGGCTGCTGACTGCTTGTGCCCAGATTGTATGGTGGAACACAAAAGAAACGGCACTCTGGCTTGGAGAGGTCCTGGACGCTTCTCGAGAGGGTAACTCATCGGCGAGGGCCCTTGCATCCGCGCCTATGGAGTGTGCGCCACGGCGCATCAGGATGATCTAAAAGATTACAATGGCTGTGGTTGTATCTGGCGCTACACAAGACAAATGATATCACCATCATTATTATCGCTATTGTTGCTATGATTACTGTCATGTCACAAGCCGCGGTTAATCGACACCGAAACTAATAGCCGCCGCCTGCCATCTCCATCTCCCCTTGCCACCGCAACTCGATCGCTCGCTTGTCCTCCGCCGCCATCGTCTGCTCGCATTGGCGGATGAAACTGGGCTTGTAGTGAGCGAAGAAGAACCAGTCAAACATGTTGGCTCGACACAGCGGACAGGTATAGTGTGCTAGCTGAGAGCCTAGTGGGAATGTCAGCGCTTTCCGTTTGAGCTGAGCATGTTCTCGGAAGAGCCACTGGCGGATGCACTCGTCGTGGAACACATGGCCACATGGCAACTTCCTAACCAGGACAAGCTCGTTGCTGGCTTCCCTGCTGGCGCTCGCGCCGCACCATCCATCGAAGCAAATGCTGCATTCGCGGTCCTCCTGTTGCCATTGCCGCTGCCGCTGCCGCTGCTCTTGCCCCTGGGGCTCTTGGGGCTCTTGCAATTGCTGTTGTTGGGCTGCCGCTGGCCGCTCTCTGGCAGCGGCGCTACCTGCCGCAGCGCCCTGCAGCACGCCGCTGTACCCTCCCTTGCAGTTGCCGCGGCAATCACAAGCACAATAGCAGTTTGCTTCGCTATCGCTATCGCTATCGCCTTCGCCAGAAACCAAGAGGATCTTGGTGCCGTTTATCTCGATCTCTGTCTCTGTCTCTGGGCTCCTGCTTGGCGTATTTCCATCTTCGCAAGCGTTAGCTGGCGGCACCGCAAGGTCAAAGATTGTTTCCCAATTGGCGAAAATCGTCCACTCGTCTACCAGTACCTTCATCGCTATATCCTCAATGGTCCGTAGCTTTGGTTGCGGCGGCCTCTTCTTGTTTTTTTGTCCGTGTCCGCGCAGAGTCTCCGGAGTCGCGCTGCTAAACCTGTATCGTAGTCGGCGCTTAGCGCGGTGGCGGTGGTGGCGCCGGTGGTGGCGGCTAGTCTTTTTCGCCTCAGTAGCAGCACTTGCAGTTGTAGTGGTGTTCGGGCCACTGGCTCTGCGAAACCCGCTCAATCTCGCGAGTAGCACCGAGATCGCATTGCTGATCATCGTCGGCCTTGTTTCGATATATATGGCCGCGCAAGGACTATGGTGTAGTGTTCGTATCGAGCAAGCTGCTTTGTGAGATGCGCCCTACCAGCGGCGGTTTTCATTGGCCGCAGGATATCCATAGGTTGTGGTTTGGGCAAGGGCTGTCAGAGAACTGCACAGCGCGGATCCGCAGGCTGTTTTAAAGGACGTCGGCATGTTGAGCAGCCTGTTTTTCTGGCCCATGGCCCATGGCACATGGCACATGGCACATGGCGTATGGCGTGTGAGCGCTAAGCTGCCGCTAGGCTGCCGCTGACGCGAGAGATGCTACTGAGGACTCACTTTTATAGATACGTCGGTCGTGACTGCTTCAGCATGCTGTCTTTGGCTGACGCTAGCCGTGACGTTGGTCACGGCGCATGCTACAGTAGAAAAGGTGCCCGTCATTTACTAGCGGCCCACAGCTATACAGCCAGCAGCCTGTACCGGCCCGGCCGCCTGTCAAGGTTCCGCATGTGAGAGATTGCCCCGACCGGAGATCAAAGCATCCTCAAGACCACCAGTGAGGTGTATAGCACACTGGCATACATACTCCTAGCTGTCTGTAAACCGGGAAGATGGCGCGCTTCCGCCGGGCCCAACTGCAGGAACATGCTCTTCTGCTTCATCGCAATGGTGATCGCGGACTACTGGCTGCGAACGCAGCAGCGTGTATACCACCAGCCGCCGCCGGATGCAAAAGCAATCTCCGCCGATTTGAAAGAAGCCCTAGGCTTATTATTTCAAACGCACGTCCACATATGTAGATAAGCTTTTCGGGGTCCGCAGCGGCGTCTTCTGTGTTTGTATTTATATTTACAATGGCAACAATAAATATAACAAGCTTGTGTTTCGAGCCCGGTATAGAGACACAATGTTCACGGTCCTCCTTTCGCAGGCGCAGAAGGGTCCGGTGCAGCTCCCGGCCTGCTTGCCTCGCTTACGCCAAAGTTGGCTAGCTAGTGTTGCGGCCAGCCTCGATCTTGTTGTCGATCAGTCAGGTCTGAGTCCGTGGCTGTCGCTCGCTTCGACCGAAGCTGCCTCGGCGCACCGCCAAAGCTTGTGTCTAGAAAAAAAAAATGCCTTGAGGCACTCTTTCCAGTTGATAGGGCGTAGTATTTTTGAAAAGCGATTTAAATATTCGATGTAAAGAAAAAAAGATAGTACTCGTATAAACGTCAAGCAAAATTAAATCCGTCTCAACTAAAACTAAGTCAATCCAAAGTGGTCGAGCAGCCCCAATTTACGAGCCAGTGGGGCAACCAAGCCCTGCAGCTTTCCTGCAGGGAACAACCCCGATCTCCTAAATTTCGCTACCTGCAACAGCGCTTAAAAAACACGAAACAACAGCAGCAATCAGAGCATCAGACGATGGGCAGAGTGGCTGGATTGGCTGAGTTGTCTGCTTTGTTTGTTTGTTTATTTGTTTATTTGTTTGTCTGTCTGTTTGTCTGTTGTTTCAAATTTGGCTAGCGTGGGGAGATTTAGTTCTGCCAAAGAGCTTATTTAGTTCATCAGCGCTTAGTGACTGTGGCCAACGGCGGAGGCGATTCCAATGACGCCAAGTCAACATACTTGGCAACTCCAAGATCGTCCTTGAATTTATCGTCGCTAAAGAAACATCGTTAGTACTTGTGGCGAAGCTACACACTCGGAAACTAAGTAAATCAAATGCTTACCTTAACTTCAAGATTTGATGAAATGACCAATCAAACAAAATCCCGTAAAGCGACAAAGTAGAAAATGCCGGCCATAGCGCATCAACAAAATAAATTGCTGTATTTTCATTACTTTGCCATAATAAATAGTCACTTAATCTGTAGTGTCCGCTGGTACGGACCAATATATCTAGATGTCTGGTTTCCGCTCCGTAATAAAATTCATCACTAATAGTCTTGGGAGTGATTTCTTCTGCCAGTCCATTATCTTTGTCAGCTCCAGCTTCGCTGTTTTCGAGATCATTTTCATGCTCCTTTTGACTTTCTTTTTCAGGAATTGGTTTGGCAGATTTGGCGGACTTGGAAGGTTCTTGGCTGCTGTCGCCATTAGCTATTGCTTTTGGTCTTGATTTAGCGGCTGGCTTAGCCTTTGCATTATCTTCGGCTTTGACTTTAGCGCCGATTGCAATGTTTTGAATCGAATGATGAATCTCGTCTCTTGAAGTATATGGGGCGCAAATGTTCAAGGTCCCACTATTGTTTAAGTGTGAATGTTAGTATAAATGAATTCAAAGGCGCTCAGCCTTTTTTTTTTTTTTTTTTTTTTTTTTACTTTGTTACTCACCGTTTATAATCTTTAGTTTTCTCTTCAATTTCTTCAAGGTCCTTAAGAATATCATCAGGAACCATGGTTCTGTTGCCAATCAATCTGATCCGAATTTGACTCAAATCAAAAAGGCTGCTATAAAGAAGCAAAAGTCATGCTTAGTTAGTATATGCTCTCTTACAAAGAAAAATAAAGTAAGATAAATTAAAATAAAAATAGCCCAAAAGATACAGAAGTAACTATACTCTTTGTTATCCGGAAGATCTCTTAACCTATCCCGCAAAAGTTGGAATAATGTGTTGACTTCTTCTTGTGATCGATTAAAATTTTCGATTGAAAATGCGTAAACTGAGACTTCTTCAATTTTGAGAGCGTAACAGGCAGATAAAACCTAGATGCTCAAAGTTAGTAAGTAAACTAAAATGCAGTAAAATGGGAAATGCCGAATCTTAAAAATAAGACTTAGACTATCCAAAAAATCAAATAGCACAGATGCAGAACAGTTACTCACCGAAACTAAGTTTCTAGCCCCTGAGGAATGGCCAGCTTCTAATGGCAACTTATTATTCTTAGCATATCTTCGATTCCCATCCATTATAAAAGCAACATGTTTAGGAACAGGTCCAGTTCTTAATGCTGCTTTGAAGACAGAGTCAGCAAAAAGTGTTGCTTGTTTAATTCCGGGAAATGTTAAAATAAAAGCTAAGGCGCTGTTCATGATTGTGAGTGATAGTTGATGTTGAGCTTTGGCGGCTGTTGTGATCCTTGGTTTTCTTTTTCATAAACGCTCAGCAATAAACCTTGGAGAAGTTCTTGACATCAGCTAAACTGGAGGTACAAATATATTTATATGGGTTTTTGTTGAACAAACAAGCAAGCAGGCAGTACCAATAACAAGGGCTTGTTATTGATCAAAAAAAAAAAAAAAAAAAAAAAAAAAAAGACAAGACCGTAGAGTATATACGCGTATGCTTCCCATTAATTAATTGCACCGGGAGATGCAAGCTATTCCAGCATACATGTTCCTGCATAAACACAATTATGGAGAGATAATGTCTTTTTATGTATATATATTTCGCTTTTTTTCTACTTAGTCGAAAAAAGGTAAATGATTGTACAATGCTAAATTTATGAAATGTATTCTATGCGTTGAGATGGAAAAAAAGGCATGACTATACTGTAAGCCAATAAAAACACTAAATACTAATCTACTGATGCAACCAGTTAATAAGATGGAAAAAGAAAGGCCAACTCCTATCTCTTACTATTCTGTCTAATAACATCTCTTTTTCTTCTCTTGAAACTTTTCATCAATTCCACTCGTTGTTCCTCAAAGACTTTTGGCCAACTAGCAATCAGTTCGTAATTATCATTATTCTTAGAACTATAAGATAATAATTTATTCAACTGAGTTTGAGCCACCAAAAAAGGTGAGTCAAAATGAGGGAAAAATAAAGCTCTTTCTTCTTGAATGGTAACTGGTACTGTACTTTTATCTGCTGCTGTTGCTGCTGCTGTTGCTGTTGTAGGTGTTGTCGAGGATGTTGTTGCTGCTGGGGCTGGCGGTATTACTGGTACATCATCTTCATCTTCTAAATCTGAGTCTTGCAAACGGAAAGCGAATCCGCCTTCATTGTCACCATCTTCTCCATTTCCAGTGATAGCGGTGGCCGTAGCCAGCTGACTGCCTGTATTGAAAAGTGATTTGAGCACCTCTGAAGATCCAGGCTCAGCCATCTCCACATCTTCATCATACTTGATATCATTGGAATTGAAGGCTTCCTCCGCTTCTTCTTCATCTTCATCATCAAAGTTCGATGCAAAATTGTGTGATTCGGCTTCATAATCGAATTTTTCTCTTGCTGATTCCAACTTTTCTTTTCTATCTTCGTTATAATCGAATTCAATTGGTTTATCAAAATCGTAAGCACTGAGGAAATCATCCAAGACTGATTTGATCTTAAGCTTTTCTTTTTCAAGTGACTTTCCATTAAGCTCAACTATATCTTCATGTGCTGGTGGGGCCTCGCCATCTCCACGAGAAACCAAATTATTGATATTTTTCTTCTTAGACTTGATCACCTCCACGATATGGTTATTACCATCTTTCCAAACCCCATTAGCAAACTTGAACACCAAGTCGGTCCGATGTTTATTCTTATCATACCCCCATAATTTTTGCTTGAAATTCGGCCTTATTATTCTAGTTTTCTTTTCATATCTTCGAGTATGAGAATTGAATACAGGGAATCTTACTCTATATGTAATATCATTAATGTTTAGTTTTTTCTTGGAATTTGGTTTAACACGCGGCGTTTTCCTTACTCCACCTTCAATCACAGTCAAATAACTGCGTAATCTTCTTATTTTGTTCTCTGTCCCATAAGTACGATGAAATAAAGTGGTTGTCCGTTTAGCCTGCTGAATAGCGTTTTCCTTCTCTGCTTTCTGTTCATCTTCCACGATTTGATCCAAGTTACGTTGTTTAACCTCGTTGAATGATGGCTTAGCCTTTTCAATTTTCAATGAACTGTTCATGAATTTCACTTTATGCAAAGCGCTAAGCAATTTTTTCAAATTTGCGTCAGAAATTTTGATGTTGACATATCCGAAATAATTCACATCTTGAAAAGTTTCTTTGCATCTTAATTCTATAGGAGTGGCAAGGTCTCCGTATTTGGCAATCCTGGATTCTAAAGCATTCATGTTTTCTGAGAGCTGTTTGGAGATGTTGCCTACGTAGAGTCTGACATTTTGAAGCTCCTCAGTGGTAGTCGTGGTGGGCTCCGGCATCATCAAATGTAGTAATATTTCGGCTTTTCACTCTGATATACTATGAAGTAATAACGCTAATATATGAGTGCAAAAAATGAAACGTTATCCACTACTCTTCAGCATCCAGTATTACCTTCCATATAATATACATCACACACACCAAGGATCCATCCACCCATCCATCTATCGCTTAATCTAAAAGGGAAAAAAAAAAAATTTTTTTAGTACTGCTGACCACACGCTCACAACCCACATCAATAGATCCGTATCAGTGGCACCCAACAGATTAAAAAAATAAAAAGTGCCACACGGGGAAATCAAGAATTTTTAGATAATCTTAATATTTGCCGATAATTAACTAAAACAAACTACCCCAAAACTGCAATCATTTCATCCAAACTCGGCTCACTAGGTGATTGGTCTTCGATTGCTACTTGCATTGTCTGGGTTTATTATTTGAGACTGATTCAGAATCATCACACAGACCGCAAAAACACGACGCGTGTATTCGTTTTTCAAAAAAAATTTCTTTCATTGGCGTCAAAATAAAAAAATATCAATAATTCCAACATGGCGTCCAGCGACTATTACGACATAAATGACATAGCGGCAGAGGGAGAAGTAAGTTGAGACGTTGAGCCTTGTAGAGCCTTACTTTGCTTTTAGTTCGAAATGATACTAATTTAACGAAAACAGAGAATCCCTTGCAAGTTCAATATTGACGTTATGGGTCTTGGATATCTAGAAGAAAGTGGTAGCAAGAATGTGAGTAGTTTTGGTGCAATTACTGTGACCGCCTCTGCATTTTTCTTTTTTTTTTTTTTTGTTCCTCAACTTTGACAACTAACTTCCATTCAGATCAAAGAGAACACGAAGCTAGAATTGCCAGTATGGTTGGCGGGAATCTTGTCCGGGATTCCCATAATGACGGAGGATGGCGAAGAAGTGCGGCTTGTTGACCTAATCAAACCCGACGCGTTCAACAAAAAGATAATGAACTCGATCAAATCGAACAGTGTTAACATTGCCATTAGATCAGTACTTACTAACTACTACCGCTTGGCGGAAAAGTGGGGGTTTTGGTTCCAAGATGAAGAATTCATCGAAGTTATTCAACAAATGCTCAAGGAAAGAAGCGTGGTAATCAACGACTACTCTTTTAACATTAACGGTAGCAGCAATAATAACGAGGAGATCAATAAGTTTGTGCACGGATTGGACGAGATGGAAAAAGAGCTTTTAAAGGCTTGCATTGTTTCGCATAAAGACGCAAAGAATTGGTTGGTTAACTGACTGAAAAGATGCAGCATTTCAGTATTTCAAAGGTGTCGCTGAAGAGCCACCTGGTAGTAGCGGTGCCTGAGACACGATGTCTGAGTGACAAGTTTTGCCGGAATACGTATTCCGTTACGCTGTCTGGGCTGCTGTGTAGATACTGTTTTCAGGAGCAGAGTGCCAAGCTAATAGCTTTTCTATGCGACAGCTGCTCAAACAGGCCTAGGAATACGGCTTCAGCTGTCAAGGCAGGATACAGTTCAGCTGGCTAAGCTTCTGCGTCAGATAACACACCCGTTGGAAAGATGCCATTTAGCACACAGTGCTGGATGTGGGTTTCATTTTTTTTTTTGTTTTGCTCTATACACACACGCTGAAATACAATTTGCCTCTGCATGCTATTATATGCTCTGTTCATGACGTATCTACAAAATCTATACTGTGTTTCACTGCAGACATACGCTTCCGTTATATACAGTCTGCTGTGTTGTGCTCTGCGCTTGCTGCGCTTGCTGCGCTTGCTGCACTTGCTGCACTTGCTGCACTTGCTGCGCTACGCTGTGCTGCGCTACGCTGTGATGCGTTTCTCTGCGCTATCCTGCGTTTCTCTGCGCTGCTCTGCGCTTCTATTGGGTTTTGCTGATACCCACCGCGGCGCACCGCGGAGTGTCGGGACAGCTCTGCGGTATTATGAGCCTTATTAAAGCAGTGTCGGTTTTGTTGTATGGCTGCTGTATGTGTCTATATGCGTGGCGATGCGCTATACTACATCAGCATGCGTCGATGGAGTGCTGCTACCAATTGTGTTGTTGACACTTAAAGGCAATTGTCTTAGTTTGTGCATGGTTTGAGTGGAAGAGTGTGTGGCTGTTGATCTTTATTTCAGCGCCGTTTGCCTTTTAGCTCTAGCGTCGCCCCAGGGCTGTTTCATTGCCATGGCTTGAGCTTAAAATGGCTACAGATAATGTCTGTCTCTCTGTCTGTTTCGCGTTGCACGATGAAAGCGCCCCGCTTTATTAATAATCAGTGCTTGCCCAACTCTGCCCAACTCTACCCAGCTCTACCCAGCTCTACCCAGCTCTGCTGAGCTCTGCTAAACTCGGTTGCAGCAGGTCAGATTTTGCAAACTAGGCTGCCTTGAAGGGACGGCATTGCTTCTTATTGATAGCATACAATGCCAGCAATCTTGAAACAATGGTCTATCTCGAAAAATGGAAGTCGTTGCTGTGCACCTTTGCTGCTGTTTTCTGCCGTAGTCGTCCCTGTGTCCAACAGATTAGAGTACAAGGTTTGCATGAACCCTGGCGAGCGCGAGCGCACCCGTTCAACAGTCTGTATCGTGAGAAACTTCTCCTTCTTGTAGTGGCTTTGAGCTCTAATTATTCGTGCATCTTGAGCTTTTGGATAACAAGGAGTATGCATGTTACTCTGTAAATAATCTATGAAAAAGAAAACTTACATCAAAATCCGTATTACAACACTCGCTTGAGTGGCCAACCACTGGTCATGGCACTCTGCATCGTGGAACTCTGCGCCTGCGCACGGACAAAAACACACACACACTAAAAAAAAAAAAAAAAATAATTGAAGCTCAGCAAAAACAGAAAACAAAAAATAAAAAAATTTAATGAACACTAATCCCGACCGCCCTCCATTTCTATGCCCCATCCTTTGCAACTAGAGCTCCCTCTTCTGAAACATTCAAACATTCATTTCCAGCTACAACTGCGCTCTGTTGTATCGCTGCACTATCTGTGTTCATTGGGGTTCATTCAGCCTTGTGCCAATGTCCTACTACAACGACAATACTCACAGCAACAACTCGCACTCGCATTCGCACTACCCTTTTGCAAACAATGATCCTACTTCATCATTCCCTCAAAATCTTCCAGTGCCGGTAAGCGCCAGCCCTGGAGAAAACAACATTGCTCTCACCGTGCTCTCCCAACCTTCCAACCCGCCACAAACACTCGCTAATCCAATAGGTTTCAATGTCAGTAGGACCGTATCTTCAGCAGCAACCATGGAAGCTTCAATGCGTTTGAACAAGCGAAAAAGAAGAAAACATAAAAACTCCCATAACGGCTGCTCAATGTGTAAAAAGAGAAAAGTGCGGTGTGATGAGACTTTGCCCAAATGTATCAACTGCCGGAAAATGAACCTACGGTGTCCTTATTTGGAACTATCTCCCAAAGACATTGAACGGATAAAAAAACAACAAGTTGCTGAAGAGAAAGCTCGCATGGTTTTGCTATTCAACCAATATTACAACACGGATGCCAACACCACCGTTAATAATGAAAATGCTAGTAATCTCAATACCAGCGCTAACCATTCAGCTCCTCCTCATCTTCCTCCAATTCTCGGTAACTCTCAGCAACAGCTGCCTTTGACCATTCTGCCGGTATCTCACTCGGTATATCACCATCATCACCACCAGCAGCAGCAGCAGCAGCAGCAGCATCATCATCATCACCCACAGCATCATCAGCCTCCTCAAAACATGCCACAAAATTCTTCTTCTTCCTCTTCTTCTTCCCCTCCTCCTCCTCATTCTCATCACCATCCGCCTCTTCCTCATCCGCTTCCTCATCCTCATCCTCATTCTCATCCTCCTCCTCCTCCTCCTCCTCATGACTTACATCTCTCAACTCCTGTTCCTTACCACATGAACGCACTTAATACTACCCATAGCATTTCACTATCCAGTCCTCATCATCCAGCTTCTGTGTCGCCGCAGATTGCGAATCCCCCGCAGCCTGGTTTCCAAGGACATCCTCAATACATACTGCCTCAGCCACTGCCTCATTCTCAAAATTTCCCTGTGCATTACCCTCACCATCCCCATCCCCATCCTCCTCCCCATCCTCATCCTCATCCTCAAAATACATTATATCCAGCCCATGTTTCCCATACAAATGGGTACTCTACTACTTCTCTTAGCTCCTTAGTTGCTAATCCGATTAGCAAAGATACTTCAGAACTTCCTTCCCCTTATAAAAGCTTGCTGTTTAGCGAAGGAAACCCAAGCTTTACTAATAATAACCATTTCATATACAATGAGGACACGCATGCTAATTCCCAGTACGACGCACAGAGTATAAGCGGGAGTGAAAGTACCAGCGTGGACAATGAATCAATGACCATTCATAATGACTTCAAAACTACTTTTGAATCATCTAAAGTTGGCAAACCATTGCCATGTGCTGAACAAGTATTGGCTAAGTTCTCCGTATTAGACCACAGAAAAAAGAAAGAGAATAGCTTTCTCCACTATTTATTGCAAGATTATGATCTGAATTTGGAGCCAATTCTCACTGAGACTTATACATCAAGCTTCCATTCCGTTTACAATAGCGCATGGATATTTAGTATGATCGAATCGATAAAGTCTACAATCTCCAATTCCAACTCAAAAGTACTATCGCATCATCCAGATGGCTCTAGCGCTGGCGAAGTACTAGTTTATATTTGTCTACATTTTGCGTCTTTCTTAATTAACTTGAAAAGTAAGCGCTCTGGTATAGCAAAGCCAAAAAAATTGGACTATTTGGGGAAAGTTTACTATGGCAACTCATTAAAGCTTTTGCGCATACGTGCATTTGAAAAACTTAGCTTCCTCAACCCGCATACTCCTATAGATGAGTTGAAAGCACTTTTAAATGAAGTTATCCTTTCGATGACTTTCTTACCTTTTGCTGTATTGTGCGAAGAAGGTAATGCCTCTTCATACATCCATTCTTTGAAATCCGGAGTTGGCTTATTGATTGAATTAATTCATAAGAAGGAGCTAAATGACAAGGTTAATGTCATGAACATCACCAGCGCAAAATTTTTATTTGATAATTACAGTTATTCTCTCAGGTTCCAAAGAATACATCAGTATGATTCGGCCGTTTTGGATGAATTTTTGCTGCTATTAGTAGTTTTTAAAAAACTTGCATCTAACTATTTCAAGCAATACAACTTTGGCGTAGAGTCTAAGACGTCAAAATGGTTTTGGGACACTTATACAGCTTTGCTGGAATTTGCAACCACACTCAAAGTTGAATTAGCAAAGATAAAGGGAACTATTTATCCAATCTCTATATATTTCTCTATTGTGAAAGATTGGTGTATGCTGGCTCCATTGGAAACGCTTATTGGAAATAATCTGGACAATGGTGATAATAGCATGTTTTCTGGTATTCTAAAAGAAGTCCTATTTTTATTCTACAGAGCTTTTTCCATCACTCTAGGTAATCTATTCCCAAAAATCAAGTACTACTTTTATACCGGTTTCAGCATTGCAGATAGCACATTTTCTTGGGATCCACGAATTTTTGATGAACGTTTTGATAGTTTTTTCATTACAAGCAAAAATCTAGAAAATGCAAATGATAGGAGGGTACATCTATCACTTGAAGAAGAAAAGCAATTTGGAAATAGAGTATCATTAAAAGATATCTCGATATATTTAATTAGGATAACTTCTTTCTTTCAAAACAGATTGAATATTTGGATAGATGTTTGTCTCAATATGGACTTTGCGGACACTTTCAACAAAGTAGCTGGTATCTCTGAAGTTCCAATTTTAAAGTTTTACAATAAAAGAATACAGTTGGTGAATTATCCACACTTTAAAACTCTTTCTGATATGGATAGTTATTTTGATCAAAATGAGCTTAGTTATAAGGCCCTAACGCCTGAACAAATCACTGCTAATAAAAATTTCTTGAAACAGCTCCTCACTTATCAAGGATCGAGTTTTGGATACTACACTAATGAGCATCATGATGAATGGTTTGATCATCGTACGTTTGATCTTGATACAAAAATGTCAAGCCAAGATTTTTGTCCAGCAAAATACTTATACAAATCGGAATCTGAACACAGCAGTGAAAACACTGTCAGTGAAAACAGTGTCAGTGAAAAAGTTATTCAAATGTATGAATCTTTGTGTAAACACAAATTCAAACGATCAAAAAGACCGTTTTTGCTAAAATTCACCAAGGAAGATTTATGGACTTTGTACAACGATAAAGAAAAGATTCTTGTGTCACTGGAAGAGCCATCACTAGGAGTTTAGAAAGAATGATTTGGGAGCTTGTTGCCTGCTATTATTATAGAAGACCAGCTAAAAACGTTATATTTTACCACTGTGCTTTACTTACTTTTTTTTTCCAATTTTTTATGATCACTATTAATGCTGTTGAATTTGTGTTTGCTTTTTTCTTCTATTATCAATATTATTATTACCAGTCTGTTATTTTTGTCACTGTTGATAATTTTTAACAAGTTATCTTCAAAGTGCATGCATTTCATTATATATATATGTCTTTCCGCGGGGGTTTTGATTTCTAGTCATTTGTTTATTATTATTCATTTAATTTTAATGCTTTCTACAGCGATTTCTTGCTAATATTATTACTATTATCATTTAATTATTTTGTCTTTTCAGAAGTTTTATTTACTTTTTTTTTGATATTTTTTAACTTTTCTTTGAATTTGCTTCTCTCAGCAGAAGAAATAAAAAGTTTTCTTAGTTAGTCGATTACATCTGTTTTTTGTTTTGTTTTATTATTATTTTTTTTTTTTTTTTGTTTGGCTTTTTTTCCATCTTCTGCTAAGTGAGAGTTTCAAACAATCGTCCAGACATATTCCGTTTGACTAATATTAAGTCCTACCTCATTATAATGAGCTCATAAACACCCGTGTGCACATTCTAGCTACTACACGTCCATAGAGAATGTACAATCCACTTGGGTGCTATATAGTCAAATCCATTCATCAAGCCATTGCCTATTATAAAATAGATGATAACACCTTAATGACTTTTCTTTGTTTGCAACACGTAAATGGAAATTTTAACAAACCTAAAGAGAGCCAATATATCTATATATGGAATATAAAAGCTACCAAGATTTGTAAACAATCAATAAATGCACAGGGAAAAGCAATGCACTCTTATATGTATATATACTGTAAATGGCGAATTAATAACGTATTTTTGTCCAACTTGCGTCTTCTTGTAGATACCTATGACCTGTCCGCCTATATGCGAAATAGCAGTTCATTACTTTGCAATCCAAATGCATATTCAATTTCATCTTATTTAGTTGTTATGATTTTCAAAAGCCGAATGCGGTCTATGTCTGTAAACATATTTCAACGCGGTGTGTTGCAAGATGGCGCAAGATGTTTTAACCACGGTAGATACATTACCTTAACTAGAAACTTTACAATGCATGCATAAACTCTATCGATGCAAAAAGGAAAAAATCAGATCAGCGTAACTCGAAATCAAAAAGCAGAGAGATTTTTGAAAAAAAAAAAAAATTTCAATTAGGGCCACAGCAGTATAATTCACAAAAAAATACCTGTCTTTACTGATAGCAGATAAACAAGCGGAGTTTATTGTAACAATAAAATTAAATCAATTAAAGATGAGCTCTGGTCAATGTCAAACAAAGGTATAAAAAAAAAAAAAACTTAGTTTTTCTTGGCTTTCTTTGCTTATCCAAAACTTTAACGTTTTAATGTTTCTCCACGCAGTAGTATGCAGTCGGGTAAAAATGTTACAGTAGCTTTCCTACTTCGACTCGTCTACACAGTAGTAAAAAAAGAGGTTTTTGTATTATGTATTACAGTGATCTTGTATTCTGATTTGAGCTAATACTTATTATTATGTTTCTGTCTTCTTCAATATTATATTTACCCCGCTTTTTGTCTCTAGTTTTAAATCAGGTCAAATAACACAAAGTAACTATTGAATTATAAATATTAAATTGGTAGATCGCTATCAAAGCTCAACAAATTCGATAGTCAACAACCATATTTTTTTTTTCACACGCAAGATCGATTCACTAACTATATATAGTTAATTAAAATTATAATCTTATAGACTTACAATATAGTATAGGGGAATATATAACAATATTGTAAGAACCATATATAAATAATAATCGGACTGAATACAATACACATTATGACGAACATTGAGTTCTAAAATAAAACCATCAATGGATACTCTGAAGATAATATGACGTAATGAACATATTTTATAATCAATTATAGAATTTCATCTGCTACTATTTATAGATCAACACTAATATGTATTATTCAGTCTGATCAGTATTTATACATGGTCCAACCCAATATTCTTATATATTTATTATTAGTTAGTTATTGTTGGATTTATACCAATTAACATCTTTCATACCGTCCAATTGGTATAATCTCCTTTTTGGTAAACTGCCTTTTTGGTAAACTGCCTTTTGCGGCCGAGAACATTTGAGCGCATGCCTAGTTGCTAAGGAGGACAACCTCAGGTATGGGTAGCAGATATAGTCACTATACTCCGACAGTTATATTTGAAAATACAAGGCTTTTACATCCTAAAACATGAACCCTGAGATGTCAGTATTCCGTAACATTAGCATTGAGCCATCCATAGTAGTGAATGTGCGTTCTGTAGCCACATAGAGGAATCTTGCAAGTATCAGATAAGGCCATTCCGTGACTGTATCTCTCGATTTGTTAGTCTATAACTCAATATTCTTAATGAATCCATATAGTTAAATCTTTAAAGTAATCAAAATCTGCCCTTATGGCCAAGTTGGTAAGGCGCTACACTAGTAATGTAGCGATCCTCAGTTCGAATCTGAGTGAGGGCATTTTTTGCAAGAACTCCTTCTTTGTTGGAAGTTTGTCGTGGTTTATTTTTACTTTATTTTCTTTACATTCCCTTCCAAAGGAAATTAGACAGTTTCTTAATATTATCAGTTTGGTTGTTATTTTTTATCATCTATTGCCACCTATGCTACCGAGGCATGGAAACGCATACATGTGGGAGTTGTACTTGGGAACTAAAAAACAACGTGGCTGCTTAAACGTGGCTGCTTAAACGTGGCTGCTTAAACGTGCGCCACTATGCAACTATATGAGGTACCGCATATTGTGTCTCATTAGAGCCCTTCAATGCTTTTGTACCTGCGATAAGTCAAGTACTAAGTGCTTAATACTCAAAGAAAACAAAAAACCTTGGATATGCTTTTTGAAGCCGCATCTCTTGTAGGAACCGTGCTTCTTACTTCAATCAGTCAAGATAATTAAGTATTGCTGATCAGTATCTATTATCGAGAAGAATACCTCTTTTTTTTCTCATGGGTAATACGAAAAGGGCAATCGCGGCACAAATTTCAGCTTTGTCACAATGCGCAAAGATAAAGTTTTGTTTACATTTTGTTTTTTTGAATTCGTCGATCTATAACCAGACAATGTGATATTTAAATTAGCATACTCTGCCTACACATATAGGGAGAAATAGGTCTCCTTGTTGTGTTGTTTAAAAAGAGAAAAGTATAAATACTCGAGAATATGCACTCCGATGGTTCCAAATATTGAAGGAATGCTGTAACATATCTACAAAATATCAAAGCTATAACAAATTACAATGTTTACAACTACTATCGCATACGCTGCTCTTTTATCCATTGCCCTGGCTTCTCCCACCTTTCAGCAATCACTTTTCAAGAGAGATTTGGATCTAAGCTTATCCTCAACCTCATGCTCATCATCCGAGTTATCTTGCGGCAGCAGCAGTGACTCACTCAGCAAGAGAGCCAGTAGTTCATGCTGCGTTGAAGCTGAAGGTCTTATTTTACAAACACAGTTTTGGGACACTGATGTTTCGGGGTCTCCTTCTGACTCCTGGACTATTCACGGCTTGTGGCCTGACAAATGTGATGGATCTTATGACAGCAATTGTGGCTATTCTGACACAGTCAGCAGTGTGTCAGACGTTTTACTGGATGCTGGTGAAGATGATTTGGTGAGCTATATGGAACAATACTGGCTCAATGATGGTGGATCATCCCAAACTTTATGGAACCATGAATACAACAAACATGGTACATGTATGTCAACATTGGGATCTAGCTGCTTAAGTTCTTCTGACAGTGTAGTGAACTGGGCAAAGTTAACTGTGAAAACTTTCCAAGGCTTGCCAACATACCAATGGTTAAAGGAAGCCGGTATCACACCTTCTGATAGCAAAGAGTACTCTGCAGATGATATTTCTAGTGCTTTGAAGGAAAAATTTGGTAAGGAAGTTTACATTGGTTGCAAGAGTGGCGCTTTGAACCAGGTTTGGTATTTCCACAAAGTAAAGGGATCTCTATTGAATGATGATTTGGTCAAAATTGATTCTGTCTCCAAGTCTTCTTGCTCTGGTAGCGTTAAATACTTGCCGAAATCTCAAAGTTGAACTTTAATGAGACAGCATACATTTTACTTTTTAATTTTTGTTATCTAGACACCCAATAAGTAATTATTGAGCTTAATGAACAGCTTTTCGATATTTACCTAGCAAAAAATATAAATTATGAATCATATCACGGTATTGCAGTAATTTTATGTTCACAAAAGCATACTCTCTCAATGCTTGGTGGAAGCCACGTACTCACTGAACTTACTGCATGCAAAATATTCTAACTACGAGCCCAAAACACTGACCCTAAAATAAATTTTAAAAACATGCGTATAGCATAAGTTACATCAGGTAGAAAAAATGTATATATCACCGGGAAAAAACCAACAAAAGAGAACAAGTAATACAAAATACCAACCAAAAGAAGAAACTAAAAAAAAAAAAAAAAAAAATAAAGAATGCAAACAAAGTATAACAATAAACCGAATAATTTCAAAATCAATACACATCATCCAAATCGTATAGAGTGTTCTTTAATACCAAAATATCGGTATTCAAACGTACAAAATCTCTGTTTTTGGAAGTTTTTGAAACAAATTCTGCGTCAATTTGCAATTGATGATCTCTTTTCACGCTTGAAGAAATAAAAGATAAACTTTCAGTTTCCACCATGCAGTCATATATAGCAGGATCAATCTCGTACTTATAATAAACACTATTCTTGTATTTTATTTTTTTAAAATCTGTGAAGTTGATTGGAAAATTTAAATTGCTTTTATTTACTAAGCATTGTTCATCTTCTCCCTTTAGAATGGACTTTCCACAGCAAAAATTTGTTAAAGACACCAAACTTATCTTCAATGATGTTAATATAAGGACTTCCGGATAAACGCAGTTTTCATTATACTCTTTTTTGTTGAGCATTGAATAAAGGTCTTGCGCAGAGTAAATGGAAATCAAAAATAAGCTAACTGACTCTGCTAGACTTTGGGGTGAGCAAATTACCCCTTTCGAAAATTTCTTGTTTTTCATTTTTGCATGAGAAAAGTCAACAGACAAAGTGAATGGACACTCAACATCAACAAATGGATTAAAGCCGCGTAAAGTGGGCGTGGAGCGTGTTCTAGTCACTCTATTGCTAAATCTTCTAATTGACAACATTTTTTTGTCACTTTGCATCGGTTTAGTGTTGAAAGTGCCTTCAAATACTGAGTTGTATTTGAAACTAAAAGAATTTTCGACGGCAGAAGGTGGCATGAAGGGATTGTGATTAAGGCTGAAGGAAGTAAACTGAGGGCTAGGTAAAAAGTTGAATAAACGTGAAGCACACATAGGGTGCTTAGCGTTTGGCCTCTCAAGAAGCGCTTCAATGGAATAATCTATTTTCGTGCTAGAGTTTGCTCCAACATACTTTAATACTGGAGGCAAATTGAATGATTTTTCTGTTTCAATGATTCCCGGTAGCTCAACTTTAAATGGTATAGCGTAAACACCATTAGTGAATGTATTGTTGACAATTATAAGTGTCGATTTGGAGTATATGTTTCTATTTTCACATGTCATAAAACAGCCTTTGGAATCTAGGAGTATCGTGGAGGATGTGACATTCAACACAACCGCTAAGCTTTTAACTTTAACCTTTTGCTTGGATTTTATTAGTACTTCTCCTTTAACAACGTCTTGGTTAGTGAAAAACAGTCTTTGGGATTGCGGGTTTTCTATTCGAATTGCAATCGAACAACCGTCAAGAAACTTGAACATCTTTATCTTGTACTTAGGTAAATTTGAAAGCTTATTCTTTTTATTGAGATTATAAACTGAAAGACGAAAGTCTATCATAAGCATAACTATGGAAAAATAGGGCTCCTCGGCCCTTTTAATATTTCTGTCACCATATACAATAAATGGTTCTTGACTGTTTTATGCTGTCATGCAATGTCCGCGGCACACAGTACGTAGACAGCCGTTTGTATCGATCTGCACAATCAGGCTGTATGCGACAACATATGGAATGTAGGTTTTTTTGTTTTACTTGCAGCCTCGGCCACCACAGTATCATACATCCACACAAACACTTCAAGGCTTCTTGTTGCTCATATCACCTTCAAAGGGGTAATAACAAGAAGAAAATGTCATTCTATCTCCTGAAAAATTAGCCAGATGTAGTTGCGGAACTTTACAAGAGACATATTAAGGGTCACAACTCCTAGTTTTTATTCAAAAGCGAATAAAGTGTCTCCCACATACTACGTTTTTAGCAACAGTTACTGCTTTTGGTTTGTTGAAGTTAAAAGTGACCCATTTGAAGTAACTATGTATCATAAGTGATAACTTATGCACTCGGGTCAAACAAAAGCAACTTGATAGAATGCCAGTTTATTCGAAAATTGGTGATTTTGTCAAACAAAAGCAACTTGATAGAATGCCAGTTTATTCGAAAATTGGTGATTTTATTGACCGAATGTCAAGTTAAACCTACCGACGACAGCTACCTCTCATATTAGTTACCTTTCAAAGAAGTTTAATGTTTAGCCGAAATGTTTCACAATATGACTTAAACGGTGACTTTAAAGAGGCTCATAGCAGAGGAGAAGGTATTGTCGGCAAACCTTTTCCTTCATGCGGTATCATGGTTGCAGGCTCGCTCACTGTTTCTGTCAGGAAAAAATATTTCAAAAGACACAAAATAAAAATTACATAGAAATACATTAGAGTGCATTTTGAAGTGGTCGAGCTCGGCAAATTCAAGAGTTTATATTTTATTACTGCGCTACGAACATCGTGCAACTATCAAAATTTTAAAACACCTTCAATCTTTGAAATCAGTTTTTGATGGTATTGGCGATAAAAAATCTGCTTTGCAGGGTTAAGAAATCAATTCTCGAGGGCACTAATGTTTTGCCGATCAGCACAATTTTGAATAGTTACCGCATTTGAAAAAAAAGCCGTGTAACATACGCAGAAGATACGAAAAAAGGGGCCGCGTCAAGCTCGACTGCAGTCACCATAACTTTGTTTTAGCTTTATTCGAAACTAATGTTAAAAAATGGTAATGCGAAAACAGATGTAAAGCATAGCTACATAGTCACAAAACAATCATAAAAAACCCAATTTACAGAAAAATGGCGCAGAAAATCTATTTAAACAACGAATAAAGCGACATAAGAAGTAAACGAAGAGAAATACATACAGGCCCTAGATAGCGAGCGCAGCAGAAAAGTGCCCGAAAATTATAAGCTTTGAAGTTCTTCCAGGTATATGATATAATGCAAAAAAAAAAAAAAAAAAAAAAAAAAGGAAAAAAAGAATGAAAAGAAATCAATGGCTGTTAATTACTAATATTAATACATAAACAGCTGGTTTCTAGGTCTATAAACTAGGCTAAAATAACGATATCTTTGTTCAAATTAAACTTTCTCGAAATTTTGCAGCCCTCGGAACGAATTTCTCCAAAAATCTGTAACTGATACTCCCTTTCAGCGTTACAGAATTGAAAAGAAGGTATGTCTGAATTAATTGGGCAATTGAATACGCTAGGATCCAATTCATATTGATAAACTGTTCTGCATTCCTTACTAACTTTTTCAAAAGCCAATAAGTCAACTTCGTGGATTATGTTTTTCAAGTTAAGTAGATCCTTTTGGGTGTGCTCTTCATTGATACCGGCAGTGGTATTACTCTTGGTTATGGCAGCTAATTTTATTGATAGCGAGGTAAGAAAGAACCTATCAAGACATTTTAATTGATTTTGATCAAAAGAAGTATCAGAAAGATTAATGACATCCTTGAATAAGTCGAATGGCGACAATGTAGATGACAAAAAAATTCTCATATGTTGTGCTAACTGGCCTTGATGTTTCAAGATTCCCTTTTCATCAAAGTTTTTATAAACATTCTGTAGAAAAAGCACAGAAACACACAAAGGGACATCATACTTACTTGTCTGTTTGAAATTAAAAAATGAGAGTCCTTTACTGTCAATACGTGGTTGGGAATTCAGCATTACGGATGACTGACCAGATGTATTGCTGGAAGAGGAAATTGTTCTGGAAAGGGTTTCAGGCTTGTAGTAGGAGTCAGTTGGGGAAGAAAACCCAGATTTTGGAGAATAGGCTGATAATGGTGACAAACTTTGCTTCAGAAAACTGGGTTTTATGAGTTTTGTAAGTTTTAATGAATGTTTTATATCATTGGTTTCAGAAGCGTTTTCCAAGCCACATTCATTGGGTTGCTTTTGAACTTTAAAGGGATAGTTCAAAACAAACTCTTTTATTGGTTTTGCAAAATTGTTATTATGGGTAAGTGAAAAACTTGAAAACAATGATGAAGGGATAAAATTGATTATCTGGGAGTCTATAATGTTTGCTTTAGACCCTGATCTTTCAAAAAAAGCTCTTATACCATATTGAATATCAACTGTTGAGGTACTACCTTTAAAACTAAATGTGGGAGGCAATCCATAACTAAGGCCTTCATTAGAGTCCATTGAACAGTTCGTGATTTTGCATGGCAAAACTAAGTCATCCCCTGGTATTTTGATCTTATATCTGTAAACATGATTTCCTGGTGACAAAAGATGATCAGATTTTGCTACAGTTTGGTCTTCTTTTATCAATATATCTTCCAACTTTACACAATAATGCTTTTCAGAATGTTGATATGTTTGACCCATTTTTTCTTGAGGTACTGTTACATCTGAAAGTCCATAAAAAATCACCCTGAGACATTTCAAATAGGTTCGAGTTTCTGACAGCACAGACACAGTACCTGTGATAATGTCATTGTTGGTATAAAAATGTTTTTCAACTGGTGGGTTAACATGTAGCAGTACAGTCACTTTTTTCTTGTTAGACCAAAGCATGTTCTGCCAACAATCGTTATTGAATTATTGTATTGAATTTAAGCCCGAAGATGTTCAGCTTGTTTTGAAACACATGAAATTTTTGTACAAGAAAGCGCCGCGAAATTTAAGCATAATAGGGTATGCCTTGCGAAAGGGGATGTGCAATTCGGTATATATAAAAGCAAATAATATTATTTTCAGTTTTAATGCGGTCAAGATTTTGGAAAAGATGTTGAAGCGAAACATTACATTATGTAGGAGCTGCCAAACTAAGTTTTCAAAGTATGTCAATGCGCAATGATGCATGATATGCAGTAGGCGATTTTGTTAGTAACGCAAGATAACGTCAGCTTAAGCATGACTTGGAGATAAATACAGTACCGCCAATCTCAATGGCAAGGCGCTGTTGGCCTATATTGACATAGCCTAACAAGCGAGGGCACTTAACACATGCTAGTACAATACAACTTATTGGGGAAATTTTCTCTAAAGATAATTGGCGTAGGAGCCCATCGAGAAGGTGGTGTAGGTTTTGAAAGGAACTGTCTGAATCAGATTTGTAGATAAGGCTGGTTTTATCACACCATAAGTGATGATACCTTACAATTCCTTTTTTAGACAAGATCTTGCAGATAACAGAGATTTTAATTAACATCTACTACCAACGATCTAAAGAATGAGATATAGATAGCCATGTTTTGTCAGCTTAAATAAATTGTCTTTTTTTATGTAAGATAAAAGACAGGCACAAAACCTACAAACGATTGATAGTCGAAACCTAGAAAAATTCTTTAACTTATGTTATATACTATTTTGAAAATTTAAATACAAAGAGCCCACGTAAAATCAAATATCCATAATTTTCACATGCAAGATCGATTTATTAACTATATATAAAAGATTGAAAATAGAATCTTATACAAGTAAGAACTCCGTTTGTATCGTAAATTTAATATTTTTGGGAGTTGAGATGAATCTAAAGGTGACCATGCTTTTGATGGTTAATATGTTTTGTTATTGATAACGACAGATGAAAAGAAAGGGTCTAAATGAAAACCCCGAAAAAACAAAAAAAATAGACGACCTCGGTGAGGGTCGAACTCACGATCTTGCGATTAACAGTCGCACGCCTTAACCAACTTGGCCACGAAGTCTTTTTATTTTTGTTGCGAACATTTTCCCTTGTTGTGTTCGCATTCTTGATCAGTCTGTATTCACAACCGTCAGAAGGTGCCTTGAAGTTGTCGAAAATCTTGTATAAAGGTCGGCGACGTGTTCCGTTTAACTTGTGTATATAGCGATGGGCGGAATAAAGGATAAGCCGAGATACCCATCGATAACGATAATAACCATAACAAACGTGTTTAAAATACTTAGTAGAGAACTAACCCTCTTTTAAACACAACAATTTTATTTTTTGATACAACCAGTTAAAAAAACACTTCGCAACATTGTAGTATAAAGGGTCGTATCAAATATTTTAATGTTAGGAATGTTTTGTTGAAAATATGTGACGAACATTGACAAAAATTGACGAACATTGAGTTCTAAACCAACAAACCTGAATACAGTTAAATAATATTCCTTATAAAATAAGTCCGTGAATCTTTTATCCTAGTGCACGACACGCGTATTTTCTACTATTGATCGCGAATCACTAACATGTTTTGTATTCAGTCTGATTAATATTTATACCTGGTCCGACCCAATATTTTTATATATTTATTATTAGTTATATTGGAAATACATGACTTTTACATCCAATAACTATGAACCCTGAGATGTCTGCATTCCGTAAGATCCTGTGAGTGAAAAAAAAACCCTCTATTTTCTAATGCTATAAATAAACAGATTATTGTATTCTTTTTTCTTTCTTTCTGTCTTTCTTCATATCTAAACTTAAAGTAAACCATATCACAACGAATATCTTTCGAACTTTATATATACATAATTAATCAATCGCTTCCACAATACTCTTAATTCTCACTGGCTGATCTGAGTATCTAAACCTTAACATATCTGGTAACTAGTATGCGCTATAATAAGGCAGAAACTACTCGATTTGATATTTAACCAAAGTTTACATTATACAACGGTTCGAAATTTTTATCATATAAAAACGCATATACAGGTTTTTCTTTTGTATCACGTGGTCTGTATACCAAAATTCTTTTACTGCACGATACTGATTAATTTAACAAATGCTTTAGAAGCACATTTCATCTCATCTCATCTCATCTCATCTCATCTCATCTCATCTCATCTCATCACATTTCATCAACTTTTTTTTTTCCGAAAATAGTACCTTGACTTACATTTCATTATTTTGAAAATGCTGAATCCTTCATTAGGGATTGAGAATATATCATTCAAAAGCGTATGTTATTAGCCAGCATTTGTCTTTGAGCATAGGGCGTTGAAATAAGCTATGAGTTTTTACTGACTACTTCAGCAATATGAAATCAAAGAGGCGATTGTTTTTTGCATCGAGCTTACACACACTATGTTCTCTCCATCAGGGGCTCTCAACTCTAAGTCGCCATTACGTGAGGTTCTTGAGACTATCGACGAGCTTATGGCTCAATTGGCAATAACATTGCCCAATACCGGTATTGGTTGCTACTTTTTCAACAGTAAAATAACATCCTCAAACTGTGAAAGTGGTATGTTTCAATATTTCAAATTGCAAGACATTAACACCAAAATAATGAAACAACTTAGAGACACTTTGAATTATACTGATGATAGACATGGAGAGCCTGTGGAGGAACTATCTAAGGAAATTCCCATGATTCAGTCTGATTCTCTCAAAAGCTTTGATGACAACAGAACATACTTGAATAATGTACTTATTCAAATGAAAAAAGAATTTATCTTTACGGCGCGGAACAACAAGAGATATAATTATAAAAGAGTGTTCCTCATAACAGATAATGACAAACCTTTTGATCCATCAACCTCCGAAGGACAAAGTTTGAAAAAGAATATCAGATTATTGTTTGATGACTTGGACAATGCAAAGATTAATGTAGTGCCGTTTTTCTTGAACAAGCAGCAATCAACTTTTGACAGCTCTCTATACGCAGAATTACTATTTTTCAATACATCTGAAGGAATAAATTATCTGCATGATGAAGACGAAGATGATGCACTATTTGCCGGGAAAAGCATTGATCCAATATCAATAAAAGATATGCGTAATAAAATAAATAGCAGAAAAGAGGTTCATCGAATTCAGTTTCAGTGCTCATTGGAAATTGGTCCCGGCTTAACTATAGCAATAAAAGGCTATACTGTGCTTACTACAGAATACGCGCGACGTGCTAATTATATGTATACAAAATCAGAAATGCCAAAAACAGTTCAATCATACACAAAATATTACACTGCTGACGGCTCCAAAATGATACAAGATAAAAGTAGAGAATTGATAAAAGCTTATAAGTTTGGCGACAAAGTGATATGTCTCAATGATCAGCAGCTCAATATAATACAAAATTTCGAGCAAGACCTTGAAACAAGTTCTCCTAAGCTCAAAATAATTGGTTTCCGGAAAATTAACAAGGCAGTTCAACACCAGTATCATGTTAAAAATGCGCCATTTGTATATGTTAATACAAAAGGAAGTTATGTTAATTCTTTTAGAGCATTTTCGTGTCTTTACCAGTCGACTAAAGAATTAGAAAGAGCTGCTATAGTCTGGGGATCTGTACGAAAAGGTTCATCCGGAAGCTTGTACGCACTCGTCCCCAGCGATTATAACTCGTTGAATTCTGCTTCAAATTCGATGTTCCCTCAAGGATTTTTTATGATCCAGTTGCCATTCCGTGATAACATCAGAAGGTTTCCTAGTAAAGCCACGGCGGTTCAGGTTCCTGATCAATTGACACAAATTACTAAAAAATTCCTCAAAGCGTTTGAATTAAAAAAAGGGTATAATCCTATGGAGTATAAAAATCCTACTTTGCAGTGGCATTATAAGATCCTCAGAGATGAAGCTTTGCTTGAAGAAATTCAAAAGGAGGAAGAAGAAGACGTTGCAAAAAAGGCAAATGCTATTATAAAGTTTGATGATACTTTGAGTAAAGTTTCAAAGATTCAAATGATCCTTAATGAAGAAAGACTCAAAATGCAGAAGGTGAACATGGAAGATAAAAATCTGAAAGCTCTTTTAACAAAACAGGCCAAAAGATTATTATTGGTGAGAGCCCTAAACTCGCAATTTAATATTATGAATGATACAAAAGGCCCCTATCTGAGTAAAAGATCCAAATTGCATTAGCATTGTTTCTTTGTTCAAGAAATTCATATTAAGAACACTACCCAAAACGTTATTGTTAAGAAAAAAGACAAGTTGCCTTGACTGGTAACAAGGTATGGTCTCACACAATAAATAGGGTTTATCAGTTTTGTTCTTCTGAATTATTTTTACCTTGATATTTGGTAAACATTTAGCTTTAATCCTAATTTTTCCTATAGCAATAGCAATGAAGAATCAATCACTAAAAAGTAGCTAAAAAAGTTTTGGTAGTAATTTCAAACTCATAGTAAGAACAACTTTTCAATTAGGGTTTTAATTTTCAAATACCAAGTAATTGTGTGGTATTGACAGTTTCAGTTACGCAGCTCAGTATATGTTGCGTAAAAATAGCAAAACTGTGCTTGCTGTTGTTGCAAAGTCCTGACAGAAAATGTGCAGTTTCACCATTTATTCACATGAATTAGCTCTTGAAAGAGCGGCTGATATATATTTGTTTTCTTTTAATTATATGTATATACTCTCGCTTCTCTTTCGTATGTTTTGTTATTGGTTCTTTTTTCTCAAAATTTGATAGCGCTCTATACAAAAAAAAAAAAAAAAAAAAAAAAAAAAAAAAAAAAAAAAAAAAAAAGGACTAGCGCAGCATATCTATGCGTTAATATGTCTATAACTCATTGCTGGCTACTTGAAGCGTTCGGGCTCATGACAAAGCAATCAGTAAATAGGAAAGTGAAAAAGAGGGATAAGAACTCAACATATTATTATAAGCTTGTTCTCGGAATAACAGGTGTTCGCTTCATAAAGCAATGTTAAATCATTTATTGCACTTTAATGTTTTGGTTTTCATTTGAAGGGATAGTGTTAGTATATTGATGAGTAGCTTATATAGCATGGAAAGTAAATTAGGTTACCCGCACTAATGTCAAATATCGAAAATTCCAAAAAGTGAAAAAGTCTTTACATTTTTTCTCTTTAATGGGTCTAGACGACACTGATATATTGCTTCATTACTCAACATAATTAACCCAATACATCCAAATACTTCATCGCAAAAATGTTCTATCGCATAACTATGACAAGATCCGCCATCGGTTTGCCTGTTGTATACAAGGAAACTTTGAATGCTTTGGGCTTAAAGAAAAGAGGTTCTATCGCATACCAAAAGGTGTCGCCAGCATCGGCTGGTATGATTGCCAAAGTAAAAGAGTTGGTGCGTTTACAAGTAGTAGAACAACCAAAAACAAAAGCACAAGAGAAAGATGCCAGAAGGTTTAGTGCGGGGTTTCAGGTGGTAGGAAGCCGCATTTAAATGTGTGGTGAATTAAGTGATCGTGTTCAACTAGTCACTGATCCATTCAATAAATACCTTGTCTATATCAATTCAAAATTTTGCGGCAATCGTTTGGTGTACAAAAAACTTTTACTTTTACTCCAGGCCTAGTTTTTACGAAGCTATTCTTTGCTTAAACAGACTTTGAACTCAAGTCAAACAGCAGATTCGGGGCTATTGGTCTACACGTTGTTTTGTCAGGTTTTCATGTATATTATAGAAATTTTATAAATATGTCTTTTTTTACATTGTCAAAAAACAATCCATGTAAGTCGAACTGAAGGGTATTTTAAAGGAATTGCCGAGAAAAATTATAAAGTGCTGCACACATATCCTCAACACTCGTAACAACCATTAAGAAAACTAGGAACAGAAAGGAAAAGAAGTAAAAGTAATAGGCATGATTGATTTCTGCAATGAAATGGGCAAGCTACCAAATAGCTTTCTTGATAGGAGAAATGAATTCATTTTGTTGAAAATCTTTTGGGCTTCTAGTTTGGCTCTTACTGTTGAAAAGGTTGCCATCAAAATCGTCCATAGTAAAACCTTTGCTCAAGTTCGAGCGATTAGTCGATGTGTAAGAAGACTTCGATTTTGTAGAGGAAGCCATATTCTCGTTCATGAATAAAGTCTTATCAATTTGGTCAAAATTTTGTAAATCGTCTAAGAGGTTTTGGCTGTCAAATTTATTTGTATTGTTACTTGTCATCATATTGGAACTGTTAATGGAAATCAATGAAGAGTCCTCAGCGTCACTGCTGACGAGGAAAGATGGATCAACCATTCTTAAAACAGATTCAGCAGTAACCGTCTTTCCATCTGATTTCAAGATCTTTGGTTTTTTGAGTTTTTTAGAACTCGTAATTTTTTGCATGTGTTTCAAAGGAGTGAAGAGATCATTTTCACGCACTATTCTTTTCTTCAACGTCCCGCTAAAAGAATTATTAAAGGATTCATCACTAGAACAGCTGGATAAATCTAACGAGTCTGCATTAAAATATTTATTACCAAACTGTAAGGTTTTTCTGGAATTTTTATGTTTGTTGATGAGTTTGAATGCAGGATCCTCTTCATCAACAGGCTGCTTTTTGACATTTTCTTCTGTCTTAACGTAACTATCTTTCAATGGCTCAATAAGCTTGCAAACTTGTCTTTTTTCCATTCTTTCTATTTCAAATGCTTTTTCTCCTTGATTTTTGAGTAAGTTTGAACAGAACTTTACTTGGTAAATTTCTTCGTTAACCTTTGCAGCTTCGATATCAAAAACTGTATCGAGCAGTTTGACCTTCAAGTCAGGTTTTTTATTCTTGGTGATCCTAGTATTTGCTTGACTCAAATAAGAACTACCAACAGCCTTTTTCTTTTGTAAGTACATATGGTTACTATTTTGAGCAAGATTCCCGTTGATTTTACCAATGGAAAAGTTATTAACGCAAGAAGCTAACATGATTTGATTAACTTGTTTGTTCAATTTAAAAGCACTGGTGGTAATATATATTGATAGTATCAGAGAACTAAATGAAAATATTTTTTTAAAAAAAAATCAAACGAAGCTTAATAAAAAAAAAATAATTATGTTGATGAATTATGAATAGCTTACAGTTCTGAAAGAAAAGTGTGCCTTCTTCGATGGATATGTCTCAAATTTATATAAGTCAAGCCTCGATGTGTTCTATTCTTTTATGCATGCATACATATGCACATTTGTTTATACTATAACCAAATCGGGATACATCTAAACAAGAGTCAGGTGCGTCAAGAGCTCATCATAAAAACATATGCTTCCAATTTGGAAAGTGCTTCACTCGACAGCTGCAAAGTATTGCAGTATAATACTTATAAGCAAATTACATACATATAAACCTAGAAATATATTTTTGGGTTTAGGCAGTTCATTCAACATTGCGCAACCTACACCGTATTCACCAAGACTGACTTTTTCTTCTACTTCAATAATAGGTCAAAGTTTATAATCTTTCTCTTTAAAAAAAATCTAAATCTTTATTTTAATTAAAATAAAAATTATTCTGCAAAATAGGCTACTGCTTAATTTGCAGTTGAGTTGCAAAATACTGTGTACAATAAAATAAAGACACGAATATTTTGGGTAACTTTCAAAAATAAGTTGCCCTCACTCAGATTCGAACTGAGGATCGCTACATTACTAGTGTAGCGCCTTACCAACTTGGCCATAAGGGCAGCTTTAATTTTGTAAAAATTCAGTTTTATATATTTATTATTAGTTAGTTAGTTTGGAAATGCAAGGCTTTTACCTCAAAAAACATGAACCCTGAGATGTCAGTATTCCAAAATGGTGCGAACTCCGCTGCTAGCGTAAATTACTCTATCCAGGGCATCAACCCAATCACGAAGCTCAAAGATGTTAGAGCACAGATGGATACTTTAACCTTTAGAAACAAAGTCCAGTACTTCAGTCAATTGCAATCTATGCTTTTTGTGTTGGATATTCCTGGCGTTTCAGAGTTCATCAAACAGCTTTCAAACAACAAGGACGAATTTCCAAAACTCACAGAAAAAGAACAATGGTGGGTCAACTCAATCCTTAAAGCAACTGTTGGTGACTATAGTGATCTCCTTGACGAGGAACAACACGTTTGCAAAACCTTACTTAAAATCATGAAAGCTACCAAGTACATCGTTGAACCACACGAGATCATGAAACAAGTTATTAACATCCGTTATGCTGGTAATTATGATGTTGATAAGTTTGCCAAGGAAATCAGACTATTAAAAGAAACGGCACGAAGAATCAACTATCCTCTAAGTGACGAATCGTTAACTGAACAAGTTCTTCAAGGACTCCGCGGTCCTATGACACAAGTTAGAACTGTGGTTAACATGATCTCCAGCAAAAGAAACTTGGACGATATTTTGGACATGATGGAAAAACACTATCAAACTGTAGTTGATAGCAGAAGAGCAAATAATTTTAAGAAATCTAAGTACAAATATAACAAGAAACAAGAATATTATGGAATAAAGTTTAAGGAAGATTTATATGCAAGAGGTGATCAAGAAAAGGACAGTAATTTTGAGATTTGTGAACCCGCATTAGCAGCTGATATATCAAGAATAGGTATTTCCCTAGCACAACAGAAAGAGATTCGCATATTCCAATATGACGCAAAAAATGCTTACACGAATGCTTATATTGACTCTGATTTCATTACCATCTCCAACTTCCATGCATCAAATACCGAGTATCTATCTAAAGGGCTGATTTGTTGAAGACATTATTATTGCTTCTAAGGATAAACTTTTAGCTACCGAGCTCATAAAACATTGAGTTGAAAACAGTAGCGGGTATAAAACAACGGGTTCAAGACAAATTCACTTTGAAAAAAAAATTTTGGGATTGAATATGACTGAGACAAATTCAAAGAAAAGTGGAAAGTATGTTAGGGAAGACATTAAGCTTGACCAGCAAGATTACATCTCAAGAATCATTGAAAGATTTGGAACGCCAGATATGAAAATCAAACCAACACCTGCAACAGAATACAAAAAACATAACTAAGTGATGGAAAATGAAAACTATCATAATAAACAAGTGACTGAAATCAGATAAAAAATCGGTTCTTTATTGTGTGCAAGTGCACGACTCATTATTTATTAATACTGGTTCGAACCCTAAATGAACTAAAAATCAACATATATAAAGTGTATATATTTTATTTTTGAAGTTAATTTTATTAATCTGATATTGTATAGTTTATTTTTGGTCGATACTACTTATACCGAGAGGGAACGCTTAATTTAACTTACTTTAAACATGATTAACAAAGAAGGTTTTAATAAGAGAAATAGACATGTGAACATCCGGCTAGAGTACTCTAGACAACGTATCAACAATAACAACATGAATTTATAATATTTTAACACCAAGGGCAAATTTTAGGCCTATTAACGAAACCTCTCACTCAAACATTATTCTTACCATTAGTGAAATATTTGGTATCTCGAGATACCAAATATTTCAAGAAAGAAAGAGTGATAATGGACAAATTACTGTCCTTTTCTTGGTCACCACTCGCGCATAACCGTGCTTTGAATTTTATCCCATCTTGTTTTTGTTTCTTCAATCGCCATAGAGTTGAGATCAAGTTCAAATTTTTTAGCTCCCGTTTGGATATTAACTATTCAGTGAAGGTTCCGTTCCTGATAATGGTTTGCAGTTCTTCTTGTATGGCTTCTAGCCATTTGTCTTTCTCATCAGTGTTCAAGAATTTTTTTCAAGTTATGAATCTTAATGATTTTACTTCGATTCTTTACCCCATATATCATGTCACCAAGGTTCTCGAGCCTTTTTCTTTTTCTTGAGAAGGTGGTTGGATTAATTATTCTAGATTGAGTGGAGGTTGTGTCTCCCTTTGGTTCTGGGATTAAGGTTTGTGAATCATCTGTAGAAGATTTGTTTTCTACTTAGTTGGTTTCAATTTCATCATTCTATATTATTTCCTGAATTCATTGATAATTAGGATGTGATTGATGGCTGTTCCAATTTTTTATTAGTTTTCATCTCTTCTTCAGGTTCCTGCTCTTGTTCGGATTCCAGCTCTGGTTCGTCATCATTCTGTAGCTCGTTAGATTATTGTTTCGCTGAGTCAACTTCTCTGACTGCATAACACATATTAGCGTTGAACTATTGTTGGATTTATACCAATTAACATCTTTCATACCGTCCATTTGGTATAATCTCCTTTTTGGTAAACTGCCTTTTGCGGCCGAGAACATTTGAGCGCAGGCATGGTTGCTAAGGAGAACAACATCAAAGATGTGATGGAAAATTTAGCATCACCTGAGCATTATGGGTGAGGAATGAAATTATTATATATAGTCTGAAAGACAGAATGTTTTTATTAAATGATATAGTTTATAATAAGCAAGGAATATAAGACCAATTTCATTACTTAAGAAAAATATTAGTATCTCAGTAAGTGGCTATCCTTCACTACTAAAGGAGAGACTAGTCTAACCAGTGCTATCCAGAGGGTACAACCTCAGGTATGGGTAGCAGATATAGTCACTATACTCCGACAACTATAAATAGTAGTAAATATGAATTATGTAAGCGCTTAGTGTCATATAGTGAATGTATCTCCTAATATTATTGTTCTAGAACTTAATGTTCGTCAAAGACTGAACAAATCATGTTGACCCAAGAGGACCTAGTGGTTTAAGGATCAATTTAGAATACTAATATATCAGAGCAGAGATGGTGGTCACAGAATTGTTTTTACTACTAAAACAGAGTTGGACTGTTGGTCTAGTGGTACGACGTTTCGTTTACAATGTCAACAAGTTCGAACTTGTGATATGCGCCGAAAAGATCGCGAGTTCGAACCTCGCACAGTTCAAACTCATTTTTTTAATTTCTAAGTTTTTGCACTTGGAAGTACAATTGTTGTTGTTTTTGTCAAATTCCATCCTTTTTTGAGCTGAAAAACACATTGAAGACCAAAGAATTTCACTTTGTGTCTGATGTTCTGTATTCATCACACTCATTCATACGCAAAAAGGTAAATTTTTACAATCGTGGAATTGTTTTGTAAATCACCGGGTAAAAAAAAATTTGGTAAAAATTAAGATCATATACCATACAACTGTGCCCGAGGCTAGCAGCGTAATAAGCGCCAACTAATAACATCACCACAACGGATTGTTTCGAAATGAATAATGACGAATTAAGGATTATAAAGAATCAAAACTTTTTCTTAAATGAAATAAGCCGCGGAATCTCTCAGATCGTACAGTTTACTGATGGTATTACCACTGTCAAGACCGTGGAATCTCTTATACTTCTAATAAATGATTTTCAGACTAGTCCTCAACTATTAGACAAGTCACTTCCAAGTTTTGTTCAAAAGCTTTCCGAGAGATATATTGAACTTTTAAAAGAAGGAAACGATGATAATAATTTGAGGAGAGTGATTGCTTTGATTATATACAATTTCTGCAAGATAAGAGGTCTTGAACTTGTGAGCAACTTGTTATCAACTGATATAAATTTGTTCAATATCATCTTTGATCAGCTACGCCACATAATCTCAAACTTTAATGATAAGGACCATTGGCATGAGCTCTCATTTTTACTTTTATGGCTTTCCGTATTAATATTATCCCCTTTTGCATTGCAATCCTTATCAAATGTTGAGCTTATTCACAAAATCTGCTTTGAGAAATTACTCATGAAAAACAATTCAAACAGCTACCTTAACGACGTGGCTGTGCTTCTTTACTCAAAATTTCTTTCTAGAGTCGATTCAGTTAAGTACTTGAGAGATTACTATCATAAGTATTTAAAGGAAAATTTTTGTGATTTTTCTACAAATCAAACGCTAACAAATTTGAAAATATTACTTAACTTGTTAAAATTGGTTGATTATAAGGCCCGTCGTGACCTCTTAGATGTGCATTATAATTTGATTTCACAAAAGTTTCAACAAATAGAAAGCTCTGCAAGCTATTCATCTTTGATACTTCAACAAGTAATAAAAAATTATGGTCATTTGTCAACAATATTCATAAAAATTATCAATTCGAGTTTAGATGATGTGGACGAGGACTTATATTTACAACGCATAGAGGATACTATTGCATCCTTGATGTCAATAATCACAAATAAGGATACCATAGTACGATACAGTAATGCCAAAAACATTGCAAAAATAGCAGTTTTATTACCGCAAGAGTTTCAGTTAGATATATTGAGCAATGTTATTGCTCAATTGGAGATAGATCAAGTAACACAGCTTATTGGAAAAATCGAAGAGGAAGATTTTATAGTCGATATCACTCAAAATATTCATATTAATTTTGATTTGATTTCTGTAAATAAAGTACATGGAACATTTCTTGTGGTCGCCGAGCTTTTGAAAAAAGGCTTAATTTCAACAGAGAAGGAAGAGTATATTAATTTGGTTTACGTGCTCATCAAGCCATTTTTTTACTTTAAGAGATTTCAAATCAATTCTGCTCTTATTGGTTCAAATATAAGAGATTCAGCACTCTATATTGTATGGAATTTATTAAAATACAATAGCGGGTTACTCAAGCGCAATAAGAGTGTCTTGGTATTGCTATTTCAACATTTAATTTTTATCAGTTGTTTTGATACAGATTTGATAATCAGAAGATCAGGAAGTGCTGTTATACAAGAAATGCTTGGACGATTCGGCCTTGACATCTGGCTCGCCTTGTCCATTGACCAGGAAACAGCAAATAAATTTTCAGTCAGCTTTATTGAGCTTTTGGAATTCAATAAGCTAAATGATTTAGATGTGACGTATTTTGAAAACTCTGTTGCAGTCTTCAATATGCTTCCGGCATTTCAGAGTGATTTTTTTAAATTATTGCTTTGCACGGAGACAGACATTTTGCATGCCGACGATAAATTGGTAAAAAATCCAAACTTAAGCTTGGGCATCTTCTCCATAGATCACGATAGCCAGAAAAGGGCCTCTGTATTAGTTGCCTCGTTATTTGAATTGAAAATTAAGCAATGCAGTAGCAAAGAAAAGAAAACAAACTGGGTGAAAAAGTTAATATGTTCTTTAGAATATGTCTTGTTGGAATTTGGAACCACTAAGATCAAAAGTGGATTATTTTTTACAGTTTCTGAGTTGCTCAAAACAGTCCGCAAGAGCTCAGCAGATAGTACCTTACTTGACGATTCATCTAAACACAGACTAGACTCCTATATTGTAAAACTCAAAGATTCAATATTAGCTTTAACATTTGACTATCACAGAGACCTGGTATATGTTGGGGAAGACATTATGAAGATATTGATTGAACTTCTATTTTACTATGACAAGCCTAATTATTATAGTTGTGAGTTTACAAATCATCCAAATAGTCTCCCAGAGCATATAATAGAAAATCTTGTATTCAACATAATAAGGCAGAATAGCGAAACCATTAGTTTGTTATTCAAGGATTTCATTGTTGAGTTATCCAAGTATGAGTTTTTAGTGAAGAATGCTGAAAAGCAAAGTTTTGTATCCCTTTTCACCAATAAGCTTATGTACTATATTAAAAATGGGAATTTGATTAGCTCAAAGAACGTTGGCTATTTGAAGCCTAAATACTTAGCAGATCAAGGATTTTTGACTTACTTTGCAAACTCAATCGCTGACAAGAAGATGTCATATGAGATCAGGGAAAACTTGATATTTAGCATTGGAAACTTGATTTATAACGGTAGCCAAACAAATGTTGATGAGAGCACTTTTGATGCCAAATTCCTTCGCGCATTGGTAGACCAACTCAATGATTACACATTAACTGAACAAGGCGACGTGGGAAGCAAAATAAGACTCATGACTATTAATGCAATTGAAAAGAACTTGAAATTTTTTGTTGGTATGAAAAACGAAGAACTATCAATGTTAATTGAGTCAAGGCTATTAAGAATATCGAGTGAAGTCATTGATAAAGTAAAATACAAAGCGTTAATAGTGTTGATCAAATTCAAATTTGCAAACAAGGAAAACATAAAGGATCGCTTCATCTCCATTGCGAGTACCATAATTTACAGAAATGACTACTTCTGTTACTATAAGTTCTTATTTCAGTTCTATTATGCCAACTATGTTTTAAATTCACTGAATGGGGAAAAACTTTCAGCGATCCAACAATCGAACCAGGAATTTTGGAAGGGTATTTGCTTAACCAGCGGCTCAATGCATGGGTCCGATTTAAGTGTGCTTCAGTCTACTGATGCATTGATTGAGGCCTTTGATAAATGGCTTACGGTTGACTTAGACCAATGGAAGAATTTCCGAAAGAGTGGAAAAGGTTACTCTTACCAGTTTGAGTTTTTGTATGAAGGTTTCGATAGAAGTTTATCTGAATCAGATCAGTTAATACAAAATAAAGCATTGAGACGCTTAACAATAAACCATGTGCTATATTTACTTCGCGAACCTACTGATAATGAGAAAATGCTTAGTTACAATAGTCAAAAGGACACGTTTTACGATCAAGAAGAGAAGATCAGAACTAGTTGTCTTAACTTACTAGTAAAACTTATAAACTCAAAAGTCGAGTTAGTTCAAGATAAGCAGAATGAAGAAGATAAGCTCATTATAAAAAAACTTTTTGTGCGGACATATAATATGGAAATCAAAAATAAATCACCTAGCACCTTGCTTAAAATAATAGATGTTCACGAATATTTGATCATGCATGGCTATGCTAAACGGGAGTCAATGAAGCGTTTGAACACAATGCTCAAAAAGTTTATTCGCAAAAAGCCGATAGCAATAAAGATTGTCGAGTCACTTTACGCTATTTATACCCTTGAAATGGAAAAAAGTCTGGCAAATATTGATGAACTTAAACTGTTAACTTTGTATTTGAAAGAAAGTGAATATCAAAAAATTGTGTCTGACGTAACAAGCAAAAAGTTGGTATTGCCTGTACTATAATCAATAGACGTATAGCTCTTGGAATAAAGAAAAATTAATGTTGATGTTAAAGCTTATACTAGTTCTATTAAGCTGTATAATGAAGTAATAAGTGTAAGACGTTATCCGACTAGCGAGCAAAAAATCATGAATTTTTAGTTCAATTAACAGTCCGAAAATGAGTCACAAAAAATAACTCCGACATTTGGTTTAAATCACAAAACCTCTTTCCGGCGCTAGAATGGCTCAAAGATTTTCCTTTGAGAATATGTTGAAAATAGGTAATAGTGATCCAGAATCACCAGAATAGCATAATTACAGGAAGTCAAAACATTTTGGGATGTAGTGTCTCTATTTTAGCAAAAAAAAGGCGGATGAATGTAACATAACCAAGTAAAAGAATAACAATAATAAAAAACGTAAATAAGTAGTAATTAAAAGAGGAAAAAAAAAAAGAAGTGAAAATCGTTATGAAGGTATGACCTGAAATAAAAATTGTAAAACTGAACAAAAAACCGAAACTTTAAATAAAAAATCATTAAAAACTCTTGTCGTTTGAAATCATCGCAGCATTACACTTTTTCACCAGCAGAAAGCTCAGAAGACGTTTTATGGTCAGCAATTTGCTTAGACACAACTTCAGCGTTTCTGCCTTCACGAAAAACTTTCTTGTCAGTAGGCTTAAAGTCGTATGATTGCCAGGCGTTAGGAACAGCGTTGTATAATTCTTCAATTTCTTCCAAAGTGAAACCTTTAGTCTCGTAAACTAAGAAGAAGACAAATATTAAACCAATCAAATTGCAGCCACCCCAGATAAAGAACACTTTAGAACCTAAATTGGCAGAATTGGCACCAGGGTCAACCAAGTAAGGAGTAGCATAGGCAATAGCAAAGTTAAACAACCAGTTAGATGCAGTCGCCAAAGCAATGGACTTTGCTCTGACTTGCAATGGAAAAATTTCACCAACAATGACCCAGCAGATTGGTCCCCAAGTAGAAGCAAAGAAAGCGATGAAAATGCAAGCAAAGGCAACTAAGACCTTATTGGCAGATGCAGAATTAGTTGCAACGCCAACGATAGAAATAATAAAGTCACTGACGCACATACCCAAAGACCCAATTAACAATAAGTTTCTTCTACCAATAATTTCAATACTCAAAATACCAGGGAAAGACATACCAAGGTTGACAACGTTAGTGGCCAATGAAATTAAGAAAGAGTTCTTAATACCGGAGTTTTTGAAGAAAGTTGTACCATAATAGAAGATGAAATTGATACCACTTAATTGTTGCAAAGCTTGCAAACCACAAGCAGTAATCAATTTTTTCAACTGGGAGTTCTTAACTTTGAAGACATCAATCCATGAAGCTGTACCTTGCGTTAATTCGTATTCAAAGTTGGCCTTAATCTCATCAAATTCTTCAATTGCAACAGGATCATCTTTGGATACGCCGTGTAAAACACCCAAAGATTCGAGTGCTTTTTCGTCTTGACCAATTTTGATATAATATCTTGGAGATTCTGGTAAGAAAATCAAACCAATACCCAAGATCAAAGCCCAGATAAATTGCACAGCAATAGGGATCCTGTAAGATCCGGAGTCATTACGAGAATGTGTACCTTGATTAACACAAGCAGCCACCAATAAACCAACTGTAATTGCCATTTGATAACTTGCAATCAAAGCACCTCTAATCCATTTTGGAGTACATTCAGCTTGGTATAAAGGCACACAAGAAGAAATCAAACCAACACCAAAACCGCCAATAGCTCTACCCGCACAAAGCAAAGGAATAGCAGTAGCAGCAGTTTGTAAAATGACACCAAAGTTGAACACTACCAAAGTAGACACGATGATGGTCATACGACGACCAAATTTATCAGCAAAGAAAGAACCAACCAAAGAACCAAGAAAAGTACCCAAAGACAAAATGGAAACAATAAGAGAATGTTCAGAAGAAGAGAATTCCATTGGTTTGTCTTTCGGGAAACGTTGCAAAACGTAGTCCATAGCCAATATACCGTTGATGGTACCGGTGTCGTAGCCGTATAAAATACCAGCAAAAGCAGCAAACACACCTACTGCTATACCCATCTTTGCGGAACCTTTCTTCTCTTCTGGGTTGAAAAAAGCCCGCACAATTTTGCTCTCGGAAAATCCCATTTTCTTGTTTCTGAGCGGTTAGCAAAAGTTCGAATTTGTCAGTTAAGTTTATCTTGTTATGAACAACGAAAGAAAATAGTTTGTAAGATCTAGTATAAGATTGTTGTGGCGAAGTGGAGATAATAAGTAATTTTTTTTTAAAAAGATAAACAAGGCTAAAAAAAGGGATTTCTGCCAGTATTTATATCTTGGATCCAGAAAAGCTGTTTATGCTGAATTTTTGCTTTTTCTTATGTTGTGGAAAAAACCAGAAAAAAACTGCGAATGTAGAGGGCCTAAAAATATAACTTTTTGCGCTTTGCCTTGCGTCAATGCTGCATGGTTTCTGGAGTTTGTCCGAAGAGGCGCAAAACCTAAAAGGCGCGCTTGGGGGAGGGGGAAGCCTCGAGGCAGCACGACCCCACGATCCTGCCTTGCCTTGCAGTGATTGTCGGATGATTTCCTACCTGGAAACAAAAGGTTGCAGAACTTTTTTCTAATAATATACCATTACCGATAAACATAAATTTCCTAATACCACATAAGTAAGAGTTATTTGAAAATCTACTCATTACTGTCTCAATTATTTTCGACTTTTGTTGAAAGCAACTAATGAAAACGTTTGTTCGATTAGCAAGACTAAATAGCCGGGGTCGCGGGGTACGTCGGTTGTAACAATACACTTGATGTTACATGAAGCAAGAATGCGTCATCCGGCAGAATTTTGAAAAAATAACGCAGATAACTTCTGTCTACAGTCGTGAACGACGGGCAAGTGGAGGGTTTCTTTTAGCAAAAGAAGTCTGATTTTTGATCAAAATGGCGTTTTACTAACCATAATATTTTTATGGTACAATTGTAAAAACGAAAATACTTTTTGCGGATATATGAAAGCAATAGCTACAACAACACAACACTGACAAGCACCTTGTTTTTATCATCTTGCTAGCTGGTAAAGCTCCGTTCCGTGATCGAGATTCAACCTTCGTATTGTCAAACAGGCGCCAAGCTTCGGATAAACTTGTTATTCATGGGCCCAACCATTAGGCAGCACCCAGTCATAGTTGGGCCAAGAACTGTTAAGAAGAGATGTTTTTGTCCACAACTTTGTGCGATGCAATAAGAAAAGCTCTAGCTATAACACTTTGCCAATAGTTTGTTCTTTGCAGCTAGCTTGCATGAAACGCGCTACATAGTAACTCTTCTGGCAAGATTTGCGCACGGCGGTGATGTGATCACTCCGCACTTTCATGCATGTATAACAATGCACCCCAGAATCTTTTCTCCGGACTGGCGCTAGTTGTGCTTCTGCCCCCTCTTTATCCCAATAACAGGAAAAAGAAATTCTAGCTGGCTAGCCTGCCGTGCTCAGAAATGCACTTTAAAGTGCGCTAAATTATCCGGTTTCACAAAAGCGTCGTTGCCACGTAGTCGTGACCTTGGCGATCCTTGCTTAGTTTTTCCAGTTAAATAACTGGCAAGCTAGTGGAAAAACTTTTCACTTGGAATTACAGTAGACAAATTCTAGAGATGTAGGCAAATTTGTTTTTTCTATAGAGAATTTAGATTTTCCGAAGGTACCTATAACAATAATCTAAATACCGAATGTTATAATGTCCTTTCCAGTAATACACAAATATTACCAGCATGTCGGGCCTTTACTGCCGCTGTCATGTAAAATTTTTCCTTTATTGCCTACCCCCTTTTTTAAAAAATATTGCAGTATCAAGTGGGCACAGACATGCATGCTTGTAAGCATGCCTGGGCCTCTTCTTTCCCTTATAATTAAGGTTATTATTGCGCACCAATGATGCGGGACTGGGCGCATCTATCGCCGGGTTTAATATCACACATGCAGTCTCAGAGTAAATAAGAGTCTAGCGTTGGTGCTCTTTTCAATCTATTTTACGACATTTGCTGCCCCATAGGTTAAATGAAAATAATGTTTGAAGGAAGGCTGAGTTAGGAAATTGTGCGTGACTGCGGTAAATTTTTTTTCTAGTTGGGGCAGTTTGGGGCTGACAGCATTACATAAGCCCTTTTGTGCTGTCATTTTCGAAATAAAGATTTATTTACTGCCTTACAATGTTTTACTGAGAGCCTTACGCTTCTTTTTTGATGGTTGTAGGTAGAAAGTTTGCAAACAATAGGGTTTGAATCAATAATAAGATGCTTGTCGACTTATTGTATAATCCAAGATGTGGTTTTAAATCAATCAGACACAAAAATTAGCAAGAACGCATTCCAATTCAATCGACTTAATAAACTTTAAGCTAACACATAAATAAAGCAGAATCCTCAGTACGTAATAGATACGTGTAAAAGAGCCAATTAAATTTCGATGTCACATCAAATTGGCTCGGATCAATGAACGCAACTCATTTAATACCATCTTGCTTGCCAAGCCAGAGCAAATGTCAAATGTCAACGGACTAAAAAAACAACATTTATCCGTTATTTTGTTTCCAAAATTGCCTTTCTACAAATATATAAGATATAGCATTTAGCCAATATATGGGGTTAAAATACTGAAGGTTAGTAACTACCTCCGTCTTTTCTCTTATCGCTAAAAAAAAAAGATACGCATGTCTGGTAAAATCATTTTCTCCTTTTGAAAGTTTACGGCAAATAGGCCAAAATATGAATTTGGCCCTCGGAGAATTTATATTATACAATGTAACATATGAGATCATTGAGTTTCTTAGCTTGCATCAAATCTGAGATTTACAAACCATAAGTACAAACTTGTAAAGCATATTTTTTTTTACTTGATTGTTGTGCAGCCTAAATCTTAGTATCTAATTGTCTGATAACAAAAAAAGGTTTTAAATTCTAAGGACTTTTTTGGATACAATTTTTTCTCTAAGTCTTTACCTGTACGAATACACGTATACACTTAACCAACAGACACTATAAAGTCTTTTTGTTCAGTTTCAAGGTATTCCGTTAGCTCTAAGAAAAAGTCATATTCGTGTTGTTTGTTAAGTGTGCAGTACTATGTTTTTTTGATTTCTATTGTTGCACAGACTACCGCTAAGGTGATACTAATTTTGAAAAAAATTAAAGCTACTAAAGGAAAGATAGTGAATAATTTTTTCCTTTTTTTTTTTTTTCTTATTCCTGTAAAAATCATCCAAGTTCGAGAGTCTATCTATTGGCTCCTTCACCGGCCTCATTTATCTTCGGTGCCTCATGGTGATATTATCTCATCTTTAAATCTGTTACTGCAATTCGGGTTTTGAAATTATTTAATCAGTATATAGTTGAAATACTAGTAACTCAAAAGGTCATTTTGTAGACAGTATACGGTAGGAAAGACTAACGCTCTAATTGGGAAAAGCCTTGAATTCGATATATGGCCAGCTGAAATACATTCAAATGTTAACGGTCCACCTGAATACTTTTGAAAACAGCTCCAAAATTTATGAAAATCCTATGGAATATTTCATCATGTACGCTTAAATCCAGTCATCTCAGTCGAATTTTCCTCCGGAACCCCCAATAAAAATACATATTATTATTTGAGCCATATTTAATAAAAATAAAATGACTGTATAGCAGGTTGCCCAAAAGTGTAAATTTCATAGCATTGAAATATATTAAATGTGTGCTCTTTTTTGCTCTGATATTTCAAATGAAAGATTCTTTGACAAAAAAAAAGTAGTTGAGAACGGTAGCTGGTAGCTTCAAAGGAAATTTTAAAACAAAATTCCAGAGTTTTTGAAGTTTTCAGAGAATTCTTTAAATGTTGCTGCAATGCTATTTGCATTCAAAGGTAATTCTCATTTTTTTATTATCTTTTCAGCTTTGAAGGCCGACTAGCGCATCTTCAGGGGTATTGTACCCCATTAAAGCGCCCTACATTTCGTTTTTCATTTTCTTGGTACAATATTCATTTGCAAGATTGTGATAATAAAGCTGAACATTGACATAATAATTACAACATATGCATATATTGTGCAAGGTATGTCCTAAATTTCAAGAGAAACTGTTGACGCGATCATATAATATCAATTGAAACTGTCGTTTTGCTTTTTTTTTTTTTTTTTTTTTTTTTTTTTTTTTTTTTTTTTTTTTTTTTTTTTTTTTCATTTTTTCTTTGGCTTTCTTTGTAGCCCTTAACCTTTTTTTTGTAAAGTAATTTCAAAGATTGAAAATCTAGCAGACAGTGAAACTGACTTGCTGATAGGTACGTTAATCTACTATGTAAATAACCTCTGTGTGTCATACAATAAAAGCACTGTATTCATCTTCTTATAGTTGTCAACATTTGGAAAAATACAGGAATATGTTAAATAGAACATTTTACTATGCCGTCACTTGTGGAATTTGGCAAACTATTTCTTTTAAGATCACTACCCTTTATCTTTAGAACTTTATAGAGTTTCTAGACTACAACCAAAGGAAAATAAAAATTCATAAAAGTTTTTTGCTGCGTTCACCATGAATAACATATACAATACACAAAATTTGAAAACCCGGTTGGCATCAAACAAAAAAATGAAGTGTTATATTAAGTGAGTAGTAATAGTTTGTTGTTGTAAATAGAAAAAAAGTACATAGCGCAAAGATAACTTAAGATCTTGGCTTTTCTTTCTTTTCCTTCCACAAGGCCAACAAGGAGACACCAGAGACTTTAACAACCTTGAATCTGACACCTGGAATATCACCCTTAGCCTTACCTTTTCTACCGAAACCGGCCAACAAGACTTCGTCGTTTTCGTCAACGTAGTTCAAACAACCGTCATTTGGAACGAAAGCAGTGACTCTTCTGGAGTTCTTAATCAATTGAACTCTAACACACTTTCTGATAGCGGAGTTTGGTTGTTTGGCTTCGACACCAATTTTTTCCAAAACAATACCCTTGGCGTGAGAAGAACCACCGAATGGAGAAGATTTGAAAGCAGTTCCCAACAATCTAGATTTATATTGTTGATCGGCCCAACGGCTATAAAGAATTGTTAGTAGATATTCAATAATATAATAGTAGCATATGGTGAAAGTATTAGATGGCGATAAAAGTAGGATTCACTATATTTCAATATTCTCAATATCTTTATAATCAAAGGTAAAACACGTTGAAATGTTTTCTGCTCACCAGATCACCAGTTGATAAATTGTGTTATAAATGACTTTGTATGACTTGACAATATGATCTTAGACCCATCGATTTTAGAATAATTTTTTCCCAATACTGATAAAATTTTCAACTTGCAAATAGGGGGATTCATTATTTTCTTAGCTTGATGCCCATCCTGCTAAAAAAACATTCAAGCAAAATTTTTCAACCATTATAATTTAGTCTTGTATGTTGAGATTATGGATAATGATGAAATTTCACATTTGGTAAATCAGTCGATAGATTTCTTGTAGGTTTATTCAAGTAGTTACTTATATTCATGGATTCAAAAATTGTTCGTTATGATAGCCAGTCACTTCATTTCTTGAAAAGATCCTGTTTATGATTGTTTCTGCCTTAATATTTTTCACTATTGTCTGATATTTGTCTTTGATTCCTACCACTTTCCAATCTACTTGATAGATGATATTTATGTTATTACTTACTTGGAACGTCTGTGGACTCTCAATTTTCTAGCGGAATTCAAACCTCTTGGTTTACCTTTACCCATCTTGACTTATTGGTTTTCTTTAGTTATGCTGAACAAAACAACAGTGTACAAACTTCTTAAAAGAAGATTGAAAATCAAGTAATATAAAAAAGAAAACTTTTGTTGAGAATCCGGAAGCTGGGATGCTGTGCAGTAGGTTTGCCAGGCGGTTCGCTGAGCAGCGAACCACAGCACCTGCTGCCTGCCCTGCCACTCGTCGACTGTCGCACTGCAAGAGAAAAAAAGTAAAACATCAAAGTCACCCGGATATAAAGGTTCAGAGTGGCCACCTGATGATCACGGGAAGCGGTAACACAAGCTACTACACTAGACAAAATTATAGCCCTGTATGTTAGCACATGATTAATGAATGATAAAGTAGAAACATGAGACCATGGATACGGTATATACCTTTTCAACGGGATAATTGCATAACGAAAGAGCTGCAGAGTATTATCAGATGGTAATGTTTAGCATCACATCTCTACATGCCATATTCATTCGATTCACCACTATACTATGAGCACTAAGGTACCAGTTGAACTATTAGTCGCAGACTTTCTTAAGAAAAAAGGCTATCATCGCACCCTTGACATTTTCCAAAACGAAATTGGAGTACTGTTTGATTATGATTATGAAGCGGTTTCCTTTGAGCCACTAGAAGAGATTGTACAAGATAGGCATAAGTTTCTCGAGCATCACTACGATGGCGGATTATCAATAGCAGAGAAAAGCAGTGGTAAAGGTAACAATAATAATAAGAAAAATAGCGGCGGTTTAACTCCCTCACATAAATTTCTACATTTGGTGAAACCATGGCAGTTCACTAACGTCGAAAACAAAAAGCCATTAAAGTTACCAGATCAGTTATCAAATGCATTATGTCTCAACTTATCAATTGGCAGCATCAAAGCAGGCCACCTGAATAAACACAGCAATACCACCTTGGAAACGACCACAACTACAACCAAGCCAGTCTTGCTAATTTCTGCGAATGACAGAATCCTCAAAGTGGTAGATTTGCACCATCCTGGGAAAGTGCTTGCGGTAAGTAACCCGAGGGACTCTAAGGTGATATACAAATCGTTTATCTCAATTGATGGTACAGATATTCTAGTTGCTGGAGGAATGGATGGTTTTGCTTATATTTTTCAGCTTCCCGAAGAGAAGAAGAACAAAGAAATAGAAGAGACCAGTATTGGTGAAGACAGAAACTGCAGAGCAACAGCAGCAGCAGCAACAACAGTACCGTTTTTGAAATTATTGCAAAAAGTGAAGCTTCATAATAGAGTAATCACCAGTATCCAATACTTACCTAATTGCACTGATGACAACCAACATAATGGATATTTGGTGTCAATTGGTTTTGACACAACTTTGTCAATTGCTCAAATATCGTTGAGCTCTGACATCAATTTTAATCACAACAATAGTTCATCATCCTCATCACAACAAAAGCAGCAAGTATCGGTAAGTCAGCTAAGCACTTTCAAGTTGCTTTCAAATGCTACCGATATTAAAGTATTTAACTACAAATTTACTAATAATGATCAAACAATCATAACTACAGTGCCGCTTATTCTTTTGAGTAGGTTAAACAGTACTCTACTTTCGCTCTTCACGTTGCATAATGGTGACAGTAGTAGTAACTTCAATAAAGGATGCCAACTTGTTGAGGTTGCAAGAATTTCATTAAATGATGCTGAGTTTTCAAACCATGAGTTTTCACCGATGAATATTACAGTATTCAATCCTAGTGGCTCAAGGAAGTATGTAATTGACCAAATTGAGATCAATAATGACGTGGCAAATTTGCCATTGATAGCAGTGGCTACCTCTCATGTGCCTTATATGCGCATAATTACCGTCACTTTACCTCTCAACCTTCAGGAAATTATTACGGCTATCCCTGCGAAGATTACAAATACCACAAATTCTACTGCTTGCGATCCTAATCCTAATTTCAGACAATCCCAACTACAACAACAAGAACTAGTAGGGATCCCAACAAAAAGAGGTCAAATAATTTCTAACATCAACTCCTTATCACCGCAAGACAAGTTTTCTAATCCTTTAATTCATTGGAAGCTGAATGGCACAGGGATATGGATTGCTGGCGACGATGGGATTATTCGTGGCGTAAATTTTGCCCAAAATCGGCTTAATGTGGTGAAGGAGTTGAAGGGGTATGACGGAGATAAAAATGAAAACGTTGGGGTTAGATTTAAGGCTTTCGTGGGATATGTTAGTGGCAGTGGTGGTGATGAGGAAAAGGAGCGGCTTGTGGTGGCAAGTTCCGATAAACAGATTAATATATGGGAATGATTACAGATTTATAGAGTTAACGCTGAAAAATTGACTTTTCTATTCTAAAATTACATACTTGTATTTTTGTATCTTAATATTACATTGTATAGGAATCCTTGGTTGTGTTTGTATATATATACTTAGAACTATGTTAGAAGCTCAACACGTAGAAGCAGCTTAAGCGAAAATTGCTTAAGGAAGAAATTACTGTACCCCACCAAAAAAAGGAAACCGCATATCAAAGAGTAACAGATAATAATGAGAAGGAAACGTTTAAACTAAGATATTCAAAATCTAAGAACTTCAAAGGAAGTTAAACAAAATAAAAAAAAACACAAAACGAGAAATTGAAACAAGGTAAAAAAAAAAAAAAAAAAAAAAAAAAAAAAGTTAACAAAATTAAGTAAAACATCGGTCAATACAAAACCACAAAAAAGCAAAAAGCGTTCGGCCAAACCATGTTCAACAGATTAATCTTATCACACAAGACCTCAATTAACCATCATAAAGCCTCCACCACATGCATTCTTATAAATTCTGATATTCTTGATTAAACTCATTAACCAACCCTTCATATTGTTGTCTTAGCCAGTTTCCAGAACTAGCCCAAGAATACAAGCTACCAGCTCCAATACGATAAGCTTGAATCAAATTCAACCCGAACAATTCCACCAACTGTTGAAGATCCCGCACTCTCAAATTGCGCGAAAGATCCCATATATTAAAATCGAGAGGTAATCCTTCTCCAGCTTGCTGATACGCGTACTTGCCCCTATTTGCGTTACTATTGCCGTGCTGCTGAGCACTGTAAGAGTAAGAATATTGATCGTTATCTAGTTCGTGAATGAATTCTTGGGTATCATATTTCACGTCAAGCACCTGGCTCTTAAAAACTGACCAAAGAAATCCCAAGTCGCTAGCGAATCGTTGCACTCCACGCAAATAGCACCATATTCCAACAGCAAGCAAAGTAAAGATAAACACAAGCCGCACAAACGCCACAACGGAGGAATAAATGAATCTTAATACGGTGCGAAATAACTTGTAGGCCACATAAATCACGATTAAGTTGCCAAGGGCAGAGGCTAGGGTTGGATAATTGATATAGAAGTAAAGACCAGCTTTGTAGGAGTGTAAAAGAAGAGTGCTTATAAACGCATAGATATAGATTAAAAAAGATTGCGTGAATGTCATGATTGGAAGGTGAGGTAATTATGAATATTAGTGGCAGCACCACAAGACCCCAAAGAGGTTCGATTAGAGAAAATTGATATGGGTGGTGATCTGTTGTTGATGATGATGTTTCATTCTGTTTTTGTTTTGACGTGCTGCGCGTGACTTTTGGGAACTACAAAGTTGCTAACAGGCACACAGTACATACATATACTTACGCACAAGACAGTGATTATCAAAATGAATAACATGAGTAACATGAATAATGATAACGAACAACGATAATGAACAATGGATCACAAATACACTAACAAATCATCAGATAACAAACCAAACAAGCAACACAGAACTTCAAAACCGAATATAGTGAAAATAGCTTCCTCTTGTTTCTTTTCCTTACTTGAGCAATGCTCTCTTTCTTCTGAGCTTGATCAACCGGATCAAGGCGATGAAGAGCTCCTCGAATTTCTCCTTAAACATGAACAAGAATCCTTGGACAATCACGGCTTTACTAATTTGAGGCAAAACCCCTTTCCAAAGCCCTAAAATACCATCGTTTCTAAATAAATGCACAAGACATTCTTGGAAACTTTTGAAATTCTTGCGAGTCTTGATGTACTTCTCTTGCTTGGTGATTGGATCCACCACTTTTTCAGTCACAACGGTGGATTTCTTCTGGATCATCACTTTGGAAACAATCAACGGCTGGGTGAAAATTGTGGCCAACAATTTGGAGAAAACGCCCAATGCAAAGGACTCCAACGCTGATAAGCTTGTCTTGTGGCTAAAAAATAATGATCTCAATCTTTCAAATGCGCCATATGTGATTGATGGATTGGTGGTTAGCACTAAGCTGACCTTCAACCCACTCCACAACCCACTGAGACCATCCTGCTTCACAATCTTTTCAGCAGTTTGCCAGAAACTTGGTCCCGGGGCCGCCTGGAAGTCTTTAGGTTGCACAGTTTGACCTGCGTTTTTCTTTTCTTCTTCAGCGGCAGAATGGCTTTCGGCAACTTGGGTCTGCTGCTTGGTGGAAATAGTCGAGATTGGCATAACTATTAGCTGTGACAATGCTCCGGCAATGGCTCCCAAGCCAAGCTCTACTGCTGTGCTTTTGCTCTTGTTGCTAGGAAACTGGCGGTCATAGATTTTACGCACCACCGCATACCAAAAGAAATAGGCAAAGTTCATGGACGCAGTAGAACTCAATGACGGCAACAAACCAATATACCATCCCTTGAGACCATGTTTTTTGAAGAGTTTCTGCAAACAGTCGAGACTATTGCGGTACAAGTTAGGTGAGTTGGCGATTTCTTGCTTGGAGTAGTGGGACAAGTTCTGCTGCGATTGGATAAGGGTCTTGGCGATGTCGAGTGGATACACTGCGGTGTTGGCGATGACACTGGCCAACGAGCCAATTACCGCTTTCTCTAAGGGACTGAGCTTGTTTGACATGGTGGTTTGGTTTACCAGATTAGCTCAGTGTGTGGAGCAACCCAGCGGGCGAGGTCTGGATGAGGAACAGAGGTATTTATATGTGGTCGAGGGGCGCCCTGGGATCTGCTGCGCATTGTGGAATTTTGTTTTTGGTGTTCGATCCGATTTCCGTCTCCGCTGCGCAGCGCTTCGTTGTCAAACAATCGATTCAGCAGCAACGCAACAACAGCAATCGGCCACTACGGGAGTCACCGAAAATTTATCACAATGAAATGATTCAATACTTTGAACGATATATAGAAGCACAGTACACAATACACAGGATACAATACACAATACATAACATACCACCTCAGATATGGAGGTTGCGTCCCTCGATGCTCACTCCGGCCTTCTTGGCCCCTACTCGCTTGCCTCTGTTTTGTAACTTGCTCTGGATCCGCTTGTACTGGTCGTCTCTGTTCAACGAAGATCCAATGCCCTCGCCCAACCCCATACCAACCTTGCTGTCGATGTTGACTTTTGGGGCAATCTTGTACGCCGTGGCCCTGGCTTGAGGAGCAGCAGCTCTTTTCCGTCTGGCAGCGGTTTCTTCATAAAGCGTCTTGTCCCTAGCAGCAGCAGCAGCAGCAGCGCCCGCCTTTCTTTTCTTCCGGGCTTCAATAAGTTGGTTAATATCAAATTCTTCTTGTTGAATATACTTGTCATGGTAATTGTCAGACAAGTTCAAAATTGGTCTAGTCCAATCTCCCACCAACTTGTCGGCAATCCGTTTCAACCCAGGTTCTACTCTCTTGGATTTTTGATAAAACAACACCACCTTACCCAACCCGCTTTCTCGCAAGTGAATAGTCTTGATCGGCAAATCTTGCAATGACTGAAATATGACTTTCTGAATCTCGTAAGCCGGCAACGATCCGTCTGGAAGCGGCTCAAGCCACACTCTGATACTTTCCAACAAATTGTTATCCAACACAGAGTCAGCCAAGTTTTTGCGAAGCAACACTTCCTTCACTTTAGGCAAAAGCTTGAGCTTGTTCATGGCAAGACCGTTTTTTTCGTCCACGCATTTAGCGTCCTCATAGGCCATTTCCTGCATTTGGTTCTTCAATTGCTGAATTTGGGCATCTTGCATTTGTTCCAAATCAATATCTCCTCCCTTCTTACGACGACGCAGATTTCCGTTACCTGATTTCAAGGCATCATCGAGTTTTTTCAAAAACTGCTGTCTCTTGTCAAAAGCAGTATCAGTGGCTCGCTCATCAAGCGTGCGCGATTCCCCATGACCAGGGCCGCTGCTTCTGTTATTGTTGTCACCTGGTTCACCAGACAAAGCTCTTGGTGCTCTTCTAGCGCCTTTCTGTATGGATGCGCCTGTAGTAGCAGACTCTTCTTGCTGATCATCAGCGTTAGTTTTCTTATGACGGCTTAAGGTTAGAATTTGATCCTCATCATCCACGTAATCGTCATCGTTGTTTTCATCATCCTCAGCGTCTTCATCGACCTCTGAAAGCTCGTTGTCATCGTCCTGCTGTTGTGGGGCTTCTTGTTCTTCATCTATTTCGTCATCGCTATTATTGTTGCCATTATTATTGTTATTCTTGTCATTACTACTCTCTTCCACTTCGTTATCATTATCATTACTGTGCTCCTGTTCTTCGTTTCCTTCTTCAATTTGGTCATCGTCTTGGAGATTTTCTGGCTTGGCCTCTTCTTGCAGACTCTGCTGCTGCTCGACAGATACGCCGTTGTCCTCCAATATTTCTTCGCTCTTCACGATCCTATCATCACTCATATTTGATTGTTATTATTTGCAGCGAGTATTGGCTATATAGAAACTGTCTACTGAAACAACTGGAACAACTAAAACAACTGAAGTATAATCCACCTCAACCATCAGCTTCATCATCACCATCTGTTTCTTGTTTCTGTTTCTTTTTTGTTTTGCCGTTTTGGCGTTTCTGGAGCTGCTCAAAGGCAGGGTAACACTCAAAACCAGATTCAAATTTTTCAAAAACGGTAAGCAAAGTACTACTAGCGGACAAAATCAAATTCAAAGCTGAAGTGTTGCGGTGCTAGCCACTCAGTGAAAGACATCGACACAATACTTTTTGCCTAGGACAACTAAAGCAAATCCCCGCAAGGTTTCATCTCCATAAACTTACTCAAGAATAATATACTAGATTAAAAAATGTTTGGTCCAGGTGCTGTCCCATCCGAGGAAGAAAAAAAAATTCAAACCGAAGCTTCCAACCAAACTATCCAAAGATCATTGTACATTGGTGCTGCTCTTTTCATTAGTATGTATTAACATTTGGCAGGACAATAGTAACAGAAAAAGGCAATAAAAGAGACTCCTGGTATGGCATCGCGATATTGTTTTGCTGGCACAGAGAATTTATTGATGTGATTTGCCATCCGGCCCTTGAGTATCAAGCATTGACGGTTGACTTTTGACTCTTGGCTGGCGAAGTGCATGTACCAGTGCAAAAGTACTCAACGGAAACGCCTCTACCAGTACAACATAACCGTGATGTCACTACCGTACAACGCCGTATAAGGTAGAATATAAACTACGAAATACAGGATTTAGCACTAACATATTGTTTAGTTCCTTCCATCATTCACATTATCCAAAAAAGATTGCGTTGAGTCAGTTCTTTCAAGAGAACCACCATCTTGCAGTTAATTTATCATAAGCAGTAAATTGCGCTACATAAAGCAGTGCTTATGACAGACTCATGAGTCACTTAATTGGCTGAATCGGTGTGATTATGAGTTGCCAAATTTCATGACTTGATTTTTATTTTATTCCTGTTTGTTGGTGTTTATTTTTCTGTTTGAATTTATGTGTATAAACCAAAAGTTTGCAGAGTTCAGATTGACCATGTGGCTATTATCATTCTGGCATTCTGTCCGTTGATCATAAATTCTCAGTATTTACAACTCATGGCCACCATTATCATGTGAAAGATTAGGTTTTTGTCATCATAGTGGTGCACAGGGGTGTATATATTTCTTTTGTGTGTATATATGTATGTATGTATGTGATTTTCTAGAAATGCTTAAATCACGACTCTTCATTGTTTTGTTTTGTTAATTGTTTGTCTGGAGTACTATTAACGGTGCTTTTCAACACGGTATTGTATTATATTAGTATCTATTATCGTTCATATAGGATAATGTCACTGCTGGTATTGTAGTAATGTAATTTTTTGCTGCTCTTTCAAGTAAAAATATGGGAACCAAGTCATCTCTAGAGCTCATTATTAGACACGCTAATTTTAATTGTTCTAAGCTGTTAAGAATCAGTTTTGGGATTTGTTAAGCTCAAAACTATGTCATTTCAACAACACAGTCTTTAGTGATTCTACCTCCGCCAAATGGCCTTTGCGCTGACTAGCCCAAACATGCTACTTCAGCTTCAGAACCTTTGCGGCGCTTTCTCATTTGAAAAAAATAGACAGCTTGGCACAACGCTGTTCAAAATTTTGTATATATAAGTACTTTTGATTGAGTCTGTTTTATTACAATGTTCAATTGACAACATTAACGTTTATATGCACGGTAATGCAGACATGTCTGAACTTGTGGTCAAAGCGAGAACATGACATGAGAGTATCTAAATGATACATGGTATGTGACAAAGAAAATACTAGATCTGAATTCAATTTTAGCTTTGCTTGAATAACTCCCAAGGGAAGTCGTATTCTACTTTTTATTACAAAACAGAAGTACATCTCTAACCTTTGATGTGCCCATGAAGTGTCATGCTATCTGTAGAATTTCAAAAGACTTAAATCAATAGATAGTTCAAAATAGAAACTGTAATTGAATGTAACAAGGTAGAAGATTTATATACGGTTCACGAATAAGACAAAAACTTATTGGCGTCAACAGACAATATAAACCTCATATTGCCTTTTCCTCTCTACTAAACAAACCAATTAGAATATTATCTATCTTCAAGAAGTTTTTTTTTGATCAAAACCAGAATGCCACAAAGATACGAGCAAAGTAAAGGTAGAAAAAAAAATTATTAAAAGAAAATATCTACATCAGGGATCATGAAATAATACCCCCCAAACATAAAAAGGGAGGAAAGTAAAGTTGCCATATATAGGCTTCTTGACTTCATAGTAAGGGTATGCAATATCATTTAGACAATCATATTACTAATAATACATATCTTTTGTTTTTGTATCTCTTCATTAATTTTGTTTTGTTTAAATTTATATGTATAAAAATAGCGTACATAATTTTTACTTAAACAATTTAGCCACAGAAATAGCAGTATTATCATCATGTCTAGCCATAACTTTAGCCACTGCTAATTCAAAATCTTCTTGAGTAACGTGAATTCTTCTCTCTCTCAAAGCGTACATACCAGCTTCTGTACAAACACCTTTGACATCTGCCCCGGAGCAGCCATTCATTCTTTCAGCAATTTTTCTCAAGTTGATTCCTCTTGTCAAGTTCATGGATCTAGAGTGAATCTTCAAAATATCAGTTCTAGCAGTAACGGTTGGTGGTGGAAATTCAATCTTTCTATCAATTCTACCTGGACGTAACAATGCAGGATCCAAGATATCCAATCTGTTAGTGGCCATAATGATCTTGATATCTTTGGAAGATTCAAACCCATCCAACTGGTTCAACAATTCCAACATAGTACGCTGCACTTCAGAATCGCCACCTCCAGAGCCTTCCACTCTTGATGAACCAATAGAATCGATTTCATCCATGAAAATAATTGATGGTGCATGTTCTCTGGCCAATATAAACAATTCCCTAACCATTCTTGAACCTTCACCAATGTATTTTTGTACCAATTCTGAACCGCTAACTCTGATGAATTTACATTCAGTATGGTGTGCCACTGCTCTAGCAAGCAAAGTTTTACCAGTACCTGGAGGGCCGTACAAGATAACCCCCTTAGGCTGTTGAATCCCTAAAGAGTCAAATAATTCAGGATGTTTCACTGGCAATTCAATAACTTCTTTAATTTCTTTGATTTGTTGGTCCAAACCACCAATCATGTCATAGGTGGAATCCGGAACTTTTTCCACCATCATTAAAGAGACTAGTGGATCCACCTTATTAGGTAAGATTTTATGCAAAGTGTATGAATCAGATTTTAAGCAAACTCGTAATGATGGTTTAATTTCCTTGATATTGATGTCACTTGCAATTTTAACAACATATTTACCTTCTGGATGGATTTTCACAAGCACTTGGTTAGAAGACATCACTTTGACCACTTCACCAACATAGGAACTTGGTTCTTGTAAGAGCTTCAATTCATCTTTCAATGATCTGACATTAGTGTTAAGAATGTTTCTTTCGGCTTCTAATCTGCGCAAGTTATGATTTTTTTTTTCAATTTCCAACTGAACGTCTTGTATCTTCTGGATAAAAAAAGGCTTGATACCTCCGTAGTGTGTAGTTGCGGTAGCCATTATTATGTTATTTATTGATACTGGCGACGATGAGGATAATAATAATTGATTAGTTGATAGATGCGAAATGAAACGATATTGATGCAATTGTTGTACCTATCAGTTAGCTGAGTAACTGAGGAAATTATGGCCTAATATTCACGATAAAAGGTCAATATAAACACGTTTCAAGTCAATAGTATATACCCAAATCTATCACAAACTCTACGTTGATAGAGCTAGGCTCAGTCTGTCTTTGATTTTTTGCCATCCAAGTTCGTGAAGACCGCTTTCTGCCTTTCGGCCAAACTTACTATCACATGACTTGATAACGTGATGTATATAAGTTTATCACGTGCATTTCGCGCCTAATAAAGAAATTCATTTACTTCTTTCCTCATTGAGTAATATATGTAACGACCATGTAGCATTTATAGCTAAAAAGAACTCACAGGTAAGCCTGGGGCCATCATTCCGTGGTGCCCTCGGTGTTATCGTGACGCTATTCGACGATAGTTTTCTTTTGACGTAGGCTTCGTAATTCATTTTGTTGAGCATGTATGACAAAAGGCTCTAAAACTCAGAACGTCGGTATAATGCTTTTGCACAAAAATGCTTAGAAAGGACGAATAAAAGATGTAGTTCATGCCGTTTCTTATTTATAACCCAAATGATTTAACACATTCCCAGTTATTTAATAATAGAGCCAAAACAATCACGGTTTACCATCTCTCAAACGTAATTTTATCACTTAATATACTCAAATATATTAAATGTATATGTGTGTATTACCACATTAACATTAAAGACCTACTGCGTCAGAAAATATTTGCGTAATATAGTATACATTAAAAGCCTGTTGAAAAAGACAAAAAGCAATAGCCGTCATTCGTATTCCCAAAACTTTGCCAATTTTCTTTCATGTAGCTCATATTCTTTTTCAAACTTTTTATAATAATGGTTGAACTCCAGCAACACTTTTGTCGTCATCACCATCGTCGCAGCATTACCACCAACTGTATTTTTGCTTCCCATAGAAACTTGTGATCCGTCACCGTGGTGCATCTCATTATTTACCTCCATATTGTTAAACTTATTACTACTAGTGAAGCTGTAGCCCTGGCGTCTTTTCTTATTCTGTTGATGTATTCCAACTTCTTTCAAGAAACGTTTAACAAATTTGTTGAAATTGATTAACACACGAAAGAAACTTTTAATGAGCTTCAAATAGTCAAAATTGGTCAAGTATAAGTAGAGTAAGATATTGTCTAGCATATCCTGAATTTTCTTTTTTGATTCTTCAAAAGTGAGATTATCCTTGGAAGTATCATCTTTTTTGTTAGCATTAGCAGTTGCAGTAGCTGAAGCACCGGCCTTAGCATTGGCGCTGAAATTCATACTGCTAGTACTGGTATTCGGCTGCTGGTTGAAATCCGAGTCAAATTGGCTAAATATCGAGTTTGATCTGCGAAGATTACTATTATTGTTAATGTTTGCGCTTGTATTTGTGTTTGTATTAACCGCCACTGGTACGTTTTCGGGATCCTGTCTATTTTGTTTGAATTCGGCCAATTTTTCAAAACTATTATTGAAGTTAGCATCAATGACAAGTTGATAGCTGGTGTATAATCGTTTAAGTAAACTCAAAAATTTGAAGTTTAAAACAGATAACTTGGTCACTTTTTTGGAATAAAAGGTATCGTTATTTTCGAAATTGAATTGCTTAAGGTCCAAAAAACTTTCATCAAACAATTGCATAAAGAAAACGTTTAAAAGTAAATATCGAAAAATTAGCTGAAATTTGATAATTTCCGTTTGGCTAATCATTAAGTTTAACGGAAATGGTAAAATTATATCAAAGTTAATGTAGTGGATTAAATAATCATTGAAAGAAATGTGTTTTGCTTGGTCTTCCGCAGTAGCAGCAGCAGTAGCAGCCTGATGACTAGCTGTTGGCACAATTGCTTCATTAACGATATTTTTCAATGCTTGATACGATGAGGAATTGAATATGCCTTCTGGATTAATTGGCTTAACATTCAATATATCTTCCAATTCGGTAAAAATGCCGTTGCGTTCCATAGTCACTTCGCCGAGCTTCAAAAGCAATTGGCTGGTACTGTTCTCTTCATCACTATAACTATAAAACTCTCTATCATTGGTAAAATAATAATTAAAATCATTTTTGAACTCATTCAAATATGATCCATGATGTTGTTTCTTTAATAGTTCAAGGTTACAACGCACCAAATATGCCATCATTGAATTATCATTCAAAAAAAAGAACTTTTTGAAATCTTGCAAAACTGTGAGGAAATTGTATCCATTGTAAAATAAGTTCATAATCATATTATTGGCTTTAATATACCAATAATTCACTTGCAAATTGAGTAAATTGATATCCGTTAAATCTTTGATATAGTAACTTTGCTCTCTAAAAGATTGGGAATCAAAATCAGTGTATTGTATCATTATACCGCAGTCTTTTATAATATTGAGGTATGTACCTGTTAGCAATACTTTGTTTCTAAGAGAAAACTCTTCTAATTGTCGCGGTAGCCCATCTCTTCTGATGGAAAATTTTGAATCCCAATATCTTTCCATGGGGCTAGCATGGTCCGTCAGTAACAGTTGGAGTGATTGACTATTAAATCTTGTAGCAGCGAGATTTTGTAAATCTGTAGTAATTTGCAGATGCTGGTTTTGATGAACTTCGGACAGATTGAGTTTAATAAGAAATTCATTAAACGGATCATCTACTATACCATTAACTAACCATGTGTTTAGCATAAGCAAATAATTCTGAGATACCTTGTTGAATAAATGATGCAAAAATTGCAAAATTTCATTGTTGCCTTGATTTCTTTGGATTTGCTGGCTTATTATTTTAAGAATGAGACCACCTTTGCAGATTGGTAATTTGGAATTATCAGAATTCAAATCCAACTCGTTATTTGAATAAAAATCTTTCTTTAAATTGTTAATAAAATTTATGAAATCATTATTCTGTGACACCCTTTTTTTTGTATCATTGTAAATTAAGTGACATATTTCGTACAAGAGCTTCAATTTCAAATCAGTATTATTGCGTTTCAAATCATCACCCATTAAAAGGATGCTATAGTTTGGGTTATTTTGGTATTGTAGATATATGCTATTGAGGTTTGCCAAATATTCTTTGATAGTATCCCTAATGAAGCCTGCAAAGCTCTGGTTGATCTTCCCAAAACTATTGTTGTCAAAAAAACCTTTGAAATTTTTTAAAGCATAAAATATTTTTCCCAACTTTATAATGTTTTTTGTTAGATCTTTTAGTGACGGGTTCAAGTTTTTTGAAATTTTAAAATCAGGTCCACTTAGCTGGGTGGCTAAGTAGTGATTTTTGTCATTGTTGTGGGTATTCTCAGCATGTTGATTTACTAGTTGTGTTTGAGCAAATGTATTTGAATATCTAATGTAGTTTCCTTCGAGCCCAATAAGAACAAAGAACAAGTCATTTATGATTAGGGCCTGCTGAAGTTTTAAGTCGCTAATGTCTAAAAGCGAGGGATAATTGAGCTTCAAATGATTAGAGATGAGAGGCTGCGGGTTGATGGTTGGGGAAAGAATGTAGGAAGAGCTTTCCTGGGGCAAGAAGTGGACCAAATCAATATTCTGTGTCATACTTGGAAGAGACAGGGTATAAATATTATTAGAAATATGTTTAGATTTGGCACAACATTAGCGCTTTGACCGCGAAAGAGTTGTATAGTAGTTACTGTAGATCAAGAAAGTCGTCACTCAAAGATCATAGATGTTGTTTACTATTGTAGTAAACAAAAACAAATGGTCATTGGGGCACATAACCCCATATACCTTTGTGGCGGTGTAAAAATATGTAAAATGTTTGGATGCTTGTTCTATTGTGCAAGGGTGTTTATTTTCTGGATAACTATTGCCCAGGAGCTAGCTCCTCCCGATATCTCTCAGACAAAGAATATCACAAAATGTTTTCATAAGCTTATTAGCAGCTCTCCATTGAAAATATTTAGGTATACTTGGCGTTTTTGTAATTTTCGTGTGCGGTTGTTAACTGGCAATGTAACTGAATGGTCTAATTTGATTTACTTATCTACCCATCCATTTTTCAAGGTGAAAAAATTGATAAGCTTATTTCAAATAACTTTCTACTATAGCGTATAAAATATACACAGATTCCATAAACAATATTCAAGTCAGTTGGCAAAGACAAATTCTGTTTTTTAGCAACTGTGTCTGGCAGACCTTCAATCTATCCTCTAGTACATCAACAGTAGTGTTTATCTAAAAGAGAGCACCATTGCAAAACAGATATATGTGCATAATCTTGCAAAAACAAAACACATGAAACATGTTCAAAAAAACCCATGGAAACGAAGCAAGAAAAAAGCAACACCACCAAGTAAATGCAGGCTAATGAAGATTAAGTGAATATGTAAAACTTGTCGAGTATATGCCATTTTCGATAAAATCAGACTCATGTCGAATCAAGAAATGCAGATCCTAAGTTTAATACATGGATAGTTGTTTACTCTTTACTATGGCAGTGTTATAAAAAGCATGTTCCACAATGTAGAGAGTATTTGTTAAAATCACTGTTCCAGTCTACTCTCAGCACTTTGAAAATGTAAACTATTGCCACTTTGATACTTTGCGTTGCTCGAATTCCACGTAGTTAGGTCCTATGTACATGTACATAATCTTTGCTCGAAATCTGCTAAAAACCTCACAATAAAAAGCCAATAAAGCAGCGAACGTTTAGTATAACAGGAAAAAGATCATTAAACGATCAATCAATAAACAACAGGAAAACACACACTCTCTGCCCTAATTCATATATCACAAGTAGTTTCTTTTTTTCAAAAAACCTTGGCTTATCATATCTAGCTCTTTTTCCATTACTTCTTTCTCCCTCGGCACAAGCCTATCATCTTTGTTGTCCACCATCGGTGGTAGCAACTCTTGGTCTCCAGTTTCAAGAACCATGGCTTTGAGCAGAAACATCTCGTTGAACTGCAACTTGGGCATCCTGCTACCATTGCTATTTTGGGGATTCTTAAGTAAGAGTGGGCTGTCTTTAGTGATGGCTGTCACAAAATCATTGTGAATGTGTTCTAGGTGTTTCTGATTCTCGAAGAGCTTATTGTAGTATGAAAGTCGCGGCACACCAACTATCCTTGGTAAAATATCTTCAATGCTGTAGGAGCCACTATACCTACTACTCGAATACGTATTGCTATCATTGCTTTCGGATTGCTGTTTCTCTTCCTCGAATAGCACAGTAAATGTTCTTGGATAAGCAATGGCTAGATGACCCATACTTTTGGTCAAATAGCGGAACTGGACAATAGGGGCAAGACTGGAGAGGGCATAGTAAAGGAAGTTCACCTCACGGGCTGTGGCGGGGTTTGGCAAGATCCGAAACTTAGCTAGCGTGTATTTGGACATGATATGGTATGATACTGATGTTGTGATAGCGTAAACCGCTGTAATATACTCCTCTTATCACTACTATTGAATTAAGTATAAATATATTAAAATATAAATATATTAAAATAAAAACCAAAGTTATCCTGACCAAGAACGGGCATCAACTTGCATACACCCTCGAAACTCCGCTTGAACCGTCTTAACATAATGATTTTCTTTGTATTTTTTCCAGGTTTTTACTTCCCTTAAAAAACTTTGACTTTCAAATAGTTTAATATATGTACCATTTTGATCGGTTGGTTGGGCAAAAACGAAAAGGCGTTCTAGGCTCAGAATATTACACCGCCCTTACATAAATTATAAGCTGTAAGAGTTTTGCACAATAATGCTGTTTAAGAAATATCACAGTGAGCAATTTATCAAATAAAACTTTTGGCTCTTACATTTTGTTTTATTTGAAATTTTTTTATTTTTTTATTTTTTATTTTTTATTTTTTATTTTTCTTTTTTACATATTTTTTGTTCATTCTCTCTTTTTGTGTTTGAATGTCGTTGTGTTAGATTGGCGAAATCAACCTTGCATCAACTCTAAATTGAGCATAAAACAAAAAGGCAAAATATCAAAACCTGCTGAGATGAACTAACATAGATGACGATTAGTGTAAAAAAGAAACATTAGGAGAAAAAGGTATTATGTAATAAAAAAGCTAAAAATGACTCATTAATATTAAGTAAGGGCTAATATAGGTACAAAACAAACTCCAAAATGGAATATTATTAAAAAGGAATATTATCCAAATTTTGAACTCAATGCTTAGTTGGAAGTATCTCTACCAAAGATGGCAGTCTTGGTCCAGTCAACACAAACAAAGACCTTGTTTCTAACACTCAAACACATTGAAACGTAAGCGGTTTTCCAGAAAATGTAGGTGAACAAACCACCAGACTTGAATGTTTGCCAGTCTTTCCAACTCAAGTCAGCAATAGCCTTTTCGGAACCAATGTAAGCCAAGGCACCCATGTGGACGTATTTGAATGGCTCAAAGTTAGAAGCTCTAGCCAATTTTCTGTTAAGTTTGGTGGTTTGCTCAGCATCAGCAGTATTATCCAATTGGAATTTCAACTCATCAATCTTGGACAAGTTCTTGAATAATTCAGCCAAATAAACACCTTCTTGATGAGCAACTTGGGCAGTTGGTGCATTTTTAGTGAAAGTACAGTCACCCAAAGCGTAAATGGAATCAGTACCTTTAACCTTCAAGTACTCATCCAATAACAAACCTCTTCTAGCAGTAGCTTGATCTGGAATCTTTTTGAACAAGTCAGTGATGATTTCTCTAGTAGCATTTCCGGTAGCCCAAACCAAAACACCATATGGAATGGTTTTCATTTCAGAAGTACCATCGGCTTTCTTAACGTTGATGTAAACATTGGTATCGTCAACTTTCTTAACCATGGAGTTAACTTGCAAGTCAATGTTAGATTCAGACAAGATATCTTCGGCGTACTTAACCAAGCCTTTATCAAACATAGTCAAAATAGATGGCAAAGCTTCCAAAAGAGTGATCTTAATTTGTGGGGCAATAGTTGGAACCCATCTAGACAAATCCTGCTCAACGTAATCCTGCAATTCACCAGCCAATTCAACACCGGTTGGACCACCACCAACAACGACGGTAGTCAACAATCTTTTTCTTTCCGGATCATCAGACGGCAATAAGTTAGCTTGCTCAATGCTGTCCAACAATTTTCTTCTGATCTTGGTAGAATCAAACCCTTCTTTCAAAAAGCATGCATGTTCAGCAACACCAGGGGTACCAAAGGTTCCGACCTTAGCACCCACGCCAATGACCAAGTAGTCAAAAGAGATTTCAGACTCAACATGCTTGGAAACTGGGTTACCTTCGTGGTCATGGGTATGCTTGTATTTGACGGTCTTGTTCACTGGATCAATGTCGGTAGCCTCAGCTTCAATGTAGACAACTTCACCGTTAGATCTTCTGGTGATCGTTCTAACAGGCTCGACAATAGATTTCAAGTCAATAGTGCCGGTCGGGACGGACGGCAACAACGGGGTGAAAAGGAAGTAGTTTCTTGGAGAGATGATAGTGACATTGTACAAAGTGGTGTCCAATTCTTTCAAAAGGGAGATAGAGCCCCAACCAGAACCTAAGATGACCAAGTTCTTCTTTTTGTTGCCAGATGGAGTGACATCAGAGTGTTTGACCTGGTTCAAGTTCGGTCTAGACTCATCATAGATACTGTAACTCAAGTAAGCAACACCCAAAAGGGCGGACACCCAGGCGGTTCTCCAGGTACCTTTGGCAAAGCTCTTGAACTTGCTTGGAGATTTTTGCTGAGGAGGAACGGCAGCGCTGAACAAACGGGCCGAAGTGGAGAATCTGGCACTGCCGGCAGAAGCGTTGAGTGCACTTCTAGCAGCAACAGCAGAGACTGCTCTTCTGGAGACCAACGATTCAGCGGCTTTGAAGAGCATCATCAATGGCTTATGTTTTGTGAGTTTGTTTTTACTATTGTTCTTTTGTCCCAATAGTTTCGTTTCGCGCAGCACCAACGATTAGCAACGAAAGATGACAAAAATAGAAAAAAAAAAAAAATAAAAAAATAAAAAAATAAAAAAGGGATTTGTACCGAAGCGGCGGTGGTATAAAAGAGAAGACTCTTCGCAGCGATTGCTTGAGTTAAATGGAGCACAGCAGCTGGTATGGGCACAGATACAAGTCTGCAGAAAGGAAACAGTAAAAAATAGAAAGGGAGAAAACTACAAGAAAGAAAACTACAAGAAAGAAAACTGGTTGAAAAAGGGCATTGCACAGTATTAATATAACCTTATAAAAAAACAGAAAATAAAGAAAATTTTTTTTTATTTCTATGGAGAAAGAGCGAGATAACGGCGCTTGTCACAGCTACTAGTGGCTGCACAGGCCGTGTGTGCTCTTGGGCACCCGGGTGCACACTCTGAGCGGGGGAGGGATGTGACTAACTGCCTCCCTCGGCTTAGGTAAGCGCGGCCGGCAGCGAAATCCGTTGATCGTCGTTAACAACTCGAGGTTTTTCCGCCAGCTGTAGCTCAGGTGGTGGCTCTCGACACCCGCCCACGCTGTGGAGCGCAGCGGAAGCAAAGTGGAAGTACTGGAAAGCCCTGAGCTGTGGGGCACGCACCCGTGCACCACACACACCGTATCTCGGTGTGTACCGCCGTCTGTTTTATTTCTGCTTCCGCATATACCGCTGCGTGCTTCTGCGTGCTTCTGCGTGCTTCTGCGTGCCTCTGCGTGCCTCTGTGTGTGCCTCTGTGTGCCTATGTGTGCAGAAGTCCGCTCGGAGGAACCGTGTGTGCTTTTCGTTTTAATGGAGTTGCTGCTTTTGTGTTTTATCTGTTTTTGTGCTTTTTGCGAGGAAAATGCGCATGTGCTGCCACATGCATTGGCATGCCTGTGATGCTGCAAGTGCTCCGGCTACGGATTGGAGTGTATAAACTGGGGGACTTGAGCCCGACTGGCTACGACTGTCAAGCAAACCGTGACACAGTTTTCGTCTCGCCTCGTGTGTTTGAGTGACAAGGGCCCGTATATACCGAGAAATTCACTCAGCCACGTCATCCACCGTGTCAAATAGCTCAAGCACTATTCGTAGCCGCACTTTTGTGTGCGGACGTCCCGCTGGGCGCACCTTCCCTTTTCCATTGGCTACCGCAACGAGTCAATAACACCGTTACGTTCAAGCTCTTTTCTACAGCCCGTTCGCTCTGTGCAGTCCACACTGCTAACGGCACAGAGCCTGAAGTCAAAACGCATGACGGCTGAGGCTGCCGCGACGGCACCAGTGGCCGCTATCAACGAGTGCAATAGCCACCTAGAAAACCAAAAGTCGTTTCATGTGGGCCACCACCGACAGCAAAGGCGCGGACGGGGCCAAAATCGATACTTCCAGACATATTGATGCTTGCTTCTGTATATTTGTTTGTGCTCTCGGGCGGTCTCCATACTTTCCGTAGAAAGTGCACAAGACGCTACATAGCTGTGCGTCACTATGCATGATTATTTCAACATCAACTTGGGGAAGGGGAAAAGACGGCGTTCTGGAGACTCTTGAGCAAGAGTGGGCTGTCTCCGGTGAGGGCAGCCACAAAAGCACTGCGCGTGTGTTCCAGGTGGGTAGGTGTTTCTGATGCTCGAAGAGCTTGTTGCGGTGTGAGCGTCGCGGCACACCAACGATCCTTGGTGAAATATCTTCAATGCTGCCGGGGAGAGCACCGCAGAGGAACAGTTCACCTTGCGAGCGGTGGCCGGGCTTGAGAAGTGTCAAACTGCGGCAGTGAAACATCTCTCAGGGCGGTGTTCGTACCGTGGTGCCGTGAGAGGATGAAAAGTCATCGCTACCCTCGTAGCATCACTGTAGTCTACATCGCCGCCGTTACCAGAAGTCCGCGCCCAGCGCTCGCAACCAGAAAAGGGCGCGACGCGAAAACTTTTTGCAGTTTTTTTATTTATTTTTATATATCTTTAGGCCAGCATCGATAATGCCGTCCTGAATATCTCGTTTTACGAATTTCAACCGAATTTCAACCAAACCATCACGACACGCTCAGCAGGATAACCGCCCACTATGGACTCAACGAATATCTTCTCCGATGCCAGGCAGTCCCTTCTCTTGGCCGTTGGTCCCAGACTTCTCGTGGCCAATGACTTGGGTCTCGTTAAAGTGGTTGATTGGCGCAGTCCCGAAGACGAACCGGAAATCATCGAAACTCTAGACAGTCTTGCCGGCTTCAAAATACATCATAATTTGTTGGCCACGGTGACTGCTGATGGTGAGCTCATGTTGTATACCATTGACGAAACTGCAGCCAAAGCTTTTTCCTCAACCAAATGCTACAGATCGGAATTGGCGCTCAGAGACATTACTTTCTTAAGCGATACGCATCTAGTGGTGGCCGGTGATAATAATGAGCTTGCAGTGGTCAGTATTGCCAAATATTACAATCGACAGACAAAGCTATACACCCTTAGTAGCGATGGTGCTGATAATGCTGGCGTATTTGACCGTGAAAATATTAGCCAAATCGGAGCTGCTGATCAAGTACGTTCGCTTTCTTTCAGCATCAAAACAAACACGCTAGCAGTCAGCTTGGCTTCCGGCGATATCCAATTCTACAAGTTCAACAGCAGCAATGACAATAGCAATAGCAAAGTTCTAGAACCGGTAGGAAAATTGTTTGACTTTTGCAATAAATACATTTTTGTGCCTGATAGCGATCCAAACACTATTGACAGCTTGGCTCGTTGTAATGTTTCCTGGAACCCAATATCCAGCAATTACGCCGTGACCAATAAGGCCAAAGATATAATGGTTTTCGATGACAGCAATTTCAAGGGCCAAGATCCCAAGCTCGTCCTTTCGGGGCCACACAAACACGAGATTGTGGAGTTGCAGTGGTGCCCTTACAACTATGACTATTTGGCCTCGATCGACCATGAGAATCGTGTAGTAGTATGGGACGTGCTAGAAAAGAAACCGATTTTCAACAAAAAAGTGGCACTTCACGATGCTAAATTGAAAAACATTGCTTGGAATTTGATTAGCAGTGGTGATGATAATGGTAATTATGGCGATTCAGCATACACCGTTCTTTCGGTGGGCTCCACCAGTGGTGACATTTTCACCGTCAAGTCCATAGTTAAGCCGAGCGTTATATCTCATCTTGAACTAAATAATGTTGCAAGTTCGAAAGATAGACAAGGCTTAGAAAGCACTGGTGAAAAAAGCGCTGCGTCGCACAAGTACGATTTCCAAGAGACCGAAGACAACGAATTTGATTTATCTGATGATGATGATCTTTTCAAATCGCCAGCAACCAACAACAATGGTACTACCTCTCCCATAGATACCGGCCTCAATGGCCCCAAAAGCAACGGCACTCGTAGCAGCTTGAAAAGATCCAGAGCAGATTTCGAATCAGACTCTGAAATTGGGCTTTCTGACAATGATGACGACGATGACGACGATGCAGCTTACGACAACGATGACGAATTACGAGCCATTGAGCAAGGTTCAGTGTTGCCTAGTTATCGCTTGAAGCCATACTCCGTCGGAGCGTCTCCATGGTTTAATAACCAACGATACTTGACAATCAATGCCATTGGGTGTGTCTATTGCGAAAAGAATTTGGAAAACAATACACAAATAGTCAACGTCAAGTTTTTCGAAAATAGTAGCGCTGGCAATAATAGCAATAGCAACAATGATTACTATTTCATTGATTCAGTGGGGTTCGATTTAGCGTGTTTAACAGAAGAAGGCTTGCTTTTGGCCAGCTCGGCATACATTGACAAATCTGGCAGTGTGGCAGCGGCCACCGGTAGTGCCGATGTGTTTGGTACAAGCTTGCATAATGTTAAGACTTACAAGCAAGCAAAAGTGTACTATAGACCTCATAAGGATGAAACCAACAGTTGGGAAAAGACACTACCTATCAAAAACTACTATCAGAATGGCCTTGGTGGCGCTGTTAGTGGCAGTAATGGTAGGAGTGGCAACTTATCAGAAAAGAACAAATTTGTGGCATCCCATGAATTTATCACTAATATTAATCTTTCAAAAAAATATGTGTTCATATTCACGAATTTGGGCCATACAAGAATCCTCACTAAATTTGGACTTTTGGTAAAAATTGAAAAATCCATGCCGGTAATTTGTTCCATAAGCAACAACAAGATCCTCTTCACAATAGCGACGAGTAAGCACAATGGTGCGGGGCGTGAGTTTTATTTTAGTATAAGAGATTTGTTAACAACTACCCAACACTATTACATTGAGCAGAATCAGTTGTTGCCGTTGGATTATATTCCTAATAGACTTTTAAGTGACACAAACAATGATAAGAATTTTGATAAATTGCTAGCTAAATTTGACGCTTTTGAAAAGAGAACCAGCCTCATCAGCCATGATGATTTCAACAATGAAATTGGCAATGGTGACAGTCACGGCAGTGGAGCAAAAAATTTAATTGACGCACTAGTCTATCGTGCCCCATGCTACGTGCTTAAGGGTCTTTTTTTCACCAACTTTGGCGACCCTTGTATTGTTGATAATAACAATTACGTTTACATTTTAACCAAATGGAAAAAAGCAAATCAGGGACAATGGATTCCCGTGTTAAATTTGAATGAAGTGTTGTATGCTCGACCAAATTTGAATTATGTGCCGATTAGTTTAGTTGATGATAAGTTTAATGTTGTGTTGTTTAATAATATCAACAGTGGTGGGAATTATGGCAATGTGGCTAATGCGGAATATTTATATCCAAAGACATTACCGGAACAAACTGAGTTAACGGTCAAAATTCCAATTAACTGGAATGTTGACATGAAAGTACTTAAAGAACAACAAAAAGCTGCTCGCAAGGCTGGTAGAAATAATGGCGATGACGATGACGATGATATTAACGGATTCATTGAAAAAGACGATGGCGAGGGTGATCTTGAAGATGAGCTTAATGATGATGATGATGACATTGAATTAATGGAAGATTCAGAGGATGAAGAGCAAAACAGAGAATTTCAGAAACAATTAGAAACTGAAGAACAGTTCCTTAGAGCTAAAATGATGACAGAGTTGATCAACGAAGCATTAGATAGCCATACATTTTTTGAGAAAATTGTGGCTAACAAATTCAGAACATATCATCGCAGCAAAAGAGCCCTCGAGATGGCCAACGCTGACGGTGATGATTATTATTTGAACGAACTTGATTTGAACCTTTCCGACAACGAAATAGATAGTAGTAATGATGATGATGGTGAAAGCTATGGGAACAAAACGTCATTTAGACTTAAAAATACCCAATTTAGCGTCAATGAATCAATTGACAAATTGCAAGAATTGAACGCCACGTACGATAAGACTCTATTAAAGATGTTTTCTGAGTTGTGCACAGCTGGTGGTAGTGGTAATGGCGATAGTGAATATGCTAAGGCGGTGGGGTTGGTTAAGGAGATGAAGCAAGATAGAGCATTGATTGCTGCTAGTCGGATTGCTGAAAGATTGGAATTGAGTGAAATGGCAGCTAAAATTGCTGAAGAAAGAGAGAAACGAATGCAGTTTGATTGAGCCAACACAGATGAATTGGTGCTAAGTTAAAATGAACACTTAATTTGAATGAATGATGCCATTGGCGCCAGTTTGTTTTGAATTTTTAGTATTTGAATATGCATAGTTTTTTTATGTATCTTGTGATTGGATGGGATTTTTGTATTATTATTGGTACTGGTACCAAGAGTTGTACTCTTGGTTATATTGTTTTTGTCAGTGGATGTTGGGAGAAATACGCGCTGTATAGCGCTGCATGTACATGCATGTGTCACTCTGCTTTTTTTTCTTCGAAGAATTTTCTCTTCGGCTTTGGCAAATGGCAAATTAGCCGATCGATTGATGGATCGTAATGAACTAGCGATGGCTAACTGACTAGTTGAATGACTGACGTACTTTTATACCGACACGTATTTTCAACCATCAATATCAACACTAACACTCTCAGCTTTGAGCTTTCAAAGCCCTTTTTCCATCTTCTTTTTTATCTCTTGATGACTAGCACCAGAAGCTTTGTATTATTATCATTATCATTCGTTCCAGTGGTATTTTTAGCGATATTCGTTCAACAGCAGCAAACTGGAGGAATCATTAGCGTTATTGGAGGTTGGAAAAATCTGACTTTTTCATACCCATACTCACATCTTTTAAATACAAAATATTATTCAAATTATTCAAATAAGAACGAGGACATTACCGAAGAAATAAATAACAATAGTAGTCACAATAATATGGTGTTAAACGCATACCTGGAGGCCTCTTCCAAAGTACTGGCATTTCTCAATAACAATTACACGCATCATCAAGTATATCAAAATAAAAGTACTATAAGCCATAATCATGGACATGGCAATGGCAATCACACAGAGAATAGCATTAATACAGAAATCAACGAACCCGAATCAATAAAACGACTTAAGCAAACAACTCAACAAAAAGTAATTGATTCAATAAAAGTAATATCTGAAGCATTAGATAATTATTCGCTAGATGAGATTTCAATTTCTTTCAACGGTGGGAAGGATTGTTTGGTAATGTTGTATTTATACATAGCAGTGCTTCATGATCGTGGTCTTGATCAAAATCACGACAAAAATTATAATAGTAACGCATCAAAACGCACTAACTACAATAACGAAAATAACGAAAATAACGAAAATAACGAAAATAATGAAAACAATACAAATAGCGACGATGAACACACAACGACCACCAATAGCAACACAAAAATCAATACAGTATACATATACTACGAGAAATCCTTTGACAAAATAGAATACTTCAATAACAACATTACCTCAACCTACAACCTCAACCTCAAAACCTACTCCAACATGCCTCTCAAACTTGGCTTCGAGACGTACTTGCGCGAAAACCCCGCCATTAAGGCTATAATTGTGGGGAATCGACGCAGTGATCCATTTTCCGCTACTTTGAAGCCATTTCAACCAACAGATAACGACTGGCCAAGCTTCGTGAGGGTGCATCCGGTGCTTGAATGGTCGTACTGCGAGATTTGGTATTTTTTGATAGCTTTGGATTTACCGTATTGTGAGCTTTATGACTTGGGGTATACTTCAATTGGAGGGGTCTGTTCAACTGTGCCGAATCCAATGTTGGAAAAACGAGTCTTTGACATGGAAGAAAGTGTGGACTGGGAACAGGTAAGGTGGTTGAGCTGGAAAAAACGACAGAATGATCAATGGAATCTTAGTGGTGAGACCGAAAATGATGGGGGGAAAAAGTGTAATGGTGATAAGGAATTTTATCCTGCATTTTATTTGCAGAATGAAGAGCATGAACGATACAGTAGAATAAAGTTTCAACAGCAGAAATAAGATTGACTTTTTTTTCTTGCGTATAGCATATTGACATAGTCAAACTTATAAGCATAAAACCTAAGACAATAAAACATGAGGAACTTAGAAAACTATTGCATATATACTGTAAGACTTTCAAGAGTGTAGGAAGTATTGTATGTGTACTAAACAGCAAAACCAAGTTATGATATATTGATGAAGTTTAACGTTAACCTTCACCTTGAGTCGAGCTGAGCACTGGGTATACTTAGGCCAATCTAAATACTTTTATTTGAACCCACTATATTTAAAATTTGTTATCAAAAGCAAGTGAATAGTTCAGTAAATAGAATATTAAACAAACTGGCTTTTGATGTCTTATCGCCATCTTTGTTGGCAGCAATAGCACATAGAATCCAGAGTACCGTGGAGGTCAACATCATGCTTGTTGATTTGGGAAGAATAACGGCGTATGAGCTGAGTGACGACATTATCATGACATTAACAGTTCACAAAAAAAAAAGCAATTAAGATAATATTAACATTTAGGAGTCGAAAATTGAGAGCAATTTGAACACATCATTTGATTGAAAAGCAAAAGATATTGAGTAAGCCAAAATAACTCAGTGGCGTAAAATGAAGTAAGTAAGACAATATTTTATATAAGAAGTAAAAGTAGAATAGATGATAGTGAGTAAAATCACTAGAATAAGCTAAATAAAAAGCAAAGAAACTATAGAAAGCAAAGTTAGATAAGAAATTGTAATACTAAAAGTAATGGATATAGTATAATGATATAATGATACACTTAAATCAAATAAAACATAGGGTCATCATCGTAAAACGGTCGTCAAGAAATCTCTGATTTGTAATATTAATAATTTTCTAGAAATTCAAACAAATTCAGAAAAGTAAAAAATACAATCACACGTCAAAATTAAATCCAAAATTTTCGTAATCTTCTGGCTTTATCATGAAATTTGTGGAGTTAATAGTGTGGTTATTGTTATTGTTATTGTTGAATGTATTTTGACCAAAGTTACCGTTATTATTGCCCAAACTAGCATTAAAACTATTATTACTTTCATTACCACTAGCATTATTATTGTTACCAACTACACTTTGATCAAACCCCGTGGAAAAGTTTTGATCATTGTCCATTACCGCTGCATCCAATTTGTTAAAATTGATATGATTACTATTATTATTGTTGTTGTTGGTGGTGGTGGTGGTGTTGCTGTCAGAATTAGACAATGGGATAATATTTTGCTCAAATTTCGTCAGCATTGGCGATGGAACATTAGAGTTACTATTATCATTATTAGTCGCATTGGCTAGCGGGGAGCCTATACTAGCAATCGATGCCCTTTTGGTTCTGTCAAAATTAACACTAGGTGAATTCACCGTGGGACTGGCTCTTTGGTTTGGGGTCATACTGTGGCTATTGCTGTTGGTACTGCTATTATTATTGGTGCTATTGTTGCTGTTGCTAGCATTAGTATTAGCATTACTTTCAGAAGTTGTGATGTTTGTCTTATTACTGTTTTCAGCCAAAGGACCCACCCCAATATTGCTTAATTCAATTTCTGCACTGGTATGCTTAAAGAGCGACTTGGAAGGCCTCAAGTTATCTGGAAGCTGTTTAATTTCTTCGAGTTTTTTCAAAATGATCAACAACTCAATCTCTTTCTTGTTGTTCTCGTCGATTTTGTCCTGAAGAAACTCCACATATTCAATTGACTTGGACAATATCTGTCCCTTGTTTGGCTTGCCGTCCTTTGTTCCTGAAGATTTTTCCTTACTGAGGTCGAAGAATTGCAGGGGTATTATTGCTCCCAATTCCTGAATTCTTTCATTGATGTTGTCTCTTCGTTTGCGTTCTACTGTTTGGCCAGGATCATTACTGTTGTTAGCAGCATTGCCACTCTTGTTGATGTCTCTTTTTGAATTGAAGCTGCGGGAGCCGGGAGTAAGCAGGACGCTATGGTGGTGCTGGCTTTCGTTGTCGTGACTCATCGAAGGGATGTTTATGTTTGTTGTATTGGAGCCAGGATAGCTGCCGTAGATGTCTTTCGAGTTGTAGTCAGTCATTGTATCATATGGAGAGCAGAAGGAGAGATTGAATACACGAGGGATGGCAAAATGAAGGGAAGGAAACAGGAAACGGCGTGTCTGTCGAGTGAAAGGACTGGAAGTTCGGCTGTGCCAGAAGCAGGATGGTTGGCTGTTGCAGCGAGTCGTGTGATAGCAGGGTCTTCTGTACAACAGAGTGGTTATGGATAGCGCTGGTCTACAAGCAATCAGCGTAAGTGATGAAGGTGATAATCGTAATAATATAATTATCATAATAATTATTATTATAATTATAATAATAGAAGCAAAAACAAAAACAAAAAAACAGACATTCCGTCCACCGCCACCCGCACTCTCCGGACCGTTCCCATTCCGCAGCGAGCTTACTGCCGGGAAGTAAGACAAAGGCACATGCGACACAACATATCAATAAATTAGCAGCTACATAAGCTATAGACGCCTCAGCTATTGATCCAGCTTTCAGCCTGCGACAACGCCACCCTTGACGTGAACCCCAAAGTCTGCCTTCCGAAGGGGAAGTAGCTCACCGTGTAGCTCAACTGGGCCACTAGCTGCACTACCGCAAACACAATCGCCAACACCGTGCTGTGGAGCACAAGCGACGAGTACATTGTAAGTCCAATGCTGCCCAAGAATGCCACAGTGAAGGCTATTCTGGAACCAGACAACAAATGCTTCAAGTATTGCGCAAAGCCCTGGAGCACAGCGAAGCTCACAAGGAAAAAAACTGAGCCTAGGGTCCACAACGAGATGAACTTGCGCGGCTTTAGAGAAAGGATGGGAAACATGAATATACAGATGGCGTAGCAGACAACCGCTCCTAGGAGGAAGATACCAAAGATGACTAGTCGGTCCCACTTGCTGAGGTTGAGGGGCCCGCTCTCGTTGGTTACTTGTGCTTCTGCTTCTTCGGTCAACGGTAGTTGAATAGGGCCGTAGTTCTTGAATGGGTTGAGGTTACTGAAGTTGACATTAAATGGAGACGTTGATGTGTTGGTGTTGGCGGTGTGTGTTACTGGAGGCGGGAGCGGCTCCTCCTCAATCCGTATCGCTTGGTCTCTTTTGAACAAGTCAGTGAATTTCATGATGCTGCAGTGTTACTTTGCTCGTTACTGTGGTTGTGGCTCTGGCTGCTGTTGTGTAGTATCCTGATTATTCGAGGTGGTGTCTCGTCAAGCTTACAGTAGATCATACACCTTCTCGCCTCAACTGCATCGCTGTCTACTGTAAGTTTACCGCTTACTGCCTCGCTTCCTTATTTTCCGTTTTTCCTGCCAGTAGTTCCGTTGCGGTATCGCTGCATCCGAAGGATGGGCTCTTAACGTTAAGCCCCGCCAAGCTGTTCCTTATCTGGTCCATATACACACAGACTACAAAGAGTGTGGAGTACAAAAAACATCAGGGCTATTCTATACATAAAATTAAAACTATATAAATAAATAAATGAACAAATTACAATTCTTTTCGCTGTAAATTCCATTCCATCGTCATCCGGTCAATCAATTGATTACATTCTTATTCAAATAGCAATAAATTCCACCAGTTTACTGCTATGCGAAAGAGAGAAAAAAAATAACAATTCCCACACACATTCTCTTGATTGAGGGTTTGAGTTTGCAACATTAACTCTTATAACTGTGTCGTTGTTTTACATAAGCATATTATCGTTTTTTGTTTTTTACTTTTTTTTTGCATTTCTTCTTTTGTCGTTTTGTTGAATTTATTTTCCATCCTTATCAAGTTTGTTGTTCAGCCTCCAAAACGTCTTATTTCAACTCTGTGATCTCGCCAGTATCAGAAACATTCAACCCCATAACATTCAAGAACAAGTTCAAATTGGTAAATCTCTTTATTGATTCTTCTTTATAGACTGCATCTTCGCTCAATTTCTTGGCAAATGCAAGACACTCAAACACTTTTTCTCTAGCTTCGTCAACAATTATTCTTTGATGTTGCAACTTCCCAGCAAGGGCCAACGAGGCAAGAAAATGCCAGATGTACGAATCGTCAAACACTCTGCTTTTGCTGTTGTCGGCACCAGCAGTGGCGGAGTCTTTAATCAAAGATACGTCATCATCAACGTACAATTTTTTTGGGAAAACGTTTATCAATTTGCCCACTAAGCTATTGAACAACTTGTCGTATATGTTGCTCCATATGATCAAGTCACTGCTCATAATGTTGATATCTTGCTTGATTAATTCGATCTTGGAGATCAAAATCGTGATTAGCGTTAGGCCAATCTTGTTTGGTAGCAATTTGATCAAACTGTTATAATTTATCAATCCAATAATCAACTTGATAATATCGTTAAATTTCAAGTCATTGGAAATAAAAGCAATGATGAACTTCAAAATCAAATTTGAAAACAAGTCAACCTTTTTGTCAATCTTGACACGGGTTGATTCAGTCTGCGCATAATAATGATCATAGGAAGAATCATTAAGAAGTTTAAGTAACGAAATCTTCTTGAAGATGTTTTCCATCAACTTGAATTTTTGATCTGGAGTCAAATATCTCAAGATTCTTGGAAACAACTTGATCCCTTTATCATAGTTGAAATACGAGATGAAAATGTTTTCTTTCAATTCGTCAATTGTTCCAGAAATTCTTTCCCCGTGTTCGTTGACAACTTCGTTGGAAATATGAAGAGATTCCCATAATTCAGCAACATTTAACTTTTCATTGTTTTTCTCCTGGGCTTCCAATTTCAAAACATTAGCATAAGTTCTTTCCAAACATGTCAAAATAACATTGTTACTCAACTTGATATTGGCCTTATCCTTATTGTCAAAGTTAACAAAAAGATTACTGACAAGCGGGTTACCCTTAGCATCAACATTCTCCGCATTTGCTTCAATCTCCTTCTTAAACACTTCTAACTGTTTTCTTGGGGTCTTACCGTTACCGAAACTAATCTTACCCAATGATCCTTCTTTAGTGTATTGAGAGTTTTTAGGTCTTTCTTTGGCAACCGTTACCGCCTTTGTGACTTGCTGTTGCATTCTTTGTAACGCTACATCGGCTCTCTTGTACTTACCGCCCAACCTGTGTCCAGAGTGTTCCAAGTAGTACTGAGCAATAGAGTTTAATGAAGAATCCTCGTAGGTGCTTTGCGATCTGATTGCTTTGAATATTTGGAAATAAAAATCTTCATTGTACGGATCGTCAGTGACAATATGAGAGATTTGAAATCTGGTGACAAAGTCTTTATCTCTTGGACTCATAATGTTGTTGTATTTGATAATTCTTTCAAGTTTTTTCGTCTTGATGTTTAATTTTTCTTGTTCTTCGGGAGTCAAGTTGGCAGCTTGTGGCTGATGTTGCAGTTGTTGATGTTGTTGCTGCTTGTTTTCTGCACTGTTGCCACTGTTATATCTACGATGGTAATCGTTATTGTTATGATATCGATTATTGTTACTGCCGTTATTGTTATAACGGTTATCAGTAAAGTTTTGATGTTGGTTTGGTGGCTGCTGGAATTGTTGTTGTTGTTGTTGCTGTTGTTGTTGTTGTTGTTGCTGTTGTTGCTGTTGCTGCTGCTGTGGTACTTGTGATTGATGAAGTTGTTGAGTAGCGGCTTGAGCTCCAAGAAGTGGAAATTGATTCAAATCAAGTTCCTTCTTTTGATGAGTCCCCTGTGCTTCTTGTTGTGGTGGTACTTGCTGCTGTTGGGCAGGCAACTGTTGGTTTTGAAGCGGAATAGGATGATTGAAGTCCGGATTTTGTTGTTGAGCCCCCAGTGGAATGATAAAATTTTGACCATTTTGTGCTTGTGGTGGACCATTTGACATTGCTGGGAAGCCTGCTGGCGGTGGTGGTCCGCCAATAACATTAGCGTTTGGTGGTGGGGGATAACCACCAGGATAGCCCATGTATCCATTGTTTTGGTTTGGTGGTAGCCCACCATTGAAGTTCATTCCTGGTGGCACACTGCCGTATCCAAAAGGCGCTGGATACACAGATTGTGGTGGAAGACCTATTGGTTGTTGTTGCTGGAAATTATTATTACCATTGTTACTGTTGTTGTTACTGGTACTCAAACTTGCTTCGAGTTCTTCCAATGATAACACTTTTTTAGCTGGTTCTTGCTTCTCTGGAGGTGGTGGTGTATCCCACAACGAATCTTCAGGCTTCAACACATCTTCTTCTGGCTCAGTTGCTTTCACATTAGGATGGATGCTTTTAGCCATTTGCGCGTAAGAAACGTTAGGATCAACTTTGTTTATCTGTTCTTGACCACCACGGCCACCAAAATTGAAATCCTTCCCAATAGCATTGATATCGGTGCCAAATGTTTCATCATTGAATTCATCATTATCTCCGAGCTGCTCACCTAAACCGTCATAAGTTTCCTGAAAATCAACAGTATCAGCATTGTCCGGCAACGAAGGGTCAAATCCGAAAAAAGACATGACTGGTTAGCTGGCTGCTGCAATTGTGTTGGCGTTGGCGTTGCTGCGTATGTTGCTAGGTTAACAAACCAATAGCAATGATGTCTAAACGTCAAAAAAACACAAACCCAATAGCGTGTATGTAGTTTTCCTTTGAAAATGAAAGACAAAGCAAACGTACTATTGAATGATATTATGTCTGACTATGCTACGATGAGACGTGTGTACTATCGTCACCAGTCGTGTTGCGAGTCAAAATTGCCAGTGTTTTTGCCAGCGACTTTTTCCCTTTTTTTTTGTCTTTCGCTATTTCCACGAAGCTTCACGGGGCCATGAACCTGTCGAGTGTCTGTCGGCGCTTTTTTGCCCCGTAGAGTGTGCGTTTCATGGTTGCCCGGACATAAATACTCTCTGGGGTTTGGGTTTTTATGTGGTGTTCGGGTGTCTAGTTAAGTATTTTCTCAACATGACCATAGTATAGTATATCTAGACTTTTGACTTGCCACTGATGTGGTTATAGCTGTTTGAAAGCCCTCATAAGCATACAGCTTTGTATCTTAAATTAGTACACAATTATTGTTTATAAAAGTAGAATCTATAGTATATGAGTGAAAAAGAATTGAAGTAAAGTCCGGAAAAACTAACATAGTACCAAAACCAAAACAAATGCAAAAAAAATTATACATAGTACAGGCGCTGCCTGAGTTATAGAATAGCTGGAAAGAGAACTGAATGCAAGGAAGAGAACTGAATATAAGGGTCATAAGCAAATACTGAAACTATCCAATCAACGACAGCAACACAAAAATAAAAACAAAAGATGCCGGCACTGTCTAAGCTCCATTTTCACTACTCAAAAGTGATGGTTATGTTGCGACACTGAGAAATTGAACAAGTCGTCAAAACTCTCATTCCCGCTCAAGTTACAGTCAAAATCAAACCCGTTTCCTGATAATCCAGAAATGTTTCCACCAGGAAAACTTGCCGCAGAGAAACCTGATTGCTGAAACCCTGTTCCTGCTGGAAATCCGCCAGGGAAACCAGCACTGGCACTAACACCAGTGCCTTTTGGAGAAGAAAATTCCATCCCGTTAAAAATAGAATCTTGACCAAGTGGTGGCATTTGAGAAGATCTTGGCTCCATAAATGTAGACAAAGAGTCAAAACAACCGCTTCCGCTAGTTTCGTTGCAGAATGACGATACGGCGCCTGGAAAATAGTTTGGACCAGCAAAATCGCTTTCAAAAGCATTCCCAGCAATGTAAAAATCTCTATAATAAACATCAACGTCCACCAGTTTTTGAAGATAGTTTCTGCTATCCTGGACTCTATATCTAGCAACCGCGTCTCTGGTGCGAATGTTATCCATTACTGCTTGACGTTCTTGTTTGCTATGGTGCATTTGAAGATGTCTGACCAAGTTATCCTTTCTCGTGAATCCTTTACCACAGAGAGTACATGGCTTTGAAGGGATGTGACTTCGGGTAACATGCTTTTTTGCTGCAGTTTCGTTGCTGAATTGTTGACCGCATTGGATGCAAGAGATAACTTTAGGCATTTTGTTGGAGATTAATAGTTTGGTCTGACAGAAATAAAACCAAGCAGGATAATTGAAAAAAGTCAACCAAATTGTTGCTATAGTGATGGAATGGATTATGTGATTTTATTGAAAACATTAAATTTTAATCAAATCAATATGCCAGAAACGATCCTCGAAAATGAGCTTGATTTAAATATTGAATTACCTTTCCTTAATTCAACATATTATTATTTTTTTATTTACGTCCTGAAGTAAAGCCAACTCTGGAACTTTGACGAGATCCTCGAGCACCTTTTTTCCCTGTTTTGTCTGCTTGTCCTGCTGAGAAGTACAGAGCCATAATGAGTGTAGTGTTCTAAAAATACCGTGGTCCACTAACTATGGGCTCGACATCTGCTGTTACTACTTCTGAAAAATTAGAAAGTAGACCATTCTTGATACAATCACTGTGCGTTCTGAAAATGTTTGAAAAGATGCATGTTGGAAGAGGCGGATGAAAACATTGAATAGTGAACAGTATTATCCCCAGAGAAGAAAAAAGGGTTCAGTGAACACCTGTGTGAAGTCAGTCGATCAATATTCTATTTTAAGTAGCTGGAATATAAGCAGAAGGTCTGATTGGAGTTACATGGTGCTGGTGTAGCTCGGTGATCGGCATAGTAATGCGTGCAAATAAGGGTACGCAGTTTTTAAGAGGCAGCGATAAGACTGCATCAGAAGCACAACAAAGAAACTTTCAAAAATGACATATTTGTCAATAGCTGCCAGTTAACTTGGCGGCTCAACTTTTTATGCTAGCGGCTTGATTTGCGGAATTTCACCTTGGCTAGCATAATTTTGCAACTTTAGCTGCCCTTTGCAGAGAAATTGTTTCACCACAAGACAATTAATTTACTGGCGAACAAGAACCTGCACTGGCATCAACTGTGCTACGTTGAAGCGTACCGTGATGAACAAAGCAACAACATAATTTTCGAAAAGACATGTCACATAAACTGCAAACAGTACATGTTTGCGGATCGTAAGAGACCAGTAAATTTCAGTTTCAAATTTTTGGTCCTTCGCTTTCTGATATATCACAATCACTATGCATTTGAATCGAAGCGGGGGAGAGCGTCCTTAAATTATATGACAGGTCGGTCTGCATCGAAGCGTATGAAACAGGTCATATTGCAGTAGGCTTTTAACGCAGAAAGTACTATAATAATCTCCAATCCTGCCCCTATGAGGACGGCTAACCAAATGTCTTCAACTTTATTCTGTTTGACACAAAACTATGTCTTTTATCTGTATCATCGTGGCACAGTCATTTTAGTATTATAGCAGCTTAAGTTTCGCAGTATTTTAGCCTTGTCTCATTTAGGGCAAGTGCTACAGTCGAATTTTATTAGTAGTTGAAACTTTAAATAATAGTGCTACGCTTGAGGTTTTGAGGAGCCCTGGTTCGCCAAAAGGATAAAAGACGGGCAAAGTCCAGCCGGTTTGAAATCAGATTATTTACCTTTGCATTTCCTCGTACAACAGTCTCTTAATGCAGGCGAGAGCCCAGATCTACGTGGTGCTGGTTAGTAATTTTCGAGTGTGTGCCGCTGCGCTGTTCAGTTACTTGCCCTGTCTCAGGGGATGAGCGTTAACTGTTTGCAGGGGGACTTGGAAATTTTGTATGAGGAGGGAAAACTTGCATATTGCTTTTTCTCCCAATTTTTTTCTTTCTTAGCAAAACCCCCTTTTGCCCTGCAAACTATCGTTATTTGAAGGTTCATATCTTTACGAATATCTTGTCTTTTGGGACCATTCAACTGCGAAATGTGTTTCTTTCATGGCTAGAAATGCACTGGGGTTGTGATTTTTTTACTCTCACGCGTTTTGGGCATCTTGAAGTGTCTTGAAGTTTATAAATTTTTTACTCCTGTTTTGCCCTCCAGAGGATGGCAAACTTGAGCTCTCTTGTGCTACAACGGTACTGAATGTGCTTGTCTAGTAGAAAGAGCTTTCATATATCACCAGGGCTCAGTTGTTTTTAACACTTTTGAATAGCAAGGCTGTTTCGATTTGTGTTTTTATCAATTTTGGCTGTTTCTTTGCTTACAAGAGCGATTTTTAGTAACAAACTAAACTTCAAATTTATTGGTCACACTATATATTGCTGGGACAAACCAAAACGACCAGAACCAAAGAACCCAACCAAAGAACAGAAAACAAAAATCATTCAGAAACTCGACGAAAGCTAAATTGGAAACAAAAGGGATAGAATTACAATAATTACAGAAAGCGCATATTTAATAGCTTTGGCTCTCATCATGGTTTATTAGGCGCTCTATGGCAAGAGGACTTTTTGATGGCGAGTTGGCGTTACTATCGGTGGGAGTGGAGGGCTCCTGTTCCGCCTGACTGGTGTCACACGAAATTGGCTCGTTGAGTATCTTACTGATACTTGATTGTCTTCTATGAGCCCGGCGGTTTGAAGGCCCATTTTGGTGATGGTAATGTGACGGTGCACTGGCCATATTCTGTACAGCAGAGCTGTTGGGTGGCGTTGGCATAGCTAGTGTTGCCTCGTCAGCTGCTGGCGCTACTGGTGGATAAGCTTGGGGCCAAGTATGCGATTGTCTCAATGAGAAACTTTGCTGGTAAGATGGTCCCGTTGAGTCAATGCGTGGTAGCATGACTCGTGCCTCTTGCTGTGTGCTCTGCTGATGTGCTCTTTGAGCGGTGTTTATTGTGTTTCCAAATGAGCCTTGCATAGCAGAAGTGCCTGTTGCCTCTTGTTGAGACGATCTCCGGAAGATATCAGTGTTGAGATGTTGGGTTTCACCAAAGCTTGAGCTTCTGCGATGGGTTTGTTCAAGCTCTACAAGGTGCGGCACCAGTGTTGTGTCCGTCACATAAGGCTGCGAATGACTTACATTTGGTTCCACTTGAGAAGAAAGCAAAGAATGAAAGCCTGGTAGTGCTTGTCTTGGTGGAGGATACCAAAGTGGGACAGTCTGTTGCGTGTTTGCAATTGCACCGCTCTTGCCAAGGTGAGCGTCTCGTTGCAGTTCCTGTGGCTTTTGCTGTTGCTGCTGTTTGGACGGTTGCGGTTGCTCTGTGGGTCTAATTTTTTTTGGTCTACCGCGTTTTCTTGGTGGCTGCGTTAGGCAAATGCCGGGTTTGCTGTTGTGTTGTTGAACTGGAACGGAGCTTATTACGCTATCTATTGGAGCTCTGTATTCATCCTGTGCTGGATGATGTTCAGCTTGATCTATAGGTCTTTTATATTTTACACTGTCAGGGTTTTGGTCACATTTGGGTATGTGTCTTCTGAGATTGAATGGTCTTCCTGATGACTTGCCACAAAACTCGCAGACATAGGCTTTCTTGTTATAGTGTTGTTCTCTGAGATGCCTACTTTCGCTTGTTTTTAGAAGAGGCTGGGAACATAAACTGCACGTCAATCTAGGCCGGTTGTCTCTGGGATTTCTTCTTGCCATTGCACAATTTAACATTATCCGTTTTGCACTCTGTTGTAAGCCAATAGGGATATATTGTTGATAATGTGTCAATGGTGTGAAAACTATTGTATAAGGAATGGATAGGCGAAGATAGGAAATCACGAACTTATGAACTCAAAGGAATGTGGAAAACAGTTTAAGCGAGATGTTTAGCTTTTAAGGTTATCTGATAGTTGTATGATAAATGAGTGGGGCATGTTTTTTTACTTTTTTTTGGGCTTGTTTTGGCTTCTTGCTTTTTTTTTTTCCGTGGCCCTGGCGTACTTTGCGAAAATTAAAGGAACAGGTGCAGCAGCATTACATTAGAGTGAGGGACAGAGGTACATAATGGCCAAATAGCCTGCCAAATTAAGTATCGAATGCATTATTTTTTACACATTGGCAAACCCCCAAAAGGTCCACATTTCGATCAGATAGCATGCACGAGCCGCATTGCTCTCTATTTGTTTTGCACTATTCAGATTTTCTTTGGACCAAAGATTGATATCTGTCATGTAGCGATACTGCACAGACACTCAGCGGATTTTTGTTCTAGCGCTCTTTTTTTTTTTTTTTTTTTTTTTTTTTTTTTTTTTGCATTCTTTGCGTTAGAATGTCAAGCGGTAATTCCAAGAGCGGAAAGCTGTCAAGTAGAAATGTACATCAACCAATGCGTTCGGACAGTTACGTGTGATACACGACAGCTACAAATTGGAGATTCATGGATAAGGGGATCTGAAAAAACAGGGAAAAACGAGCTATTAGCGAGAGGGACACATAGTATCTGAATAAATTAACTGTAACATGTCAATTTCATTCCAGTCACACAATATTCGGACACTGGGCAGATGGAATTTTCCTGTTACTCTTTATTCTCATTCTATATTTTAATTAATTGTTTTATTTGACCTTGATTTTCCTCTTCGACTATTAGACAAAAAAAAAAAAAAAAAAAAATTGCGCACCTGCATTCTTTCTATTTTGTTCTTATTCTCGTTTTGATACGTTCCATTGCATTCATGAGTTTTTGAGCTTTTCGTTTCCTGTGTGTGTGTGTCCAAGGATCACTACCACACTTAGGTGTAGTTTCCCTCCGGCTTTGCCACTAGTGTTTCAGTCTGTATGCATGCAGTTTTTCCCTCTGGAACGGCGACTCTACACATATGGTATACTATAGTGCAAAATAGCACTAATGCTACAGTGCTAATCGTGTAGACGGGATTGTTGCCCCAGAGATACTGCGTGTATACTTCCCTATCCTATTTATTGACCCTAGATTAGCATAGGTGTATCAATTGAGAGAAAAGCCGTGTACGGTGTGCGCTGTGTGCCAGTACCGAACCGACGTAAGCGGTATTTCAAAGGCTCTTGTTTTTCATTGCTACTACTGGACAACTGGCTCGGCAAGCTATCACCAGCTAAGCGATTTAGGTGACGTTTTGAGCCAAAAGAGAGAGACCTAAACCGAGCTTATTGTGACATTGCTGTAGATTGTCTGTGTTGTTATGTCAGTAGCCTGTTATCATTTGTGCAATGCTAGTATACTAGTTTCGGCAATCTGCAATACACCGGCGGAATCGATAGACTGATATAATATCACGTTGAGCGCTTTGTTGATTTTGGGCACTTTTGGTGATTTGCGGCCTTGCCCAAAATGTGCGTATTCTGTAGTGTTATAGCTGAAACTATGGATTACAAATTTAAAAGATCTGCGGTCTCAAGGTCTTAAACATTTTGATGGTATACTACTATTCGAAGTATAGGAAGAGGGCAGCTGCGCGTTGGCCTTCGCGCTCAATAGTGATTTGGAGCGATTCGTATTCGTACTTGTATTTACTTGTGGTACCGTGAACATATCCGACTACGAAGTGCTACAGCTTGCTAGGTCATTGGACTAGGAAGGTGGGTAGCCCAAATCAGTAGTTACGTACCCTTTACTTATTTACGGATACTTGATAGAAAGATCTGTTTTCTACCACCTATACACGGCAACAGCACTTTTACCAAGAGCTCCACTTCTTTCTCTTTTCTTCCTCCTCTTTCCGCCCCTCTTCCTCGCTCTTTTTTTCTATATTGTTTCACTATCGCCTCATCCCCTTTAAAGAGTTGTCTTAAGGAGCTGACTGAAACCCGCGAATGGGTATATCCTTAATTTGAGGCCCTTGCTGCATCTCTAGGTGCCAGCGCAGTGTATGAGCCAGACAACTGCATAACACATGCATGTGGCGTGAGTTGCCGGGTCGTCCTCCGGGGAGAGCTGCTGACTTGAAAAATTCATGATAATACGTCAGATACACGCAACCGAGAATTCTGTTGAAAGACTACAGCAGTAAAGCAGAAAAGTCATGTGTGAAGTGGCTTGCTTAAATGATTAAAAAAACACTCTATGTCTATAATATTATACAGAATACTTAATGAAGACCTACTTTGTCATTATTTATTCTGCAGTGTCAGTTGGATCAACTTTGAAAACCTTATCCACATTCAACAACCCATATGGGTCCAAGCTAAGTTTTAACTTTCTCATTAAATCGATTGAGTTCTCACCAACCTCTTTGACCAAGAAGTGGCGCTTACCCATACCAACCCCGTGTTCACCAGTACAAGTACCTTCAAACTCAATGGCACGATGCACCATACTGGTGGTCAACTTCTCCACAAATTCACGTCTTTCTGGCTTGTACACAATCACACTATGGAAATTGCCATCACCAACGTGGCCCATGAATGTAGAATAAATCCCCTCAGGAGCAGCATCGAGCTCGCTTCTAGTATCAGCAATAATTGATGAAAGTTTAGACACAGGCACCGCCACATCGGTAACCCAAACTTTAGCATCGGGTGAGATAATTTGCTTACCGTAATCGATAGTGGACAAAAGGCCTTGTTTTCTAGCTTCCCAAAGCTCCTCTTTTTCATCTTCAGTTTTAGCAAAATCAAAACTCAACGCTCTGAATTCTTTAGTAACTTTCTTCACTTGTTCAATATTTTCACTAAGGATCTTTGGGGTATTGCCTCCAATCTTGAAGAATAAAGTATGGTTGTTCAGCCATTGTCTGGAAGTTTGGCCAATAGCATTAATACAGCCCATCAAGTTAGCATCCAACAACTCAATAGCGTTCAAATGAGCTCCGCCCTGAAGTAATTTCTCCACTGCTAACGTAGCATCTTTGATAGTGTTGAATGGCACCACTGCAATTGATTCATAAGCTGGTCGTGGATTAAGCTTCAAAGTGGCCTCAGTAATCACACCCAATGTTCCTTCAGCACCAATAAACAATCCAGTTAAATTGTAACCAGCAGCAGATTTCTTGGATCTTTGCTTTGTTTTGAGAATTGTACCGTCAGCTAACACAACCGTCAAATTTAACACGTTTTCCTTCATTGTGCCATATCTGTATGCTTGAGTTCCTGAACATGAGGTAGCAACCATCCCACCAATTTTAGCCCCTGGGCCAGGATCAGGTCCAAAGATAAAATTATAAGGTTTCAAATATTCGTCCAAGTCTTGCCAGCCAACACCAGCTTGCACAACCACGTCCAAATCTTCCTTATTGAGTTGCAAAATCTTACTCATTTTGGAGAAATCAAGCACAATACCAGCTCTGGTGGAAATATACTGGCCTTCCAATGAAGTGCCTCCGGAAAATGGAACGACAGGGATTTTATACTTATAACTAATCTTGAGAATCTCGGAAACTTGTTCGGTGGAATCTGGGTAAACAATCAATTTAGGTTTTTCATCAGGACCGGGCTTGTGAACGTTGAAATAACTGTCACTGTGATAATCTAATTCTGCTGGAGTTCTAGTGAAATTGTCTTCGCCAAGAAGTTTTTCAATCTCTTGGAACCCTTTTTTCAAGGCATCGCCAGTAGCGTACTTAAACGGCTGTACTGACTCAAGTTTGGTAGTAGACAATTTAGGAGCTGATTCGGCTTGGTACTGTGAGTAATAGTAACCACCAACGGAACCAAGAACGGTAAACACAGAGATCAACAACAAGTTGGCACTGCTGTTACTGCTGCTACTACTTTTTGAAGCTTTTTCTGATGTAGAAATAGCATTATTGGAAAGACGAGAGAAGCTGGTAAAGCCACGATTTGAAATAGCTTGACTAGCAGCAGTAGACTGCTGTTTGCAACAGAGGCTGGAGCCACCGCGGAGAAGTGCTCGTGTAGATGATCTTGCAGAGGCAAACATCATATGTCTAACAAGAAGTAGTCTTTGAAGCCGAGAACTATCAAAGGTCGAACAAACTGGAAAAGAAAAGAGAGAAAAGAGAAATTTACGTTGCGTGGAAGAATGAGTAACAAGAATCAATATTTCATATAAATACTCATCACACGCCCGCCCTGGTATACGTTAGTAATAGATGATATGTGCGATCGATTGTCTCAGGACGTGTGACTGATGCCACAATTTTCACTCTACAGACCCACACCTGCGGTATATACACTCGAGGAATTGTCATTCGTCCCTGCTGTAGTGCAGCTCTCAGCTCAATTTATCAGACTCTAGGGCATTGTTGACTGGGGCTTTCAGCTGTAAGACAAGAAGGTGTTTTGCTGTGGAAGAAGGCACACAAGCCAAATCTGTGTTCTGTAGGGAAATGAGCCCCTGGCAGGTAGAAACAGGAAATGTAGCCCGCTTGTGCCTCTTGATTCCGCTTTACTGAAAGTGATGATATTATCCTTGCACGGGTATGCTACCATATTACGGAGTAACACAGCGACGCTCTGCTGTATCTCGTTCACACAGAGCACTACTGCTTGCTGAGTAGAGTCAAAAATCGCTTCCAAGAAGCACCCTAGAGTGCGTGTCTTTTCAATATGCGCACTCCATTCCTGGAGGAATAATTCGGCCATGTACACCGCTAAAAAAATTAAATATCCGGAATATATTTTCGAGAGAACGTCTCATCCGGAATTGTTGTGGTCATGGCAACCAGATGCTCGTAAAATCTGCTTTAAACGCTATGCATACAGACGCATAACCAAAACAGCAGCTTAAACTTACTTCAGGGTAATGAAAACCACTTATCTAATTTCTTACCAAGAAAACGCGACGCGTCGCCTCTTCTTCTTTTTTTTTTGTTTTTCACACAACACACAGTTTCCTAACTCGGACACGTCGAAATTTTTTCGTCTCTTGCAGGGCACGCGTTGTCCAAATCGCCAACCTTGATTTTTTCTTTGATTTTTTGGAACATCCTTCTTTTATCCTGCACTTCCTATCTTATATAGTGTCTCCCTTGATAATTTGCCAAAGCACGTTATTATCACAGACACATAATTTTTTAGGGAAACAAAACACCATTGCAATGTCTAGTAATAATAATCAGAATAGTCAGTCACAGTCACAGTCGCAGTCGCAAAGCAACAACGGGGGCTCTTCACCATTGTTTTTCCCATCATCCTCGAATCCCCCATCTGATGCTGGTACTCCTGGTGGCCTTTCACAAAATCTCAACAGCAGCCGCAGTGTTCACAGTAATCGCCTTCATAGTAGTACTGCTGGCGGCTCGTCGCCATTGCATTATTCTTCTTCTATTTACAACTCAGATGCGCGCCCATCTCAATCAGATATCAGATCAGATTTGACTTCAGATGCCGCTAGAGAAAGATTTCGTCGCCAAAATTATCAAAGAGGTGATTTGAATTCACCTGATTCTAGCTTGCCTAGAAGAAGATACTTTGCTGATAGCCAGAACTCTATTGGCTCTAGACAAACTATGTCTTCCAATAATTTGAACTCTGACTTGACCGAAACGGGAAACAACGAACCAGTAAGAGTAATTTGGGGTACCAACGTCAGTATCCAGGAGTGTTCTAACAACTTCAGAAACTTTATAATGTTGTTCAAATACAAATACAGAAAAGAGTTGGATAATGAAGAAGATCTGCAAGAAATTACTGATGCGGACCATGAATTGTACTATGTCAATTTGCTTAACGAAATGCGTAATGTTGGTTCTACTAACTTAAACTTGGATGCTAAAAATTTGCTTAGTTTCAACCAGACCAAAAAACTATACTACCAGTTGCAAAACTATCCTCAAGAAGTCATCCCGATCATGGACCAGACCATTAAGGATTGTATGATTGCTTTGGCTACCGAAAACAACCAAAGTTTTAATGTGGAAGATATTGAAACCAATATTTACAAAATCAGACCATTCAATATTCAAACCCAAAGAGGTATGAGAGAGTTGAATCCTAATGATATTGACAAGTTGATCTCGGTGAAAGGTTTAGTTTTGAGAACCACTGCCATCATTCCTGATATGAAGGTTGCTTTCTTTAAGTGTAACATTTGTGACCATACCATGTCGGTAGAAATTGATAGAGGCGTCATTCAAGAGCCAAGCAGATGTCCAAGATGTCAAATGATAAACTCCATGGCCATTGTCCACAACCGGTCATCATTTTCTGATAAACAAATCATTAAACTTCAAGAAACTCCTGACTTGGTTCCTGATGGTCAAACCCCACACTCTGTCTCTTTATGTGTATATGACGAATTAGTCGACTCTTGCAGAGCAGGTGATAGAATTGAAGTTTGTGGTATTTTCAGATCGGTACCCGTTAGAGTTAACTCCAAGCAAAGAGCATTGAAAAGTTTGTTTAAGACATATGTGGATGTTGTTCATGTTAAAAAAATCGACAAGAAAAGATTGGGCGTTGATATGTCGTTGATTAATGACGGTCACGGCGCTGAAGAAGATGCTGATAATACTATTGAACAAGATGTAAATGAGCAAATTCAGCAAAATGTTGAAGAAGTGCGCAAAATTACTGAGCAAGAAATTGAACAGATTCAAGAGACCTCAAAAAGACCTGATTTGTATGAACTTCTCGCAAGATCTATTGCTCCTAGTGTTTACGAGCTTGATGATATCAAAAAAGGTATATTATTGCAATTGTTCGGTGGTACTAATAAGCAATTTGCCAAAGGTGGTAAATATAGAGGTGATATTAATGTGTTGCTTTGTGGTGATCCATCTACCTCCAAATCTCAAATCTTGCAGTACGTGCACAAAATTGCTCCAAGAGGTATTTATACATCTGGTAAGGGCTCTTCTGCAGTTGGCTTGACCGCTTACGTGACTAGGGATGTTGACAGTAGACAACTTGTATTAGAATCCGGTGCTTTAGTCCTATCTGATGGTGGGGTTTGTTGTATTGATGAATTTGACAAAATGAGTGATTCTACTAGGTCTGTGTTGCATGAAGTCATGGAACAACAAACTATTTCTATTGCTAAAGCTGGAATCATTACTACCTTGAACGCTAGAACTTCGATCTTGGCTAGTGCTAACCCTATAGGTTCAAGATATAACCCAGACTTGCCTGTTACTTCTAACATTGATTTACCACCACCATTGCTTTCCAGATTCGATTTGGTTTACTTAGTGTTAGACAAAGTTGATGCGTCTACTGATAGACAACTTGCTAGTCATCTTGCTAGTATGTACTTGGAAGATCGTCCAGACAATGCTGCTACTCAAGAGGTGTTGCCAGTGGAATTTTTGACCCTTTACATTGGTTACGCTAAACAACATATTAAGCCACAAATCACACCTGAGGCTAAAGATGAGCTCGTGAAGGCCTATGTTGACATGAGAAAGCTTGGTGAAGATGTCAGAAGCTCTGAGCGCCGTATCACTGCTACCACTAGACAATTGGAAAGTATGATTCGTCTCAGTGAGGCCCATGCTAGAATGAGATTGAGTGGTACAGTTGAGCTTGGTGATGTTCAAGAAGCTGTTAGATTGATTAAGAGTGCTATAAAAGATTATGCTACTGATCCAGTTACTGGTAAAATTGATATGGACCTTGTGCAGACTGGACAATCAGCTGCTCAAAGAATTTTGAAAGAGGACCTTACTCATGAAGTGGTTGGTATTATACAGTCTACTAATGATAATCATATCACTTATAATGAGTTGATCAGAAGAATTAATGACCAGTCGCAAGTTAGAGTTGAGAATATCGAGTTGACTGATGTTTTAAACATTTTGCAACAGGAAAATAGAGTTGTTATTACTGGTGAGGGTTCTAGAAGATCAATTAGATATGTGGGCACGTCTATCTAACTTCAGTGAAATCCATGGTATTTTTTCTTGTTCTTTAATTTTACGGTTGGTTGATTTCTTTTTACTATTTTTTTGTGTTATTTTTTGTTCAATCTTTGTTCTGGTTTTGTATTAATAGGTTCGATATGTTTTTGGTATATATTAATTCAATGATTTTATTAATAATATTAGCGTAGCAACTGGTGTTTCATCAGATTGTGTTTCTTTGCTAATAATGTAGACAAGAATAGCACCAGCTTACAATTTTGAAATAAACAAAAAAACCTATTGACTTTTTTAAAACTGTAATATATTTAATGGCTAGTAGTATTCAATTATCTAAAATATGTGTAAAATACAACGAAAATAAAAAAAAAAAAAAAAAAAAAAAAAAAAAAAAATGAAGAAAAATGAAAAAAATGAAAAAAAAAATGAGATTTGAAGAAAGACTTGATGAATTTAAAATTTTAAAGATAAAATATCTGAAAAAACAGCTGAGCGAAAGTGAAACAAATTTCAAATGGTCTAATAATACAAAATAATTCACAAAATTTGGTAGTTGCGTAAATCAGAAATGAAAGCCTTGAATAGCGGAGCGAATACCACATCACATCATGGAACATTTGCCTTAAATTTACCAATAATATTACCTTGAGGGCTATAGTTACAAACCACATAAGTACCTTTACCACTACCACAGTCAGAATAACTGCATGCGACTTTGGTAGTACCCTTCCAGACCAATTGAGAGTAATGAAAAGATTTCTCGTTAGATTCTGAGTAGTATGATTTTTCGTCGTACCATGCTTTGACAGCATCATTAGCTAATTTCTTCTCATCAACATTCGAGCTACTGACCCAGTATAAGTTTTCACCCATTTTCACCCCAGAATGTTGTAATTTACCAATAGAACATAATTTTTTAGCGTAGCTGTCAGCTTGTGATTGAAGGGAACCGCTGTCCCAGGAAAGATCGGCCACTCCTGCTTTAGATCTGTCGATATTGTGATCATCCAAGGTTGTCTTTTGGAACGTAGAAAGACCTTTGGAACTGGTGCTTGAACTGGTAGCGGCAGGAGAAGTCAGATGTGTAGAAGGTGCTGCTAGTGAAGTTGGAGATATAGTTGTAGTAGCTCTTGTCAGTTGTGGATTATGCAGTTCAGCACCTGCAGTAATTGTGACCACTGAATGTCGAGTGACGGTGACATATGAAGCCTGTGACAGAGCACAAAAAGATAGTAATGTACCAATTGCAAGCGTACTTGAGGTGAACTTCATTATTGGTGATTGTAAAATAATCTCTAAAAAAACTTGGAAATGTGTATTTAGCGGAAGCGGGAAATTTGGAGAAATAAATAATGCAGAATACAAGTAAAGATGAGATTGAAATATTTTATTCTCTGATCGACAAAATCATGCACATTCAGCTGGGAAGATCCTGCCATTTATATATATTTTACTCAAACAGGTTTTCCCATATAGGAATTCTGGGGGCAGGAAATCGCTCCCAGGGCACATGTGTGGGTGCTGCAATGTTATATGTCAAATGCAGCTTGGTGCAACCATGCATTTTAACACATCATCTTGCTTATCGTTAGTGAAAACAATACCAAATGCATTATCACATGACCACATGGCCAGCGCAAAGGATGTTTGAAAGCCTTTGGATCTTGTTCAAATGGCTGGTTTCCTGTCCATGTAGCAACATGATCCATTGGTAACCAGCCAGCACCATAAAATGGTTGCGCTACATATGCTGCGAACTTCCTGGAACGCTGGCTGGCAATCTTCAATAATCTTGCAACCGGATGCGGTACAATCCACCTGCTGTTGCCTATGATCTATTGTTCGTAATAACAGCTTGTGTTTAATTCACCTACACCGCAATAACGCTTCGGTTCAAAAAAAAACCGCGCAGGTGATTGGCTGTCTTGTCACTGTTACCCGTGCATTCAGCGCTTTTTTTTGAAAATTTCTTCAAAACATATAGAAATAGCCTTTAGTATTGTAAGTAAGAATTGCAGGCTTTCTGACAATAGATATCCAGTAATACACAAGTGGAAAGAGGATTTAAAACAACATAATAAACGTTAAAACGCAAATTACAATAATCACAAATACACAATGTTGTTTGGCCGTAACTTGCTCAAAACTCAAAAATCTTTCCTTCGTGGGGTTCGTTTCAACTCTACTTCATCTAAATTGCAATCTGCTGGTTTGGGTGCTAAGATTTCAAGTATGTATCTCAAATCTCAAAGATAAAGTTTGAATCGTAAATGAAATAAAGGCAACAATTAAAAGGGCTGGAAAAAGTCAAATACTCGATCTGTGAGAATGTATTGAGATGAGGCCATCGTTACAAAATAGACGATAGTGAAAAAAAAAAAAAAAAAAAAAAAAAAATGGCAGGAACAAACTACTAACATTTACTATAGACATCACTACTCAAGCCACTTACTGGTCCAAAGTTGTGCTTGAAGTGAGCAAACAAATCTATGCTAAAGAAGGTTTGGCTCCACCAAAATTGAAGGATTTTGAAGTCGTTTACAAGAAATTATATCAAGAAGCATTACAATACAGTCAACAACCGCAAAAAGCTTTGGACTTGACCAAACAAATTAAATTTACCAAAGATAATGTTTACAAATATGGTGCTTACGCCATTCAACTTCTCGGTTTGTTCTCTTTGGGTGAAATCATTGGTCGTCGTAAGGTCTTTGGTTACCCAAATTTTGCCAAACAGGAATCACATTAGATCTAGTATTATTTCTTGTCATATATAAATCATTTTAATACAATATTCGTCTACTAAATCAGTTCGTCTTTGTGATTCATTTCTTAGAGTTTGAGATGGATGGAACCCTACATCCGCTTCTGTTCCTAATGGATAATGGATAGTTCTAGAGCTACAAAAATCATATTTGGAAGTCTATCAAAGATATTATATTGGGTTAAAATCAAAATAAACCTATTTCTCTCTTTCTTCATCTTGGTTGTCCTTATGTCTCTTTTTAGAATCTCTGATCATTTGTTTCTTCATTTTCCGCTTGTGTACCACTGCGCCAGGAACCGTAGAAATCTTTTTTCTCTCAATAGGCTTTCTCTTCATTTCTTTTTTTTCCTTCTTGGTTATTTTACCCAAACTTTCCATCCATCCATCAAGCTTATTATCGGAGGATTGTTTGACGACATTAATAATGGCCTTCAACGGAGTTACGTCGTCTTTTGTGTAAAAAGTCACTGCTGTACCTTTCATACCATTTCTACCAGTTCTACCAACTCTGTGAATGTAATTGGCACTGGATGTTGGAACATCATAATTGATAATTAAGTTCACGTTCTTAAAATCGATACCTCTAGCTAAGACATCAGTGCAGATCAAAACCCATATTTTTCCTTCTTTAAAATCATCAATAATCTGGTTTCGTTGCGAAGCAGTTCTTTCAGAATGAATCACATCAATTTTCAAATTTTCGTATAACAACTCATGGAATAATGATTTCGCCCTAATAATTGACTGTAAGAAAATTATCACTGGTGGCTTGAACTCCCCATTGAGGACCATGTTTCTAATTGCTAATAGTTTACCTTCTTCATTACCGCAAAACACCAATTTTTGGTCAATGTTAGCATTAGCAGCCTGCTTGTTACCAATAATCAAACGCACATGGCCTTCGCCCATTATAGTATTAGAAATTTCTTCAACATGCGATGGAATAGTGGCGCTGAACATTAGTTTGGTGAGTGAAGCACTATTATCCTTAGTGTTACTAACAATATTATCCACTTGTTTCAAAAAATCACTTTCAAACAATTTATCGGCTTCATCAAAGATCAAGTATTTCAAATTATGCAAGTGTATCTTATTGCTATTGATCAACTCGTTCAATCTAGACGGCGTAGTGATTAATAGATCAATCTTACTGTCGTCAATCACTCCATTTCTTAATTTCCCTGCTAATGACTTGTTGAGTAATTTAACGTCAACTGTGCTAGTCAAGCCTTTCGTAAGTTTCACAGATTCATTGAAAATTTGAGTGGCCAATTCTTTAGTTGGTGAAACAATCAAACATTTGATGCCATCCTTTGCCTTTTTATCCTTTTTGCCTACATTCTTGTTCTTTTTATAGTCTGAGTTCAAAATTAATTGAATTAAAACTGGAACCAAGTAGGCCAATGTTTTACCAGAACCAGTTGGTGCACAAGCCACCAAGTCTCTGTTATTCATAATGATAGGAATAGACTCAGATTGGATTGCAGTTGGATTGATAAATCCGGCATCCACAAGGTTATTCAATAATCTTTCGTTGCTTAAGCTGTAACGGCTGGTCAAATGGTTGAAACTCTTGATTGGCAATGGTACATCATCACCGGTGATTTTTGCTTTATGTAATTTTCTCAACTCCTGTGCTTCTTCCACCGTGATCTCATCATCATTGCTTTGTACTGCACTATGGCTTTCATCTGTGTTTATATCTTCACTTTCTTCTTGTTTTGCTTCCTGGCTCTGCTTGGATTTATTTACTATTTTTCTTGTATGGAAAAAATCTAATTCTTTTTCAACTTGCACGTCTAATTTGCTTGCTTTGCGATATTCAAGATCGTCAGCTTCATCCGCCTTAGTATTATTAATGTATTTTTTGCTGGTGGTGTCTTTTTTGACATAAGCACCTCTAGATAATACTCTAAAAATATCCATCTTGTGAAATATTTTGAAGTCTGTTTTCTGCTATTTGGTAAACTTGTATGTTGGCCATCACAAAACGGCGCAAGAGAAATGGTATAAAAATTTTTTTTTTTTTCGATTCCTTCTCATCGCTTGAAAAACTTAAACCCAAAAGTGCATATATTCGCATATTGATGCATGCTACTATTTCTCAGTTGCCACTGAAGCACAGTGGAGGGTTGGCCGAGCGGTCTAAGGCGACAGACTTAAGATCTGTTGGGTATTCACCCGCGCGAGTTCGAATCTCGCATCCTTCATTTTATTTTTGTAGTTTCCATAATTTTAAACTCTCAAGCAGTGTATAAGGATACTAGAATCAATGGTTATGCTCTATTTTTGCATGCTATTGCAAATTTGTTGTAGTTAGGTGTAAATCAAGTTTCTCTAACATTTACAGTTTTTGTACCTTTTGTACTATATGCACCCCCTTGCACCCCTCTGGTCGGTATGAGAAATTGAAAACGTAGTTTGAAAATTAAAAAAAGAGCTTATGAAACGCTTTGTCCTCGGATGCCAACTCATGAAGAAAGTCTGTATATTGCCAGTTGCCAGGGCTCTATATTCTCTTCATACATTCAACGCAAACAAAAGAAATGTCTTTATTTGTTGAATATAACAAAACTAATAAGCAAGTGTCTTTCGATGCCTCGAAGAAGGACAAGCTACCGGAAGGTATATCATACAAGGACCTCAATGAACAAATCGTTCAGCTTAATGATCTTACACAACAGCTAATCTCCTTTGAAGGTGGTGATGTTCCACTGAGCACAGAACCAACTAAAAAGATTACCCAGTTGGTGAAAAGCTCTCATGAAAGTGGTGTGAAGGCACTTAAGGCAGCCAAATTTGAAGAAGCAATCAAACATTTTACTATTGGCATTGACGCCGCACTTAGAAGAAACAAGTGGGAGAGTTTTCAGCTTAATTTGTTCGAAACTCACTTGTGTTTGATGAACCGTGCTGATGCTTACTTGCTTGCCGGCAGATTTCCAGAAGCATACCAGGATGCTGATTTGCTCATTAAAACCATGAATGTCAATCCAGACAATTTTTACAGAAGATCAATTGCATTATTAGAATTAGGATTGTTAGAAGAGTCCAAGGCTGATTTAGAAAGAGGTTTGGCTTTTCAGCCTGATAATGTCAAATTGCAAAAGCAATTAGATGTCTTGATTGCAAAAATTGACGAGGAAAATGGTGATATATAAGTTCAGTTCGTTTGCCTATTTGTTTGATTTCTACTTTAGTTTTAGTTTTTGTTTTTTTTTTTTTTGTTTTTTTTTTTTTTTGTCGTATCCTTTCTTTGTTTGATCATTCATAGTTTAAAATATACTATAGCTACTATCATATTGTGATTCTTTTTATTGGTTTTTTAAAAAAAATAAAAGAGAACTTTATACTGAATATTTAAACGTTTATAATTCATTCAAAGAATATCTTTCAAGTTGACATCTTGGGAGCCTCTTTCTGCAGATTGAATACCTGTGTCTCTCCAGCCAATGAAAAAAAGTATTCTGTAAGTGGCAGGGTATATGGTATGGCCAGAATCCTCAACACCATAAAATTTTTTATAAATTTGATCAGCGGCCAAAAGAGTCTCTTTGCTCAATGATTCTCTTTCAAACAAACAATTATTTTCACCCATGAGCTTCAATTCATCCATTATTGTCAACATGTCAGGATAATCAATAGTCACTTCGTCAATATCTATAGTGATCATCTTGAACCCAGCACGATTGAGCAAATTACCAAGGTCTTGCACAGTGATGAATGGGGAAACATGCGGCGATAATCCTCCTCTTCTTTCCAATTCTGCTAGCTGTAAGCTTGATCTTAATTCAAAAAGAGTGTCTTGTGCAAACATAGAGCCAATAAAAATCGAATCCGTAGGTTGTAGTAATTTATAAGCTTTATTCAAGAAACCAGGCAAGTCGTTGATCCAGTGCATGCAAAGGTTACTGTATATACAATTAAAGGTATTCTCGGTCAATAAGGGATGATCTAACGTTTCCTCATCCGCATGAATCTTGGTAATATTAAGTTCAGGGTCCTCGTAATTGTTCAAGTTAAGTAATTCCTTGCAAGATTCGACCATATATAAGTCTTTGAACTTTGATTTAACCAAATTGAGCTCTTTTTGGAAAAGTTCATCCTCACTTTGTTCTTCCCCTGTGATTGAGGTATTGGTATATGAATCGGGCTTATTTACAAGTAATGACTCCAAGTGGCCATAACTTGACCCAACGTCTAACGTTTTATCAAACTTTCTATTAATAAAAGAAAGGGTAGATATAATTTTCTTAATTGACTCATTTTTCAAATATTGAACATCATTGAACTGATGAGGTTGATTTTTGATTGCAAGTTTTTTCTGATTTAATTTCAAACTCCTGTCAAAAATTTCATGACTAGCTCTTTGACTGTAGCATCTTTTGAAAATTCCCTGTCTAACTACAGAACTGTATAACATTGTGGCTAATTGAATATTTAGTTTTCTATAATTTTATAAGTCATTTGCAACTGTTGCTCCTTGTTGTAACAATAATTAGTGAAATGCAAAAGCAATTTTCCCGCTTTTTTCTTAAAAAATTTTGAGAATTGTTTTATGTCAAATATACAACATGCATACGATCTCTAAGCACCCATACTGAATTTTTTCCACACTTTAGACACTAAAAATGTAACATTTTTTCTCTATTAAATATTACCTCAAAGCAAAACATTTACTTTGCAGAGCATGTCAGAATACAGAAAAATTGCCTGACATCACAAAAAGAAAAAATGTATGCAGTATCTATTTCGCCTTGGCAGGCCTGAGTGCTAGTTTTCTGAAGGTCAACCTATGGTGATTGACACAGCAGAAGATTTAATCTTATACTTATATTGTTAGCACTGTTATAAAGAGTTTTATTTTATTTAATTGCCTCTGAACTTGGTGCTTATTCCTCTATTATATATATATATATATATGCGTGTGTTTTTTGTTACCCTCACTTCTCTAACAAAAACTTGTCCGGATAATGAATAAATCAACTAAGGGAAAGTTGCAGTCTTGTACATGAGCTCATCACAAGACAGAAGAGTCTCGAGAATCTATACTACTTGGATTATTTTTGAATCATAACGGTCTGTCAAGCTATTACCAAACAATCTGAAGTCAAGAATGTTAAGGCAACCAAATATGAAAGCCATTTCCAAACAGTTTAGCCCACCAAAAGGTTTCAAATTTTTTTCTACAAAAGTGTTTGTGAACTCAAAAAGTAGTGAGTCCATACTATCCAACTTAGGAGTAGTGGTACTGAATAATCCAGTTTTTGAGTATCATTCAACAAAAGCGCAAAAAGATAAGTATTTCAATGCGGTGAATGCGCTTCATAAAAATATTCGCAATAGTAGTGCATTTTACGCCGGCCTTAATAAGCTTCATCAGCTAAGCTTCTTGGACTATTATCCTAATGATTTCTACTTGGTTATTATGTCCGATATTCTTGCAAATTTTCTTCATCTTCAAAAGCTAAATATCAAATACACTAGCGTTTTAATAGAAACTGCCCTCAAAATGTTTCAGGATGATGACCGCATAATAGATTCGACTTTTTTCGAAAAGCAGAATAAGATCAACGTATTTTTCCATGCGTTTCGTCAAGTTATTGATTTGTTTATTAGAGCACCTAAACAAAAAGAACAACTTGTAATTAGTTTATTGAGTGTGATCGAAAGTTATAGGAATAAATTTGAAATACATGCATTACATGATTCAACTATTAGTCAGCAGTTAATTCAGAGATTAAAAGATATTAAGGATGAGTTTCTAATAAATTACAGTTTGTCGAATGGTGATTATTATACTGCTTTGCATATGTTCAAGGCTTTACAGCCTTCAGTCAAATTGAATATGTCAGTATCTTCAAATTTCAGAGCTTTGAATTTCTATGCTTTGATAATGCTATCGTTATTGAATGGTGATTCTTCAAACTTTCAATATCTCTATAGCCAACATTCTCAATATAGGACCATATTTAGATTGAATCGACTAGCGTTTTTCAAGTTTGTCAACACTGCGTTGCTAAAAAATGATGCGACCACACTTAGTTTTCTTATAGTGAGGGAGCCCTGGCTTTTGAATTATTTCACAAAAACCAAACTAGTTCAAATGATTCAAGTAGTTGAAGATTTGGATATACGAATTATTCTATTATCCAAGTTGAAGGATCAAAACCATCCCGATTTTGAACGGCTTTTACTCAATATGACGTCAAGGAGTTACATTAAAAATACGTTTTATAAAATTAGCGACGAAAAGGAGTTCTGGAATCGCTTTGCAGTTTTGATAGACTTGATGAAAGGCAACTTAAACAACCCGTCCCAGCAATCTATTTGTAAAGAGGTAGTTTTTGAGTATTTTCAACAGTACTTATGTGACTCAGTGTCCAAACCACAAAAATTTATAGAGTATGTTTGGCTGCAAGTTAAAAAGCTGAATTTCTCTGCCACAGCTCTTGCCAGTATTATCAGAGGTATCGTTCAATTTCATACTAGATCAAAGCACTTTAATGTTCTTTCTCTGTTGCAAATTAACAGAGACATAATCAATGATCTCTTATCTATCAATCAGCTAGATGTTATACAAGACGTTTTTTTCAATGAGTCTTACCTTGTTGATTTCTACAAAAGTTGCTCTAGAGATAAAAATGCCGCTTATATTTTATTTGCATCATACAAAGAATTTGTCATAAGACCAAGCATCTATCCTCTTTCTAGGTGGTTCACATCCAAAGTGAAGCATCAGATATATTTGTCGGCCATAAGAAATGGCATCGTTTCTCAAAATGAAAACCTACTCGCTTTCTATATTTTCCACCTTTTAAAAAGTCATTATGATTTCAGAGTCTCGCCCTTTTCCAAAAATTCCAAGGCGGAAATTGGTATGTTGTCTAGTGTTGGTTTAAAACAGGCCTTCAACTCAAGTTTTGCAATTATATTCAATCAAGTGAAAAATCAAAGCTATGGTAATTTACAGTTTTCTAGAAAGTTTTTAAATTTACTAAACATGGTCAATTTTACAGTGGAAACAGTACAGGATGAAAAAAAGATCGTTGCAACAATTGCTTTGCTATTTAGACGAAGTGGATTCAATTTTGAAGATAATAATTTTGCGAATAAAGTACAAGGCTTCACCAATAGCCAAAACTTAATATCACAAAACTTTCGTCTTGGTTACTACTGGTATAGTCCAATTAAAAAAATCAAATATAACATGAGCAGAATTTCTGCTTCCTCAAAGTCTTCTTAATGAGCAAAATTAATGAATTTAAATACACATTCAATATTAATATGCATATATATCTCACTCGCATCCCAACTTATGTACTATAATTAGAATCTAAATTATTTGCATGAAGAATTTTTCTTGCAATCAAAGCCATCCTTTGGCGACTTGTATCGCCAAACCCATAGTGATCATGACTCAATTCAAAATTTTGTTTCATAATCTCAGATTCGTCCAAATGGAACCTCTCAAGCAACTCAATGCGTGTACGTTGCCGCCCTGATGAGAATAGCTCCACTGTCAGCTGTAAAAGGTTGTAATTCAGCTTATTTTTAGCATCTTGCATCAATAGATTGAAAATTGAATAGCTTAGCTTTTCATTTTTTATCGAGTATTCAATTAAGTAATATAATACCAAGTCATCGAACTTTTTGCTGTTTTCCTTATTATTATATTTCAATACCGTTTGAATCAAATGTAGAGAATTCTTTTTACTAATAGTAAAATTTGCTGGGTCTTGCCTTTTTAAATTATATATTAGCCTGAATACTTCAACTGAAGAAGAAAGACCAAAGTCGAACTCCTTGCAGCCATGCACCAAGTGATCAATGAGTTCAGTATTACCAGCTACTGCTTCAAGCAAATGATTCTGATTTGGGGTTTTGAGATCTATCAATAAGTTGACTCTTCCGGTGAATTGGGTAAGATTAACAAGACCTAGGCCAGCTAGCTCTATTTGAAATTTTACCAAAGTATTGAAAAATAGCATTTTTGTTTTTTTATTATGTATGTGATCATAAACCTGGTTTGTCATGTCTACTAAAAGGCTGGTAATGGCTCTTTTATCAGAAGAGCCTCTCTTTTTCAAAGATTGTAACATAAACTTTGTTACAAAATTCAAATCTTTCGTGCTAAATTCTACCAGTTGTTCAGAAATTAAGTAATCCACGCTATGCCAGAATTCTCTATAATCACCATTGACAAGATAACTTTCTAAAAGTAGAGAAAGATGAAATTTGCCTATTTTTTGTCCCTTTTCGGAAAATAAGAGCATTAATGCCTTAATAAGTAACAACTGATCAGACTGTGCAAATATCACCAACAACTTTTCTAATAATCCTATTGTAACATTAAACTTTTCAGATGCGCTAAGATCGTTAATCATAGAAACAAGTTTATGCTCACTCCTTGAGGCTTGACTAACTTCTTTCTCAAAGATAGAAGCTACAACACCATTGTCATGAAATAATATTCCCGATAAAAGAATATTTTTGACGTATCTTTGACTGTGAGAAATTTTTAGTTTTATCAAATTATTATTGATTCGTTGCTTTTTTTCATGGTCAAGGTCATTATTGTTGTACAATTTCAATATCAGCTTGTTATGGTCATATGCCAAGGAGAGTAGTTTTTTCGAATTATCACAATCATTATGTTGTATAGCCAACGTTAAAAGACGTAATATTTGTAAATCTGAGCAGTAAGTATTGAATTTTTGAAGCTCATTTAAATTGGTGATGTGTTTTCCAATATGCTGCTGGGGTAATACATATCGATTGAATAAGCTGATCGCGTTGAAATAATTTTTCTTTATTAAGGAATCATTATATATTCTGAAAATGGGTAGGTTATTTTTTTTCAAATTAGCAAGTTTAATCATACTTCATCTTTAAGCTCTTTCATAGAAAGTTTTTAATTTCAACAGAAAGAAAAACGGTATTTTTTTTTTTCTTAAATATACATGCACGAGTATTGAAAATCTGCAAAAAAAATCGAATCTTTAAATTTTGGAAAAAATGCGAACTCTGTGGATCGAACACAGGACCTTCAGATTTCCTTTGCGAAACTTCAGTCTGACGCTCTCCCAACTGAGCTAAGTCCGCAACAGTACATAAGGGAGTATTTTGAGATATGATATCCTCCTGAATCATTTAGGTGAGGAATGTATGTTGTGCTTTAAAAAATTGACACATAAAATACATAAGCAATTTTCACGTGAGGACGTTACCAACAAGCAAATGGAGCATTTTTTAATCAAATGCCTTGTAGCACAAGCCTTATGGAGGAAACTAAATATAAATAAAGAACTGAGCAAAGACAGTTTCATCATCCCATCCAGTAATACCAGCAAATTAATCCAGATCGACAGCTACCTAAAATTCCAGAATAAGTATCCTCGCCTACGGCATGACAAGGACTTCAATTGGAGAAGTGTTGTGATTTCTAGTCCTGTTTACTACATCACCCCGCTAATTAATTGGATAAAACTGTTATCTTAGTGAGTGAAAGATGGTATCGAAGTGAGACTCTTTCTTTTCACCTGTTGATATCAATAACAAAACATACCAAATCAAAAACAATAACCATTAAAACCATGTTCTCCCCTAGATCTAACAAAACTTCGGAAAATTAGTAAATTGACAATACTAACAGAGTTTTTACTTATATAAGTTTCCTATATATGATAACAATTGAACTATGAAGTATATGCGATATTGATAAGATTATAAGATTCTATTTTCTGTCTTTTATATATAATTAACAAACCGACCTTGTGTGTGAAAAAAAAAGTATCGGCTTTTTCTTTATTCCGCCCATCACTATATACACAACTCAAAAGGAACACGTCGCCGACCTCTATACAAAATCTTCGATAGCCACTAGGAGTCGCTCATCTCAACTGTCATGACCCATACTGATCAGGAATGTGAATACAGTAGAGGAACTGTTCACAACAATTTTTTAGCATAAGGGTCAATGTATAAAACTAGATAATTCTTTTACGCCAAGATCCGGAGGATGAGGAATTCTTTATAAGACGTTACTGGTAGCAAGACCAGTAGCGGTGTGAGATTTTACTCATTAAAAACCTAAAAAAAAAAAAAAAAAAAAAACAATAGCAAAGGACAAATGAAAATATAGTTACAAAATAGGAGAATTTTTTTTTTTTTTTTTTTTTTTTTTTTTTGTACTAAGAGTAAGAATTGTGATAAAACCGCCATAACTTTTTATGAGCCCATGGACAAGTTTGCATCTCAAAACGTACTGGTTTAAATAACAATCTTTTTTACACATTTTTTTGACTTCTCACCGTACAGCCACAATTTTAGTCATTGCAATTCACGATATTATTGTGAAAGAAAATAATTCTAAACATTATAGGTATTGCTTTCCCAAAGCCACGATACCTGGGTATGTAGCTATGCTGACAAGTCACATTAATGCACTAACATCTGTGTTTTTTTGAAAAAAATTCTTATTTAGTGATAACTGGCCTCTGCTGTATTTACTATGACGAAAAGATTTCTGGATCTACAGACTAGGATCTATACTTGTCGTGTTTTTTCAACATTGTTTGTCTTTTTCTGTCATATTCGACAAAATTGCCTATTAACGTCTCCAATATCCGAGGCATGAGCCAATTAACGTCGCTCAAGGATGTTAGCTATTCATTTGATAAATAGTTTTACTGCAAGATCAAGGAACCCTACTTTAACGATAAAATAGATACGAAAATAATGTTGTCCTTCATTTAATATCTTTTGTTGTATGTTTGGCTAACGCATTTTTATTTTTTCTTAAACTAAGTACTTATTTTATTTTATTTTGTTTTATTCGTATTTCTTCTTGAATATTAAGTTAGTCTGCAAACAGGCTTTGATTGTGACACTAGTGTCTCGGAAACACTTATACTATTTGACCACCAATAAAGACAGTAAATAATTCTTATTTGTCGAATTTTTCTATTAAATTTTTTTCAAAAAACTCATTTTTGCATTTAATAAAAATAAGAGAATCAGGTACTGGAAAATGACTTGAGCACCGTCTTCATGGGCGATAAAGGACTACACCAATGATACGCTGCCAATATGAAGGAAATAAACTTTTCTTGGTAAGTAGGACATGCAGGACCCATGTTTTTTTTTGTTGATCGCTCTTTTAGTACGCAGTACTACAGTTTACCCTCCTCAAGAAAACACGCCTAAAAAAACACGCATGAAAATACAGTTAGTAGTGCAGCTTGCAGCGCACTCCGCAGAAAAAGCGACCCGCTTAGCGTTTATCCTATCGAAACAGGAATAACTGTGGGACATACAGTTAAGCGTGGGACGAGAGTTGATGATGATTGTTTGCTTGTATTGTTATTGGTATCTGGCAGAGCAATACATGCTGAGGGACCTCCTCTGACGCTCCTTGGAAATGGCAAATAAATTTGCGTTTAGAAAATAAAGGCTACCAAAAGAAAAAATGAGTATTAACCAAAAGAGAATTCAATGACGATTTGTGGTTCAAATCTCCAGATGCCGCGCCTGTTATACACAGCATAGCCTTGAATCTAATGCTTGAACCTTTAATGAAATTCTCAGAGGAATGCAATACCGTAATAGTGTGGTTGCCCTGATTTTTCCTTGCCTGATTTAATAGCCCCTTTGTGGCTATAGATATTCGAAAAGCGACTACTGGCGGAGTACGGCTTTGAATCCAATAAGCAGAGAAGCTCACCAACCTTCAACTGTTGGAACATATGATATTATTATTAGAACTCATAGATGTAGGTGGCAATGGTAGGAGTTTCAATTCCGCGCCAGTGAAGTTTAAAATTTTCAGTAGACGGCTGCTTAACATTATATAGTATTCAGCACCAAAGTTTTTGGAAATATTTACAAAGATAATTGCACGTAATTGAGTATTGCGCTTACATCCAGTTCGACAAACAGGTTAACTGAATCCTATGATCCTCGTGTACTTTCTAGAAACTATCAATTATTACTGAACATAGAGTAAATTCACATTCTGGTTAGAATGCTTATTTCGTGTCATGCCTGTACGAGTTTTTGTCAAATATCCTTCTAACTAATCGTTGGAACAATTCTCTCCTATGTAATATATGATCGACAATCTTGATAAACTCATCTAAAACTATTCTACTGTAAAGTCTTTTAACGCCTCGCTTGGGATATACGGTACCTTACACTATATTCAATAATCTCTGCATCAGCTTGTCTATTTTTGGTACAGCCTCGACCAACCACACCACTTTCATAATAGCCTCTACATCTAAAATACCCATGGGAGATACTAAATATACTGCAGGGCACAAACGTGGTATACAATGCCACGCCTGGACAACTGAGCAAACTTGAAACAATTAGGCTTGCAATTTTATATGTGCAACTTAGGATACTATTATGGGTTAATGCAGCATGGTTGAAAGTATTCTTTGAACTGAAGCAAAGCTGAATAATTCTGTAGTGTTGCTGCGCCTACCACAAAATAGTGAAGAAAGGTTGTGAAGAAATTTATGTGTTCATGATGAATATCTGAATTTTCTATGAAAAATCGTATAACTATCAATTGTCCTTTTTTTTGTTTATTTTGAAAAAAAAAAAAAAAAAAAAAAAAAAAAGCTTATTTTGATATTTATCTTCACACACCAGAAGGTGTTCGCGCGCCTAAAAATAGTACTGAGGATTTAGTATCAAGTTTTTAGAAATAATCAAATAATTTCTATTCCAACAAGATTAAAACCACTTGTGAATATGGGGACTGCTTGAAGGATACAAGTCCTGAAATGCTTCAGCAAGTTACTACAAATAGATTTTCAAGGCCTTGGTGACAAATACAATATATTAAAAAACTAACTAGATGAATGCCTCAAGTATTTGAGTTTAAAGATTTGCTTTTTCTTTTTTTTTTTTTTTTTTTTTTTTTTTTTTGACTCCAAATGACAAAAACTACTACCAATATCTGATATAAAACAAGAATTAAAATAAAATTTGATTGTTTTGAATGTGAATTCTGTGCCACGGCAAACCTGTATTTGCATAAGGGATGGTTTTATTGGAATAGTGTTTAAACTACCCTCTAGCTTACTCTTTCATCCGCTGTATATCTCTCTCATTTAACAATAGTATTCTTTTATACCACACGTCTAAACTTTTGATATTGTATTAACCTGAACCATGAAGATGCTGATTCAAGATGGGAAACCTCGAAGGTGAATGGCCTTAGATATTCGGTTGGAGAAACAAAAAAAACCTATGGTCGGACCTATTTGGCTAGCACAATTTAGTTTACGAGAGGCCTAATTGCGTAATATCACAATAAACAATAAGAGTCGTAAACAGAATTAAACAATTATTTGCAGAGAAGCTATATGACGAAAAGACTAAACAAATTCTAGAGTGTCTAAAATAAAAAACATGAACATGAAGGTGAAGATGATGAGATTATGACAGTAAATGAAAATGATGATGATAGACTAGTGCACATAGAACGAAGAACGTAAAATTACCTAAAAATACAGACAAACAGAAACCGATTGATTGAATAGCCATAAGACCAGCACCAAATACCTTCAAAACAATAAAAATGAAAGATAAAAAAAACCATTAAACAATAATACAAACACTGAAACATCATTCTGACTTTTTCCTTCTTCTGTTGATAGAAGATTACCACAAGTCTATCTTGAATTAGTTGGCAAGTCCAAGTGGTTAATATGTGGCAAGCTAACATTAGCGGTACCAAACCCATTAGCGTTACTGTTCATTCTAAATCCATTTTGGCCAGTAACATCACCAACAGGGCCGCTACCATAGTTTATACCATTAGCAACATTTTGGTTTGGATCATAGTTGTCACCAAATGATCTTGGCAAAAAGTTATTTTGCAATGGGGGCAAAGAACCATTTACTGCATTTGGAGGTGGCGGAGGCAATCTGGAATTGTTACCAAACTGCTGCGTCTGTGGGTTCTGCTGAGTCATGACGCCCATAGACTGAGAAAACTGCGGTTGCTGCTGTGGCAGAGGCTGCTGGGCCATTTGTTGCTGTGGCATTGGCTGTTGTGGCATAGGTTGTTGAGGCATGGATTGCTGCAACATCTGGTTTGGCATGAATTGGTTGCTAATGACGTTGTTCAGTATAACGCGGTTTGGCATTGGTGGTGTAATCTGATTAGGGAAAATATCTTGATGTGGGAATTGGGCTGTATGATATTGCGAAAAGGTGTTACCGCTTGGATCAGTTGTGGTTATGAAAGCAGTATCAGGAATATTCATACCATCACCGGTAGCGAGAATATTTCCAATCAATGGATTATTTATCACAGCGGCGTTGTTAACAGAAGCGACAGAAGCGGCAACGGCAGCAGCATTTCCACCGTTTTTAGAAGCAGCTTTAGCTTTGCAAGCAGGGCAGTTTCCCTTTTTACCAGCTCTTCTTGGAATATATCTGTATCCTGGGTATTTTTCGCTATGTTTTTTCTTCTCATCTTCAGCCAACTTATTCCAGTATGCTTTTTCGTCAGGGTCAAGAGCTCTCCATCTCTTTCCCAATTCTCTGGAAACATCTGGATTGGTCTTAATGACATTACCCTCATCCAACACTGCCTGATGATGATGTTGACGGAAAAGAATGAAGGCGTTTCTTGGTCTTGGAATTCTTGGCTGACCGTTGGTTCTAAATGGACACTTTTCATCGTGCTCAGGAATAACTGGTTTCCCGTTAGCAGCCGGCAAAGCAGTTGGAAAGCCTGCAAATCCTGTAGGATCAGGAAGAGCAATATTGGTTGGCATAAGATACTGCTGTTGCATCATTTTTTGCTGCTGATTAGCATGGTTGTTTGTGTCAAACATAACTTGGGACAATGGAGGCAAAGTAGTTTGGGGCATCATACTGTTTGGAGTCTTGGTGGTGCTGACGCTATCGCTGGTGGAAGAGCTATTACTACTGCTATTGTTGTTGATCATCTGGTAAGAGTTTAACGGTGATCTAATTTCTTGATTCCATTTTGGTTCGGTGGTTGTGTAACTTTGAAAACTCATAACGAACGAAATTATCAAGAAAACAGGTTTTTAGGAATGAAAAGAGATAGTAGTTAAAAATGGTTATTATGGTATGGTGGTAGTATGCGAAAGGTATTGTTGGACTTTGCTATCGCAGATTAGATTATATCCGGAAAATCGGCAACAAGATTGAGTTTTTGTTCAAGTATGCAGAACTGTTTTTACTAACAATGCTAGATAATACTAGTGCTTAGTCATGCAATAAAATACAAGTTCTATTAAGAATTGCAATAAAAAATTAAAACAAAAAACAATAAAAATTAAAATGGAGAAATATAGTTAAATCGAAAAAGAAAATTAGTCAGGCCAAATCAAAGTAAGAAACAGAGAAAACTTTTGGATTATATATGTTCCTCTACAGCAAAGACAGGGGTACAAAGCACTTTAAATAGCTTAGCCATGGGTCAATCATCTAATGCGTCATAGGCAGCTTTTTACCTTATACTAAACATACAAAAAAAAAAACAGTCAAGGAGAAGAAAACGCACATCTAAAAAAATACTTAAGAGCTTCTTGCAGGTGTGTGCTGTTGAGTTACGCATAATATATGCAGAAGTAGTCTGCACAACGTACAGATGTGCATTAAATATGCACCATTCAGGCATTAAAAAAACATACACAGCCTTCAAAGACGTGCTTCGGACGTACCATCACAATATGTGGGACAGTCAGTAGGCCTAGACCTTCTTTTTTTCTTTTTACTCTCGATAAAGAACCCTCAGCGAAAATGTTCACTCGGGAAGCTGCACTATCTGGTGCGTTTTCAAACATCAAATAAACGCCCTAAAGATTCTTTTGAAATTCCTAATGTTGTTTTTTGCTCAACTGTGCTTGTAAAGAGTGTCAAAAGAAGTTGTTTGGATGCAGCTAACACCATTGGTTTTCACAATAGGAAGCAAAGGTGTTTTCAACGTCAGGGTTTTCAAGATAAAACAGAACAAACGAGACAAACAAATAGAAACAACAGGTAGATTATTGTGTTTCCGAGCAAGGGTAAATAAGCAACAAGCTTTCAAACCTTGTGTGGGCATATGCGGTGTCCTACTGTTGTGTGTTAATGCACAGACAGCAACTTCTCTTTTCGGACTGGCCTCTGTCCCTTACAGAACAATAGGGTTGCTCTTATACCTCAAAGAAAATGGAATTAAAGCGCAAAAAAATAAACTAAAACACACACATTTAGTGCACCACCATAAAGATCCCCACGAATTATATGATGCAATAGGTTTAGTACTGCCTTCTTCCTATAATGTTAAGAAGGCCAAAAAAAAAAAAAAAAAAAAAAAGAAAAGAAAAAAAAAAAAGTTGGAAACAAATAGTCTGTGGTGCAAACCTTTTGCATACACATTTTGAAGGACTGTTCCTTTGCACACAGAACCAAGTTTAAATTTGCTTAAAAAGTTTGCAGAACTAGTTTCAAATGCCTTCTATGAGTCAACTAGACCTTTTCAGCATAAAAACTGAAGGTTGAGATGGTAGACAAGTGCCAAAGCCACTTTGCAAAAATAGAACACTAAACTTAGATACTATGAGCGTTAGAATCAAGAATACGGAAGACCTTGGCAAGAAAGACATCCAAAGTCTAAAGTTCGTGCAAGGGGTAAATTGTAGAAGTAACAATCGAAACATCTTTGCATCTTATCTCTTTGGGCTTTAGCTAGTATTGTAGACACAGTTACAATAATAGATCAACAATACCCGCTTAAAATAACATGAAAAAACGTTGAAAGTCATAAACAGCAATAATACAGACACAACTGTATTCTCCACATTTGTAGAAAACAAAAATCCCTTCAACAAAGATGAAAAAAAGAGCCCAACTTTCCCGTTTTCCATGCACTAGCAAGATACACTCCTTGAATACTATGGCACTAGAGTTTAGTTGAGGGCACGGCAGGCTGTACTAGACTCAGTTTGAATCTACTCTGCCCCTGGTCAATCGCTGCTCAACGGATATGAGTAAATCATGAGGGATGCACCGTCCATCACGGTAAGCAACGTTACTAACACCGGAAACATCATCGAAGGTCTAGAAATAGTGCCAGCATACTAGCTGGGCGGTTGCCGTGCTGAGGAATGGAGCACATGTAAGTAAAAGTCCCACATTTCAGCGAGTCCACTTTAGACTTTTGGCCGCTATGATTGGCAGTGGTACCTTAACTAACCTGAAATTGCCCAGCTTGGCGATCAAAGCTTTTTTGATGCGCTTCATGCATACATATGGTACTCTATATGTGGCCAGCTCCGGTGACGGCATAACACTGTCACCTGATGCAGGCGCAAATACGAGTGGGCCGGAATATATTGGAAAAGAAAAAACAGAAGTAGCTATTCAACAACAGCGTGGTGATGTAAGAGAGACACGCCCACGCACGGCTTCTCAACTCCGTAGCGCCAATAGCAGAACGAATAAAAAATGGACGGTATGGCAACAGGAAGTTCAGTGCGGTTAGCCGTTCAATATTTTGCTGGATTGACGAGGCGTCTTCGTGGCGCGAGGAATCATTGAGTTCTGTTTATTTGCACTCTACCGTAAATTAGAGTCGCAGTCCATATAATACCTTATTATTACCGTAAGGTACCGATTCCCAAGCCGCCACAAACAATACTGGACAAGCTGAGGCTGTCTAGAGCACACTTTGGACATAGGGCACAATACCCTAATAGCACCAAGCGCGAATGCATTGCAGTAATATTTCAATTATAGAGTGTGCTGATACCTCTGAGAAAAAAGATAATATTGTTTGCTGTGCTGCTGCGGCTCTGTGCTGCACTGTCGCGGTACGGGGCGCCAACATATGTGCGTCGATGCCTAATCGCTTCGGCCATCCTTGCGGCACCGTTAAAGGAAGCTCTGAATAAAATAAACATCATGAGCCTGAAATCGGCATTACCAAGCAAAAAGAACTGGGTTTGAGCCAATAAGCGTTGTGCGCCATCTTATATTATATAATATGCATTCACTGGAGGAAATATTGAGGAGATATTTTATAGATCATGAGACCAAAACACCGGCACAGGATCTGTGCCAGCTAGGCGCTTCTTGAGACCACCGCGGATAAATAGCTGTGTTTTATATTTTAAAGTTGCTTTCCTCTGTTAAGTGATCCCACAGTGGCTGTACTTCGTTGTGAGTTACTGCCGACATTTATGCAAATAGTTTGACTGCTATTATAATCTACCAATCTTATCAATCATCGAAGAACCATTCTATCACAATATTTTTTTTTCCAGTCACTAAACGGCCGAAAGGCTGAATGCGTTAAAGCAAGTGCAAAATGTGAGGCTCTATTGTGAACGCGTCGCCGATAGTGAGTGTGCCTATTGTTCGCTGGTTACTAGAGTAGTCCGTTAACCAGTGTTCCTGCATGACAAAACTACAACACTTTTCTGGGCAATTAGTTTACTGTGTTTTGCACTTCAAAACAATTGTTTCCAATACTGGTCACAATACGTCTCATGTACGTTTTTCATCGAGCTCACCAACTCTATAGATCTATGGGACAATTTTGTTACAATTAGCGGCTGTCTTGACACAATATCATTTGCTACCGGTAGCACAGCTCTGTCACAGAATTTTGTTTTTGGACTTCCACGCAATAAGACCAAGAAACAACTACCGCCAGCCAGATAAATTAATATGTTATGTTAAAATTTCATCCCCCATTTCAGTAGAAATTGAGTACTTTATGCAGACGGTAGATACGTTTTACATGAAATGTTAGGCTCTTCGACAAATGAAATCGTTTGAAATAAAAACACAGATGAACTAGAAGCTAAGGCAAATTTTGGGAAAAGAAAAGACAGAAGAAGTGCTTGCAATCGAAGTTACCAGTTTGTAGCCATGCGTATTGATGCGTATTAATGCACACATTCTGGTTTAAATATGCATCATTGATGCATAATTCCCTAGCCTAAAATTGTTCCCCCCCAAAAAAATGTGCAAGAAACTGTGCCCCCTGAATTACGCATAAGCAGCGCTGTCCCACATGTTTGCCATAGCCTTCTTTTTGGCCTCAGTTCTCACATACTAATTTTCCCAGTTACAGTCCGCAGCAGGCCGCAGATTTCGCTACCAATACCGTCTAAGGTACCAAATTCACTTGAAGCTTGTTCCCCATACTGTTAGACAAAATATACAACGAAAGGTTCCCGCTTAGAATAACACTTTTATTTTTCTAGGCCACTTGTGGCGACTGTTAAAAAAAAAGGCAATTGAGAAACAAAAATTGACCATATTATAGCGAGCCTGAGTAGGGCATTCTAATTTATCGTATCTGAAATAATGACGTCTTCAGTTTGTTGTTGAAACTGTGTCTAATCTTAACTGCAGTTATGGAATAGAAAATAAGATTGAAGTTTAACTTATTCTCAAAAAGAAAAGAGGGGCAGGTAAAAGAAACTATAGAATTTTATCGTCAAACAGCCTACTGAATGCATGAAGTCGAAGCAGGGTGAGTCTTTCCTATGCTGTATTTTGGAGGAGAGATCAAATCAGTTCTTTTCATATTTGCTCAATATCAACCAATACAAATTTTTCCTCTGCCATCCTCTGGCGCTGGCCTGTATTTATTGATAGGTTCCCATTCACTGTACTGATAAGCCAAAACAAAGAGCAAGTACATCAAATTATTTTTTTAGTCTGATGGAAAGGGTCCTCCAATGTTTTCCGTAAATCAAATTGTCAGACTTATGGCTTCACTCTGCACAGTGACTTAATTTTCCAGAGCTTAATTTTTGTGCTCTTTTTTTGTTATGTTGGACACTCTTATAGACCGCTAAGAATCGAAAGCAGGAAAACATAAAACACATGTTTTTCTCCGACAGCATATTTACTCCTCTATTACAATACAGAGTCGAGTTTGGTATTAGACCCCAATACTTGATCATCAATATGTAGCGAACTATATCTACGGGGAAGACATGTCTACCCATATGCAACAAGAAAAACGGTCCACATTCTTATTGGACACTATTATGCGCAAAGAGCAATTTTCAGGTAGTAATCGGAATTAGTTTATTGACTAAATCGCACCCCGCTTCTTGTGAGTATTGTCGCCGAGAAGCATCGAATAATTTGACTGTCTTGAAGAAGCGGTTGCAATATTGTATTTGTAACTTCAGCAGCCTTTCACAAGCAAGTAATAAACCTTTGTCAAACTAAGAAAACCTTTGAAGCACACTATATGGCTAGAAGTGTTTTGTAGAACTTTAAACGAGCTTGCCGATCAAACTAGCAAAAAGTCAGCCGAAATGAACTAGAAAATTATAGTTCTTAGTGACAGGTAGAGAATCGTTTATAGGTAGTACACAGTTACACGCCAATAAATCACCATGTGCTACTAGGGTACATGACAAGAACAAGAATAAAAAATTACGGGGACCAAAGATAGACAATATGGATATGGCAAGCATTCTCCGGAGCACTCCGTCAACCATAAATTCTTTCTAAGCTCATTGAAACAATAGTTGAGAACAATTGTTCTGCACAACAGCGCGCAGCACCGTGCGCTTGTGTGTACTTGTGTACTGTATCTTGATCTTTAAATATTGTAACAAACCGTCCAAATTGACAATCAAATATACTCGAATTGTCTTTCATCGGGAAAAGCTGTGCCAAGCAGTGGACAGGTTTTTGACATCTGTGGATACAATAGTAAAAAATAGCCAAAATGTGCTTTGCCACTTTTTTGTAAACAGCAAGTTGGGCCATTGTAGGTACTAATCATCGATAAAACAACAGAAATAGGAATAATATTTAGATGGGTTTCTTTCAATTTCAATTGGTGTATTTACTTAAATCCTCCTCACTTCATACCCACAACTGCTTCACTAACGATAAAGCACAGATGCTTCTGAATAATCTCAATTATATCGCGAAGCTTACTCTCAAGCTCAACATTCTATGATGCAATTGCAGAAACGTCTGGTGGTCCCATTTATTTGAACTTTATAAATAGAAGGGGACAGAAAAAATTATTAAAAATATGAATTCATATGCGCAACATCTTAACAAATTCCGACCATATAAACATGTCTATTTATGGCTAAGGGAAGCTTTTCTGTGATCTGTGTGGACAGAATTAATTGTTGCTTTCTGTTCCTCATTTTGCAGTTTGAGTTTAAGGTTTGTTGCTTTCTGCAAAGTCTCTTCCTGAAATGCCGAAAGGGAAGGGTTTTATTTGTGTTACGTTAGAAGCCCTGATAGACAACAAACGCATGCACATTTGTATTCTTCGTCAACATGGAGGGTGACATTTGTTTTCAATATAAATTTGCTGCCAGGAAGTTCACACGTTTGGTCAACAGACACACGATGGCTTGCAAATGAGGTAGCATTTAAATCACCTTTAAATCAAAACCACTATTATTCAAAAAATATTTAAGGGCGCTTCGTATAGTTCTTCCGCAATTCTTTTACTACTTTTACGATGTATACACCTCTTGAATTTATTTCTGTGTATGTAGCTTTAGGAGACGTTGTAAAGTACTTGTGCCATCAAGAAACAGTACTGTAAATATTCAGTACTGGTGTCCACACATATTTCATACTTCAGATCGTAAATGTCAATGTTCGCAAACTTTTTTTTTCATAAATAAATAGCTATCTTCCTAAGATAATTTTTTTTCTATTAAAATGCTCCATGCTTTTTATGTTCTCTGAGACAATTTTTACGTGTTACATGTATTTATCATATTAACTGTACACATAGTTGTTGCCTCCGTATGATCCTTAGGGAACTATATTCTAATACCACATTTATATATGACCGCAGCTACACTGAATACAAACACAACAGAAATAGACTCTTCTCACAGTCTAAAAAGGAACGTATATAAGTGACAAATCTTGCCTAATTAAACTAATAGATAACGTTAACAGATACAATCTCATATTTCTATGCCTACTTTTTCCATAAAAAAAAAAAAAAAAAAAAAAAAAAAAAAAAACTATGCCAAGTTCAGCATGTTTTAAAAAGACTATAAGCAATGCGCTAGAAAATGTTTTGCAAAGCTTTGGCATTTTTACCAAAAAAAAAACAAAATTTATCTTTTGAATGACCGACTCCAGAATTCAATACGTTTTCGCAAAGAAGGCTACGAGAATATCAATTGGCGAGTGGTACTTGTTTGACAAATAAGTATTTTAACAGCAAAGACATAGGTGGCTTAAGCAAACCCAAAATATATCTTCATGAATCAAAAAGTACTATTACCGCTGTTACAAAGTACTAACCAGCAACAGCCAAAAGACCTGTCATATGTATGGTAATCGTAAGTGCTGTTGCTCAAAGGTCTATAGTGAAGTTGTAAGTGTCATTTATTTGGCGTTTTTAATTCAAAAATGAAAAGGTTACCAATCATAGTCTACTTTTTTTTTAGCTTTTAGCAATACTCAATACATTTTTTGAAAAAAGTAAAGATGGTAATTGTTGGCACTAACTTTACCAGGCTTTGCTTTACGGTGCCAATGAGGTATTAAAAGAAGGCGGTGTAATTATATAGTTGTGTGAAATTGCCTAGTTAAAAAGCCCGAAGTGCATGCTACTATGGCCGACTCCGAAAGTAGCGTAAACTTTGCTCCGGTGAATTTATTAGTAGGAAAATACGCACAGTGAGAGGAAACAATTGCATCTATTACAGTATCCCTACTTTTAATAGTTCACGGGCTGACTACTATAGTTTAGAAAAGGCGATCAAAAAAAAAAAAGATCCTTGAAGTTATGGTTAGTGTTTTTTTGTTGCCTTGTTAGATGAGGTCTAAAGTGTTATTAACAATAGTCTCAGGTGCTGAAAACTGCCCGTTGTACAAAATTTTAGACTGCGCCTTTTGACAAACGCAAGGAGTAGCCAAAAGGGCAACAAAAATTAAGTTTTCGCGAAAATATAGATTTTGTTGTGGCTATATATATCCAAGAAAATATTTCGAAACCTTATCTTGGTAAAAATAGAAGTGAAGATAACAAAGGAGTGACAGAATTACAACGATGAAAGTATAATTTGACAGAAACGCGGTCGTGTGTATCTATTTATAATCTTAAGAATTTTAGGCAGCACGCGAATAAACCCTTTTTTCAGAATTTTGCCGTCAAACAAAGTTTTCTACAAATAGCCGTTACGGTGACTTTCAGAAGGGGGGGGGGGGGGGGGGAGCAACATTAAACGAAATCAGAAACTTTTCTTCTATGCATAGTTACAGGACAGCAATTGAGATGTACAACACAGAAGGCAACATCTACTGTTGAAACAACAAACACAAAACGTAAAACACAAAAAAGTTGTGCTGGTAGCCAGGTGCCATATGTTAATATAAGCACAATTAGTTCTCCTGTTTGGCGATCTTCTCGTATTTCATTCAACTACATCTCTATAATACTAAAAAACATCTCATCTATTGTCCTGACATAACAGTTTAACAAAAGTTAGTTGCACGGCGCCTTCACTTTGCGTTGCGTGTTGAGTGCAACAATTTCATCAATCAGCAAATAAAATAAAAGCTCTTTTTCTGTTTACAATAGGCAAAAACCGCGTTTGCACGTGCATATCACCAAAAAGCAACGCATACCGAGGTAAGGAGGCGCAAGACACGCAGCAGCGTATTTTAAAGGAGGCATAATGTAAACAAAAGCACAAGAGTATTTGACAAAAGCGTGTCTTGTAACGAATGCGGCAGCGATCAAAACAAAGCCCATAGGAGCTTTAGCCTTGTTTTGGAGCAAACAACTTGCACGGTGAGCAAAATAAGAGAATGGCGTGCAAAGGTTGAGTTTAAGAAAATAGTGCCTTGAAACACCGTGAGAAAGGAAAAAAAATGCATGGCTTACAAAAAGATCGCGCTCTAAGCGAGTAATTAACCTTCCACAGGTGAAATAAAAGGCGATCAAGGTTATTGAGGATTGAGGGGGGATAGAGGGGGTTGGAGAATTGAGAAGATTGTGGAAAAATGATTATTTGTGATAATAATTTTGCAGAGTAAATCGTCTTTTTACTTAACAGAAAACGCACGAAGTGCATAAGGGAACTTTCTAAAAATCTGCATTTGGCACCAATTGCGTTGACTAAATTGCCCATTTAGGTCATAATAAGGTATCCATATTGCCCTCGTAATGCTACCGGAATTGATAATTCAATATGAGAGTGAATTTAAAAACCTTCAAAAGTATCGTGACCACATATACCGATACCTACCGGAAGACGCATATGCAAGTAGCCACGAAAATAGAGGTGCGTATCTCCTGTTTTGTAATAACTGCAGATCAAGGCTGCAGCCTTGCATGATTTGTGAGTTTGGGCTTAGCAGTGATTGTTCAGAGAATGTAGGAAATTGTGAGGTGAATATAAATATATTTTCACATCCTGGTTGCCTTTTAGAATCCTGCGGTTTTTCTTCCTTTTTTTTTTTCTTTTTTACCTGTTTTTTTATTGCAACTGTTCGTTCACCGTTCTAACCTCAGTCATTCTTTAAACCATAAGCCAAAGGATCAATATCTTTTTGATATCCGCAACACTCCCTTAACTATTCCCACTCATTCACTCTTTTAAAACTAAAGTTCACTCTTTTGTACAACTATTTATTTCAAATACAAATAATCAACAATATTTGATATCAACGAAAAATGCAATTCTCTAACTTGGCTCTCTTTGGTTCCATTGTCGCTGGTGTAGCTTTTGCTGACGCCGCTGACGACGACAGCACTACTACTTCCACTGTTTTTGTCACCAAAACTTCTTTCTTGGGTCACAGTCATCAATCTGCCACCACTGACAGCTTCACTGAAACCGAGACTTCTGTTTCCTCTAGCTCTACTGCTTCTGTTATTGCTAGTGTCGCTAGTGGTTTTGACTTTAGCAACTCTTCTTCTAAAGCTGTTTCTTACAATTCCTCCGACTACAATAACGCTTCTACTAACGGTAGTTACGCTGATGCTGCTGGCGTCAGCAATGCTGCCAGTACCCCGGTTAACAATGAAGCTTCTTCCAATGGTAGTTACTTGGCTAGAAGAGATGCTATTCCAAGCACTCCAGTTATCAACACTTACTCAGGTTTTGCCAACAGAGTCGGCGCTGCTTCTGGTGCTTCTGTTGGTGCCATTGCTTTGATTGCTGGTCTTTTGTTATAAACAATCTAGTTTCAACCATGATTTTTAACTGAACATTTCTATTTTTAAATATCCTCATACAGATAAATTAAAGAAGGTGGAAAAATTGGGTGTTCAATTATGAATATGGAAAGCTTTTCAGAAATGCTTTGGCTGTTAGTTTTGATTTCGTTATTCTCTCGTTTTGTGTTTTGTTTCTTGCTATTTAATTTGATTTTCTTCTATTTGTTACCTTATGGTCTTCTAGTTATTTAGGGAACACCTATTTTCCAACTTGGTACTTTTCAATATATCCTTATAGACTTGGCGTTTTTTGTTATGTTCCTGCTGCGTTCACAACATGATTCTCCTTTAATTACTTTTTACTTATTTTTAAGCTTTTTTATTGTTTTCCATTAGTCACCTACTCTGTCCACCTAGTTTAGTTCTACAATTCTTCCATTTTACTTTTACTGATATCTTGCTCCTTTTTCTCGTTCAATTGGTGATAATAACAACAACAACATTATTAATGGCATAATGATTACGATTATACGAATTAAATCTCTTTTTGAAAAGTTACATTTGCTTAATTAAATGTTGCAAAACAAATATGCTACAGATTTTGGTTTTTTTATTTGTCCATGTTTAAGGCAAGGAAAAAAAAGATATGCCTATATATTGTTGTTATCAAATCTCCAATAATGTAATTCTATATTTACTTTCTCTACTCAGAATTTAGCGTGTCTGTTTTTTTTTTTTTTTTTTTAATTTCGATCATTTTAACAGAATACACTGTGAATGAAGAATGAAAGTCAAATCAGCAACAAAATTTTTTTTGCAGAAAATTTTTAATCTGAAGAGGCTTTAAATATGGTTTTTTTCTTTTTTTTTTTTTTTTTTTTTTTTTTTTATATATAAACATTGGATTTAAGTTTCCTATTTTTTTGTGTATCCTATAATCTTTAAAAATTATAACTCTAATAATATTTCTTTTATGATATTCAGCTTTATCACGAAAATCTTGCATTAAAATTTTTCTACTAGTATTTAAGCTTTTTGTAATTTAAACTTTATCTATGTCTCAAGCATTTTTAGTGTCTTGTGGATTTTTTTCCACAATTGGCGATGTAGAAACAAAATAGTAAATTTGTAAAGATGCAAAATCTGATAGGCAATAACGTTGAAAAATATGAACAATTCGTTTTAATATATTCATTATAAGCTTATGATCGGGTTGTTACATAAACAGAGGATCGACATTTGCGCTTTCCATATAAGGAATAAAAGATAACCCGGCCAAAATTAATTCAACTAAGAAAAATGAAAATCTAATTGTGTCACATGACCATATTTTAAAAAATATCGAAAACCAGAGCGGTGAACGAGAAAAAAAAATTTCCCTTTGGTTGGTTAGTTGAATGGTTGAAGTTGGAGATTGAGTGGAACGGTTTGAATAGAGTGGATCTGAACCCTGGAGTGTGTCAAAGAAGAAAAGGCCGTACTCGGAAACAATCTAATATATAATAACAAAATGTTTTTGGCTCGCAGATCCTTGAAAAGTATGTTGCTTTTCTGCCAGTTGTATTTTGCCGCATAATATGGTACTGTTTTTGATTTTATTAATTTATGACGGGTTTTCTTTGAAATACTGACTAACACAACTTTATAGCCAATGCTAAACTATTGCCGGTGCGCTTACTTTCTAGATCTTTTATCAAGCCGACTGCTGTCAGATATAGCGACGTTAAAACTGGTACCACCACTGCAACAGAAGCAGAAACTCAAGACACTACTGTTGTAGCCTCAAATAGTAACAACAGTACTTTGGCTAACATTAACGATGATCCAGCTAGCGCCATTGCATTCTTGAAAAAAATTAACGATGACTCTTTGCAGTTAATGCAAGAAATTTCTGACTTAAGTGAGCAGCGTGCCGCTGAACTTGTTGAAAGTATTCAAGAACAACAGAAACCATCTAGTGAAAAGTTACAAAAATTGGACCGTGAACTCCATCAGTTTTTGACTGATTTTGTTGGCGACAAAGAGAAATTTGGCAACAGTAATAACCAACAACAAGCACAAATACAGGGACAAAATCAAATTAACTCTTCTTTCAACAAATACCCATTCTTGAAGAAAAGCAGCAGAAAAGAACCATACACTGATCAAGAATTGCATCTTCGTCAAGTACATCATGCTAACACCATTGCTAACTTAGGTAGCACCCTTAGTGATGACGTTTACTTTCCATTCAAAGACGTGTCATCTCCACCATCTCACAAAGATATCACTATTGATAAGTTGTTAGCAGCTGGGGCCCATTTGGGTCAATCTACTTCGCTATGGCGTCCATCTACTCAACAGTACATTTACGGCGAATACAAGGGCATCCACATCATTGATTTGGAACAAACGGTTACTCACTTAAAAAGAGCTGCTAAAGTGGTTGAAGGTGTTGCTGAAAAGGGCGGATTGATCGTGTTTTTGGGAACTCGTGAAGGTCAACAGCGTGCTGTTGAAAATGCCGCTAAACGAAGCCAAGGCTACTATGTTTCCGAAAGATGGATTCCAGGTACTATAACCAACTGCACGGAAATAAGTAAGCGTTGGGAAAGACATGAAGTGGATTTGAAAGATGAGCCAACGGGGCGTCAATTGACTGAGTTGGAGAATAGTACATTAGTGAAACCAGACTTGATTGTGGTGTTGAACCCAGTGGAGAACCGTAATGCATTGAAAGAAGCAGCACAAGCTAGAATCCCAACGGTAGGTATTATTGATACTGATAGTGAGCCATCATTAGTGACTTATCCAATTCCTGCTAATGACGATTCCATCAGAGCCACAAACTTGATTTGCGGTGTGTTGGGTAGAGCTGGTCAAACTGGTAGAGAAAGACGGTTGAGCAGGGTGATTGAATATCAAGGTGACCAGCAGGTTGGACTCAGACGTTGAGTTGTATGTATATAAATCTTGTTCATAGATGAAAAGACTTTTTATTTAGCATTACTTTTTAATGATAGTAGCCAATATCTAATAGTCAGTTCAAACACTACATTGTTGATTTGCGCTGCTGAGCCGATCGGGAGGTTTATCCATTCTCGGGTCTCTAGTCTCCGCTTTGAAGAAAAAAGATATTTAACCAGGGAGGGAGTCAAGTGTCAAAAAAGCAGACGACACGTTTATTTATCAACTTACTCACTAGCCCTCTCTTACCAACTTACAAATAGCTAATTACAAACCTCACAAAATGCCATACAAAACTCTCAAGGTAAAAGAGCTCAGTGACGGGGTAGTGTTAATTCAATTGCACCGCCCAAAGAAGCTCAATTCTCTTTCCAATACCCTTACCACTGAGCTCTTCAATGAGCTCCAGCGCCTCGACAGGTCACCAAATCAATATGGCTGTGCTATAATTACCGGCTCCCCAAAAGTGTTCTGTGCCGGGGCAGACATTGCTGAACTTAGCACCAAATCTCAATCTGACGATAATGCTATCAGATGGGCAACTGACCTAGCCACCATCAAAATCCCTATCATTGCTGCAGTTTCAGGTTTCTGTCTTGGCGGAGGACTTGAACTCGCTATGCTTTGTGACATTATGTATGCTAGCAAGCTGGCCAAGTTTGGGCAGCCAGAGATCAAAATCGGGGTTATCCCTGGTGGTGGTGGTACTCAAAGATTGACTAAAGCGATTGGAAAGTCCAGTGCCACCGAGGTGATCCTTACCGGTGACCAATTTAGCGCTGATCAGGCCGCACAATGGGGATTGGTTACTAGAATATTTGAGGACCACGATAGCTTAGTTAAAGGAGCCATCAAGACAGCTAGAAAAATCAGTAGTGGGCCTCGAAGAGCCACGGTTTCTGCCAAGCTGGCCATAAAGCAGAGCTACAATTTGCCATTAAACGGAGAAGGGATGGAGTTTGAGCGCAAAGAATTTGCACTGTTGTTGTCTTCGAAGGACAAAGAAGAAGGAATGAAAGCGTTCTTGAAGAGAAGAAAGCCGATCTGGGAGTGGAACAGGCAAAGCAAGTTATGAAGTTATTTACATTCTCTGATATCCTTGTTGTCATTTATGATATTTTACGATGTTTATGATAGTTTCTGTTAATGGATGTTGCAGTATTTTTCTTATGTTTTGTATGGAGCGGCATGTAGACAGTTAGGAAAGGACTTGGGCACATGACAGGCTCAAAAGCTTTTTGAATTGCGAGTGAAAATCACAAGCGAAGGGACACTGTGTTTGCCGTCTACGCAACCACTAGAAACCGACTACCGGAGCAAGAACACCAATACTGATCGGCTCTGTATCTCACCAAACACAATCTGATACCACTACTTCCAGACTTTCTCAAACGTTCTTCATTTATATCCAAGACGTCTTGTTCAAAGAAAGTTTTCTGTTTTTACTGCACTATAGTCTTGATTCACTGGAGATCCCAAATCTAGACTTAAAGGAGCCACAAAAGATCTCTAACAACTGCGTCTGAATCACCCAAACACTATCTACAACCATACTGCATAATATCATCCTTTTTCTTCACATTTTTAAAGAACCACCCTATCCAATATGAGCACTAAGAACAACCTCCTCAAAAAGTACAAGCTTGTGTTTCTTGGCGAGCAAGGCGTAGGCAAAACCTCCTTGATCACCAGATTTATGTACGATACTTTCAACTCGCAGTACGCTGCCACGATAGGCATCGATTTTTTGTCCAAGACAATGTATCTCGATGACAAAACGATACGATTGCAACTTTGGGATACTGCAGGTCAAGAAAGATTTCGTTCTTTGATTCCATCATATATGCGTGATTCTAATGTCGCTGTGGTGGTGTACGATATCTCCTCCAACAAGTCGTTTCAGGCAATTGACAAGTGGGTTGAAGACGTTAAGTTGGAGCGTGGAAACAATGTGATTGTCGCTGTTGTGGGAAATAAGAACGATTTGAATGATAAGAGAGAAGTGACAACTGACGAAGCAGAATTGAAAGCCAAAAAATTGGGTGCTTCAATTTTTTTCGAAACCAGTACCAAGACCGGCCATAATGTGAAGCTATTGTTCAAGAAGATAGCGCAGTTGCTTCCTGATTTTGACGAAAATGCAGATGGTGACAAGAATAACAAGCAGGATAATAGTGAGGTGATTGATGTTGCGGCAACTGACAGTGCTCAAGACGAGTCGTCTTGTCAGTGTTGAGTAGAAAAAAAAAATCAAAAAGAAAAAAAAAGGAAACACAATACAAATTAATGAACACTCTTATTTATGCAAATAGACTTTTTTGGTGACCACCAGTATCCAATAACCTCATTTCGTCTTACTCAAGAACTGCGGTGAGCTTGAATGGGGCTTTCTGCGATAGCACTTGTAACGTTATTTTAATCTCAACTGTTTCATATCAATTTTTTTGATTTTGTTCTACATTAATATTTATCATTTTTGCTGCTTTTTTACATCTCGTTACTTTTGGGCTAATATGTAAACTATCCATTTTTAATTCAAGTTTTTGCAGAGGCTCGCACTGCCAATGAGAGACCAATGTAAGCTTTTCGAGATATGATACACTTATGCTCAAGTATAGTCACTAATGTAATTCAAAACCTTGCCAATGACCGCAGACAGAAATATATGCAGCAGCTTTCATACACTCAGCTTGCCTGTATCTGTAGATTAAGTTATTTTGTTATTACTATAAACTGTATGCTACAACCGTCCTACGTGTATCATCACAATATACAGTATCTTGATGTCAACTACATCTATTTGTATACTTTTGAAGCTTTCGAGAATTTCGCCCATTGAGACTTTTGTGACATTACGATGACAAAATACCCAACATAAGCATAGAGCTCACGTGCACAGTCACATGTAATCCAATTTGCTAATCTTTTTCTGGAGCGCTCAACATGGCAAATAAAAATTTTTTGGCTTCTTAAAATGGCACAATCTAGACTTGGGTTGTGATTGGTACTCGAGACCATTCAAAAATTTCGAGGATTCAGGTTCTATTTTTTTGACGCGGTATCTTACAACTTATGAAGCTGTTTTGGCTTGCTAGTTGCAATTGATGCTCGTTATTATCTATCCATTTATCAAAGTTATTTTGAAATAAATTCAATTCAAAAAGATAGATAAATTCCTTTGTGATTTTATCAGCAGTTCTACAGATACTTCAACACTAATATCATAGAGAAACATATTTTTCTATATTCAGGGATCCCTTTGAAACTGCTCTGTAATGTCATTTCCAGAAGTGCTTCAAAGAGGTAATGATTTTCTTAACGAATACCCAAGAGAAAGATCATTTTGGAATCCGCTTAGTCATTTGACTTGCTTGTCAGTGATCAGTGTTTCCAAACTATTCGTCTATGCTGCCTATAAGCCCAGCATTGTCGGCCTTGAAAAACTTGATGACGCACTCAACAAATCGCGAAGAGAAAATCGTGGTCTTTTGACCATTATGAATCATATGAGCGTGGTGGATGATCCTTTTTTCTGGGGTATCTTGCCATTGCGGTACTACAAGGACGTTGATCATATTAGATGGGGACTTGGGGCATCCAATGTTTGTTTCACAAATAAAGTGTTTCGTTATTTTTTCTCATTGGGGAAAGTTTTGTCAACAGAAAGATTTGGTAAAGGTCCGTTTCAAGGATCCATTGATGCGGCTATCAGAGTTTTATCTCCAGATGATACCTTAGATTTGGAATATTATCCTAAATGTGTGACGTTTGCTGAACAGCAACAGCAACAATTACAGAAACAACAACAAAAACAGCAACAGAGTCTAGTAGCTGACCAGATAAAACCGTCATCATCGCTTATAGAAGCTTTAAAGCAAAAAGAGAATTACCCAATACTAAGGACCAAACCAAGTTGGTTTCATATCTTCCCAGAAGGGTTTGTGCTTCAACTAGAATCCCCACATTCTAACTCTATGCGTTATTTCCACTGGGGAGTCTCAAGAATGGTACTTGAAGCGACAAAGGCCCCAATAATATTGCCAATTTTTTCAACCGGTTTTGAAAAAATTGCTCCTGAATCAGCAGCAGAGTCTCCAATAGAAAGATTTTTGCCTCGTAACTTTCGTCATGACATCAACATCATATTCGGAGAGCCTATCAATGATCAAATTATCGAAAGTTTCCGCGCAGAATGGACAAAATTAGTAAATAAGTACTATAATCCGGAAAGACCGTTTGACTTGAGCGAAAAACTCAAGTATGGTGAAGAGGCCCAGGAATTGAGAAGCAGAGTTGCTGCAACTTTAAGAGAAGCAGTAGCGGACATTAGACATAATCTTGCAAAATTTCCTCTCGAGGATGAAAGATTCAAGGATCCTAAATTTTGGAAAGAGTTTACATTGACTGAAGGGGCTAGCGCACCCGATGTCAAATTTATTGGAAAAAATTGGGCTATAAGAAGATTGCAAAAGTTTTTGCAAGAAGATTTCGATCAACAAGTTGCAGAAGAAAGAAAGAAAGAGGGCTTTGAAAAAGAAAATTGAGGGACCTAGTTCATGCTATTCCCCGCTTGTGACACACAGGTAAGTTTTTATTGCATATTGTTGGCTTTATTTGTTTATATAATCGTTTTTCTGTTTTTCTGTTTTTCTGTTTTTCTGTTTTAATTTATATTCTTGCTTTTTTTTCCATTCAGTTCATCATGCAGAATTTGGGCTGAAATCCATGCCATTTAATAGTACTTGCCGTATTTATAAACTGTACATATCAATCTACAATTTACTATTCTAACAAAATTTAAAACCATAAAATGTACATTAACTCTCGAAATAATACATATGCTGAAAATTTTTCTCATAAACAACACAAAAAACAAATATTGAATAGTATATTGGCAACATCTCTACTTCTTTTACTTAGCAGCTTTAACCATATCCAAAAACTTCTCTTTTGATATCTCATTAGCTAATTGCTCTTTTTTACTTCTTATCAAATGAGCGTCTTTACTGGCTTCTTCATGTGATTTATCTTGCGCTGATAAAATGGCATTGAACAATTTAATAACACCTCTCTGCGCAGTTTTTTTCATTTTACGTTCGTATTCAAGCTGGGCTCTAGCATCTGGTGCATCAGCACTAGGTAAAAGATTCTTAACTCTTGATTTTTCATTTTTGAGTTTCTTTTCAGCATTTAGAAGTCTTCTTGCCTTTTGTTCAAGCTTTTCATCTTCTTTTTGCTTTAAAAGTTTTTTCTTCTGACGGAAAAGAATTGGATCTGCTCTATCGTGAGCTTTCAAATGAGAGCCAAGAATAGCATTAACTGCACTTGAAAATGATTCAGTACCATCGTCATGCTTGTTTTTCTTTGTCTTCGTTGTGTTATACAATTTTTGTATTTCTTTATCGTCTGCATCTATTTCTTCACTTTCTACTTCGTCTTCACTGCTGCTTGCTTCGTCTAAATTCACTTCATCATCATCATTTAGTTCATCTTCGCTTGAATCGTCAACGCTCACTTCTGCATCAGAAGCAGATTCAGACTCGGATTCCGATAAATATGGCTTCTCTTCTTGAGCTTGTGCTTTCTTTGTGATTTTGGAAACACCCTTTTTATCAAGCTTTTGCTTCTTCGCTATCGAACTGCTGGCCATTATGTTATTCTATGTGTATGTGTGTGGATATGCTTTAAGATTAAAAATGCAGGTGTTAATGAAGTATGCACTAAATAGTGAAAAATCGGAGAATTTGATTGTTAGTTCTGAAAAAAAATGGTAATATGTACGAGTGTACAACAGGTATAAGTGTATGCTAAGTAAATATATGGTAAGTCTGCTGAAAGTAGGTATCGAAATCGATGAGCTGCAAAAAAAATTTTTTTATTATTATTATTTATTTTCTGGGAGTGGCTCTTAGGGCGCATAGCAGAAAAACCTTAATCGCGCTTTTGTTTACATTTTAGTTTTGCATACAAACAGGAAAGCAGATTGTAATCAGTAACACTCCAATGACAGCGACAGTCTTTTCTGGAAAACAGCACCAATAAGCCCGAAAGTGAAGTAGTGCATTTTTGATGTTTTTCCATAATATTTTGAGTTGAGTCCCAATAGTATATGTCAACATTTTCTCAACTCCTCAAAACATTATCCCAGATTAACAAAAAGCTGCCAACCAGTTGATCAATCAGTTGAACAAGCTGCCAATCAATAAAGTATGCCTTCGTACGATTCCAAAATCCCAAGACTAGCTTCATTCCGCAGCAACTCTTTGAAATCCATAGAGCCAAAGGGTATTCTTACGGAAAAAAACGTCAATGAAGCTGCCGGAAACACGAACTTTGGCGATATCGATAACTTGAAAAAAGATAAGAAACCAAGTTTCATTGGCACGACGCCCAACTTCAATCATTCAGTTACAAATAGTACTTTGAAGCACCATGCTAGTAACCCAGAGTTTACTATACCATCTAAACCAGCAAAGCTAAATTCAAATTTGAGCACAAATTCAATTAGATCAACCATGCCCTCACGGTTGCTGCCATCAGCTAAAAAGGTAAAGCATGATCCAAAGAGAAGCTTTTCTGGAATCCCGGTGCCAAGTACTTCTATAAGTTACTCTAATCTCTCCAAAATACCGAGAAGTAAGTCTATTTCATTTGGTAAAGGTACTGCAGGCAGTGAAACGAGTAACATCAACAACGGTAATGGGAAGTATAGTCGGAATAATAGTCTCACGACAACATTTAGTGCAAAGCAAACTAGAACTAATAGCCTTGGCTTAAATAGCCGTACAAATAGTGACAACCACACAAATTCTAGCATAACGACGCCCAAAAAGAAATACGCACCTCTACAACGACAACAGCAGCAAGCAGTTGGCAGCGACAGCGGCAGAAGCACTAGTATATCTGGGCTTGACCTGCCGTATTACAATGATTTAAACAGTCTTGAATTCGACAAGCGGCTAGAATTACAAAAGCTAAATAAAGAACGTGATATCAAAGATAAGGAACTATCTGAAATAAAAAGCAATGCTATGGTACTAATGACGAATAAAGGAGAATTAGAATTTGAGCTTCAAAAGCTTGAAGACGCTGTTTTCAACTATAGCCAGAACATAGGACATAGACAACAAGACTTGGAAAATTTGGATAGGCTCGCTCAATTCAAAATGGATGAACTTCAGCAGAAATTTGAGTTACAGCTTAAAGAATTAGCCATCTTAGAAGAAAAAGAGACGTACAAAGTACAACATCATTACAATTCCAAGATTGAAGAACTTAAGTATGATAAGATGAAGCAACTAGAGAAAGAAAAAACTGAGTTAAGCGAAGAAGCTGAAAATTTACGGCAGCAACTAAATAAGTCAGATGAAAATTTGCGCTTGGAACTTGAAACAAGAGAAAAACAATATAAAGCTAAAGTGAAGGAAATAGCTGATAAGTTTGAAGCAGCCAAGGGCATAATTACACAACAAGCGTATGGATTAGATGATTCAATTCGCGAAACTCGACAAGATATTAAAAAGTTTGAGCATGAGTTGAAAAATATTACTATAAAAGAAAGTCAGATAAACATTCAGTTTGCTAAATTTTCAGATATTACCCAAAAGCTTCAAGATAATACCGTGGGGCTTAGGAAAGAAATTAAAACCTTGAATCAAGAATTTAATGATAAAGAAAATAGAATACAAGAAATCCAAGACTACATTACTTATTCGCAGCAGCAGCAGGAAAAAATCAAATTACAATTAATGGAAGAAGAAACCAGCCGACGAATTTTGCACAACAAATTGCAGGATCTCAAGGGAAACATTCGTGTATTTTGCCGAGTTAGACCACCAAAAGACCCAAATGAGGCACTTCAATTGGAATTTCCTGATGAGTTGGAGGAAGGAAGTGAAATTGTTATGAAAAACGAGAATATTCGTAATAGCAATGGCCCAAAGTTTTTACAATTCAACTTTGACAAAGTGTTCCAATGCACGGCCACCAATGCAGATATATTTGAGGAAATTTCACAGCTAGTTCAAAGTGCCCTTGATGGGTACAATGTTTGTGTTTTTGCTTATGGACAGACTGGCTCTGGTAAGACTTACACAATGTCATCGAAGGAAGATGGTATGATCCCAAGGGCTGTGAAACAGATATTCGAATCAAGTGCTAAATTAAAAGAAAAGGGGTGGGAGTACCAAATATCCGGACAATTCTTAGAAATTTACAATGAAAGTCTTAACGATTTGTTAGTGAATAATAATAACAACAATAACCTTACCTCACCAACAAAGAAAAAGCTTGACATTCGCCATGATCAAGCCAAAGAGAAAACTACCATCACAAATTTGACGGAAATTGAGCTCACGTCACCAAAGATGGTGGACGATTTATTGGTGAAGGTGAATAATAATAAGGCAGTGGCAGCCACCAAGGCGAATGAACATTCGTCTAGATCACATAGTATATTCAGAATCATCATCAAGGGCCAGAATGAAGTCACAGGAGAGCAATGCGATGGCTTATTGAATCTTATAGATTTGGCAGGTAGTGAGCGATTATCACATTCCCAAGTTACTGGTCATCGACTCAAAGAGACACAAGCGATCAACAAGAGTCTCAGTTGCTTAGGAGATGTGATCTACGCATTAGGAAGCAGCAGCAGCGGCAGCAGCAGCAGCGGTAGCGGCGGCAACAACGGAAACAGCAACCATGTTCCTTTCAGAAACAGCAAGCTCACTTATTTGTTGCAATACTCACTTAGCGGCAGTTCTAAAACTCTTATGTTTGTGAATGTTTCTCCAGATGCTGCCCACTTTGGAGAAACAGTGAACTCACTACGATTTGCGGCTAAAGTCAACACTGCCAAAGTCGGCCGTCGCCCTCGGCAGTGAGGCAAGGTGAAATCGGATATTGGTCGGTATAGTCTGCCGGAATTAAACAAGCTACGAGGCCACAGCACGTGGTCAATGGTCAACGTCGAAAAATTAGGAAAAGCTGCTGCAGTGGCCAATGGGAAGGCGCGGTTGTGGCTCCTTTAGACTGCCACCCAGTTCTTATAAAAAAACCTTTGCTACTACTCGTGTTTTTTATTTATAAAATTCCTGTGTTTTCCATTTCCCTCTTCCTTTTTTCTCTTCTCTCCCTTCCCCAGCTCAATTGCTTAATACACATATACCTGCACCAATAAATATTCCTATCACAATGTCTATTCCTCCATCCTTCCCAGATATCTCCAAGGACGTCAACGGTTTGTTGAACAGAGACTTTTACCACTTGAACAAAGCCGCCCTTGACCTTAAGACCAAAGCTCCAAATGGTGTTGCTTTTGCCTTGAAGGGTAAGACCGACAAGAACGGTGGTATTGCTTCCAACATTGAAACCAAATACGCTGACAAGGCTTCTGGCTTGACCTTGACCCAAGGTTGGAACACCGCCAATGCTTTGGACACCAAAGTTGAATTGGCTGACTTGTTGTCTCCAGGTTTGAAACTTGAGTTTTTGACTTCTGTCATTCCAAACGGTGCCAAAGGTGCTAAGTTGAACTTGTACTTTTCTCAACCAAAGGTCAATGTCAGAGCCTTCTTTGACTTGTTGAAGGGTCCAACCTTTGCTGGTGACTTCACTGTTGGTCACGAAGGTTACGTTGCTGGTTCTGAAGTTGGTTACGACATTAGCGCTGGGAAAATCACCAGACTTGCCGGTTCTGTTGGTTTCATCCACCCTGTTTACTCTGTTGCTGCTACTACTTCTAACAACTTTTCTCTTTTCACTGCCTCTTACTTCCACAAAGTTTCTCCTTTTGTTGAGGCTGGTGCCAAGGCTACCTACGACACCAACTCTCCAAACGGCAGCAAACCGGTCAACATCGAGTTTGCCACCAGATACTTGTTGGACCCAACTTCTTTTGTTAAGGCTAAGTTGGCTGACTCTGGTTTGGCTGCCATTGCTTACTCCCAGCAATTGAGACCAGGCGTCACTTTGGGTCTCGGTGCTTCTTTTGATGCTTTGAGATTGGCTGAACCAGTCCACAAAGTTGGTTTGTCCTTGTCTTTTGCTGCTTAGGCGAGCACAGCCGAGCACGGCCGAGCCAAGCGAGGTAAAGCAAAAAAGATACAGATTTGATACGATATAAGATTAAATAACGAACTGCTTATTCTACACTACTACTAATTCACGATTGCTATAATGTTTGAACTTGGAATCTTTTGTCTTTGTTGTAAGGAAGGCGTAAGTAGATCTGCTTCAGAAAAGCGAGCACATACAAAAAGACACGAGATTTGTACTGGCAGACACCAAAACATTGTGCTCGCTGCCATCGTCTTGTTTGATTATGGCGTACGCACAGGTGCTGTCGTTGATGATCAATGGTCTACATATCTCCGCTGAGGAGCGCGAAAGTACGCGAAAGCAAAACACAACAATTCACACACACATACACACATGTGTAACTGCTGCCTTCACATTTAGAAAGTTGTCGAACCGCGGGGGTGCAAATGTAAGGTCTGAAAACACGCGCGGTATGTGGTTGCAATTTTGCAAGTTGCAATGCCCAACAGATTTACTTGGAAACGAAAAACGAAAAATTCAACGGCTGCCGGAGAGTCAAAAAGCCAAAAATTCAGTTGATTGACCGAAACTTGGACGCATGTGAGATGAGCGAGTCGTGCGTCGTGCTCGGCACGTTTTCTAACCGAGGACCTCCATGCCCGGAATTGAGGGCGCTGGACCGAATCCCTTTTGACATACGAGCCCACCGGCGTGCATGTACAAAATACCGATTTGGCTAAAAAGCGTGCTATGCTGCTGTCCCATACACATTGTATCATAATACGATCATGCAGTCACACAATTCTACAGTCATACAATCGTATAATCATACAATCATGCCATCATACAATCGTACCATTTATAGCAAGGCAAGCGTGCCACTGCAGCCGTAGCATACTATAGTGAATAGCAGCAATTGAACTGTGTCCAAGTGGGAGGAAGAGAGCTTGGTTTCCTCGATCTAGAAACTATATGTGTGTCTATGGTAGCGGCGCAAACTATCGGCATCAGCGGCAACACACGACAGTTTGTTTTTGAAAGGCGATTGCTTTGGTGAAAGCCACCTTGACGATGATATTCGGCTTCTTCGGAAAATGAAGAGAAGGTCTGGTAGAACATGCTTTCATATAGCATTCCAGGATGGCAGGTATTAACAAGAATCCGAAGTTGACGGCAAATAGAGTGCGGCGCACATGTTCTTTGAAGGCTTCTGGCCCGCCAACACCCACCCTGGGCATAGGAACAATGCACTGTACTTCTCAAGATGTGCCAACTGAGCTGCAGCTGAGCTCACCGAGGCGAGGTAGGAAGAGGCGGGGGTGGGAATCTGAGAGCCTTTAACTCCGACTACCAGCATCGGTTATTGGAAAAAGACAGCTGTTCGTACCTGGCAGCTTTCGGTGGTGGTGATATCCGAAAACTCGGCATTATCCAAAGCCTGTGTCTGCGTGTAGCGGATTCTCCCTCAATGCTAGACGGTTGTGTGTGTGTGTGTGTGTGTGTGTGTGTTATTCAAATGACATGGGGTGTCGCGTGCACCGTGCGTAGATGCTGTAGCACTATACTTTAGCTTGAAGAGCAAATTTTCAACATGAAGAAACAAATTTATATTGTGATTTGCATTCTCAGCAATACTGGCCTACCGATTTCTCCTAGAACTGGAAAATTGAGAGGAACTGTGCGCATGGTGCTAAGCAGCTTTCTGAATCATTTTAGCAGCCACGGCAAGGTTTGGAAATAGTCAAATTAACGGCCCCTTTCCGGCAATCAAATCAACTCAACCTCACAAAGTCAGGCTTGTAATCCAAATTCAATGTTAGCCGAGGATTGAACAATTCCACAAACTCCAAATCTGCCTCACCTTTGCCAGCAGCAAACTTGACATATTCATCAAAAATCCCGCTAAGACTCCATCCTTGAAGAATTTTCCTCATTATCCCCACCAAGACCCCAACTCTGTGCTTGCCTTTATTGGAGTGGATTAAAACGGGGAAATTCCGCTTGTCCAAAACCAAATGCAAGGCGTTGACTATAGATCGAGGATTATTCATCACAAAAGGTTCTGATGGCGAATCTGTCTTGATGTAGTGAAAATTTATGCCGGAGGCCTTGATCCATTTGTAATACTCGTACTGGTCTTCTTTGTCGCCAAGATAAATGATGGTTTGAAGGTTCAAAGTGGATAGAAAGTCAAAGTTAATGGGGATTGGGTGGCCAGATCGATAAATGCCATTTTCCACTACGGAAAAATTCAATGGTGGTACGTATATTTGTTTTTGGTAAAGGATACTGTAGTCATAGAACCCTTCTTCGTCATTAGGATTTACGTCCTGCTGCTGTTCTTGCTGCTGGAGATTTCCGTCATGCTGGAGAGGTTGTAGATATTGCTGTTGCTGATGACTGTACTGTTGGTTGTTTGGAGGGGACTTGATCAATGTAGCAGTAGAGTTGGAAACCAAGTGATCCGTGCTGTTTTGATTAAAATAATAATTTGCGGTAAGCTGGTGATTGACCAATGATGAGTTATTGCCTCTTTGCAACTTGCCCAAGTCGCTGAGTTTCAAGTTTGAGTGGATAGCGTCATAATCGAGGTCCAACTCTTCCAATTCAGGCAACTCAGAGTCGTTGCTCTCGTCTTGGTAATTTGAAACAGACGGGTCCATGGAAATACAAATGTGCAGATTGCAAAAACGTTAGCAAGGCGTGAAACTTTGGTAATAGAGGGACTTTGCTAGGGCAACAGTTTGGTGTATTGTCGTAAAGCTTGCAAGCTTGAGGTTGTTTTAGATTTTGTTTTATGTTTTCGTTCCATAATTTTTTTTCGTGTTCTGGTTCTCCTGGAAGACGGATGCATCAATCTCGACCGACCGACACAGTCGTATATAAACCGCGGACAGCGGAGAAGGAATCCATGGATAGACAGAATAATTTTTCATTATTAACTAATAACAATAACACTACAATTATCTACAAAGCAAAAGCTTCTTCTAATTCTTCAGTAACATCTATAACCTTATCTTAACACACAAAAATGAACTTCTCTGCTGTTATTGCCGTTATTGCAGTTGCCTGTGCCGCTGTCTCCGAAGCCAGACCAATTCCAAGAAGCTTCCACCAGGAAATTCAACACAAGAGACAGGTTCACATTGACTTGTGATTCTCTTGCTTGTTTACAAGACACCTCTAACATATACACTTACGAAAATTTTCTACCACTGCTGCCGTTGTCTGCTGGTCAGCACATTCCATTCACTCGCTACTTTTTCAATTCTTCACTGTGCACTTTAGCTATAACTTTATTACTACTTCTTGAGATGACTACACGATTACCTAAATTACTTTTTTTTTTTACATTATAGACTATTATAGAATACACGTGATACACATACTTAAATAATGCTCAGACTGCAAAGCGTCGCTTCCCCTTTTGTAACAGTATGCAGCTTCCCAATGCGGAAAGCTCATCGAGCTCATCGCTTTAGCTGAGATTGTGTTTCTTCTGTGCTATTATTTGCAACTGAGAAGCAGTGCTTCTCACAAGCATCAATTGCTTCCAGCAGTTTAAATGTCCCTACTGGTATTATATACTGGTCCATGTCGAATCTACATATTGGCCAACCAACAACATCAGCACTACTCACAACAGACGACCCTATGGCTTCGTCCTCGACAGCAGCAACAACAACAATATCGTTATCAACAACAACAACAACAACAACAACATCATCATCATCATCAATAATACCCACTTCGTCAATACTGCCGGTATTATCACAGGCGCCATTGCCAACAATAGCTCCAACGATAATATCTGAACTAATACAATCTCCATCATCCACAAGCCCTCCTACTGGACCTAATTTTACAAATAATAACACAGCATACACAACAATATACATCCCCAATGGTATAGATAACCCTTTTGTTCGCAAAGAGCGTTTTTCATCAGGGACAATATTTCTGGCATTTGGGATAATAATCATTTGTGTACTCTTAGTGGTGATTTTAATTTGGATCTTTACATCCTTCATGAGTCGTAAACATACTACGACCAGATACTTTGGCTCTCCTGCTTATATGCAGAAAGATTTTTCCAATATTGCGCTTAATAAAACCAATGGTTATAACCTTTTCCATAACTCATACTCTGATATTTCTTTAGCCAATAGTATGAGGCGTAATAGTAATAATCATACAACTAATAGCATTTTGGACGATTTGACCCGCTCACAATTCAATTTACAGCAACAACCACAACAACCGCAGCAAAAAGAAAAAGAACAAGAACAACAAGACCATCAAGAACAACAAGGCCATCAAGAACAACAAGAACAACAAGGCCAACAGCAGCAACAACAGCAGCAATCTGTTGATAAATTTAGTGGATATCAAAACTTTATTGCAAATTCAAAAAGAAACATGTATATTTCACCCACGGCAGAGTTGCTGAATATTCATCGTTTGAAAAACGGCTTAATTGATAATAATAAAGATAATGATGTTTATCTGCGAGAAAATGGGAATGAAGTGAGGAAGGATAGTACTATGTCAAAAGATGCGATGATGAGAAACATGGAATTTACAGAAATACCAAAACTGCCAAAAAAGGCTAGTTTGATTGAGGTTGGCCAGTCGCATAGAAAAAAATTGGTTGAAAAGCCTCCAAGTGTATTTTTGGAAACCCTTTTTGATGAAGGTAATTGTGGTTTAAAAGAAGAGTAGCAGTCCTTTGGCTGGTTATTTTTATGTTAATATTGTAAATTGGTTCATGTTCATTCGTTTTTATTCCCTTTTCTTTTTTTTTTTTTTTTTTTTTCTATTCATAGTTTTGAACATTTTTATAGGAAACGGTCCACTACTAAAAAACATAAAAAGAACATAAAAAAACATAGTAATATGTAATTATTGTAAACTTTTTTATTAGAATAAACTGAAACGGAAAGTAACTAAAAAAGGATAACATATTAAGCTAAAAGGGGGATAATCAAGATTATGAAATTATTAAAAGACATTTGAAAGTATTTTTTTTAAAAAGAGAAATCAAAGGCTATGGTGAAAAAAAAATTGAGATATCGAGAGAAACAAAGAGGACAAGATAAATTTTTTTGAAACAAAACTGAATGTGAATCAAATACTAGGAAGCAAGAAATAGAGTAAAAAAAAAAAAAAAAGAAAAAGTGATAACAAAAGACGTGGAAAAAAAAATGGGATAGGAAATATTGAAACGATGATAGGGAGCAACAGAAAAAAGCAAGTTGAAAGATAAAAAAAAGTTGAAAATAGCAAGTAGTAAACAATGTGAAAATCTTTCTGATTGGTTAATTTTATTTCATGCTTTTTTTTTTGTATTGTGTATTTTTAAAGTACAGAAAGCATTAAAATGTACTGCTGGACATTGAAGTTGAAATTATACTATAACCTTTCGCTTTCAGAAGTGGCCACGTCTCTCGCTTCTTTGGCTCAAATGAACAGGAAATTAATTTCAATATGACAGTACAGTTATTATTGAATTGATGGACAAATAACCAACTTTACTCACATAATAGTACAGCCACCTTTCTCTTCAGCTGGTTCTTCAGAAGCACCTTTGGCTCTTTCTTTCAAAGCGCATCTAGCTGCTTCAGTAAAAGCTTCATTAACTCCTCTATTCTTCTTTGCGGAACATTCTAAATACTTCAACGCATTGATCTTTCTCCCCATGTTTATCCCTGCGTCATATGAGACTAATCTACGGTTACCTGGATCATCAGGGTCTTCATTATTTCTCAAGTCGCACTTCAAGGCAACTAAGACAATAGCTACCCCTTCACAGTGTTCATTGATTTCTCCCATCCATTTGCTTTCAACGTTTTCCAATGAGTCTGGAGAATCCACGGAGAAGCAAAGCATTATGGTATGGGTGTCGCTGTAACTTAAGGATCTCAAACGATCAAACTCTTCTTGCCCTGCAGTGTCCCAAAGTGACAATTGAACTGCTTGATTGTCAACAAAGATATCATGGACATAATTTTCAAAGACGGTTGGTTCGTAAACTTGTGGAAAGTAGCCTCTGGTGAAGACATTAAGTAGGGAAGTTTTACCACAGGCACCATCGCCCAAGATGACTATTTTACGTTGAACTGCGGAGAGAATGTTAGTAACATGTCTATCATAGGTAACATATACCAAAATCGCACAGTGAGGAATGAGATGCTTTACAAGGTAACATTTCACTGTTTAATGAGCAAATGAGTCGGAAATAGAATGAACTAGTGAGAAACAAGATAACTGAAGTTCGCACAAACGAAAGCGAGAACGAAAACGTCACCTTTATGCCCAATCAATATTTTGAGCGTTCGAAATTAATACATACTTGGTTTCTTATCAGCTCCACACAAAGGCATTATGATGTTCCAGATTGATGATGTTGAGTTTGAATTTGTAGTTGTATTTGCAGTAATAAGATAGAAGCAGACTATTCACTAAAGATAAAGACGGAGATGACTAATGATAGTTAAGCTAAAGGATAATGTTCCAGTGTCAAAAATCAACTAATGTTGCAAGATTATAATACAAAGTGGTGTAATATGCCTTTTGTCTGGACGAAAATAATACAATATCTGCTGACAGGTAGAATGTATCAATTGACAATGAATATATCTTTGTGCTGACTTGATGCAGATAGTGTTATAGCCGAGTGTGATTAATTGCGTGGACAGATTAAAGCAAGCAGAGAAAGTTGATGAGTTTGAGTGAAGTATGCTTGAGATATGTGTCACTTGGTATAGACAAAAGTCTGTCCTGTACTGTAATGCGATGTAAAATAGTGTGAAGCAATTTGATGTTGCGAAGCTGAAGATAGATAGACAGCAGAAGACAGAGCAATAGAGACTGTGATGGGTTTTGATTTGAAAGTCAGAAAGCGACAAGTATACAGTAGCTAGTTAGCTAGTTTTTGTTACAGGACTTTTAGGCTGCGTTTTTTTTTTTTTTTTTTTTTTTTTTTTTTTCTTGTTGTGTGTGCTGTTTTCATTTTTTTATTTTTATTTTTTTACTTTTTTCGTCCAGTTTTTCTCCGATCTGCACTGGAGCGCGAAAGAGCGAGTTTGGGTGCGTTGCTGGGAGCGTCCATGATTGACAAATATATATTATAGTAGGTGCCACTTTGTATAGCAACGTCAGCACAGAATTACAAGCAGAGTCTTAGGGTTATGTGTACATTGATCATTAACTATAATAGTTGCTGCGGTTACGTTGGAGAGGAGAGTTTATCGTAGCCACAAGGGCTACTTGCATTACTTTATATATAGACACTCTTTCCACTTTTCAAAGATAGCACTCAGCAAGTGGATAAGATTGATCTTAAGATTATTCACCTTCTCTTGTTATTTTTGTAAGCATTCACAAATCTAAGCTTTGCATCCAAATCCAAGTCATGCCCCACTAACCTTAACCTACCAGCCTCTGCACTCTTATTTCTTATATTTTCCCACTGTAATTCGTCCTCATCAAGCAACAGGATCTTTAGTCTGTACTTGATCTGCCAATTAGCGAATAGTTTGAAGAGATAGCTGACTTCATTGACGGGAACCGGAGTGGTTAGCTCAACTGGGCTGAGCACCAATGTAAGAGTCTTGAACTTGAATGCAGTAGTAGTAGTGGTGGTGGTGGATTTAGTATATTGAGACAAATCGAGTTGCGTGGGGATGTAAGGAAGAATACTCTTCCCGTTTGATGGGGTGCCTTCAGGAAATATGAATATTGCCTTACCTTTGAATGACTCTAATTTGACTGGTTTGGGGTTGACAGTCGCTGTAGTGTTTGGCAACGATAACGAGGCAGTAAAGAATTGCCAGACAGAATAACGAATTAAATTTCCATTACGATCCAATGTCAAAGCCACCGAATTTGGATTTAAGACAAACAACACCAAGTAATCCAAAGGTGAGGTGTAGTTGACAAACACCACATCGTTAGCACGAGGTAGATTGGCATTAATTAGCCTCTTGTTTGATCTTTTGATTCCGTCAACGGAAACATCATATAATGATCCAGTATTCAAAGAAAGAGCATTGAAACTGAATAAGAAATTCAAGATGTACCATATTGTAAACTGGCGGATTACAGGGACCGGGATTACGGCATATATTGTGATGAAGAGGAGAAATAACGGGATTCTGGTGACAAAGATTAGTGACTTGATGAGAATTCGGATGAATTTGATGATGATGTTGGGTTTACTGTGGTCCATTATCGGCATGAAAGGCGAAATCCCGGTGCCTGGATCTCTCCATTCTGAAAACTTTTCCATTTTTCACCACTAAATTTTGGCTCTTTGATGTACTGTGAGTTTTAGATGGCTCAAAGACTTATAGACTTGTGCTTCTTGTAGGATGGGTGTCTTTGTATTGGTGTTATTGATTATTCGTTTTTTGCCGTTTAGTAGTAAGTATAGTCACATGACGCATACTTTAAACTGCATAAAGACACAGGCTGCAATTCTCAACATGAGCATTTATCCTCTACGTTTCTGATTTCTTGGTTCTATTTTATTTTTGATTCCCTTATTTTCATTTTTATTTATTTTCGTTCTTTTTTTTTTTCGACTACATAGTATCAATTCTATGCCACTGAGAATGCGCTTAATGCGTCCATATACGAACCATTTTATCCTTTCCGCCACTAACAACCCTCTGGCCATCGGTACTCCAATCAACAGCATACACTTCATCAAGATGGCCCGGCAAGTCTACACTGAGCTTTTTAGTTCTAACATCCCAAATCTTTAGGGTGGTATCCTTGGAACCAGAAACAAGTAAACGGTTATCACTACTCCAACAAACTTGGTAAACTGGACCAACATGTCCACGGAAAGTGCTCACAAAAGCCCCGGTAAGACCATCCCAGAGCTTAATAGAATTATCAAATGATGCAGAGACAATATATCTTCCATCTGGAGAAAACGCAACATGATTGACCAATTTTTGATGACCGTGCATCCTGCTTATCGGCTTATTTTGATTCAATGGGTCCCACAAGTACATGGTGAAATCATCTGACCCGGTGACCATTCTTTCATTTTTCTTGCTTGCGGTGGTACTCTTGTTGAATAACGTTTGTGCAATTTTGATTTGTTCAGCAAGTGGCAATTTGGCAATTTTCTTGTTGTCTGCCTCGTTGTGACTGTATGGTCCCTTTCGCAAAAGATAATCAGTAGATAAGGACAAGTGATTGATCCAGTGAGCGTGACTTTTTAACGTTTTGATCAATGTTCCAGCGTTCGGATTCCAAATATTTATGGTTTTATCATGAGAGCCGGAATATATGGTATCGTAAGCACCCCATTTTACACAAGAAACACTAGATTTGTGGCCACTAAGTGTATACAAGCAAGTTCTTGCTTCAATGTTCCATATCTTTAATGTGTTGTCCTTGGAAGCAGAACAAAGCATCATCGGCTCGCTAGGCTTAAGTAAATGCAATGGCTTCCAACTGATACTGGTAATCCATTTCAGATGACCGGCCAAAGTGCCAAGAAGTTCGCCGGAGTTGGCATCCCAAAGTCTAACGGTATTGTCCATGGAACCAGTAGCAACGTATCTGCCATCTGGAGAGTATTCAGCAGTGAGGACCCAATTACTGTGCCCGGCTAAAGTCTTGAATGGGGTTTGTGTATCACAGTCCCAGATCTTGGCAGTGCAGTCACCAGACCCAGTGATCATTCTTGAAGAACTGATTGGAGAGAATTTGGCAGTGAGGATAGTTGCGCCATGGCCGGCCACCGCAAACGAGGATCGCGTGATTGGCCTTACTTTGAAAACTGCCTGGGGAGTATAGACAATGGTGAGATGGTCTTCAGTGGATTTGGTGCCCGGCTTTATCACAGAGTCGTACAAGTTGTCCTTGATGTCGATGGCATTGTTGACGTTTTTGTCATCATTGTCTATGAGCACTGCAAAATCATATGGCACAGGGTCTTCGGAGGCGTTGTTGAGCTGATTTAAGAGCTGCTGGAGCTGTTTGTCAGAAATGCTACTTGGCACACGAATACTGGAGCCCAACGTTTCGCCAGTGTCAGAGGACTTGAAGCTGACGGTGACCATAGGAGCATCCTTGAGGGCGGACTGGGCTTCTGCCAGCGGGGTGTTGTGCAGCTGAAGCTCTTTCTTTTGCTTCTTGCTTGGTGGGGGTAATATGGTGGACATTGTAGTGTCTGCTTGTTCGGATGCGTATTAGCTATAAGTGCAGCGTTCTTATTATGCCGTGTTTCTATATTATATTCGGTACCAAATCCTGTATTGTATCCTTCCTGTGTTCTGTATCTCTTCTCTTCTCCTAGTAGACAAAAAAACAAAGAAAAAAAAATTTTCTGTTAGGCGATGAGATTACACAATGCTTACGTAACATGCGGGTAATGGCAGAAACCCAACGGACGACGTGCGAAAACTCAGCAAAAGAACCGCAACTGCGACGCTTTGCCAAAGACACTCTCGACCGAACCCGCCAACTACACCAGCCCAAGGACCATCACCATCAGTTCAGCCTCCTGGTGATTGACCGCTTTGCCTTTTTGCACCGACACTGCTTCATTTGTCGTTGTTTTCATATTGTTTCTGCTTCCTTTTCTTCTTGCTCGTCTTATTCTGTTTCCCTGCGGATCAGTCTCCTTTTCCTTCCTTTTACTGTATTTTTTAATGCCTTTTTGGCACATCCTGTTTTCTCATTTGTAATCATCATCGACAAATCGGTTCTCTTCAGAATTCCATTTTACCCACACACACAGAGTCGACCATCGAAAAGCACTATCAACTGAGATCCTTGTTCCTGCTGTCATCGCTCCTTTCTCACATACTCTGCATTTTCCACCGCATCACAGACACAAGCCCAATTGATCCGCTTCCGTTACATGTTTTCATTGCAAAACCATGGGCCCCTCTCTGAATAAGCCGTCTTTGAAGGCAAACCCATCAGCGGTTAGCGATACTCCCAGTGCTGTTGCTGCTCCCTCGCTAGCCAATGATTCATCATCAAAGAAAGCGGACAGGCCAATCACCAAGACCAGAGCAATGAAGACCAAAGAAACTCGTCCTAAGCCTCCATTATTTAGATCCCAAAGTTTATCCAGCCCCTTGAATCCGAGATTTGAAGCTTCTCATCATATCAATACTTCGTCAAATATCAGTAACTTGCACCATGTTTTTTCTGGCGCATCTCCAATAGCGCCCCTATCTCCCACTTCTGGAAGCAGTAACCTTCTTCAAGGTAGCGCTCAAGTGCAAAGAAAACCTTTAACGCGCCAAATTGACCCGCTAATAAGAAAACCTTCTCAAGGCAGATTCTCTGCAAAACCAGGTTCCATATCCTCCGGTTCCACTGCGTCCACTCCTTCCTCTCCTCTTTCCTCTATTCAGATACCTTCGAGTTCTCTTACTGCTCACTGGCACCATCATCATGCTGCTCATCATCACCCATCTTCGCTAAGTTCTTCCATATCGCCGGCCACTCAGAGTATGATCAATGAACAGCTCAAAAATCGTTACAAGGCTCAAGAGAAAGCGTACATCAAAAAAATGACGAACGATTATACTGACGATTATGCCACAATGGCTATAAATACAAATTATGATCGCTTGGCAATTAATGAATCTGATTCTGAAGGTTCCGATGCCGATGCTGGTGCCAGTGCCGATTTTTACGAAGACGCGGAGGAACAAGAAGAAGGAGAAGAAGGAGAAGAAGGATTAGAAGAAGAAGAAGAGGGAGAAGAAGAAGGAGAAAAAGAAGATGCCGATGAGGATAGAGAACAAGCGATGCAGGATAGTGATGTTGATGCATATTACAGAGAGTCAGCTCAGCAGACAGGCGCTGGTAGTATTCAACCTTATTGGAATAATTTCAATGACGATTACAAAGAAGTTAATGAACCAGATTTGAAACTAGCTAGATCCGCTACTCTCCCTGCTGAAGTTCCTGAGGATGTCCTAGATGGCGGTAATGAGCAGTTGACTACTTTAAAAGAATTTCTAATGCAACGAAAAGATAGTTTTTCGCTTAGTAGAGCTTCAAGCGATCTCGGACCTTCAAAAGCCGGTATAAATAATGTCAATAATATTAACAACCAGCAAACTAACGTATTTGACATTGATCCTATTGCCCCAGTACCAGTGCGTCCAAATGGAGCTGGCACCCAATTTGGACTTGAAGACAATAAATTGGATTCATCATATGCTTTGAAATATGCAGAAAGTGCCACTGAACAGTCGCAATACCGTGTTAGCCAAGAAATCGATGACATAACGCAACAACAACAAGAACTACAAGAACAGCAACAACAACAGCAACAAGAACAACAACAAGAACAGCAGCAGCAGCAGCAACAACAACCCGATAATGACGAATTTAAGAAAATTTTCGGTGACGCTGATGCCGAAGAGGAAGATACAAACATTGGCTATGCTAGTGAAATTGCCAGAATTGCTACAAATGACATTAATGATGCTTTTCAAATAGATGACAATCTTATATATCCCTTGATTCAACCAAAGCTTAAGCCTGAATTATTAGACGACGAGAATTTCTTGGAAAGGTTCGAATGGCAGTTAATGTTGGGGGTGGTTATTAAGAGTGATATTGTTACCGCAGAAAAAAACAAAATGATTAAAAAGTTGAATTTTGGTGCTGATGAAGAAAATATTAACATGATGAATGCACATGGGAGTGAAGCGTATTTGTCTAGTTTTTTCATTAATCAGTATAAAGAAAACTTATGGCTTTCTTTGAAGGCTAAAAAATATAGTCGTGATATTCTTGAACAGAAACGAATCTTGGGTTATAGCAGAAGTTTGATGGATGAAGTTATCGAAGAGGTTCTAAATTATCGATTCAATAAAGAACAAGCAGAAAACAACTTTTACGCAATGCTTATTGAAGAAGGCCATTTTGGCAACGAAATAAATTTAAGTGTTTTGGAAAAAGAAGATTACAAGAAGTTTTTCAAATTAACACAACAACAGCAACATCAACTAGACACATACTTATACGAGGAAGCAAGCAAAGAAGTAGACAACTTATTGGAGAAATACGATGGATGCGAACAATTATGGATAACACATGAAGAAATGTACATTGCTAAACCAATACTCAAGTCTGAAAAATTTGAAAAAAGATTGAACGCGCTTATTAGTTGGAAAAATATTATTAGTGCATTGTATTTTGAAAAAGAAGTATTGATCAAATGGTTCAAAAACGACACTTATTACCGTTACAATCTAAGTAGTCATCTGAGTCAGGCTTCAGTTAATTACCCTCAAGAATTTGAGCGTCGTCATCATTCATCATCACTGAATTCTTCATTATCAAGACCCACCCATTTTGATGAACCTGCGACTGCGGTGTCATCAGCACAAGCTGCTGTTGCAGCAACAGCAGCACCACCTCCACCATCACAAGCAGCAGCAGTTGCAGCAGCAGGATTTCCCGATGACTTGAGTGGTGGTACCGTTGAAAATAACAGACAAGGTATTCATAGCGGTACTATGAGTCCGGCACAGAATAGCACAACCAGTACCCGAGTGCCACCACCACATGCGGTCTATGATGACGCCACGGAAACCGTAATTATTGACGATGCTTACGAAGACGAATCAACGGCTAAATACAGTGATATTAATGAGCTTGATGCATCTTGTTTTGCCGAAAATATCTTGGCATACAAGAATTTAGGTGAAGTTGTGGAAAAAAAGATTTTTAGTGTCATTAATCCATGGTCCAGAAAAGCTAAAGAATCGTACTTGGTGTCTAAAGATATGTTTGACGAAATCAACTTACCTTCATACTTGAAGATTCTTCTTGAGTTGGTTAAATTTCCATCGAACTTGATTAAAGAAGTCATCAGGCTTAGATTATATTATGCAAAAAATATTACTCAACAAACCTTAATGGGTATTGATCAGACAATTTATGATTTCAAAGTTATCATCAAATTATGCTTCCAGGTGAAGGAAAATTTGTTCAAGTTTTTGAACGGGGTGCCAGATATTAATTTGAAAGATTTGGAAATTGATTATAAGGAATCAGATAAACTCTTACTTGATTTCATCGAGTTTTTGCTTGTTCTTTTTCATAGAAAATTATTGGATAGCTCAAGAACCTCATTCTCTTTTACTACCTACAAGGAACCAGAAGTGTTGGAAAAGGAATGGTATTTCATGAGAAACGTGGGATATTTTTTGGAAATAAATTCAGGTTTCAAACTTTCCAGAAACGTGCTATTTTTGATCTCCAAATTAGTTGAACGATTATTGAATTATTTGGATTATCAGCTAGATAATCCGTCGTTGGAAAGTAAATTGAAGTTCATTAAATGGTATACTACCACATTTGACAATTTCAATAACGTTAAGAGAAATTTAACGAAATTTACAAACAATACATTGAAAGCAGTCCAAAATGGGTTGATCTTGCATTTGAATTTCAACAAGGACTTTACCATTGCTAAGATTTTGTTGCAGTTTTTGAAGAAGAGAAATCATGCATTGGTTACCATCAACACAACGTCAAATTTACACGACATTTTGTACAATAAGAATAAATCAAACACTGAGAGCGACACTAATGGTAACAACAATGCTAATGGCAAGCCTGCAAAAAGAAACCTTATCATATATGCATTCATCAGTGAGGAATTACTCAATTGTTCAGATAGAGATATTACTGGTATTCTACAAGGTTCCAAATTGGGCTGTGATTTGAAAAAACCAAGCCTTGAATCTTTGAAGGTTGACGTGAGTAACACCAGTATCAAGATTATTGAAGATAGCTATAAGGAAAACAATAAGTTTGACTACAATGAAGCCGCGGTGGGTAAAGATTCTGATTTGAAGAACAACAATAATAGTAATAATAATGCTGGCTTGTATAAAGTATCTACTAAAGATCTGTCAAGTATTAGTCTTGGTAAAAGCAATGATTCTATTGATAAAGAAGCAGCAGCAACTTCTATCGGATCAAACAGTATCAGTTTTGAAGATGCAAGAGCTAAAGTTGGATACATGATAATTTTACCAGTTGTTAGACCTATAAATTGGGAAGGGAAAGTAAGAAATATTGAACTACCGGAAAGTGAACTTTCAGTGTTTCCAAAATTGTCAGCGGCTAGATACGGGACTGCATTTTTAGCCACCCAAGGTTCATCATTTAATCTTCCTGCCTCCAAGGCCAATTTTATCAATAATTTGAAAAAATACTATGTTTCAGAAACTGATTTGGGTTCGGAGCTTCTAGGTGACAGCAAGGCACCACGAAGTAGTGTTGACTATGCAGTGAAATTGTTCGATAAATTAACAGTGAATGAGGATGATAATAAGGCCGATGATAGTCATGAGTTGTTGAAGGGTTCGAGTAGAGATTCTATAAGTTCTGTGAGCCGGGAGAAGAAATTATTAAAACTTATCAAGAATTTGCGTACTGAGCGAACATGTACCCTTTTCCAAGTTCAAAAAGAATTTGTTAAGATTAACAAGTATTATAATAAGATGTCATTCATCATCTTGGAGAAAGGTTTGAGATTAAAAGATCAAATTTTGTCCCTGGTTTCTAGAGAAAGTATAGATACAAGTTTTTTAGAAATTATTAACAATTTGTTCTTCATTATGAGAGATACAAGTTTGCTGTCTTTAAAAACTATTGAGCCGGCAAAAAGAGGTCTTTTTGTGGAGTATATGATCAAAGTCACTATTGAATGGGTTAAACTTATTGTTGATGATTGCGTAGCTACTGAACAAAAGACTTTCAAATGGTGTGTTTCCGCTTTGGAATTTGCGATCTTAATTTTGCAGAAGTTTAATGTCTTGTTGTTGACAAATGAACAGTTCCGAATCCTAAAGATAAAAGTTGCCGGATGCTTAGCATTGTTGATTTCACATTTCGATATTATGGGAGCAAGATCGAATAAAGCTGACAAAGTGTTGCTTTCAATTTCCAAATTACAAAAAACCGTTATTCAAAGAGAAAACACTTTGGCAATGCATAAAAATACCGAACTTAGTGAAAAGATCGCTGAATTGGATAGACAAGTCACTGCTAAGATGCGTCAATATGAAGCTATTGGTAAAGTCTTGGATGACAAGAAATCGGAAAACAAATTCTTGGCATATTTGTCATCTACATTTTCGAAATTTTCCTCAAAATGGCAAAAAGGTGATTATTTGGGAGGAGGTTCATTTGGAGCTGTATACATCGCTAATGATTTGACCAATGGTAATGTAATGGCCGTGAAGGAAGTTAAATTTCCAAACAGTCAATTGGTTACTAAGATCGGTAATATTGTTAAGGATGAAATGACAGTGCTTGAAATGTTAAATCATCCAAACATTGTGCATTATTTTGGTGTTGAAGTCCATAGCGATAAAGTTTATCTATTTATGGAATATTGTGAAGGTGGATCATTAGCTAGTTTGCTTGAGCAAGGTAGAATTGCCGATGAGCGGTTGATTCAGTGGTACACTTTTCAGATGGTTGAAGGCTTAGCATATTTGCACCAAAACGGTATTACTCATCGCGACGTCAAGCCAGGAAACATTTTACTTAACAGACTTGGGGTTATTAAATTTATAGATTTTGGTGCTGCTAAAGTTATTGCCTCCACTGGTAGAACCAAGAGCATGCATCCAGATTCACCAATTGCGGCTCATCAAACTGGAATCACTGGTACTCCAATGTATATGTCGCCGGAAAGTATCACTGGTAATAATAATGAAGTCTTAGGAAGCAGTGATGTATGGGCATTAGGTTGTTGTGTCAGTGAAATGGCTACTGGTAGAGCCCCATGGTGGAAATTGGACAACGAGTATGCTATAATGTACCATATTGCTAGCGGACATAAGCCTCAATTACCTGAATTCGGCGAGTTGAGTAAAAATGGGGTTAATTTTATTAAAAGATGTTTTGAAATTAGACCGGAAAAGAGAGCTACTGCCGCTGAATTGATTAATGACCCATGGTTGGCAGAAATTAGAGCTTTACAAGTGGGTTACGAAAGTAATGCCTCGTCGTCTGATTTGTCCGAAACAAATTAACTGGGGCTTTAAAGCATTTTGACCGTGCTCTTGCTCTTTTATGTTTCGCAATGCTTCTATTTGATATGCCTTGATATGCAATGATGTGTTTTTGGGTTTGGTTTTTTCTGGTAACTTCTTTGTGCGTTGCACGTTATTTATTATTTTATTCAAAGCATTTTTAGTGCCTATTTTTTTAGTATTGGTGCTAGTTTACGTTATACGAGTTTTTATCTGATTTAGTTATTTTGACTTTTTTCTTTTTGATTTATAATTCCATTTTTAATGCTCAATTTTCCTTTTTTTCCTTTTTTTTTTTTTTTTTTCAAATTATTTAAATTTTCCTCTTTCATTGTTTTGTCTGGTTTACTTTTTAAAACTTTCTTGTTCACTGGTTTTGTGTTTTGCTATAGTTATTAATTCATAGTTTTTTCATCATTTTTTATATGTTGTTTTCTTCTTTCGCTAATCGTTCTTTCTAAGCACGTCATTACGATTCTTCGCTGTGATTTTTTACTGATGTACATAAATTTCAATACTTCACAGGTTCCGTCCAATTGAAGTTCAGGCTTGAGAATTTAGCATGTTCTTTTAGTAGGCATACGAAAGCAATCCCAGCATACAATTTTTTTTTTTTTTTTTTTAAAAAAAAAACACCAACAAAAAGTCTGACAAGTATTCTGCAATCTAGATATTGCACATTTATTGCTCTTGGCCTACTTACTAACAATAAACACAAATACTAACTCTAATTCTTCCAGTTTGGATCGGCCCATCTTAAGCCTCCAGCCCCGGCTTGGTTACTAGGGAAAATCAAAGATTCAGCAATAACCACATTCTGTCTTCTAGAGACCGCATAAACAATACTATCAGCGATATCCTCAGGGTACAATGGTTCAGCAACGTAAACCGCTTTGGCCTTTTCTTCGTCGCCTCTTAACCTAACTTTACTGAATTCAGTTTCAACAGCACCAGGCTGAATTTCAATGACTCTAATTTTGGTGGAAATTAACTCTTTTCTCAACGAGTTAGTAAATGCATTCAAGGCGAATTTTGAAGCACAGTAGATGGATCCACCAGTATAGGCATCTCTGCCGGCAATTGAGCCAAGCTGAACAATGTCGCCAGCATTTTTTTGCTTGAAATATGGTAAGAGGGTTTGCACAACTTCAATATTGCCGAGAACATTGGTGTTGAAGACAGTGTCGATGTCGGATTGCGCAATGTCACCTACTTGATCGTTACCAAGAGCTAAGCCTGCATTGTTAACGAGAATGTCAATATCTTTGAAATCTGTTGGAAGATTAGCAAAAAACGGTTTGATTGATTTGATATCGGAAACATCAAGGAATTGAGTATGGATCTTGATTATACCTGGGTATTTTTGTTCTAGTTCTGATTTCAAGGAATCAAGTTTTTCCTCTCTTCTAGCGGTCAAAATGAGGTTGACTTTGCCTTCCGAGGACTCGGCGAACTCAGACGCAGTGGCCTTGCCAATGCCGCTGGAGGCACCGGTGATGAGAATGGTTTTGCCTGAAAGACGAGCCGCAGCAGCAGATCCAAAAGGCATTGTTTGAAGAATCAATGGGAGATGTTGGCGTATGAGCTGAATTGAATTGAATGTGATGTTTAAAAAGGCTCTGGGGGATGAGAGAAAAAGAGGAGGGGAATTTGAAGAGCAAATGGGGCAATTTTTATGTCTTGCAAAAGTGCGAAAACTGTGGCGATGAGCGTGCAGCGGGCGATTTTCTCCTATTTCAATTTGCAATTGTTAACGGAGGCACACTTTGTAGCCTGGTTTAGCCAAAATAGACCAAAGCAGGTATTATGTAAATACTGATAATCTATTCAATCAATTGTTTAAGTCTGAAAAGCAGCTTTAAGGTGGCAGAGGGTGTAGAGTAGCTGTTGTGGGCCATATGCTGGTGCTCATTAGTGCAAGAAGGTGATTCGGAATCGGAGATTCTCGCGCGAACGGGAATGTTTATGTTTATTGAGAAGGTGGAAAACCTGCCTGGGCTCCTCTAAAGCACAGCAGTATCTATCCCTGTGGGCCTACAAAGTCCTCAAGACCGGTTCACTTCAAAGATGGAAAAGATGTAAAAGAAAAATATCAAACAGGCTTATCGGTGCTAGTATCGGTTTGTCGACTGGCTTCTTAAAATTTGAGTATTTATTTATTTATTTATTTTTTTATTTTTTTTTACTAGAGACCAGTATTGACTCTGACTTGCTTTGAGTGTTCTGGTCCCTCAGATTATTTTGCTACCGCACATCAAAATTAGGATGTTAACTTTATAATGGCTTAATTTTATTTGAAGGTCGTCCGAAAATTGTCTAGTTACGTAAAAAGTTTCCACATTAAAGATTTTGACTCGATACATATGTGAGTGCATAGCATAATGCCTCCTGATACACCGGCCAACTGCCGAGTCTAATCTTTATTCCAATTTGGATCACGCCAATACAAGCTTCCGGAGCCTGCTTGGCCCGATGGCAACATCAATGCTTCTGCAACAACCACGTTTTGTCTTCTGGAAACAGCATAAACAACACTCTCAGCAATATCTTTCGGGTATAGTGGTTCAGAAACACAAATTTTCTTTGCTTTTTCCTCATCGCCTCTTAAGCGAACCGTATGAAACTCTGTATCCACTGCTCCCGGCTGAATCTCAATGACTCTGATCTTGGTAGAAATTAGCTCTTTTCTCAACGAACTAGTAAAGGCGTTCAACGCAGCTTTGGAAGAGCAGTAAATGGATCCACCAACGTATGAGTCTCTACCGGCAATAGAGCCAATTTGCACCACGTCACCAGAGTTTTTTGTCTTGAAATGCGATACAACGTGCTGAACTATCGCAATGTTGCCAATGACGTTTGTGCTGTATACTTTGTCAATATCTGCTGGGTTAATGTCGCCCACATGCTCGTAGCCTAAAGCGATACCGGCGTTGTTGACAAGAATGTCAATATCTTGGAAATTAAGCGGAAGTGCCGCAAAAAAGGACTTGACAGATTTTATGTCCGATACATCGAGCGATTGATTAAGTATTTGAATATGTGGATACTTTTTTTCTAGCTCTTCTTTCAAAGATTGGAGCTTTTCCATTCTTCTAGCGGTCAATATTAGCTTGATATTACCATTGCAGGAGTCTGCGAATTCCGCAGCAGTGGCCTTGCCAATGCCACTGGAAGCACCGGTAATGAGAACTGTTTTCTCAGACAATCTAGCAGCAGCAGCAGGACCAAAAGACATTATGTTGTTATAAATAATATTATCTATTGTGTCTTTTCAATTTTCCTTAGTGATGTGATTTTGAAATGTGTAATGTACAACTGAATTTGTCTGAAATAAGATTAAGGACGGGCAGCAGCAAAGAAAAATCTCAAAGTTTGAGCTCCGACAAGACGGGGGATGCAGGAAGCGCAGTTTTGGTGTAAAGTGCTCAATATTATGTCGGCAGCATCTATTTACAGCTTTGATGTTTGTTGGTGCGTATGACTACTGTATAAAGCCAAGACTAGTACTATCTTCTGTAAGCGAGAATAGCCTTTTAATCTCTCCTGATTCACCAATTGAACTGAAATTTTTTGAAGCTCCATGATGAGCAGCAAAGACCCATTTGCTGATCACGACTACATAACAAAACGTATACTTAGCTGACTCGTAAATCACACTATTCATTTTGCTGCTTCTGTTCCATGGCGCCTTTGTGGGGTCTCAATATCAATACCATGCCTTCCAGAGCACGCTCAAAGTTGAGTGGTTTCTACCACAGGACACAGTACAAGTACCAGCATGGCGTTACATACACAGACCACAGATCTATGATTTGATATAAATCAGTATTGAATTATTCCATTCCAGATATGAGAAGCTTAGCCAAATTCTTGTAAATACCCACACCTAGCAAAATAAACACACCAGCAAAAGTAAAAAAGTAAAGCAAGAAGGTCTCTTTTTTTAAAAAAGGGGAAAACAAATAAAAAAAGAAACGTATAGCAAAGGTTGGGCTAATCGTTCTTAGCAGGTATTTCAATGACCTCATCAGGTTCCTTAGTCTTGTCAACAGGCTTTTCAACAGGCACTTGCACCTCTTTGGCAGCTTCTTCAGATACAGCAGCGTTGCCCTTTACCAACAGTTCAAAACGTGCCAACCCCAGACTAATTTGGTAATCTTCAAGACCATTTTTCCACCCAAACTCTCCATCCAATACTTTCTCAAAAAAACGCTTCTCATGTTTTCCTGCACTTTTGGTCTTTCCATGAATTGGATTATTATACACCGTGTACCTAGTGTATTCATCTCTAGAACCAGGCGTAAAGCACAACTTGTAAGACTCTTCGTCAATGTTGATCCTCAACTGTGAATCAGTGTACCCGTCAACAGATACTTCTGATTCGCTGTTTAGAACAGAGCTCCCCTTGAATGGTAGATTCAAACTGTCTACCGGCACTCCTTCTGTTGGGTGACTCATTAAGTATGTTGTCAAATAGTAATCGTATTGTTCTTGCTGATTGCGTTTATCGTTCAATGTCAAATCTCCCAATGCGACAAACTGCAAAAGAACGTCATTTGTCAACTCGTTGTATTGAATTCTAAACATATTTTCTTCTAGATTCATCAACTGACGCACCCTCATCCGATAAATTATCTGTTGCCTTGTTGTTGTAGTCAACGCAGTACGATCTTGTTCAAACAATAACATTATCTCGCTGCTCTTGTGGTCCGATGTAATATTATGCATATGCTTGACCAAACCTTGGACCACTTTGTCTACCGTGAAAAGTTTGAATGCTTTGTTGCGATATTCTATTCGAAGTGATTCTTCAAACCATTGATGTTCTATTGTGCCCTCGATTAGTCTAACTGACATATCAAGTACCTGCTGATAGCAGTTTTTGCCTGTGATATTAATGCCCAAATCTTCCAATTGATGCGACATCAAATCCAAATCCTGTGCGTAGGGTGAAGCAGTGCGATTCTGGATTTCCTTTTCCATTGCACCATTCATTAATTTCAATTCAAGTAGTCTGTCGTAAAGGGTTCGTAGATATCGAAAGAACACGTATATAGTAGTATTGCCAAATAAGTTGTAAACTGACCGTTTAGCTGACTTGCCCTGTATGATTGATTCATCCGGCTCTGTAGTAGAATTATCTTTTGATATGGTTTGGATCCAAGTTTCTCCTGCCCTAGAAACATCATCGAAAAGTTCGTCTTCTACATGAGCATCTGACATGTCATCTTTGAAGGGGCTATTGCTAGAAACGCCACCGCTTCCAGCACCACTGCCGTATTCTTTGTACCGAGTATTTAACTTTTTGTTTCTGCGCAAAACATTTCTTAGCAAATCAGGCTCGCGGTACCTTTTTCTAGGGTTGATAGTTTGCAGGTCAGAAACTTTCTTTTGAGGAGATCTTAATGTTGATGAAGGAGTGAACCCTAAGCTGGACGCCGACGCAGATGAAGATGCAAACGTAGATGCAACCGAAGATGCAGGCGCAGATAAAAGCAGCAGCAGAGTTGATGGTGGCCCTGGAGTTGGAGTGGCAGTTGCACTACTAACTGATGAAGCCAGATCTTCTTCTTCCGGAATATCAGAATTTTGGTGATGGTTGCTGTTGTTATTGTCGTTGATATTGTTGCTGTTGCTTCCTGTCAACTTTCGCAACCTTTCAATAATATCATCATCCAAATTGAAAAACAATCCTAGAAAAGAGTTAAAAAAATCACTTAGCTTCAACTTATCATTAGCCAGGTATGAACTTATCCGAATCCAAGTCATTGCTAACCGACTGATATCTACCAACACTTCTTTATCATCAAAGTTATATTCTAGTTGTTCTCGTGGCTTGGGTGCCAAAGGAATAACCCGTTTACTGTTGCTTTCAACTTTGACGGTGCTTAGTTCAGAAATTAGTTGTTTTGTAGTTAGCAATTTTTTATCAGTTTGCTTAAATGTTAACCCTAAATGGTCCAATGACTTATAATACAATTTCAACACTTGACCTCGCCAAGTATCATTCCATTCACGATGGGATTTGCGCCATTCTTCATCCTTTTGTTTCAATCTTTTTAATACTATGGGAACAGCAATGGCTGGAGTCTCATGTAATGCATCAATGACTTTAAACCCTTTCTCAGGTCCGTAAATAAACCGAATATTTTTCTTGTAAATGGTTTTTGAAGTATGACCTAGTCCATCTGGTAATTTGAATTTTTTCTTTTCTTCATCAGTCATATTAGCAATTTTATGAGCAATCACTTCCAAAGTCTGAATGGTGCGAGAATTATTCTCCATCTGAAAATCATACATATGCCGTTCATCTTCAACTCGATACAAATTTTCTTCATATTGATTCTTACGATGAGCAATGTATCCACTTTCTTCAGATTCCCAAGATGGATGACTAACCCATTCGTCGTTGAGTACCTCCCAGCACATTTCATCCCTACCAGAGCATGGCATGTAGGTTTCAGTTTTCGGTAGCTGACGGTAAGAGCCATATCCTTTGCAAAGCCCCAATTCAAGTCGACGCTTTTTGAATTCAATATTTTCAATATGATACGGGGTATTGTTGAACTGGACGAATTTTTTGAACCAACTGAGCAATTCCACTGAATCACCAATAAACGATTCAATCCTATCAACGAGCATTTTTTTATCAATAATGCCGTTGCTGTATAGGTTTAGTAATTTGAGAAAATCGTTGTATGTGATTTTATTATTGATATGTTTTCTAACTTTATCGAAAAAAGTTAATTCTTCATCAAGGCTGTTGTTGGTGATTTTTTTTTGTCCAAAAGAGTGATCTGTAGGGTTGATATACGGTATCTGGTGTTGCGATAACTTGCGCTGATTAATAAAGTCTGGTTTAAGGGTCTCTCTTTCACTCAAGTAACCAGAATTATCAAATGAAGTATGTATAGGATGAGGAGGTGGCGGTGGCGGTTGTAATGGTGGAATAGAAATTTGAGGTTCTTGTTTGAGTGCTTGGGTAGTCTTTCCCTTAACAGGGGATTGAAAGTTCCCATATGGTGGTAATTGAATATACTCTTGTGATTGAGGAGGAGACTCCCGAAGAGCAAGTGGAGGTTGTTGTTTTGGAGGAGATGGTGAATTTTGTTGATACAGATGCTGATTAGGCTGAAAAGCGGGTCGTAGACCTTGCTTTGCTTGCTGCTTCAATGGAGGAACTGACGCTTGCACTACACCCTCACCATCATAACATGCAACACCAGGAAGGCGAGAAATTCCCTTTGAAGCACTCTCTACTGCTCCAGGTAGCGTATGTGACCCTGCTGCTAGATTTTGATCAAAAGTTTGACCCATTTCCATTGTATCAGGATCGGGCAAAAATTTCTTGAAATCTGCCAACAAATCCGGAGCGTCTTGAAAAAGCATTGCAACTTGGGCATAAACTTCTTGAATTGGTCTTTGCTCTCTGCGGTATGTTTGCAACAAGTCCAAAAAGCTTTTGTAAATGTGGGGTTCATTAGTAAATCTAAGTTTAATTTTGTTTACGTAGCCGATGGCATCATCCATTTCCACTAGCACTTCGGTGGAGCCGTTATTACCAGTCTCATAGCTTGAGTAATGTGGGTGATAACTACGATTATACTCTCTAGGTAAAGGCGGCTGTACTTGACTGCTATTGCTATAAGCTGATGCATTGAGGCGGTTGATATGGTCCTGAGCAACAACACCAATTGCACTGCCTGCAGTTCTGTTAGCAATGTTGTAATGCGCTGGGTAAGTAGTATCAGTAGCAACAGGAGGAACCATTGAGCGCACGGCAGAGTAATTGTCATCTGAGTTAGCAGTTACTATCCCACTAGGAGTAGTGACTCTAATATTATGAGGATCTTTGGGATCAGAAGAGCAAACAATATTGAAACCAGAAGGTAGGAAAGTATTGAATCCTTCAACAAGCACAGGATGACCTTTGAATAGATTAGCGACTCTTTCAATGACTCCCGGCGTATCAATTCTTTGAGTGTTGAAATCTTTCATTATATCCAAAAATTTATTGTAGACATCTGGCTGCTTTTGGAATTGAGACTTGACTTGGTCTAGATACGAAAGGGCATCTTCAATGTTGAGCCGTTTGGATCCGTGTAGCTGTTGCGGCTGCAGCTGCAGCAGCAACAGCAGCAGCTGCTGCTGCTGTTGCTGCGGATAGTATTCGTCAGTCATAGAGAAATGTTAGATAGCAGCAGATAGAAAATTAGCGGATGTTGGCCGTTGATTGTTCGTAATTGAAATAAAATGAAAGTAAAAGACTAAAGGTAAAGGTAAATTAAGGGCTGGAGGCAAGGTGATGGCCATCACCGGAAGGAGGGTTGCCCGGCCCTGTCAAACGGCGATGAGGCGCTCAAACCGCAAACAGTATGGTAATAGCCACTACAATGCCGCAATGCAATTATACCGGCGGATACCAAATATCAAAATATCAAAACAGAATACATAAAGCTACTCTCTAAGGCCGCTCATCTGAACTTGCTAATTAACACCAAGAAGATCAAGATGATGAGCACCGCTATTATCGCGTAACTGATAAGTTTATTGGCCGCCATTCTCCGGCTCATGGTTCTGAGGGTGCGAATGCTGCGGTCCACGTAGCCATCTGCCTCCATGAGAGTATTTCTGCTGTTGAGCAATTGCTCCCTTTGGCCTCTCAAATTGTTCAAAATGTTGGCGCCCACGTCTTCTGTCTCATTGGCAATTCTCTGGCTGTCTCTAAGTCTGTCAGAGGTTCTTGACAACGAGGCATTGTTCTTTAAAAGCGACTGTCTTTGGTCAAAGTCGCTGTAGTTGTTGCCACTGCCTGCCGGGGAGCCACCGCGGTTGCCGAACAACTGTCTTCTATCTTCGTCGTCCTCGTATTTTTTGAGCTGTTTTTCCTGGTTGGATAGCTGTGTTCTAAATGTTCTGATTTTGGCGTTGTAGGCTGCTCTATTGTTGGAAGGCAAACTCAAGATCTCGGTGTCCATAGACCCAATCTGTAGCGGTTAGTACAATGCGTGATACTTGATGGGGTTAGACGACAGATACCTTGGCTTGCGAGTCGCTGGCTACTTTCCAGCAAAGTACTTACAATCTCTTTCAACTCATCAATGGAACTCTCAATTTCTTTTAAAGTGGAGTGTCTGGCCTCTGCTGTGCGTGTTAGCTATTGCTGTAGAATATGTCATGCGATGAGATTCATTCATTCATTCATTCATTCATTCATTCATTCATCTGTTCATTTAATTGGCACTTACCGCCATCCAAAGAAGGCACCTGAGCCAACTTTTGTTCAACTTCCGTGTGTGCAAGTTGGAAGTCTGCCTCGTATGTGCTGAGGAGCTCTGACATGGTCTATGTTGTGGTATTATTGTCCGTATTGCGTAACTGGTGGCCATATCACTGGCTGTCATTCTGCTTTGGTGCTGCTGTCTTCTATCTTTTGGCGCCCTCCAGCTTTTGCCGCTGCGTTCTACAGCCCAGAATATCAGGTCATGTGATATATATATTACGTAATATATTAGTCATATACATATTCACTTGCAGTAAACAAAAACAAAAATATTCAAAACCGAAACTTTAGCGGCAAAGAACCCCATTCATATGAGCAGAGACGTAGCGTTAGATACCACAAGACAGCGGCAATGACCCAGCAAGTCAAACAGCAGCAGGAAGCCAACCCTGTGCTAATACCAGAGGTCTACCAGAACTCTGTGGATCCTGTCACCAAGGATGCGCTGGCCATCATGTATGTGTTTTGCTTTCGCATGACAACTGATTAACAGGAAAGGACTAACCAGAATAGTTTTAATATCGCAGAACAAATAACTACTGCTGGCTGGTACTCTAAGTCGCTTGCACTTGGTACAGCTGACTCGAAGGTCTTGATATTGTCTCCGCTCGACGTTGGGCAAGCTTATACTTTGCCCACAACATTGCAAAAGCAATACATCTTCAAAAAGAACTACTTGGACTTGTCCCTGGTCTTCAAGCATTCCATTGACTTGATAAAATTCAATGCTAAATACTTGCTTGTGGCGTCCTATGACTCGAGTGAGTTACTATTGATCGACCACACCAGTAACTCTGCTGAAAACAATACCATCCACGGCACTGCTAGCTCCACCACGGTACGGTTGCAAGATTTGCAGTACGACAAGCTCGGACAAGATAAGCATTTCAGTCATTCTGAATGCATCAACTCAATTGACTTGCACAACGACGGTACAGTAGCCACCACAGGTGACTCTAAGAAAGTTATTATCTACAATGATCCATTGAACAGTCACCAACCATTGACGTTCGAATTGAACAACATTGGCCTCAAAATCAAGTTTGCGACCTTCAAAAATGACGACTACTTGGTGGTGCTTGAAGCATCCAACATTATTCGTATCTTGGACTGGAAAAACAAAAAATGGGTGCTCACCTTATATCCAACCACTTATGATACTTACAATGCCAATGCAGAGGTGGTGGAGTTTTTCAGCAACGGTCAATCTGAACTCGTTGTTGTTGGAAGCAACGGATGGTTCAAGAAATACGACTTGTCCAACTTGCAAGGTGGCGCTGGGTACACAGAACCAGCTCAAAAAGGGCTGGTTACCGGGTTTATTAACCCATTGACTAGTGAAGCTCCAGTCACTGTGGTTCTGGTTCTGTCTTCGGCTTTGCTGCAGAATGTTTCTGCTGTGGGGAGCAATAATCAGTACGTGGTGGGATGTTTGAGCAAACATCATTTGCTGTTCTATGACTTTGCTGCCATTTTCAAGAATTCAGGCGGCGCTTCTTCTATCGCCGGTGCTACTAACAATACCGCGAACCATACATTCAATGGCAATAATGATAATAGCAGCAATAATAGTGCTAATAATAATAATAATAATAATAATAATAATAATAATAATGATTCTGCTACGTTGCTGGAGACTATCGTTGATGCTAAAACGCAGCATAGGATTAGCTTGCCTAGTTACGAGATTAATGCCGGCGAAATTAACAGCGATGGAGTGTTAGCAGTTGTGAATGGTGAAAAGCTATTACTCATTAGAATTTAGTCGCCTTGTAGTTACATAGATTATGCGAGATGTTTTTTACTGGCTTTGAGTGGTGTATAGATTTTTGTGTAGATGAGGCAAAGGCTAATGACTAATAGAAACTCGTTATTGGAAAAAATAATCTTCAACTTTCATAAGTTATGGGAAGCTTCTCATATTATTGCTATACAAAATAAAGGTTTATGACCGCAATCACTGGATATTGAGGCTGCATTACAAGAAATATTAAAGGTGTCGGATATTTTGCTGCTCATAGTTATTCTGGTTTTGAGCCCCGTGGCAAGTGAAATACGTCAAAAAGGACCAAAAAGTCACAGAAAACAAATGTAAACTGACAGTCCAACGCGATAAGATAGTCACGACATGCATATATAGTCGAGATAAAGCATCAATAAATATAATTGGTATATAAAGATTATCTCTCGGGAAAAGAAACAATCAAGCAATCGACATAATTCAAGCCAAATACAAATTATAATGCCTAGCCTGCAAGTTCCAATATTTACTTTTACTTTAAACTGCGGCAAGCATGCCAAACAACTCATTCATCATCAACCCCATCCCCATGAAAGTCAACCTCATAATATTTCTTATTCGCCTTCTTCATCATCTGTATACAATAATTTTACTGAAAACGTTAACAAAGCTCTCCCTGATAACGTCTGCACCATTTATGCCTTTGGATTCCAAGAGCTTTGCAGCATCATCGATGGATCCTTCCCCATAATTGTCAAGGGATACTTAAACAAAATTGCAAATACTGTACTAATTAAGCTACTTAATGACAAATACAATGGTGGAGAAGGAGGTAGTGCTGCTAATTATCATTTTGAAGTGGTAGGGATTGCTCATATGGGAGCCGTTGGGTTAATTGTGATCAGCCCACATCTCACAAAATTTTCGAATGTGAGAGCAGCTAGCGCAGCTTGTGGACATTTTTATTCCAGTTTGAAGGGGGCATGTGGATTGCGATTTACATTGGCTGATAGCAGCAGCAGCAGCAGCAACAGCAGCAGCAACAGAACGACAGAATTTACTTTTACTTGTTGTCATTTGAATGCTAATGAAGGTATCAGGCATTGGCGGAAGCGTAATCAGGATTTAATTTCTTTGATGAGATCCCTTGATTTTAATGATGGTTGGGGTATTATTAGTCCTAAAGCACATTGTTTCATCATGGGTGATTTAAACTATAGAGCTTTGGCAAATAAAGATTTGCTGCCAGCATCCCAATTACAAAATGAAGATAACAATAATGCTGATGCTGAGGAAGCTGAGCCATTGAACAGAGCTACCATCAATAACAGCAGTAAGATCAGCGACCCAAGCGACTTGGCCTCCGTTGATGAGCTTACTATTTCACGACTCGACAAAAAAGAAGCATTTTGGGGCTTCAATGAGGCCAAGGTAACGTTCCAACCAACTTACAAATTTTATGATCATACCAATAATTACAATTTTAAGAGAGTGCCTTCTTGGTGTGATAGAGTATTATACCAAACATACTTCCCATCAACACCAATGTTTTCACTACCTTCGTCTTCATCACTCGCATCTTTACCCTTAGGCTCCAGCTCATCATTTAGTCTCCCTAATACTAATGGCAATAATGGCAAAAAGGACACAAATAATGATTTTTCTGCGGCAGTGGAACGCGTAGTTAAGTACGATTCTATCCCGGAGGTAACTTTATCTGATCACAAGCCAGTGTTCCTCCACATTAGCGTGCCATTTCAGCCACCAGAAAATATTATTGACGATAATGGATACTTACTTATTGATCAAGTTGGTGTTAAAAGCAAAGATAGCATATACCTTAGGCCAACAGCATATGATAAGTTTATTGGAAATGTTACTTTGGTGATTGATGGTATTATTGGATGGGGACTTTTTGGAATAACTACCACTCAGGGCAGGGCAACTGCAGCTGGGGTGGCGGTGTTATTTTGGCTAGTTTGGTTCTTGTTTCCTCGTTAAGTTGAGTAATTACAAATGTCAAGATGAAACTTATAGCGGGATACTAAATACAAAAATATCTTTCGTGTTCTGTTTCCTTTATGTTTCATTTGTAAAATTCTCTGAATATTGGACTATTTGCCGCTTAAATTATACTCTTTTTTTTTTTTTTTTTTTTTTTTTTTTTTTCAAAGAATAATAAAAAATACAACAAGAGCATCTTCAATTTCAAGCTAAATAGCACTTCTAGTCTTAGTATATAATTGAGCTTGATCTCATCCTACAATATGGAAGGTAGTAAAGTCATCGTTATCCTCAACAATATTATTCCGCATGATTGTACATAGACCCGCGCATAATACTTTTTCACGCAGAGATTCTTTTGTGGTTCCTTAATTTCTGCAAAAATTAATATCCAGAATTAGCATCGCTGCTATGTGTGTATGTAATTTAGTAAATGGTTATGATAAAAAATGATAAATTAAGTAAGAACAAAAAGTTTTTTTAAGATAGCGCAAAGACAAATAGTTCGAGTTTAATAAAAAATTGTCCAGTTTGAAACAGAAACATGTCAAAAATTAAACGCTGTCCCTTCTTGTACTAGTACGGGTAGTTCTCCTCTAGTTGTGAAGAAAATTCACTTTCTGTAGACCGATATCCAAAATAGTAATAACATTATTACTATTTATATTAACGATAATCAATCAGATAAAGAACAAACTCTGGGATCTAGCTGGCTTGTCTTATAAATAAAGCAACAATAAGTTCCAGGATAAAAAATGGCAGAAGAAGAGCTTCTTCTCCCTCAAATAACAGAGCACATCCCTTCAACAAAGTACTGTACTAATCATTCTAATATCCCTAACAACTTCTGTATTCTGGTGTTTCTGGAAGTAGCTGTGAATTTTAAAAACTTTCTTAAAAATAAAAATAAAAAAATGCATTGACTGTAATACCTCGTGGCCAAATATCCAAGACCTTCTTGGCCAATTTGACTTCGGGGCGAACATAATTTCTACAAGTCAATTAATTATTCAGCTTTTTACGATCTGAAATCGGTTGAGTGTATAGTATACTATAAAGACAGAAAAAAGCCAAGGCGACAACAGACCAACAAGTGAGGTTTCAAGTTTATCGTTGATCTCCTATCAAATTTTCATGAGACCTAAGATAACAATAACCATAATGACATACAAGTATGCAAGCACTATGGTTTACCAACAGAGCTCCTCTAGCCTTAATCAAAATAAAAACTAAATTCAAAGTCACATAATAAATTTTTTTTTAGTTTTTTTTTTTTTTTTTTTTTTTTTATAGTAAGAGTTTTTCTTTTCCTAATAAACACTATGGGTTAGCTGAACTACGATCTTAATACAGACCTTAAACCAAAAGTTTTATTGTACTAACCGTAACACATTTACTAAAATAAATTCATTCAACGTATGTAAGGCTCATATGCGGCTAATCTGCATCACTCTTTTCTTCATTAGCATGACACACAACACACAGGAAATCGCCATCCTTACCACCCAAGTTCTTCATACACTGTAGATGATACCCGTGACCACATTTAAAAATCACCACTTTGAGCTCTTTCCATAAATCATCCTTGTATTCAAAATTGACCACGTAATCACTACTATTGACTTTTTTGCCATTTTGAATCAAGTATTCCAATTTTTTTCTTTCAAAATCTTCCCAGTTTTGAAAAATTTTGGTACTGATTTTTCGACCCCATATTCTCTTACCACAACCGGTGCATCCAATTCCACTCATTGTTATCCCCTTGGCGTTTTCCCTCTCTATTGCTTGCAAATGTTTAAGCACTTCTCTGTTGTATAAGTTCAATGTCACTTTGAGAGACTCTTGCTGATAAACATTCAAGAAAAAAATATCATTTATGATCTCCTTAACGTCACCGAGTTTAGTGGAAGTAGTTGAAGTTCTGTCATCAGACGAGGTGTTGTCCAAAAACTGATTAAAAATTCGAAGGAAAGCATCATTGTAGACATTCTTCTTATTTGAATCATTTTGAAAATTTGTGTTGATCAAGCTAATGAAGATGTCTTGTAGTATTCTTTTTAAGAGATATACGATGGACTCACGATCCTTGAACTTTGATGGGCTCACAGAGGTTTTTTCAACTTTTTTAATTAATTGGTTCACTGAGCTATTAAGCTTAATCCAAAGAGTTTCACCCTCATTAGAGTTTTTGTTTGTGACTATCTTGCATGAATTTACAGCAACAGATAAATAACGCCACAAGTTTTTTTCGAGCTCTTCGGCATTGAAAGTGGCTTGAATATCTTCTTTAGCATCCAACTTGCTTAAGATCCTCGAACTCAAATAGTTTGTTACTTCATCCAAAGTCTTGGAATAGTTTTTTTCAATTTCAAAAGTGATGTAAATTAAACCTTCAATTATTTTATGGTGCTTAAAAAGACTGATAAATTTTTCATTAATTGCTGGGGTAAAAAAACTTGGATTGGTTTTCTTCAAAAAATTTACTGCTTTGACCGGGTTGAATTTGCATAACAATGAAACATAGGCAACTATGTCTTCTTCATCAACAACGAGATCATTTTGGATACTTTCGGAATTACTGAATACTATTCCAAAAAGAGCAGACAAGTATTTAAATTGGAGCTTCTCATCATTAATATCGTAAATTTTCTTATTAAACAGATGATTGTATTTTATGAAAACTTTAATAAGATCTTTAAGATTGCCCTCATGCACCAATGTTTCAAAATTATTTCCTATTTGCTTTGTCAATTTTTGCAATTCGCTCAAATTATTGTCTTTTTCAACAAGTCCAAAGCATAACTGAACAATTTCAAAATTATTAAACTTTTCAGTTAAGGAGTTTTTTTCATTGATCCACAATTGGAATAATCCGCTGCTTTTCCGTTCAACTCTATACAAGTTGAATAACAAATTATGAAACTTGCTTTTTTCGAAGTAATAAATAAGTTCGTCATTCAAATTTGTTGGGCGATAAGTACTTAATAAGCTTTGCAAACTAAGCTCACAATCATTTCTCAACGCCTCAATATTTTTCTCTGTTTTATCCAAATGGTTCACATTACATACTTTTTCAATCAAATTATCTAATGACAGATCATTTAATCTAATAAATTGCGGATATTTAGGATAATTTCTTAAAATGAAAATACTCAAGTAAATTTGGTTTTTCAAATCTGAGATGTCTTGATTTTCTCTAAAAATGTCAAATAGTATCTCAATAATGTACTGCCTGCTGATTTTAAAATCTCCAATATTGTCTGTTTTCTGACTGTTGCCATTATCATTGGTAATGTGTGTAGCTGGAGCAGCGACTGCTTCCTCGTTCAAAAAATCATCTTCAAATACCTCATTTAACATTAATAATGTCTTCTCAGTATCGAACTTCAAAAGTAAGTATAAATACGGAAAAGAAGGCTCGTTAATAGGGTTATCAGTGACGAAAAACACTTCACCGGAATTGGGCGGCCATTCTAACGAAGAGCCACTAAAAAGTATAGAATAGATTGATCTCTTTACTTTTCTAATTTCCGCCTCACCTCCCTGAATCAATTTTTCCAACGGATATTGTCTTTCTGTCAACACATATGATAGATATGTATACGTCTTTAACGCTTGATTCTTAAGACTTTGAAGTTGCAAGTCCGTATAGTAATCGCTATTATATAGCACTTTTTTGATCAGATTCATGAAATCCATTAATGGCCCTGAATAGTCACGTAGCAAGGAGTTCCATATAAATATTTTTGAGTCAATTAAGCCGTACTTGTCACATAAAGAAATAATCAAATCTAAATCCATATCTTTAACATTGAGCAAACAAATCATTTGTTCAAGTCGGTCCACATTGGACCAGCCATGATTGTCATTGATACCCGTGGAATCAAAAATGAGTAGTTCTTTCAATATTTTTGGAGTTAATTCTTTGATTTGCTTTCTAAAGATGAAATTTCCTAACACTTTGAAGAAAATTGACTTCAAGTAGCTTGTATCTTCAAAAAATTCGAATACTTCTTCATATATGTCTCTCGAAGATTTCATTGAGACACAAGCTTCAAACACTATAACTAAAAGATTTTGTAGTCCCGCTATCCTTCTAACTTTAGGATCTTTAGAGAAGTTATCAAGCTGTATTTCATCATCTCGTGAATCTGCTTGCAGATCCTCATTATCAAAAAAGCTATTAACATTTTCCAAAGTATCTTCGTGAAGCTTTGTGGCTGAATCTTTCTGAAACCAGGTCCGAAGATTTAAAAATATTAAATCAATCAAATGGCTTTGTATTAGTGATTTTCTAATGTTGTCATCATCTGGTAAGCTATACCTCACTAAATCACATTCTCCAGTGTAAAATGCCAAACACTCCTGCAATGCCTTCACTAGGTATTGCTCATTATTTGTTGTTTTACCTTTACTGACAAGTTCAACAAGGCATTTTTCCCAATTTATTAGCGAGCCCATGATCATTTTGCTGTTTTCCGTTAACAAAAAAATGTTTCTTTTGAATGTTTTCATTGTATAATCATATGTATTAAATATGTTTAACCTGTTATTTATATTGATTTCGCTAGTTGATACTTCACTTATCGGTATATGATTTTTCATATAATTATTGTAGCTTGCATGGTTCGAAATTGCATCAATTGAAGTTATTAATCGAAGCTCTTTAGCACTGTTTAGCTTAAATTTTATGAAGCCAGAGTCAATAACTAAAATTTTGGAGGATATTGTTAACACCAAAAGGATCTTAGTGCTTAACCACATAACAGATAATATGGATTCGTCACAAACCCACCTCTTTTTGGATACGATAACAACGTTGATCTGCTCAAGATCCTCATTTGACCCTTCTTCTATATTTTTTTCCTGACCTTTGAGCTCTTGTACAGTGTCTAACTCTAAAACTGTTAAAACATTTGAAAAACAGTAAGCTAGTCTGGCCCCTGTGTTCCTTATTGAGCCATTTAGAAGCTTAGTTGAAAGTGCTGGATACCAACACAAACAACTTGTGAGTTTAGCATTAGTGTTGCTGCTTACCAATTTTGGTTTTCCTAGCTTTATATAGGTTGTTAGCTTTGGGGTTATTGAAACCACTAATAGGGCGCTGGAAGTAATTATAGCAAGTAGATTCAAATTATCTATTTTCGATTTGTCCTGACATAATGGTAAAGGTGAGCAGCCGAACACATAACTTCTAAATTTTTTATCAAGATATCCAATCTTTTTATTGTCAATTGATGAGTAGTTATTATTGGTTTTGATATTAACGTTGTGGTTGTTGGTTTGATTGAATGTAAAATCCAAATCAGACAGGCCAAGAATTTTAAGGCTTTTATAATTATAACCAAATATGCTTCTATAGCCATCATGAAACAATACGAGTCCATCAATATCTACACTAACAAACCCTGTATGGCGCCTATTCAAGAAAAATAAATGGTTGATAGATTTATTCAAGAGATGACCTTCTTTACCATTGAGTTTATCGTTGATTGTTAGTGGCTCAACTATTATCAATGGAGTAATTGTCTTGTTGTTGGATATGTGGGTCACATCCCAAAGAAAGATATGTCCATACTCATGACCGGTAGCAATATAAGTTGAATCTAAAGATATGGCTAACGAGGTTACCGATCCACTACTTAACACTTTCTTGTTGTCTTCGCCCAACACCCCTTTTATATTTTGATTGTAGTCGAAAATTACAGCATAGCCTTTTTTGGTGCCAAACACCATGAAATCTGCGAGCAATGTGAATGTTGAGATCTTGCCATATTTGAGCTTGAAATGAGAATTAAATATAACCGAAGAGACTTTTTTCAATGTGACCCAATGTGCCGCTTCTGGTTCGTCATTGTCTTGTTCCTGATCGCTATTGCTGATTCCACTGGTTATATCACTGCTGTCCGGATTGATTGAACTATCCGCCACCAGTTGTTTCGGATTAGATAGTAGTGTGCTTAATCTAGTTTTGAATCTACGGTCAAATTTGTGAATGTCCTGATAGGAGTGCAGCTCATTATTGTCGTCATCATCAACATTATCCAGCCAAAAATTATGAAATGTCTGTGGCATCTAGGTTAGTACTCAATGTTTGCCATATGCCAGTCAGAATAATGGGAGTTGGAAGAAAGTTTCAAACATACATTTTCATTAACGGAACTATCTGGATTTACATTCATCTTCCTTAGAGCACATATATTCAAACAGACTCCACACTTAAACAGATGTTGTTGTGGTCATTGTAGACAGCGGCGCCGAAAGCTGTTTTTTCTGATTTGCCCTCTTGTTTCCGCATCGCGATTTCCGGTCCCAAGGCAACGGGTCGATGACTGATAGGTAATAGTAAGGTCTACAGTCTCGAGACTGCACGCTACACTTTGTACATAAGACAAGATGTTGCAACTAGTTATTATGAATTTCTGGGACAACTTTAGTCTTTCGCTATATAGAATAGACTTAAACAATAAACTAGTCATGGACATGAGTTAATTGGCACAGGACAGATTAAAACAAATTTGGGGCATGGTTTAGTAACATTAAAAAGTCAGAAATTTTCCTGTAAATATACATATATTTTAAATATAGGCTTCCTCCTGTGATTTTAGCAAAAAGGGCATTTCTAAGAAACAAACTTGATACGAGACTGCTTTCAACTTTAAGCAGCTCCTATGAGGAAAAAATGTGAGTTTCTTTTACTATTCTCATGGGTTCGAGATAAATACAGATTGGAAAATGTTTTTCTAACTTATTGCACATTACTACCAGAGCATTATCACTAAAAATTTTATATCTAATACGAAGTGTTAAATGCTTTTTTTTTTTTTTAAAAAAAAAAAATGATGAAATAATTTAACAGTTCAAAAAATTACGTATAATGTTCTTAAAATTACGTATAATGTTCTTAAAATTGTAGCTATAGCTATATTTGAGCTTACGTTAGACTAGCTTACTCAATATTTTCAGGCGCAAATGGACAAGAGAATGAGTGAATGAATAATAGAAAGAGAAAGATACATACAAAGAACTAAAAGAAGAGAAAGAGAGATTAGATTACATTAGGAAAACAAAAAAAAATAAGAAAAAAAAACTTCAATTATTATTGTAGTTGTTACTCATTTTAACAGTCATATCAACTACTTTTCTTCGTTCTTTTCGGTTTCATGGGCAACAATATCAACATCCTTCACTTGCAGTTCTTGCTGCTGTTGCTGACCCTGTTGAGCCGCCTGCGGTTGCCCCATTTTTTTTTTTTCATTTTCATCAATGCCATCTTCAACTTGATCAACAACTTCATCTACTCCACTAACCTCATCTGCTGCATTACCATCATCAACATTACCATTCCTACCGTAGTCCCCGTCGCTTTCATTATTATCATCACCCCTAGATGATAGCATTTCCCTTAATTGTTCAACCTCCTGCACTAAGCTCTGAATATACCTACTAGCTAACTCAACCGTGGTAGCTTTACTAGGCACCGTCACCGAGCTGGTTAATTCCTCCGGAATAAGCATAGCTAGGTCATGAATAGCTATATTCATGCGATCTCGGCGGCCTTTCTCTGCTTCACGATGGGATGACTTTTTGTGAGTAAATTGAGTGCTATCTCCACCGCTGCCTGATCCGTCACCATTGCCTCCGGGACCAAAGCCGTCGCCGCCATTACCACCAAGACCGTTATTGTGACTAATACTATTGCCACCGCCAGACTTTGACGATTGCGGTTTATAGTTGAGCTTAAATTGGGACTGGTGAGCAATCACTGAATTCATGACATTGTTGCTGCTTGATTTGGACCTGTAGGCTTTGAATGATGAGAACGCATTGTTCATGAGTGGGGCTCTAATATTAGGGTTGCTCTTAGAACTACTAGAATTAGCATTACTATTGTTATTATTATTGTTATTATTATTATTATTATTGGTGTTTGTGTTTGTGTTTGTGTTCAAGTTGGAATGACTTGCGTTCGACGAAGAGCCCGAAGATGCAGAAGAAGAACGGTGTGTTAAGGAGCTTCTCTTATCATAATTTGCATTCCCATCATTGCTATATTGCTTTTTGTTACTAACTTTGTTGTTGAGGACATATGTGGTTTGTGGAGTGGCTTGAAATGTAATTTCATTAATTGGAAAACTGTTTCTTTTTGATTTCTTGCTATTGATGCTGCTGATGCTGCTGCTCCGATTCTTTATATTACTATTGCTATTATTGTTATTGATGATATTACTATTGCTATTATTGTTATTGATGATATTACTATTGCTATTATTGTTATTGATGATATTGCTGTTGTTGTTATTATTATTCTGAATATTGGCGTGATTATTATGACTATTATGTGATTGTTGAAATTTGAGATTCATAAGCGTTGCTGGCGTCACTGGCTTATCAGCGGAAATCCCACTCTGAGAACCAATAACTCCTCCATGTAAGGGACTGTGTGCACTCATTAGCTGATCATGATTTGCCCCACTAGCGTTGCTACTGTTGCCGCCATTGATACTGCCTCCATGAAGACTATGCTGTGAATTGTTCACTGATGAAGAATAAATCTGTTGAGCTTCATTGAGTTGTTGATGTAATACGAATTGTTGGTTAGCGGCATCAGCGGCACTAGCATCTAGATGATCCGGTAAGCTGAAATCCTCCAACTCGCTGAAATTTATATCAAGAGATTCATTTTGATCAAATGCGGGCGGAACAGAGTCATTTATACCATTGTTTATACCGTTTCCAAGAGCGTAATTTGTTTCCGATGTCGAAATTCCATTTTGAATGTTGGGATTCGGTATTGGAGTAGTTAGTAAATCTGTTGCATTTGTTGAAATACTAGCAGTACTGTTCTTGCGATGCATAGCCGTAAAATTTGGGGAAATCAATCTTGAATCATTAGGAAGTCCCGCCCTCACTAGGGGAGAAGCTTTTGATTTTATAATTGGTGAATTACTGGAAGCTTTACTCTTCAATACTCTACCATTTGAACTTTTGGAGTTCCTTTTGGCAAAAGATTTAGATTTTGGGCGCTGTTGCTGCAGTTGTAGTGTCGTTGACGCATTACTGCTCACCGATACGTTTGAGCTCATAGTGGTTGAATCATTGTTATTCTTGTTGCTGCTGCTCATAGCACCACTGGAAATTGCCAACATATGAGGGGACTGATTCATTGGATTTATAGCTGGTGAAGTTAGTGGGGTAAAGAAATCCTGGTTCAACTCATTTAGTTGATGATTGTTGGCAAGAATTTGGTTCAGATGGTGGTGGTGATGATGACGTTGGTGTTGATTAGGCTGTTGTTGTAGATTCTGTTGTAATTGTTGCTGTTGTTGCTCTGTACCGTCTAAAATCATTGTGTCCAATGGAGTCATAGCGGGGCTGATTAACGGAGTAAAATATTTGGAATTATCAACAGAAAATGAATTAGCAGCATCACGGCCTTGACCAACTTTCTCATACGGCGTGGGAAACGCCAGTTTTGTTTGCTGCTGTTGCTGCTGTTGCTGCTGCTGCTGCTGCTGCTGTTGCTGCTGTTGCTGCTGTTGCTGCTGTTGCTGCTGATGGTTGGGCTGTTGGCTGTTAAGATTAAATGCAGCCAGCTGATGAAGTTCGAGCGACTGTGGAGTAATAGGGGCATACTTTGCTTTTTCGTTATTATTACTGCTATGATGAAGATTCGCAGCATCCGGTTGGTCAACCCCATGTTCTGGTTGGGACGGCTGTACAAAACCCGAACCATTTGCAGCACCAGCAGAGGCACCGGTCGCGGAAGGTGAATCAGTGTAGTCAAAATTGGTCCACTTCTGGATATCCAAGATGTAAGAGCTATTTATCTGGGATGCATCGTTATCAATTTCACTGACGTGGTTATTGCTACTGGCATGTTGTGCTTCGTGGATGCTGGTATCTAGAAGATCATTAGTACCGGCACTATTGCCACGGTCATCATTTACCTGCTGGCCAGTGATACCGACATCGACGTCTGCAGCTGGAAGCTGTTGCTGAGACACACTTGTTGATTCATGGTCCTGGTGGGCCTGGTGATCATTATGATCATTGTGATGATGGGGCGTGCCATGATTGCTGTCGAGAAAGTTATTCAAGTTTTCGTTAATACTATCGTAGTTCCCAGGGGAATTGAAGTCGATCCAGTTGGAGGAATCCATTTGGACTCAGTGAGATTGTAAGATGTAGTGGGTTATCTTGGTTAATTTTGCCCCTTTTGCGAGTGTGGGTATTGGCTTGCCAGGTATTCAGAAAGTGCAAGTACCGAGAAAGTCAAATAGATACAGTCAGCAAAAGAGAAATTTTTCTTTGTATACGAGTGGAGGAGAGTGGGCAAATGGTGGACAAGATACGGCTGTTGAAGATTGGCCTTGTGCTGTGCTGTGCTGTGCTGTGCTGTGCTGTGCTACTGTGTATATGCAAGTCTGGCCGAGGGATGAAGCAGTAGTAAACAGTTTTTGGATGATGGTTTAATAGTCACAGAGAGAGAAAGAGAGAGAGAAAGAGAGAGAGAAAGTAAATGGGGATAGTGATGATGATGAGGAACTGATAATCGAGTAAAGCAAACAGCGGTAAAACCACGCGCGAGGAAGATTTTTTTGGCTTTTTGCTTAGTTCATTGACTTCGCGGTTTTTCTCCTTGCTTTTTGCACCTTGTACTTATTCGTGTGTCTATTGACTGACTGATTTACTCATCCAGTCGCTCATCCACTCACTGCTTCGTTCGCTGAATTCTGGTGTTTCGCCGCTTTTGCGCTTTCGCCCGAGGAAGGAGCACCAGCCACTGCCCTGCTGCCAGCTGCCGCTCGGCAGCGCCCCAGACCCTCATCCTTCGCCCAACGTGGTGGCTGGTGCACACCGCTAGCATATGTTAATTTATTATCTTCTATTATCGGCACCCAATAGATATGCGCCAATCACATGATGCAGTGAGCGGGAAACTGAAATTGCCTGCGCATTTAAAGTTTTTTTTTCTCTCATACAATGCCGATAAGGACATACGGTATGTGACACTAATGCAATATCATGTATGACGGCAGCTTCGTAGTAATATTTATGTGGAAAAATGCTGAAAAATCGTGACCATACAATTTGTAAGTTACAAATTTACGAGGAATTGAAGCCTCAACATTGCATGAACTTGAACCGAAACTGATATACACATAGTCTCTGTTGTTGTCGTCACTCGGCGCTGATCTCAACTCGAAACAGTTTCTCTAGTTACCTTCATCCTGAGGATCTTCCTTTTCTGTTTAATTACTATCCCAACCCTTTTCCGGAATCATCATTATTGCGCTGATCTGTATTTCAAAGAATATTAAAATGTGACTGTTTATTTGATCATGATAGTTTAAATACAGAGCCTATGCCGAAATGTTTCTAGGAAAAAAGTTTATAAAGAGAAAGAAAACTGAGAATAAACAAGTTTATCAACAAAAAAGTACAACAACCAACAGCCGCCGCAGTGCCAAAATCAGAAAATCAACTCAGATCAACTGAAACAACACATACACCATCGCAATCCCTCCAAAAATTACCAAAAACACGTCAAACCCCCTAGCCCATTTCGTCTTACTAACTGCCCGATAATGAAGCATCGGAGGATACATATAAACCAAAGGAATGCATGCAAAACATCCAATAAAACTAACAAATCGGTCCAAATTGGTGCTGCCCAAGTACGCAATTGTGCAACAAGTAACCACAAGCAATGCTCGAACTGCATTCTTGGCCCACTTAACCAGTGCGCTGACTTTGCCACTGTAGTTCTTGCCAAAGATTTTGTTTTCGACAATCTTGATGACAGGAAAAAGCTGCAATGGAGCAGAAAGTAAGATCGCAATAGAATAGAATAATTGTACCGAGTTGACAAAGATTGATGATTGCGGGAGGTTCAAAATGATGACTGTGTTTGTCTTAGAGCCGTATGTCCAGTAGCAAAGGATTCCCACGAGAAGCATCAAGGAGGAAACCGTAGCAATAACGGCAAACAACACTTTGGGGAATTTTTGCGGTTCAATCATAGATTCCTGAATAGGAATAATTAGGCCGATTCCTTCAAAGGCAAAAATTGCCACCCCAATAAAGAGCGACCATGTATTGCTATTAAATTGCACGATATCTTTAGCGGGTCCATTAGCTAGTAAATCAGCCGCAGTGTAGTAAATAATCACCATGAGTCCGACAAAAATGAACAAGTTAGCGACTAAAGAGCTGAGAGAAAGTTTAGTAATGTTTCTAATTAATGATAATGGAACGAAAATCAAACATTGAAACAAAATCAATGATTTGATTTCAACATGCAAGTGAAACATATTGATCAAGAATGCTTGTAAATTAGTGGATGTAAATACTAAGTATGCTCCAACGAACCCAATTTGAGATAAGATGATGGAGAAAATGATGAGAAATTTCATGTTACGGCCAAATAAACGTTGTCCCATATCACCAAACGATGATACTTGCACCGCATCTTTGGTCTTGATGAGAATATAATAGCACCAAAAGGAGTAAATGGCAAAGAAAATCAAAGTTACAGCGGAGAATAAAAGACCGCCATTGAAAAATGCCTTGGGAAGAAAGAGGATTCCGGTGCCAACAAAAGATTTCAAAAGCAAAAAAAATGCTTTTAATGGTGTAGCAGTAGCTTCAGGTTTGCGAGGTGCTGCAATGTTAGACGGTTGAGAAGTAGAAGCAGTGCCATATTGTGTAGGTCTTTCACCAAGCAAAGGAGACAGTTCTTCATCAAGAATTTTGGAATTGGATAATTTGCAAGTTTGGAAATCTTCATCTTCGAGAGACTCGCCAGCAAAATGGCCATAAATACTCAAGAATTCCATGAAATTTCTAGTGATAAATGGTGGTAAATCCACCATGCCGTCATATACTGGACTGTCGTATTGGCCATTGCCAACACCATTGCTATTAGCATTGTTAGAACAGTTAACTTTATCATTTTCAGGGCCACTACCACTGCTACTGCTACTGTTAACACCAAGCACTGGGCAATTTTTTAAAAATTCGTCCTTTTTCTTCTTCACAAAATATTCCCTTCTAAAACCACCTGGCACGTTGATACCACTGGCACTCGAGCCTCTTCTCTCAGCTAATGAAAATGAACTTGATCTTCTAATGCGAGGTGTGGGAGTGACAGGCCCCGTTCCACTGCCACCACCATTAGAACTATTACCATTGGTAGCATTACCATTGGCATTGTTACCACTACCATTAGCTATACTGCCAGACATTATGGAGTTTCTGCTGCTGACAGTTGGCGAAGCACTATCAACAATAGCCCCTGTGCCCTGTGCGGATACCGGAGGAGGAGGCAATGTCCCAGTATTATTAGTGAACTTATACAAGTCTCTAGCAATATCACCACCGGGCAAATGCAACGATGCATCTTCAGCCACAAGATGTTTATGAACTTCGTTTAACAAATCATAATCATTGTTATCAATGGCGAAATTGGGAATATCAAGATTATCAAAATTAGTAAAATTGTTAAAATTTTGAAACTGTAACAGAGCAGTACTGCTATGACTACCGCCACGATTTAACATTATATGAGTGTTATTGTTATTTAGCTGATTTATTGGGTTGTCATTGATATTGGTATTGTTAGAATTATGCGGGTTATAGGAAGAAGAAGAGTTAAAGTTAGGGGATGAAGACATGCTGAATACGGAGTTGGAAGAAGGACTTTGGTGAAGCATTGACTGTATCGCTGATATCTTTGCTCTGGGATTAATATTGGCATTGCTGTTGCTATTACTGCCTGAGTTTGAGTTACTATTATTACTAGTATTAGTATTAGTATGATTGTTACTATTATTGTTATTGTTATTATTGGCACCAGCTGTTGTGCTGGTCGTAGTGGCATTACCATCCTGTCTGCGCAGAGTAAATGAATCTGAACGTATCAACAACGGACTGGCGGCCAACTTTGCGGTGCTTTGCCTCCTCGAAGGAGGTGTACCATTTAAAGCAGCAGAAACGCTAGCGGGCACATTCGACAGCAACGACGAGGAGACTTTTTGACTATTGGAGACGGTACTAGTATTTGGATTTGGTGCCTTGGAAGGCAGTGGTTGACTCATCGTAATATTGAGATTGTGAGATGAGATCAGTTGTCGTGTGATTAATCTTGATGATGATGATGTTATCTGTGCTGATAACGAAATGAACGATGGCTGTGACTGTAGATACAGTACACAAAGGTCTTGTTTAACGTCTTCCTCGATAAAAGTGAAATACAGAGAAAACGGCGAGCCGCAGCAAAAAAGGATTAGTATACTGTACAGTTGAGAGAAGAAGAAGGACGGTGGTTGTGCTGTGTACTGTGTACTCTGTTTTATAGCATGCGGCGTAAGACTCGCCACACTCATCCACCGATCAGTGATAGATGCTCTTTGCCCTGCACTTGTACGCCGGACAAGATAACAGATCATGTGACATATAGTTAACACCAATCCGGCAAGCGCACTTAAGCCATACTCAAGACCTGAAACAACAAAATATGATACAAGTCCATGGACAGCAGAACTGGCATAGGAGCAAGTAGTGCCGGCTGCTGCTTTGCATGCTCTGTTCATTAGTTAGCAAGAAGTGGTAAAGTGTAAGCTCAAAACAGCAAACATGCCTTAGTTGTTTGAATGGTAAAAAAGCAACAACTTACATATTCAATAATTAAACAAAAAAACCCGTAAAAATTCAAGTAAACAACAGTGTAAATCAAACAAGAATCAAGAACTCAAACTTAACTAAGAGAAAGAACAGCAGCATGAACAAAAAGCAAAAAAAAAAAAAGCAAAAAAACATTCAAACAAGATAATAATAAAAAGTTGAGCACAGTAAAATAACTAAAACCTGAAAAGCTAATCTCATCAATTCGGAATAAGCCAACAAACAAAATGCAATTGTAAAAAAGCGTAGCAATACGAAAGCATCAAAGCTAGATTTCATAATCTGCCATAATGTAGCAACACACCGACATATGGTTAACCATTGAAAAAAAGTCCATTTCAAAGAAAAAGTCTATTATAAATGCTGTTTTATGTAACACACAATATCCATCTTTCATAGCTAATCCTCACCACAATTCTTCTTCTTCTTCTTCTTCTTCTTCTTCTCCAAAGACGCAATATGTCTTCCACCTAATTCTCAGCACTCAACTCAACTGCCACCCTCAATGATTAAAATTCCTCGAATTTGTATCAAATATTGATACACTATCAGTAGGATACGGCAAGGCAGGTTTCTGCGTCCCGCCACTCCCATTGCTATTGCTATTGTCTCTGTTTTCAGTAGTATCTGCTAGCGGATCATATACTGTGTTGCTGACCGATAATAATGGGTTTGTTGTTGGATATGGCGCAGTTGGCAAGCTGTCGTTGCTGGAGCCTCTTTTATTGGAAATATTGTTATTATTGTTGTAACTGATGGCATTCATGTTGCTGAAACCACCATACTTGCTTGCATTTGCACCATAACTGGATTGATTATTAGAGTTACTGGCACCATATCCGTATGCATTATTGCTATTACTGTTGATGCCATTGGCAGTGCTGCTGGCGTTTGTGTAACTTCCAGCTACCGGAGTGCCATTACCAGTACCAGAACTAGCCGCACCAGCATAAGTCCCTTGGAACGCAGCATGCGTCTGTTGATTACTGCTACCGGTCACTCCAACAGCAGCGCCAGCAAGAGCAGCGCCTGCGCCAGAAGACGAACCAGTGTAACTGTCATGAATCACCGAATAGCCCGACGTAGGATTCGACGAAATCATAGCGTTAGTGTTATTATGATCGTTGAAATTGTTGTCATTTAAATCATGACGATCGTATCCCGCCATTCCTGGGTATGCCGTGTCATTACTATTATTGTTGCCGTTGAATTTCGGATTATCGTAGCCGTTACTGTATCCACCAGAGTAGCCGGTATATGCATTATTATAATCATATGGGTTGGAGCCAGCTCCAATAGCGCCAGTCCCAGTGGCCCCTGTAGCGCTAGGCTGTAATTTCGAAATTTTGTACCCGTTTCCTGAAGCAGTATACTGAACACTAGATAAGTCATTCATTGGAATATCGTTACCATTAACATTACCATGAGCAGCCCCACCGACGGCCAGACCAGCAGCTGGATCACCAAATGGGTTGTTGTTGTTATTAGTATTAGTATTAGTACTGTTATTGTTGTTACTAAAAGAGTTCGCATGGTTTGCAGACAATGGTTTTTCATTATATGGGTTAGCATAAATGTTATTCTCACCATACTGTTGCGTTGCAGCGTTATAAAGTGGATTATTAGAAGGCGCTGGCGCTGGCGCTGCTGGTTTTGGTTTGAAAATTTGCGACGGCAATGGGGCAGGAGCCAAATTGTCAGTATTGTTGTTACTATAACTTTGCTTTGAATCATCAAAATTTATTGGAGAGTAAGGTTGTGGCTGATAATTGATTGGTGGGCCCGGAGGTGGATACTGATTAGCGCTTTGATAATCTTTTTTAAAATTAGACGAAGATCCACCACAGCAACTGCACATGTTGGCAAAACAGCAGCAAAATGACGAAGCACAAGACACCCCACAACACAAGCAACGAGCAATGCTGCTAAGGACCCAAAATAGAAGCAAGCCGCCAATAACGATAAGGACAATCACCACGATTTTGCAAGTTTTGTTGTCCATGCAAGTGTCCCAGGACTTGAATGATTCAGCGGTGCTTTTGATGGAGCCCATGGTATCACGCTTAGCCACGGATTGGAAGAGCACTGCGTTGGAGGCGCAGACTACTCTGTCAGTTATAAGCATCATTGGCTGAGTGGTTACTAGAGAGCAGTTACCTGAGAGCGGTTGAGGCTTATAGTAAAGGGAAGATGTTGAAGTGTCTGTTGTCGTAGATTATGGACCCTTATTTCTTGATCAAATCAGTGTTTGAGCGAGGAACGCCGTGTAATGTGCTGGCCGCTGCTATTAATAGAACATGTGTTTGAGTCATGTGACTTCTCACGTGCTAACTATCGCCAAAAGGAAAACGCCAAAATCAGTGAACTGGACTCAAAGTAATACAGGCAAAAAGAACAAAAGAAATAAAGACGAGAGATGGCGATGAGATAATTACTGAGCTTCATACCCACGCCATCTAGCATACCACGCACCACGCGCTATTAGATCATGTCCTACGCAAAGCACCACTCTGTCGACAGTGACAACTCGTACCTAGCCATCAACGACTTTGCCGACGCTCTCCAGGCCTTTCCCCTGGACATTGTTCGCCAGTTCACTTTGCTCAAGGAGATTGACGCCAAATGTATCAACAGCCAAGCTGAGCTCAACCACCGAATCCGCCAGTACACCTCCCTCTCTGCCAGATCCGATGCCGCCGGGGAAGCTGTCACTAAAGAGAAGACCCGGCGTCTTGAACATATTAAAGGCTTGCTTCTAAGCAATTTGCCCTGCTACGAAGAAAAGATGACTATTGCCAATTTAGCCGCCGACCTCATGGTCAAACATCTTGATCGGATCAACCACGATTTTGAACACATTATTGAGAATGAAATCCCCAAGATCATCAAATTCGGCCCCAAGAATCATCCTGCGGTGATTAGCGACTCTAAGTTACCGGAAAATAAATCAGTGCAAAGTCAGCGCAGTGAGTCTCGTAGAGAGGCAATTGCCGCTAGAAAAGCAGCGCAACATGATGACCGTTCTAATGGAACTGCTGCTGGTGCTGGTGCTGCTGCCACTGGCGCCGCCGCCTCCTCTTCAGGAGATAATAGTGCTGCTGCTGGTTCGTCGTCATCCAACAGTAATCAACAAGGCGCACAAGGCAAGGGCAAAAACAGAAACAACACCGCTGCTGGTGGATCGTCAAGAACTAGAGAGTCTACTCCGGCTTCATCCTCAAACCGCAAAAAGAGGCCGAATAACGCCACTAGTGGCAATGGTGCTGGCCACAGCGGCAACCACAGTCACAATAATAACAACAATAATAGTAATAATAGTAATAGTAATTCTGGTCACTCAAGTAACAGCGGCAAGGGTAATAGCAGCGGTAAAGGCAGCAGCAGCAGCCGTTCTGTGCCTCAAACTCAGCATGGCCACGGTCACGGTCATGGGGCCAATAGTGCAAATACTGGTCACAATAATGCGCATTCTGGCAATAGCGGAAACAACATACATAGTGGCGCAGGTAGCGGCAACAACGGCAATAGCGGTAACAACAGCAGTACACACAGCCGGCAGGCTAACAACAACACTTCGGTGTCAGTAAAGGATGAAAGCAATGATCGCAAAAGACAAAAAACCGTGAAAAAAACTAACAAAAAAGAACAGCATGTGCAGCAGTCGCAGCAGCAGCAGCATCAGCAATCGGCAGCAGCAGCAGCACAAGATGATGACGAAGATAATGCTAATGAGGTGTACTGTGTTTGTCAACAAGTATCATTTGGTGAAATGATTGGTTGTGATAATGACAAGTGCAAGATTCAGTGGTTCCATTTACAATGTGTGGGACTTAGCTCGCCGCCAACGGGAACGTGGTATTGTGATGATTGCAAGAAAAAGTATAACATAAAGTAATTCTGTATGATTTTTCCCATATATATGTACTTTTACTGTCTATCTAACCTTGGTAATCTCTTGTTTTGGTTTTTGTTCTTTTCTGATAAATTTTATTCCTGTACTATAATCTTGCACACTTTTCTTGTTACGTTTTCTCTTGAGCCTGTATAACTTTCCTGCGTTGTACAATCTTGGTCGTACACACCATGACTGCAAGTGCTACGGAATGTGAGACAGTTACAACTGCAGTCCAACGGTTGCGGTGGTGCTGGTGCTTTTGCTGGGTGCTGGCTGCGTAGCAGCAGCTACGCAGTAGACCGAAAGCTACAATAACGGCAGCCCAGTGGCAACCACTCTCGAAACCACACCCTTGAGCACACAAGCGTTTGTATTTGCGACTGGCTGCCCAGACAGATTAGCAGTTTATAAAGCATTAAAGTGGTAAAGCCTCAGACAGAATTCTGTATGTGTGACGCATACAGGTGTATCAGTATGTAACAGTATGCGTACTATCGTATATGACCGCGTCATGGTGTAACTATTCGTTATATAATGTGCGATGATGCAAGTATCATACAGATAGTCCACATGACCGCATATAGTTATATAGCGGGCTGTAGGCAGTGACGCAGCAAGTTTCTTGGATACTCAGTTTGCGCTGCGTCGTAGTGAATTGAGTGCCGATCTTTGGCAATTTGCATCTTGCAATTGGCAATTAATTAGCACTTTGCAAGTTCAGAGTTCAGAGTTCAGAGTTTCTGGGTGGTACTTACTGGATAAAAATCTTGCATCTTTTAGCTGTTTTATCTCGTTTTTGAGCGCTGTCTATCGTCATCTTTCGCTTTTTTTTCCCGGTGCTACTCTACCTCTCTATCAGTATCAGTGCATAGTTTGGTAGAATACATATCCTGTTTGCTTGTTCTCTCGGCAAACTTGCTATTATTCCAGTTGATTTCATCAATAAACCCAAATTGAAGCCCCGTCAAGTCAGTTCATATCAGCAACAAGTTACAGTCTTTTCAATTTGCTAAAAATTAATTTTTAAACTTTTTAATTTTATTTTTATTTTTTTTTTTTTTTTTTTTTTTTTTTACTTTTTTTTTCTTGCGCTTCCAGAAAGAAAGGTAGACAGGCAGGAAAAAAATAAAAAAAAAAATAAAAATAAAAAAAAAAAGAAAAAGAAAACAACTTACTCAATTTCATCTTCTCAATCTATTGCCATTCGATTCAATTGACACTACATTTACTATTTCCATATCTTGTGTCTGACCAACAAGTCAAAAACAAAATATTTCAAAGTAAAACATACACGCAAAAGCTGACTTAGTAACACTCAATTGTGCACACCATTTTAAAGACTTTTTCCTTTTGCGCTGCCATCCATCTCATTTCACCTCAAGCTCATTCTCACACGTCAGTTATCGTCTTACTTTTATCAATACTATACTATAAACTTTTTCCATTAATCAGCTATGTCCGCAAATGTATGTATTTTCTTCATTTTTAAAGCCGTTATTTGTGAAGCAATGACTTGAGTGTTGTTTCGGTACTACTTTTTTCTCGCTTCATCTCTATTGCTCTATACTAACCATCCATTTAGAATATCAAAGAGTACAAGTTAGTCGTTGTTGGCGGCGGTGGTGTTGGTAAATCCGCATTGACCATTCAGTTGATCCAATCTCATTTCGTGGACGAGTATGACCCAACCATTGAAGATTCATACCGTAAAAACTGCATAATAGATGGAGAGCCAGCATTATTAGATGTGTTGGATACCGCTGGTCAAGAAGAGTATTCCGCCATGAGAGAACAATATATGAGAACCGGTGAAGGGTTCTTATTAGTTTACTCCGTAACTTCAAGATCCTCTTTTGAAGAATTGACCACCTTTTACCAACAAATCCTTAGGGTCAAAGATTCAGACACTGTGCCGGTTTTACTTGTTGGTAACAAGTGTGATTTAGAGGATGAAAGACAAGTTAGTTACGATGAAGGTTTAGATTTATCCAAGGGTTTCAATTGTGAATTTTATGAAACCTCAGCTAAACAAAAAATTAACGTTGAGAACTCCTTTTACGGGTTGGTGAGAAATATTAGAAAACAACAAAGAGCTAGTGAAAAGCAAGCAAGTAACAGTATCACTGAATCTTCTGAACAAGTTAATGGCAATGGTAGTGCTAATAATTTGGGAGCTGTTGGCGGTGCTGACTTAAACAACAAGCAACAACAAGTTGGCGCTGGTGCTGGTCAATCAAACGCAGACCAAAATCAGCATTACAGCCAACAAGCTGGAAATTCCCAATCAGGTCAAAATGCTGATGGTAAAGGGAAAGTGAAAGATAGTAAATGTTGTATTATTGTTTGAATCAGAGTTAATACTCTCAATGATATCCAACTCTGCACCTCTATTTTCACTCGGTAGCAAAAGCAAATGAGAAAAAGAAAAAAAAAATAAAAAGAAAAAAAAAACACAAGACAAGAAAAACGGAAAAGATGAAAAGGCATAAAGTTGAAAATGTATCTTTTTTTCATCTTGTGCTCAATTTCATCCTATTAATCCTTTAGTTATTACTACTTTGTGCCTATTCAATTTACCACCCTGTTTATTTTTTTATGGCTTCCAGTTATTGCACACTTAAATTAATTCGTTGCTGCTTTTGATGCTTGATTTTTGATGTTTTTGTCTGTTTTTGACTACTTTTTTTTTTTTTTTTTTTTTTTTTTTGTCATTGTCTTTGTTCCTGCCTTTGTCATTTTTGTTATTTTTTTTCCAATAGTATCTCTATTATTATTAGTACCTTGTTTTTCTTTTACCTGTTTACTTTAATCTCCGTTTTTTTCGAAAAAAAATTGTTTATTTGCTGTACTTTCTCTTAATTTCTGCTTTTTTACATTATCCCTTAATTTAATCTAATCATTATCTTGTTAATTCAGTAAACAAATAATACAAAAGTTTTCAATTTTCTAATGATTTTCTATTTGTTTGCTAATTGTTGTATGCTTCATTTCAAGGAGGAAGTAAAACTTAAGTGACACGCGGCCAACCAGACAAGATATGTGCTGTTTATTCAGTCAGATTGTGGTTGTTTAAATAGGTCGCCATATACACCTCTCATAGACATATTAATATTCATATATTAAGCAATTACTAGCGCATACACAAGGGCACATAAATCATGCTCACATGTGTATTTGTGCGACGAATGAAGCAAAGTAGAGAATAAGCACTGTAATTTACAAAAACAATCATTACATATCATGAGTTATAGAAATTCGGTTTTGTATAAACCATCTATTTGTTGCAACTTCAAAAGACAAAAAGAATAAGAAAAAATAGACAAAGTAGGCAAAATATATCAGCAAAGAGGAAAACAACACTTAGTTTTTTATTTTTTGAAAAAAAAAAAAAAAAAAAAAAAAAAAAAAAAAAAAAAAAAGCAAAACAAACAAAGAAAAATCAAGGATGAGAGAGGCTTTGATTTGCAAAAGTGAGAGAAGTAGGATGTTGAAAGCACACAGTCCTGCTCGGGCATGATAATAACAACTATAAATATGATGCAGCTAACTTTGTATAAACTCAATAAAAATTCATTACAATAGCAAACCCCTGGAAAACATATATATGCATATATATATGTGCGATACTCATAAGAATTTTTATATTTCGTTGATATAACTATAGCATTTTGGCGGGGAATGACGCAATACATAATATAGGACGGCGCAAAACATTCAAGTCAGCATTTTCAAAATATAATGACTTATGAGTTTTGATATTAATTTCAATCTAGAAATTAACATCTGAAAAGTAGAAATATCACCTTTCTTAATTGATGAAGTGATAAGCAATGAAATGTAAAATCAAACTGGCAAATATGTAATCACCAACCGCACTATAATTTTGTGTGTTAGTAATTTGATTTTAGGTTTTAAAAAGTTAGGCAAGATTTTAAATCGTTATTGCTATGACTCGGTTATTCTTGGTTCCATAAAATTTTGGCAATTGTATTATCATAATTTTGCAATCCACTCTACGAATCTCTGTTGGTTGGAGGCTATGCAGTTTGGATGAAATTGTAAATTCAAGGCCAACACATTGCGAAGCATAGGCTAACCAGCTGAGAAAAACATTTAGAGAAGAAGCTAATAAACTTACCGTTCTGGAGTCACTGATGGGAAATCCTTTCTATTACGCTCGACATATTGCAATCTTAAAGACACTGTCAACACAAACTGACCCACCGCAGCAATAAATCCAGCCAAAAAGGCATTGAATGGAAAGTTTCCAACGAGCAAAACAAAACCAAATTGAATAACCCCCAAAAACACTAAAAATACTAAAAAGGTATCAATGAGCATTAATTTTGGCGTAAGACTTTTGAAGTAGTTTTCGAACGTTGTGGCGATGGCATTAGTGAAATCTTGGGCAAATGGCACTTGGGCAACGGTGGCAGCGGCGGCCTCGGCAGAGGAAGACGAACCATTTGCTTTGGAATCGGAGTTCGCAACTTGGGACTTCTTGGAGGCAGCCAATTCGGCGAGTTTCTTTGATTTGACCATTGCGAGTATGTATGTATGTATGTGTGCTGGAATAGATCTGCTTTGATGGTAATTGGATGTACTTTTATGTTGAAATTATACTTGGTTGAGTTTCCATTTACGTGTTTGTCTTTTTCCTTTTACTGATTACTAGTCAGCTGATTAAATGCTGACTCAGCTACAAGCAACGGAAAAGATTCTTACCAAGAACAACAAGACGACATGAGTGACGCTTATGGCGATGATGGAAACAGCAGTATTGCTAGATTCACTGGTCATCACCCTGTTATAACCCAAGATACGCAATAATACAAAAACACACGTAACATAATGGCATGGCCAGACAACGGAAACAGCTCGCAGGTACCGTTAGGCCACCCGCACCAACCACAACCATTGGCCTCCTCTCTTCCCGAGGAAGGAGACTCATTCGCTAAGGACAATGACGATGCAAAAGCTAGCAAAAAGAACAAAAAGAACAAATTGAAACACAACAAAGAGGACGATTTGCTAAGGCTTCAGCAGGACCCTGACTTTGTGTCTATAGACTCCATAAACCAGCAGGGCACAGCAGCACAACATGAGAGTTTTAGCACCAATTTTCACAACCACCACGACCAGCAGCAGCAGTCCCAGGTTCAATATAACGACAATCAACAGGTACGTCAAAATATAAATTCACAACAGCAGCAAAATAGTATTCAGTATGCACGAATAGACAACAATTTTCAAAACTCGGAACATGGAAATTTATATACGGGACAGCCAGACTACCAACAGCAGCAAATAAATTCAAATGACAATACACAGCATCAGCAACAACGCCCACTACAAAATGGCAACATAATAACAATATCCAGAGCCCCGGTGCTCAAAGTGGTGCCGCCGCTTAATTTCTGTCCAGTGGAAAGACACTTGTACCGCAGTGGTCAACCTACTCCTATCAACCACTCTTTTCTCAAACAGCTCAAAATCCGGAACATCGTATGGCTTGCTTCAGAGGATCCTACTGATGATTTTTTGGAATTTGCGGATAATAATGACATTAACGTGCATTATATTGGCGGAATGAATTCCGATGGAACTAGTAACCCATGGGATGGTCTAAGTGAAAATTCTATTACTCAAGCACTTCAAATCATTGCTAATAAGAATTATTATCCTATTCTTGTATGTTGTGGCATGGGTAGACATCGTACAGGGACTGTTATTGGATGCTTGAGAAGATTACAAGGTTGGAATTTGGCTAGTGTTTCGGAAGAATATAGACGGTTTACGGGTTCCAAAGGAGGTAGAATTTTGGTGGAATTATTGATCGAAGCATTTGATATAAAGAGCATTAGAATCGATCCTGAGTTGGCTCCTAATTGGTTGTTATCGTAATCGCTAATATAATTTCACCAATGTTTGTTTTATGTACAATCTTTAGTTTTCACTTTCCTTTGTCATATCAAATTTATAATCTCTTATTTATTGCTTAAATTTTACTACTAGACCATACTATATACTTACCACATAATTGCCCGTACCCTAGTCTTTCCAAATCATGTCGGCAGCATAGTGAAGCTTCGTCGCAATCAAAACAGGCTAATCAGGCTCGATTACTGTACGTATATGATGCTATGATACGAACCTATATTTGGTCAATGATGGCGTTATATTTGCAGTTGCAATTGTCACAGAATCATTTTTTCAAAACTTCTTATAGTGAGTTGTGACCCCATATATGCATGATATATAGGCATTTTGTTTTGCTTTGTTTTGCTTTGTTTTTTGTTTTTGTTTTTTTTTTGTTTTTTTTTTTTTTTTTGAAAAAAAAATTACTATTCATTCTCTTTTATTATGAAGACTCTTCAACGAGGTGAATAGTAACTCCGCAATACCTTCACAGTGATGAGATTTACTCAACTGGTTGAGCACAGCGATTCTAAAATCATCGTAACTGAGCTTACAATCAAGCCATTCTTTGTCACTTGCTTTGACATCACTAGCCTCATTTTTATTCTCGTTTTCTTTATCCCCCTGGCCGCTGTCATTGTCGCTTTTTACTTTTGGCAAAAAAACTGTCCTCTTTACAGCAGGATTTTTGAAATTTTCAGCAGTTATTGGTCTGATTAGCTTTATGCTCACTTTAGGCTGTTCTTGTTCTTGCTCTTGCTCTTGCTCTTGCTCTTTCTGGTGCTCTTGTTCTAAGGTTCTAATTATATGACAAACAGCAGAACTTAGCGCAGTATTATGATTAACTTCAAGCCAGTATTTATCCTTCCCAAAGATATCCTCACTGCTTTGCTTCTGAGGTTGGTTTTTCTCGAGTTGGTTCCTTTGCTGATGCAACCGCCGTTGACTACTCTTCAACCTATCAATGACATAATCCTCGAGCAAGAACCCCAATGTCTTATTATGCTTATCAAAAGGTTTATGACGCCATAATGCATTACATATATCCAAAACATAACTGTTTCTCAACTCGATAAATTTGCCAAACTTGTCTTTTTTTTCGTCTGCAACTTGACCCATCATTGCCGACATTGGATAATTTTTTAAATATACAACATACCGGCAAATCTCGTCAATTAAAATATGGTTATTTGAAATCAAGTATCGATACACAAGTAATGGGTTGACAATTTGGAAAAAATTGGCACGCATGGGGAACTTATCAATGAGCATGATGTAATTGGATGCTGAGTGTAAGAATTGTATGTTTTCTGAGTGGTTTATATGTTGTGATTTGAAAAGCAAGTGGTTCAAGAAGCGGGTGTATAAATTGAATAATGACCTGTAGCATTGCTGTTGGAACTCTGGGTTCGTTTCTTCTTCTATATCTTCTTTAGCTTCAAAATTCAAAGCTTCAATATTTCTGAGAACGAGCTCACACAAACTATTCAAAAACAGGCAGGTCCATTCAACGCTGCTAGTATTACCACTTGTACATAAAAACATTGGCTCATAAACTTCCACAAATTTTCGACATCTTAAATCATTTTTCATATTTAAATACGGTAGAAATTTCCAAATATACAGCCACTTCATTTTTGCCAAAGCTGAACTAATACCATACCCAGACATTGCAAATTTTTCCATTGATGGGATCAAGTCTCCAGTTATTTTAGCATACGTTAGTACGCCATCCAACACCGCAGTAATCTCTTTCATGCCAGCAGAATCAGCATTATGCAATAATAAGCCCACATAAAAATCAAACTGATCTAACTGTGTTTTTGCTGTCAATGTTGGATTTTGCTTTTCATTTTCATCGCTATTCATGACCATATCTTTATCTAAATTTGCATCTAATTTGAATAAATGAGAAAGAATGTAAATTTGGAAAAATGAATTATCTTGAAAAATTCGATTTAGTTGTAATGGAACTTGTAAATCACTGACAACACTAATAAATTTTCGATTATTGTTGATATCACACCATACCACTTCGTTTACTGTTGGTGAACCCGTTACACCATCATAATTATTGTAAAAGGCAATGTTTGGGTACAATAACGCAAAATTCTCAATATTATCTTCAGGAATCATTTGTGAGATTTTGAAAAATTTAGAGTTATAGTATGCAATGTTATTGAAAGCACTGCTACCATTACCACTAAAATCATGATTTAATTTTCGTTTTTTAGTTAAAGAATCCTCGAATGCTTGCAATTGAGCTAAATGTTCACTAATCACTTCTTGGAATTTGTTCCTGTAAATTAAGAGATCCCTACCGTTGTTATCATGATCCTTATAAACTTTCTCGATGACTTGTTGCCATTTTATCAAAAAGGTCATGTTTGGATACTTGAACACTTTGGAAGTATTGATCTGAGACAAATTCATTCTCACCATCAGCCAATCACTTGAATCGAATCGTTCCTCTTTATCTTCATTTTCGCTATCCTCATATTCACTAATGCTCCTCTTATGCTCATTTATTTCACTGCCACCTTCGTTTTTCACACTTGCATGGCTATTCTTACTCTTACCAATTCCTTTGTTGATAATTCCTCTGGGTATTAAACTTTGATAATGCATCAAAAGGGCACTTATCTGCAGTTGACCAAGTCCACTACCACCAGCGCTATTACTACTAACACCATAACCCCATAATTTTTTTTCCATGGTTTGCAAATACTGAATCCGCCATGGTTTAACCATATGACGCTCAGTGCTTAGGAACAACAAATGGCATGCATAAGGGCGTAGATTATCGATTGCTAATAAATTGAAAAGTATCAAATTTAGCTTAGATAAGATTTTTCCATTACTTTCCCCAAAATATTGCCTATGTTTTGGATTTTGTTGATGTGAGTTGCGATGGCTAAGGAAGAAGCTGACACAAACTAGCCATTTCAAAAGGGTTGATTGAACTCTTTTATCCGGAAATGATACTACTTGCGACGGCAATATCTGCTGCTGAGGACACTGCGACAGCAGCAATGATAGTGACAGCTTTGAAACTTTTGACTTGTTTCCAGCTCTTCGTTTGCTGGTGGTTGAAGTGGCTGTCCCCATGGAGCCAACAATCTTAATTACTATTTTTTCCGGAATAGGGCTTCTAGGAAACAACACATCATTAATAATACGTACTTTCATAGAAGGGGTCAATTCATTCAGGTACTTTTCAGTCTTACTCGGCTTCTTTTTGTCATCGTCCAGTTGATCTGGAACATGAACAAAAGTAATAATGTTGATCAATGAATTGAGTTGCTTATTGGAAACGCCGTACTCGCAAGTTATTTCCAGAAGTTGTTCAATTGTTTCTTTAAGAATATCTTTGTAATTTGTTTGTTGGTGCTGTTCCTTACGAGTTTTTCTCTGAATTGAGTTTTGAATTCCTCCAGGCTGATGATTTGTGGTTAACGATTTTATTAGCTTAGATATTTCCTTGTCTATGTCCCTGGGCACTGTCATGTTATGAGCATGAATTTGTTTTGGCTTTTGCGTGATACAGCGCGATACAATATTATATGCCACAGTTCAGTATTGAAAATTCAGCCTTGTTATTTGTAGTATTCTTAATTTTCAATCGATGATGTGTAATGTATGGTATTGATGTTTGATAATTTGTATTTAATGTTGAATATTTTTCGTCCAATAAGATTATTTCAGTTTTGATACTGGAAGCCCTGAAATTAAAGGCCTATATTCTGAAAAATTGCTGGTATTGAAGTCGTTATTTATGAAAATATGATAAAGTGCTGAAAAACAAAAAAGATCAAAAAGTTTTCAATTCTATGCTAGATGTTGATCCAGGACAGGTTGTGGGAAAAAAGTTGTTGGTGTAAGTGACAAATTATCCACAACGCCTCTAGCATACAATTTTTGTATCTCATGGATTGGTGTAGTGTTGATATGAGTGTTTTTAGGCTTGACAATATTCGATGCGTAAACCAAAATAAATGAAGCCTGCTAATTTATCCGTTTGTTTATGTTTATGTTTATATTTATAATTACTTTACTGTATTTTACTTTTTTCGCATCTGCTAATTTTCATGCGTGCGCGTTGTTTTGATTTTTCTGTGTTTAATGCATGTCACATTTCAACATCCACATTTTTTCTGGTCCTTTACTAGTCTTACGAACACTAAATTCAAAAAAACGTGAGCATTTTCATACAATATCGGTATGTGGCAAGACATAATAATGATAGAAGCACAACCGGAAAACTAAATTACTAAAATATGTATACATTTATATAGAAACTGAAAAGAAATAATGTCTCAGGACTAACTATTAAAGTATTAATAACAGAAAAAAGCTCTTTTCATAGAGGGGAAAAGTTTGCAAAACCAAACATAATTGTACATAAGTAATAACAGAACAGAAGAGCAAAAGTTTAGAGAAATCAAACAATTAAAAATAAAAAGCAAAAAATTGTTTAAAGAGGGAACTAAAATATCTGAGTACAATAAAGAAAACACATGCAGCAATATGCTAAATCAAAATGATAAAAAAGGAAACTCAATAATAAAAATAAAAAAAAAAAAAAAAAAAAAAAAAAAAAAAAAAAAAACTATACTGATGATAATGATAATGGAATAATAGTAATAAAGGTTGGTAGCAATAGTATAAAATAGTAGTGACCATAGCAATAAAAAAAATGTAATAAAATCAATTATAAATGACTGCAATGAAATTTAAAAATGATCATTAAATACACCTTCAAAAAAAAATTATGACAATAGAGTGATAACAGATAAAATAGAAGGAAACGGGAACGAAAACGAAGATGAAAATGGATAGGGAAAGGAAATAACAGATTATGGCAATAGCAATGATAATAATATGATGATAATATGATAATAATATGATAATATAGAAACATCAAAAGTAAAGTAATAAAAAAAAGAGGAAGTTTGAAAATTAACCACTTTTAAAAATCAAACATAGCAACAAAAAGTCAACATCTAAAAAGATCAATCCAATCCAGCAACTTAAAATCGCCAAAAAAAAAAAGCAAACAAAGGACGAAGAAAAAAAACAATCAGAGAAACCACTAATTGAAAACATACAAAAATCTTTCATACAAACGCCTCAAGTTTTAATTTAGTGTCCTCGGCTCAAAGCTTTAGTAAGTCAATATTGCTCGAGGTTTGTTAGCCTAGGGGTCAGCAAGCAGGAAAAATATAAAAATAGTAGACATAATGAATAACGTGAAACGAAATGTGTGAGAATGACAACAATTGATAAAAAGCACAGACAAAATGCAAATATAGTGGAGACAGTAAAGATGCAAACAGATTCAAACAAGAAATATCAAACCAACTGGGTTTGGTTAACAATAGAATTATTACTATTATTGTTGGCCAACAGTAAAGGTCCATGAGGTTGTTGCGAATGCTGTTGCTGCTGCTGGAGTTGAGCTTGCGGTGAAAGTTGAACCTGAGTCTGGTGATAACCTTGAGGTAATCCCGTCTGTTGTTGTTGTTGTTGCTGATTCTGAGAAAGAGGCTGAACAATATGCTGTTGCTGTTGCTGTTGTTGCTGTTGTTGCTGTTGCTGTTGTTGCTGTTGTTGTTGTTGTTGTTGTTGCTGCTGCTGCTGCTGAGGAGGTGGGGGAGGCGGGGCATTGTTATAACTCTGGAAATTAGTGTAGTTTGAGCTGCCCCTTCTTTGTCCTGGTCCTCTAACCCCCAATGGATTTTTCGAAAAACTTAGCCTAATACCACCTTTACTCGACGCACCAGGTCTTGGTAAAGCCCTACCATACAACTCAGCCAATGCTTTGGTAGCATAGCCTACATCTTCAAATTCAACAAAGCACATTGGTCCATGAGAGTGAGAATTACTGCTAGAATTATTTGGTGCCTTATTCTTAAAGCTCAAACGACGGAATCCACTTTGGGGAGCAAAAAGAGCTCTCAACTCGGTTTCAGTAGCATCAGGTGGCAAATTTCCCACATATAGTGTATTGCATGGTGGATTCTGATCAGCTGGATTAGAAGGCAATGGGACTCTAGCAAGTAAAGATAAATCAACGCCACTTCCTGTAGATACAGAGCCAGCGTTTGATGGAGCACTACCAGGAGGAATCGAAGCGTTATTGCTATTAGAACCATTAAGGATAGACCCATTACTAACTGTTCCAATATTAGCAACATTATTTGGCGGCGATGCGGTTTTGTTCAAAGCACCAGCACTACTCGGATGTCTGCTATTAGAGGCTTGTGCCAATATGCTTGGTTGGTTAGTTGGTTTCAAACCACTTGGGAAAAATGAAGAGCTAGTTCTTCTTGCGGTTGGATGGCTAGCCTCTGTATTAGCTGTAGCGGTACCCCATTCAAAGCCAATAGGAGTTGCTGGTTGAGAACCCAACGCAGAGACAGAAGGTTTACCCATAATTTGACCATTATGGACCTCGGGGCCAACATTACCAGCAGAAGCAGAATTGTTGCTGTTCCAAGGATCTCTAACAAGTTGTTCGTACTCACGAGCATCAGCTTGAGTTTCCATCAACAATAAGGATTTACCAGCATTAGCATTTGCTGTTGTTGGTGTAACAGGAGGTAAATCAATCGGACTAGAAGCATGTTCATTGATTGAAGAGCCACCAAAATCATTATTGAACAAAAATCTTGATCTGGAAGCCGAAGCTGCGCTGGAGTGTCTTTTAGGTAAGCTAATTTGTTGATGCTGATACATAGATGTTGGAGCAGTGACATTTTGAGGAGATGTTAACGGTAATGAATTTGATAACGAAGGAAGATTCATGCCTGGGCTAATCAACGATGTGCCTGGATTAATATTACCACCATTGCCGCTACTATTATGCCCATTAGCGTTTCCGTTCTGGAGCGCATTAGCAGCACCATTATTAGCGGTGGCGTTGTTGTTGTTGTTGATGCCGCTATTACCAGCTATACCACCGGAGCTTGCATGTTGAACAGTGGTTGCCAAGTCATCCAAATCAACTCTAACCGGAATATAGTTTGGACCAAATATAGGCTTACCATCCAAAACTCTTGCTACTCTGGTTGCTTCATTGATGTTTGAGAAACGAGCGTTGATGACCAAGTTGTTGCCAGCATCGTAAAACAAATCTGCGCCTAGAAAGTCTGATGCCAAGCTAAAGATAGCGGATACCTCTCTTGGAGTCAAGTCGTAAGGAACGTTTTTAATCTTGACGGGGTATACGAGGCCGCTGTTCAAGCCCAATGACATGCTGCCGCTGTTGTTGTTTCCATTTCCGTTGATATTCTTTGAAGTATTAAGTGACAACTGAGTTATTGAGTTGACCAAATTATTGTTGCTGCCGCCGAGTCCATTAATTGGCGATGTGACATTATTTCCAATAAAAGAGGACTTTCTCGAAGTCGGTTGGCCCGTTAGGGTTGGAGAAGATAAGTTGATAGAATTATTGATAGCCGACAAATTCGGAGGCTGGCCAAAGGAGCCTGGACCTAGGATACCAGAGTTCGTGTTGAGTTTAGGAAGCTGCTGATGAAGCTTTTGAGAGCAATTGTTTATGTTGTTGTTATTATTATTATTGTTGTTGTTGTTGTTGTTGTTATTGTTGCTATTACTGTTGCTGTTGCTGTTGCTTCCTCCGCTGTTCTGGTTGCTTAGGGCTTGGATACTGCGCTGGTATGGGGAGCCCAGCTGCTGGTGCTGGGTCTCTGATCCTTCGGAATTTAGCTGAGGAGTGCCCACTCTATCCGAGTTTGTGTCAGACAAATTTGACGCAGAGTTATTGAGGCCGTTTTCTTGCGACATTATTGGAAAACAATAAAAAACTGATGCTGGTGCCGGCTTGGAGAAATACGAAAGCAATGCTAGGTTGGATAGTGATATTTTCGAACTGGAGTGACTGTAATAAACCGGTCGACACAGTAGGTGCGGATTAATAATACTGGCGGAGGTAAGAGAGAAAAAAAAGCGGCGCGCGGGTGCCTGGAGAGACTAATGTACAAATAACACAAAATGAGTTCGGCGGGAAGGCTGTTGGAAACGTGAGAAGCAAAACAAGCAGCCAACGACTACCACGAGAACAATATTCGCGACGAGCTTAGTCCTTGCTGGAGAGCTTTGAGCTTGACGTAGACAAAAGACGCTGTTGGAGTTATTGGAAATGGAGTCGAGAGTGTAACGCCAAACAAAGGGATTCAAAGGGGGTAGCTAGCAGGTGAACGCAAATGAAGGATGATATAAAATTGAGGCAAATTTGAAACACCGACCCTTGCTGAAGTAGACAGTTTAGATAAACAGGAGAAGCTGCTGTTGGCAGGAAGAAGCCAATACGATATTCTGGATGCTTATTTTCTTCGAGTTAGTTAACGATGATTGTGTGGTGGGCACTTGAGTCTGGTGTTTTGATATATCCCTAAATTTGTTATATTCACGTTATTTTAATTATTTTTTATTTTTTTTAATAAAAAAGAAAAATAAAAAAAAAGGAAAAAACGTTGGCGGTGGCGGCTGACTTGTGCCGGGCAGGAGAGGCAAAAAAAAATCACCGCACAAATGCCGGTGGCTGTGACACGGGTAACACCTCTCTGTAACTATCCCACGTCAGACGAAAATATGCATGCCGCCGCATAGCGCGCGCTGTGCGTCCTGCGGTGTCGCTCCCCGATTCATCGAGTACCGCAGCAGCGCGACGAATCCGGCCAGCGCCAGCTGGCACGTAGCACATTCGCTGGCCAATTGCTAAGAGCGCGCTGCGTGCGCGCAGCGTGTGCAACCAGCCGCTGAATCCCGAGACCGGGTGCAACCCACACTTCTGGGTTTCTGCATGGAACTGGGCAAAGCACGTACTTTTTTTCCCCAGCCAGACTGCATGCATGCTGAGACTAAGAGCCGCTTCCGTTTGTGTCATAGGGTACTCCCGAGCTCAGTGTATAACGCTAGCATTGCTTTCCAGCCGAGCAGGCGGGTTAAGCGCAAAGGTCACGCACACCGGCAGTGGCGACCACAGCTAATACGGAGAGGGGGCTGTTGCGCCAGAGCCTAAGCGGGCGTAGTTGTGAGCATCTTGTGCAGCAGTATCTTGACGGAGAGTGGCTGAAGCTGGGGCCTGTGCTGAAGCTGCAATCGAAAAATAGTGTGAACCAATGTGCCTGCATGTGCCAATGAGCACGGCTATGTCGGAAGAGGCGTAAATCACGAAAAGAGCAGTGGTGGTTGGAGCTCAGGTCGACGTAACCCAGGTCACAATTAGGTCAAGCAAGCAGCTGAAAACACCAACTCAGCGCGATGTTTTCTGTTTTCTGTTTTCTGTTTTCTGTTTTCTCAAGACGCTGTAACGAATAGGAGCCCCCCATCTGCTGTCGGCAAGCGCCGCCTGGCTCTTTTGGCGATTGGTGAGAAAGCACAACACAGACTAGCTTCCCAGGCTCCCAGCCAAGAGCTGTTGCGTCGATCAACGTGCTGACAGCCATGTTTCCCCGTTGGTGCTTCATGTCATTTTCAACGCAAATCAAAGTCGCATAATAAAACTGCAGCACTACGGCCAGATGAATAAATGTTGCGAAGCGCGAAACAGCACGAATTTATACCTCAACGCTCTGGTGTTCTTCTCTCGTCAAACAAGATCCTGTTTGTCTGCGCCTACAAGCTTGTAAGCGCCAAAGACGGCAAAACCCTTGTGCGGTCTCCATGTCCCGTGCCGCTGCAGCACAATGACATGCAAGCCGCAAAGGGCCCTATACCCAGTGTCTCGGTGTGGTGTCTCGGTGTGGTGTCAGGGTGCAACAGCCTGCATAGGTCACTAAATATGTAGCAACACACCAATATGTCTCAACCCAATTTGGTCCTTTTCCATGTGAGGCGGCTTGCATGTTGGAGGACTTGTCCGCTAAGGTTACCACAGTGGAGATACGCTACAGATTGCTGCGCAGCAGACTTTCGAGCTATGCTAGAAGGAAGAACAGCTAAAGTGATACGCTTTACACTGATTGCCAGGCTGCATTTGTATATAGCAATGCGCTACAACTTCAAGTGGGCAGAATTACTTTAGTTACCGCAATTATATAAGTATAGTAGTTAGCACACCATATCCTCTTACGCGTGGGACAAACCCTTGTATTCCTATTCTATTTCCTGCCAGTCCTTCCTTCTTCGCTATCGGTTTCTGATAGTTTCTAGCACATGGGAACCTCCCGAGCCAACCTTTTAATCTGGGGTAGTCACCGTTAGTTTCACTCAGTTAGGTACATGCGTCGTCTCCCAGCTTATTTCCTGGCGATGGTTACTGGCAGGTCTAGTGATGGCGTACTAATTAGGGCCCAACACCAGGAAGTGTCGCGGTAAGAGAACAGCCAGCGTATTTAAATGGAAGCTAACCGTGAAAAATTCAAAGGATAGGGCCAACAAAATAGGATAGGAGATTAAAAAAAAGAAAAGTCCCTAGAAAGGGAATTGCGTGGGCTGATTGTATGTCTCTATTGACAACCTACAATAAAACAGAAAATATCACTCCTGTGCTTTCATCACCTCATTTTTTTTCTCCTTTTCTTTTTCTTTTTTTTTTTTTTTTTTTTTTTTTTTTTTTTGTTTTGTTTTTTTACTAACGTATTATGAGAAAAAAAAGAAGCAATTTTTTTAAAACAGGATATGTAAATAGACAGTACACAAGGCCAGACAGAAAAATTTCAGTGCCTATACATGTGTTTACGACGGCTTACGTACATATAGCGGTGTATGGATGTTACAATATATGAATGTACGGATGTTACTGATTGCCCTTTTTTTTTCCTTTAACTTTTTTTTGTTTGGCATTCTCCTCCATGGTGGTTGATTCAAAGAGTTCATGTCGGCAGACAGTAACAAGAACAGTAACTGTACCAGTGTCCATACAAGATTGTCTGCAGTATAATCAAAGGGCTATCAATTCTCCCCAAGCCACCAGGAGTTACTGTCTGCTAATTCAAAATACACAGAGACCATCAAGTTTTTTTTTTTTTTTTTTTTTTTTTTTTAACAGCAAAAATCAGTGTACAATACATACAAGTTGATCCCAAATACCTCAATCACAGCATAACAATAGTACAACTAAGCCAAAATGCCAACTGCTGCTCTTCCCAAACCGGTGCCATACCGTATGAAACCAAAGAAGAAGTTTGTCAGTTTTAAAGGCCGCAAATTATTTTTTTACATTCTTGCTTTGTTGACAATAGCTTACATTGTGTTAAGTACGGTTGACAAACTGAAAAAAGAAGTGGATGCTTCCCAGTATCAATTAGCTTCGCCAAATGAGTTTGTGGGAATTCAAAAAGGCAAAAGTGAGCAATTTGAGGATGGTGATGCGGAAAGCGCCAAGGAGGGTAGCGGCAGCGGGAGAGGCGCCTATAATGATGACGACACCTACGAGAATGTGGACGGAAATGAAAAAGCAGAAGAATTGACTCCAGAAGGGAGAAAAGCCAACGCTAAGGTTCCTATGGACCAAAAAGTGGAGAAAGTGTACAACACCAAATCCAGAAAACAAGAAAAAGAAAAAGCAGCAGCAGCCGAGCAAAAGAGTAAAAAGGGCGGGGCTGCTATTGAAAAAGATGATGAAAAGCCAGATATTAATGATGTGTTGTATAAGGGAGCTAGCCACGGAAGAAAGGCTGGTGCTATGTGATGATTTGGTGATGTGAAATGATGTGATGTGATGTGATGTGATATGACAGTAATGTCACTCTTCAGCCATATACGCATTACTACAGTACTCATTTGCGTGTTTTTATTTGATAAAATTGACAAGGCAGCAAAGCTTTTATATATGATCGATAATTGATGATAATAGTTGTCAAGACTGGTAATGAATGTGTTGCACTCAAGCTTAGTTTTCGATAAGTGCATGCGGTTGGGTAGGTGTGGCTTTATTGAGCATCGAAGTATACTGAACATATGGGGACATATAAATGGTGAAATAGCCTCTACACTATGTGCTTATGCATCTTTGTTATCCTCTTAGGTGCGGCAAATGATTCCTTTAATTTTTCTTTCTTTTCCAAATTTTTTCGTTTTTATAATTTTTTTTGTTTCTGTGCTGTTTTTTTTTCGCTAGTTTTCATATACGCTGTAATTCTTTTCGTTATTAACCGCTATTTCACGACTTTCTTACTGACCAATTTTATTACTGAAGCACAAGCTTTGCTTTTAGTTATACTTGCAAAAGCTTTTCCAACTAATATCTTAAATTTAAAGATCACGGAAACAGTCACAATATACGCATTTCCAAATGGAGTTGCACTCGCTTACTTATTTCATTTACCGTTTTTTAATTCTCAGCACTTATTACATGGGTGTAGTTTAACAAAATTAAGTGAAACGAATCTCTAAGACATGTATTAAGTGAAAACTTAAACAATCAGCGACTGTCAAGAAGGCGAGGGACAAAAAATGGCACTTTGCTCGGTGGTTAATCGTCAAGCATTCGCAGCACATGTACAGCAAGTAAACTTCAGTAATACTCCAAACAGCACGTTATATTGAGGAGACACTGTTGGAACGTGGCACATTCAAGCAAAGAAAAAAAAATACTAAATCGCTATATACAACATATATTATTGATTTGCTTGTACACCCAACCTACATCTTGATGCCATGGTTAACTGCATCTGATCTCTCTTGCCAAATGGTTTTCCCAGTGCAACTGCAAACCTGCTTATCATTTTGCCAAACTCCTGCACTTCTAGCAATAACCCCCACAAACGAATCACTAGTAACTTCGTCTTCTTTACGACTCACTGCCAAACTACGACCGATCAATTCACTAACAGTCAAATTCACTCTAGCAAAACTTTGACCAAAATACAAACTATTGTTCTCGTTGGATTTTTCATTAACGATAATTGGATCCAACTTTTGGAACACACGACCAGTTGACAACGCTCCTTGGGAAATGTTTCCAGAAGTTCTAATTGATGGATAATATATGCCTTTTTCAAGCCCATTTAGGGTCAAATCAATTAAAAGGGTCTTGTCATTGACACTGACCATGCGGGCTAATCCTTTAACAGGAGCAAATCTGTCCTTGTCATCAAAAGATTCCAAAATGGCAACTGCTGCAGAATTTGGTTTACCAGTGCCTCTAATAATAGCATCTTTTCCAGTTTGTTGAATAGCCTGCACTATCTGGGATGGGGCTATCGAGCCTTTAACGGTGACAAGTTGATTTGAAAGGTCAATGTCATATTTGTTAATACCATCAAGTTTTGAAAGGGCCTTGGAAACCGACTCGACACAAGAGTTGCACTCCATTGGCACAGCATAAACAGCGTCGAAGGCGTCGCTAGCTGACATTTTGGTATTCCTTTAGTGGATATTTGGGTACTTGAAAGATAATTGACTTGGATTGGTGTAATATAAACAACTCCGGGTGGTGTTTTCTTGTTGTAGCGGAGGATTACAAATGCTAAATCTGCGAGTGAGCATATACAAGCGAGTGGCGATACTCTATGGAGAAGCGGTGCTTCAGGCTGCAGTTGCCGAATTCCGACAGTCACATGCTCCTCCTCACTCCTCATCTTCTTCCATACCGCGTATAAATAGACTTTCCCTCCCTTGCTCCTGTCAAAAGACTGATCTCAAGTGATACCAAACCAACTCTTTCTTCTTCTACTGCCTCAATTGACTAAACAGAAGACAGAAAAAATCAGACCATTAATTCAGTATGTCAACCAAGATCTCGTTCAAAGACAAAGTTGTCGTTGTTACCGGCGCCGGCGGTGGGTTGGGCAAAGATTATGCCCTTGATTTTGCTAAGCGTGGTGCTAAAGTCGTGGTGAATGACCTCGGTGGTGCTCAAGCAGTTGTTGATGAAATCAAAAAACAAGGCGGCGATGCCATTGCTGACACAAACAATGTTCTTGAAGGCGAAAAGATTATTGCTCATGCCGTTGACGCTTATGGTACTGTCCACGTCATTATTAATAATGCTGGTATTCTAAGAGACAGCAGTTTTGCCAAATTGGATGAAAAGAAATTCAGACAAGTTTTACAAGTTCATTTGGACGGTGCTTATGCTGTCACTAAAGCGGCTTGGCCAATTTTTAGAAAACAAAAATACGGTAGAATTGTTAATGCGTCATCTCCAGCCGGTTTATATGGCAATTTTGGCCAAACTAATTACAGTGCTGTCAAATTAGCGCTAGTTGGCCTTACGGAAACTTGGGCCAAAGAAGGTTACAAGTACAATATTGTGGCTAGCGCTATTGCTCCAACAGCTAGATCTCAAATGACCGAAGGAATTCTTCCTGAAGAAGTTCTCAAAAGACTCGGTGCTGATAAGATTACACCAATGGTTGTATTTTTAGCCTCTGAAAATATCGACAAGAAAGATTCGGGAAAAGTGTATCAACTCGCTGGTGGATTTTACGCTGCTACTCGCTGGGAGAGATCCTCAGGAGAATTATTTCATCCCGACGGATCTTTGACCGCCGAGGCGATCTTGCATAAGATTGACTCGATCCGCGACTTTAGCAAAAACAAGACATTCAAGCCGATCGAGTATCCAACTGGCCCAGCCCCGTTTATGGATTTGGTTGCTAAAGCAAAAAAACTCTCTACTCCTAATGAACAGGGCACTGAAAAAGTTTCTTTAAAGGATAAAGTGGTATTGATCACTGGTGCTGGCGCTGGTTTAGGTAGAGCACATGCCAAATGGTTGGCTCAATATGGAGCCAAGGTGGTGGTTAATGATGTGGTTAATCCTCATGAGACTGTTGACATTATAAACAAAGCTGGTGGTGAAGCACATCCTGATAAACATAATGTTGCTACCGATGCCGAAGCAATTATCCAAAATGTTATTAACAAGTATGGCAGAATTGATGCATTGATAAACAATGCTGGGATCTTGAGAGACAAGTCATTTATGAATATGACTAAAAAACAATGGTCAGATGTTTTGGAAGTTCATTTGGTTGGTACTTACAAGTTGTGCCATGCTGCTTGGCCACATTTCATCAAGCAAAAATCAGGTAACATTGTTAACATTACTTCTACTTCTGGTATTTATGGCAGTTTTGGACAAGCTAATTATGCTGCTGCAAAATCAGGAATTTTAGGATTTAGCAACAGTTTGGCCATTGAAGGGAAGAAATACGGTATAACTGTCAATGTTGTGGCTCCGCATGCAGAAACTGCAATGACCAAAACTATTTTCACCAAGGAAGAATACAATTTGTTCCCACCAGAATTAGTGTCACCAATCTTGGTGTTGCTTAGTTCTGATAAAGCTCCAGGTCAAGGTGAATTGTTTGAAATTGGCGGTGGCTGGGTCGGTAAGACTAGATTGCAAACAGCTAAGGGTGCCGTTTCTCATGATAAAGAAGTCACTGCAGAATTCATTGCGGATAATTGGAAAGATATCAATGATTACAGTCAAAGTTCTAGTGTCTCAAGTATCAAAGAAACAATGGAATACATTTTGCCAAAGATTTTTGGAAAAGCTGGCGGTGAAGACGAAGATGAAGATGATGAAGATGAAGACGCTGGTGACAAGAAGCAGCCTGTTGATTCTAAAGGTAATGCAATCTTTGAGTACACTGACCGTGACACCATTTTGTACAATATCGGGGTTGGCGCTAAAGCTCATGAATTGGAATACACTTATGAAAATGATCCACATTTCCAGCTTATTCCATCTTTTGGAGCAGTAATTTGGCAAAACATTAGATCCGATAAAATCAATTTCAACAAATTACTCAAAAATTTCAACCCAGTATTATTATTGCATGGTGAACAATACATTAAGGTTGAGCAATGGCCAGTTCCAACACACGCAGTCACTGCCACTGATGTTTTCCCTGTTGCTGTTACCGATAAAGGCAAAAAGGCTGCAATTTTAGTTTCTGGATCTCTGACGTATGATTCTAAAACCGGCAAACCGTTGTTTTACAATGAAATGACCACTTTTAATAGAGGTGCCCAATCAGCAAGTGGTAACAAACTTTTCAGAAAAAGAGAGCCATTTGCTACTCAAGATTTTGTCCCACCACAAAACACACAGCCTGACTTTGTCACTGAGGTGGCTACTACGGTTGATCAAGCTTCAATTTATAGATTGAGCGGAGACTATAATCCATTGCATATTGACCCACAATTCGCTAAGAATGCTAAATTCAATAGACCAATTTTGCACGGATTGGGATACTTGGGAGTTTCCATTAAGGCATTATTGGAACATTATGGCCCAATAAAGGAAATCAAGGTGAGATTTTCCGGTAGTGTTTACCCAGGCGACAGATTGAAGATTAGTGGCTGGAAACGCGCTAACGTGGTTATATTCCAAACTTATAATCTTGATACTAAGAATGTGGTCATTAGTAGTGCTGCCATTAAGTTGTTTGGTAATGGCGAGAAGTTGTAATTTCAATAATAGTTGCTTGAAAATAATTTTTTTTCCTTTTTTATTTTGCTCAAGACAGCATGTCTGCAACTTTTAAATATTTCTAAATTTTTGAAATGTGACGAATTTTGTTAATTTGTGTCTTTCTGGTTTTATTTTACTTTGTGTCGTTGCTGTGTTATTATAATTATAAATATAACACATATAGGTAGACAGTCCTTATATATCAAAAAAAAAAAAAAAAATTAATTCAATATTTTATGAGGTATTTAATGAAAGTTTTAGATTGCAGTAAATGGTGAGTACGCTCAGCCAAATAAAAACGGGAGAATGATCTAAGGGGCTCAAAGGACCTATGGAGGGCACTATCAGAGCTATAAAAGTATTATAATAATTAGGAAATGGTAAACAAGAGGCAATTATAAGATAACTAAACATCCATTAAAGGCAGATTTATTGAGCATTAATGCATGCATTCGGGTACTCATATATTGACATTAATTCCCAATGGGTGCACAGATACGTTGACATACAGCCAACTCTCGAGCAAAAAGTTCGTTATTTGAAACAAAGCAAATAACAAAGCAAATAAAAAAGTGAAGCAGGCTAACGGAAACAAATACAAAAGAACCAAAAGAAAAAAAAGAAATCCTCGAAGGGATCCCCGCAAGATATGCTAAAATATAGAAATAAAAATTAGAAGAAAATAAGGAGTACAGAAGACAAGATGAAAGAATAAAAGAAACAAGCACAATGGAAACCAAGCATAAAAGTATAATAAGTTCGTAACGGGAGTTGATCAATGTCGCGGTGTATACAGCATTTGACTAACTTGGCTACTGTTGCCTTTCAAACATTCTTTCCAAAGTAAGAAAATCAATCAATTGACTCTTTTCACGAATCAGTTTCTTCATCATCAATTTATCAATCTCGCTGTTTATTTTTGCCATCTCATAATCAATTTCCTTACTGAATGAATCAAATTGTAAAAACCCTGAAGAATCCTGGGTGCTAATTTCATTTAATAGCGAGGAAGAGTTGAAAAATTCACGATCTTGATTTTCAGTGGATTTGTTCTTCTCTTTGCCGTTATTATTTTTGTTATTGTTATTATTGCTGTTGCTACTGCCTCTACTGCTATCACGAATGTCATTACTGCTTCGGCTAACCGGAACCGAGCTTTCGAGATATACCTTTTCTCTGCTGAAATTTGGAGCATATGAATCTTCGAGGCTAGATAGGGTATCGTCGTGCGTATTCGTATTTCGCTGTAGTTCATTTAGACTTTGCTTCTGGTCATGGTGCTGGTATGATGAATGTTGATGTTGCTGTGTGTGCTGCTTAGTTTGTTCATTCAATGATGAAGAAAGTTTTATATCATTCATTGCCTCCTTCATGGTGGTTCTGAATCTGCCTACTGAGATATCCGAGGCCACTGAATCGTTACCTGAGCTTCCTGGGCGCGAAGATGAAGCTAAATGCATTTGGTGTATCTTTCTTAGGGATGGGTAGTCCTTAGAGGTATTATCGCGGTCGTGGCCACGGCTTACCAGCTGCTTATTTCTGCGGCGACGAGGACTTCCTCCTTGTTCAAAATCATTGTCATCAACTTGTTCTTCTTCGGCTTCTTTTTCATCATCAGATACCACAATTGCGTTATATTTGCTATTTCCGGAAACAAAAACGTTCCCATTCTCAACGTCAACGGCACCAACATCCTCAGCAATTCTTGACAGCGGGCGGTCTACACTGGATAATCCTTGATTTTGGCCTTCTTCCTCTGACGGCACAATACTATTTTTTTTAAGAATATCGCGCAAGTTTTTCTTTGTTAGCTCATTTTCATTGAATTTGTTTTTTTTCATCACATTCTGTGTAGCTAATGATGGTGTAAGTGGCGTGGTAGGAGGCCTTTTCCTCGATGCTGCGTTGTTTTTGGAATTGTTGTCGATGTCATATTGCTTGCTGTCATTGTTATCGTTCTCGACAACTGTTGACTTGATGAACGTGGCACCAGCCGTTGATGGAGCATTAAAGAGATTCTCTTTGTCAAGGATGTTATTGGCAGTCATTTCTTCTGCTTCTTTGACGTTTTATTGCGGAAAGAACGAACTCGATAGCAAGGGAAGTACCGTGAAACAGAAACAGCTTCTGGTTTTTAATTTTGTCATACATACGTACATACACAGTCTTTTTTTTTTGTTTTCTGTTGTTTATAAATGTTATTTATTTACCTTTTTGATTTATGTAAACAAAGCACCGAATAGTGCTTACCCTACCCAAAGATTACCAAAAGAAAAGAAAAAAAATGCCACGGAATGCCCCATAATATTTAATTAAGACGCAGAGGTGGGGCAGTGAAATTTGAAGATACTAAAATTTCAAAGTCACATGGAGTCACTACAAACTGATAAATCAATGAAATAAATCATCTATTAGTTTTTATCAAGAATTAATATTAAGTATAATCACCATCAAGTTAACAGTACCGTGTCAATGTTTGATCAGCGAAACTGTTTACTCGTAGATCCAGGAGAACAAAGCTGGCTTGTAGTCAACCAATTCTTCTTTCTTGAACCACAAGTTGATTTCTTTGTTGGCAGATTCAACAGAGTCGGAACCGTGAGCAACGTTTCTACCCATGTCAATGGCAAAGTCACCTCTGATGGTACCTGGAGCAGAGTTCAATGGGTTGGTGGCACCCAAGATAGCTCTACCTTGTTTGACAACGTCTTTACCTTCCCAGACAGTAGCCAAGATTGGACCGGACAACATGTAAGACAACAAAGATGGGAAGAATGGTTTTTCTTGCAAGTCAGAGTAGTGAGTTCTCAACAAGGATTCGGATGGAGTGACCAATTTGATACCGACCAACTTGAAACCTCTGTTTTCGAATCTACCCAAAATTTGGTTGATTAAACCTCTTTGGACACCGTCTGGTTTGATAGCAATAAAAGTTCTTTCGTCAGCCATTGTTGTATTCGTGTGTAGTGTGGATACTTTGGGATGGAAGTAAGTATGTGGGGAAAGGGAAAAAGGGGAAGAAGAAGAGAACAAGAGAAGAGAAGAGAAGAAAAATAGGGAAGGGAGAAAAAATATTTCAACGATGCTTTTATTGGCTATTTTTTCTCTCTCTCATCGTCCACCAGCGATTTGAAACCAGAGCGGTTGGGGGGCCGATCGCTAACATCACAATCAGGGTAACCGCAGAGTCCGTTTGTGGCACGTTGGGACATATAACGGGGTGGCAGAGGGTGTTCCACACAGACAAACGTAAACACGGCGCGCACGCGGTGCCCCGTAGTGCGTTTATCAGAAGAAGGCGAGTTTTTGCAGCGGTTTTTCTTTTCTTTGTTTTTTTTGTTTTCAGGATTGATTGGTCACAGTCAAACTAGCTGGTTGATTGCGCCACTATGACACATCTTTTCACACAACGTTTCTGTTTATTATATATCACTTTACGACTTTACGGCTTCACGGCTTTACGGCTTCTCGACGGGCCGTTTATTTTAATTTTCTTTTGTTCCATGCGAGGGGCTAAAAAGCCAGTGCCAGCCGACAGCCAATAAAGCGCTGCTGATTGTCACCGTGCTCAGCCAGCCCGGCTCAATCCAGGGTCTTACTTAGACCACCAAAAAGTGTACAGGTAAAGACGTCCAACCCCCGATGGAAGCGGCGCCGCCCAGAGAGTGGCGCCGCCCAGAGAGTGGCACCGCCATACCTTATCCAAACCGTCGCCAAATCCTGCCAGATGCGCCCTGTATGACTAAGCGCTGACAGGCGAAAGGCGCCGACAATTGCCAAAGATCAGATCCTTTTGCATGTGCTCTAAGCCTGCGATCGTCTGCGAGTGCGCTTGTGGCAGTTGACTCCGGGTCTATGACAGTGTGTTGCACTGTGAAATTGCTGCAGCGTATGCGTACACATGCGGTGAGTGTCAGCTATGGTGCATGTATGGTGCATATATGGTGCACGTATTGTGCATGTATGGTGCAGAGAGTGCAGCGAGTGCAGCGAGTGCAGTGGGCGGCGGGGCCTATTTTGTGTAGCCATGGCGGTCTGCAGACAGCTATTATAGTTGCAACCATTAAGGCCGCTATTATTAAGGGATTGGCAGTACGTGCCCACTGACTACTGTTGCCTTCCCAGAGATGCACATGCTGGCAATCCCTCCATCTCTCGCTGCACTCTCGCCCTCTCGCTCACATTCACACTCACTCAAGACAATTGTCTTCAAGTCTCGCCTCCCTGAGATCTTGTCCTCAAACTCTAACAGCAAAAGAAGAAAAATTAAAAACAAAAAACAAAAAATTTCTCCTGTCAGTTAAGTTGTCTTGGTTTTTTCTTCTCTCAAGACCTTTTTGCTCAAGGCTCGCCTTTCCACTGCCTATATCCATCAATCGCTGTGTTGAGGCCACACACACACACACACACACACACACACACCTTTGATACTGCTGGCGCTCTTTCCCTTTCTCTCTCCCTCGCTCAATCTCGACCCGCCGTGTCGTGTCCTACACAGCTTGCACTTCGAATCTTCTTCGCCATCCCGCAACGTTCTCTTCCTCTCGGTGCAAGCGCTAGACCTCTCCCACCTATAATTGGCATTAATATCACCTTCTCCTCCCTTCGCGCCAACACGCCCCCCACTACCGCACGTTCCCTTCCCTGCTCTTGTCCCTGTCTCCGATAAACACAATCCCTAAATAATGAGCAATGATTTCAACGAGGACTCGGATTTCATCGAGGACGACACTGACGACAGCGATGATGACTCTATAAACTATTACTCCTCTTCCAGCACCGGCAACAAGAAATCCGGCACTTTGTCCTTAGATTCCCAGTACAACCTGGCGTCTACCAATAAAGATTTCTCCATAAATAGCACCACGCTCAGAAATCTCAGTCCTCGCACGGTAAACCTTAGCGACAGCGGCAAAAATAACAAAAACAGTCTAAACGGACATCTCGATAAAACGCCGTATCCAAGTAACCTAAAATCTCTTTCCACCATCAAAGAAGCTGAAAAGAAACCGCCGGCAATTTTTTCTATGTCCACTACTCAAAAAAACCAAACTCACAAGCCACTCCAAGATGTTAGTGGTAGCCCACACCAAGCTGCAAGTAGCGTTAAACCACATCAAGATCAAACCCACAACTCAAACAATCCCGCCACTGCGCCCAAGAGACAAAACTCCGTTAGTAAAATTGTGTTCAATCCTCAGTTTGACGTGGCATTTTCTATTGCCATACTCCGCTTCATTCATTGGGCATTGAAGTTTGGCACAATAGAGTATTTCTGGAGCTTCCTTAGAGAACAGTTTTTTCAGATTCTTGTGTTGCAGAACTCACAACGGCGACTTAATCATGAGAGTAGCAGTAACAACAGCTTCACTAGTTTAACTACCAAGGATTTGATTGTACGGTATTTCCAGCTTAGAGAAGATTACAAATCAGCAGAAGTCAAGCCATCAGCCAATCCTAGCCCCAATCAGCCCAGGGACATTATAGTTAGTAATATTCAGAAAACTGAAGACAAATTGATGTGCCTCCAAATCAAGGACGAGTTTTTGAACTCTTCCAACCAACTTCTTCATTCTCCTACAGCAAGTCTGTCTACTAGAATAGTTCCACTGAGGAGAAATTCCTTGAAACATATGAGATCAGTGGCTGCTGATCTTCACAGCGCAACGAACGATCTGAAAAAAGTTAAATCCAACATTGGCTCCTTGGTGGGAAACGACCGAAGAGCAGTACTCACTGATTTAAATGATTTTTTGCAATCATCGAAAGACAGACTTGTCAATGTTCATCGTTTTTTGCAAACGTTAACAAATGAAAACAGTAATAACAATCTGGCAGGAGACTCAGCTGGTTCTGAAGTTTTGAACAATATCAATAACAACAGCAAGTATGTTGCTAGTGAGCTAGAGAAAATAATCAATATTGAAAACGACTTGATTCAAAAAATTAGTACTTTTGATAAAGCTCAAGGTCGGCCCAAAATTCAAAGGCCATCATTTCTGTTGCCTTCTGGCACCAGTAGCTTGACTTTGGCTAGTGATAAATTATCGCCAACTGCAACAACGCCTTCCGCCAGCATCACCCCTACCGGCCCGCAAACTTTAAGAAGCCGGCCTGGAAGTATATCAAGAAGAGGCAGCGCAGATCGCCGTACAAGCGTCAGCACAAATGAGCAAAGAAACAGCGCGGTTAATTCTCAGAGAAATAGTTTAATAGCTAATAGTGATAGCAGCGCTGGTAACAGCTCTAACACTCATGATCTTCGTCAAAGCAGTATTGACACAATAAGCAGTGGTACCAACTATAGTAACAGCGTGAGCGCCGCATCAGCAAAAAAGTTTGGCAATAACATTGCTACAACAGAAAGCGGTACAAATAATAATGCTGGAACCGACGGATTGAAACTTGCCGGAGAAATCAATGATTTAACATTTGACGATAATTTCTTGAACGAAATTAGCAGTTTGGCTGGCGGCAATTTCGATAGAGTAACGGTACCGCCGACGCTAGTAGCCCCACCGTCATCCAGTTCAATAACAGCAACAGCTAGTGCAAGCGTCGGTGCAAGCGTTAGTGCAATAGGCATCCCTGATCCAGCAGGTACTGCTCTAGGTAATGGAGCAGCATCAAACAATAGTAACACCGGGTATGCTAACCTAGACAACGACGATATAATTTCCAACGAAACCAGAGCGAATAGTTTAGACCTTGATTTGACTGTAAATAATTTTTTAAGTGGCAGTTCGCCATATGGTGTCAATTTCAACCCATCAAGTTTCAATCCTCTGAATGCAGGAGCAACTTCAACCGCCACAACTACAACCAATAGCAATTTTAACTTTAACACTAATAGTGACAACAATAGCAATAATGCGAATAAGAATGTTAGCCCCAGTGCAAGCTCTGATGGCCCTATGATGATGAGCAATTCAAACTACGGCATTGCCGGTCCAGTACCACCAGCATCTCTACAAGCTTCTCAAACAACACAGGTGCAAGCAGTCCCTGGAGTACAACCACCCCCAGCATCCTCGTCAGCTCATGGCAGCGGCTCCGGTACTCCAATGATGCAAAACGTGTTTCCATTAGCACAGTTTAATACGAATGATGATGGTAGTTATGGTAGCGGCAACGCTAACAAGCAAGCATTTAACTCCCCCGCACCACCAGCACCTCCGGCGATTATGGTGCCTGGGATGATGCCAAATGGAATACCATTTACTTTTGACGATGACAGTCGTACTAATGATAAAAGCGTGAATACTAACAGTGCTAATAGTGTTGGCAATAATACATGGACACAACCGCAACTACAAAATTTTCAGAACTATGCGCTACAGCAGCAACAACAACAACAACAGCAGCAGCAGCGGACAATGCCATCAGGTCATTTTCATCATCAAAAACAGAATTTTCAAAACCCAGCACAACTACAAATACAGTTTCGACAACAACAAAATTTGTTGCAGCAGCAGCGACAACAACAACAACAACAACAACAGCAGCAGCAGCAGCAGCAGCAGCAGCAGAACCAGCAGCATCACCAGCACTTTTTTAGTCAGCAGCAATGATTACAAAAACAGCAGAAAAGGAGAGGCAAGGTTTTGGTTACTCGACGACAATGATGGTTAGGTTTTGATTTCAGGTATTTTCATTTTCATGAAACTGTTGGATAGGTAGCTTCGCTTGTAGCTTTTTGTTTTGTTCTTTTTTTCTTTTAAAACAAACAAAAGATTTTTTTTTTTTTTTTTTAACATTTGCATAACAGTTGTTTTCATTGCATTTCACTTGTTTAAAAACCATTAGCATATTTCAGACCTTTTTGTTGCTGTTCTGTTGTTAGTTTCTCATTTCTCATTCTTTTCTACTCTTTGCGTTGTGTGTTTTGTTCTGCTGCAGTTCCTCTCACAAAATAAAAGCTGCTTTCGGTTTTCGTTTAGCAATTGGTAAGTTAGTGTTTGTATAGGGCGGTGTAAGTATGGCCAACCGAGGTCAAAAATCAAGTACAGTCATAACCGGCAATAAAGCCTTTTATCGTTGCGAATAGTCTATGAAGAAAGGATAGTATTGATTGGTTGAGCACCAACGCTAAGGACTGCGAGCAAATGACATGCTATCACCACCGCATGCTGTCACTCAACGGTTTTGTTCCAAAATTAAGCACGAGCAACGTCCAACGTCTTGGCACCAGCCAGATAGCTGGCTGCCTTAGCTAATCGCTAACGGTCCGGTTTCGATGCGGGCGAATTTTGTGTGCGTCTTCGGCAGCAGCGTAACGCATAGTGAGGCGCCACGAGGCATAGTGAGACATGGTGCTTCAGCAGTCCACAGAGCCCCACACAACATTAGCCCACGAGCGATATACCGATGATGTGAGAAGCAAAAAAAAGTCTTTTTTGAAGAGCTCGTTCGGTGGACACGGAGCTTACTCGACAACAGCACAATATGTCTGCTATTGGTTTTGGCATTGCATTCCGGGTTGCTTCAAATCTCGAGCCAGTGTATGCGTACACACCTACGGCTCCCATATTGTGCCTACAGACCTGGCTGCTCTCAGCATATGCCTAAGTGTAAAATGAAACGCTACAGCAATCTGTAAACCGCAAGCACAGGCTGACCTGAGTCGGCTTGATCTGGTATGGTCTGTCTTTGTCGGAGATACGCGGACCGGGACAAGGTGCGGCCGCAAATTGCAGCGGACGGGAAAAGCCTGTCAGCCCTCTATCTGCCTGCGCAGAAGGTGCTATTGTCGTGGGTGTTGCGGTTGTGCACAACTGCCGCCTACAATACCCACGTCGCGGCGTATTGGTGGGCCGAACGGCTGGTAGCGCAGCCGACGAAGGGAGGCCGCATGTTACCGAGAACACACTTTCGTGCTGTCCAAAGGGCAGAGTTTCGATTGAGCCAAAAGGTGTCCGCAACCACAAAAAACAAAAAAAGAGAAAAAAAAAAAAAAAAAAAAAAAAAAAAAAAAAAAAAAAAAAAAGGGATTGCGAAAGCAATGGGCTTTTTTGGTGACTGTGTCCCGCCTCGAGCGGATGGAAGTGCCTGCCAGCTGGCACCCGGTTCCGTGCCGTCCAGCATCCAGCGGGAGCGGGCGATCGAGGCGTCATCGATCGAGAAAGCGTATACGCTATTGACAGCCGGCAGGCAGTTACTGGAGCGTGGGAACAATTTCGGAGAGTGCCAAAGTTCAAAGTTCATGAATACGACGACTGCCGCGACGCTTACAGTTATTCAGCACTGCGAGAGCCCTTCCAAGCCTAGGCTCAGACTCCATCTTGCTCCCTTGCTTTGCATTATTCAGCCGGGCGGCCCTTGCATCGGGGATAGCGGCTGCCGGGAATAGCGGCGAGGACGATGTCCGCCGGCAGCGCTTTCCGCAGCGCATCCGTCGCCGTTGGGATTCTGCGCAGAATTGGTTGCTGGCTGCAGGCGGTGAAGTCAATCACTCTCGGAACACGGAGCAAGCAAAATTACTAATCCCGCTTTGTGGTGGAGCCTGCCTATCTATTTCTGTCCAGCTTATGTGTGTGTATATATTTATATATATACACACACGCCCTGCTCCAGTCCTCGGCACTCCAGCACGACAGGATATACTTCGCTTCTCTTTTCTTCTTGCACCTACACGGTATCTCTGCCAGCATCCAGCGCCTTTTTCACAACAGACCAAACGACCAAACATGTCGCTCCACAACACCGCATGGCGTCTCAAGTACGACTCCGGCTTGAAGAACTACTACTACCTAAACACTGCCGACGGCTCGGTTAGATTCGACAGCCCGCTGGAAGTGGTGCTTTTGAAACTGTCTTCCGACTCCGCAGTGTCTTCCGCGGCGTTGGGCAGTGCATCCGGCGGCGGCGCCGCCGGCGCCGCTGCCGCCGCCAGCAGTCAGCAGAAGAGAAATAAATTCAAGTTGTTCAAGAAGATGCCTAAGCTCAGCAACTTGTGCAACCGCTCAAAGTCAAGAAACTCCAACCAGTCAACTAGCCTGCATGAGGAGGAAGCTGCCGAAAACAGGCTCCACAGCGTGCCCATGGAAAAGGAAAATACCACAAACTTGATCCAGCCCTTCAACAACTACGGCACGGACCTCAGAGAACATCAAACGCAGAGCAGCGACAACACCGGAAACAACGGTTACGAGTACGACAACGACAACGAGCAAAACTCGCTTTTTTCGCTCGAGTCGTATGTCTCTTCGGTCAACGACTCCGTGATAAACAGCAACGTCAACTACTTCTACAGCCAGCAGCATTACAACAAAAGCGAAGCTGAAAGCCGGCGCAGCAGCCACAGCGCCAGTAACAGCTCCGCGCTGTCTAACAAGCCGCTCACGATAATGAATCCGGATGAGTTTAAAGAGTCGTTGCACGCTGAGTTGAACAATTACGTGCGCGACAATATCGACGAGTACGACGACAGCGAAATCCAAAGTCTCCATGACGATCATCTTTATCTCGGATTTGACAACAGCAGCAGCAGCGGCGACACCGTGGACACCAGCAGCGAGTATGAAGACGAGACAGGGTTGTTTGACCTTTATTACACGCCGAGAAGCGTCCATGGCCACCAAAAGCAGCAGCAGTACGAGAACCAGACATTGTTGTCGGACCAGTTGAATCGCGAGTTGCTTAGATACGAAGAAGATGCTTTGGTTGGCTACTAAGCACAAGCGGCGCCACAGAACGCGTTGAGCACCGCGCATTTCAGTTCACTAGACGTTCCTCGAGGACATAGGTACACTTTACTACATCACACTACTTTCTGGCTCGTTTTCCCTTGCACGTCCAATCGTCGTCGGTACGTGCACCTATACAGCTGCGGTCATCCTGTACATAGTTCGAGTGACCGGGTTTTTTACTGTTTTTTTATTTTATTTCTATTTTTATTTTTATTTTTTTATTTAGTTTATTTCTGCTCATTCAGTTTCCATTTGCATTTACTTTTTGGGGTTTTTTTGTTGGTATTCATTTCTAATTTTCTATTTCTGCCTTGCTTCACGCTTTCAATGCTTGTGTGTGTCTGTACCACAAAATCGAAAAGCACACATATGTTCTAATTTATACTATACCATCACGACGATCAACGTTTATAATACACAGGTTTACTTATTTTTACTGTGCGCGCCACTACACGGGTGCTAATTTGTGCAACTGCAAGTCTGTATAAATGATTAGTAATAGTCTCCATGTATGCAAAATCTCGTCAATATATCGGGCTTGGTTTTCAGAACTTTGGAATCTTAAAATTTTTCCACCTTCCAAAATTTTCTACTCGTACTCGGTAGAAAAATTTTGGAAGGTGCTGCAAGGAAAGCTTAAAAACCCGGTTCTCTTTTTTTCCATGTATACTTCTTTGTCTGCGAGCACGCGATGCGAGCACGCGATGCAGTTTTCTATTCTTGTCTTTCAACAGCCTTTCACCAACGATTCGATTGTGTTTTTTTGTTTCTTCTCCCGTGCTGTAGGAAACAAAGACGCGGATAACGGTATATTGTGATTTTTGCGAAGATTCTCTATTGTACGCCATGCTGCAAATTGTAGTGCCGCGATCTCGCAGTGCGGTGTCCGGCTTTTTGGCTTTTTTTTGCTTTCTTTTTTTTGTTTTGGCTGCACTTCTCGCATTGAAATGCGGATCCGCACTTCGCTTATTTCGCATACCCAATTGCCGAAAGGGACAGCAAAAGTACGGGCTGGCTTGCGTGTTTGGGCGTCTGTGCAGCCGGATCGGACGAAAGTCAAAACGTGAGACACCTCGGTTTCAATTTGAGTTGCCGAGAAATTTCTTGTCTTCAGTTCAGAACGAAATGAACATAGCACTTGATAGACCCTGGAGCTTGGCCGAGTTCACGCAGACGCCCCGCACCACCATGGCTGCAAACTACAAGAAGCGCTTTGTACCCCCATACCACGCTCAACAAGCCGGCGCGAATGTGACATTCGTCGCGCGAAAAAGCTACCGCTAGCAGCTCAGAAAGAGCTGCTTTTGCCAGTACGGTGAGCATGACACTAGTGGTGGAGACCGGGGATAGCGGCGGCATGACGGGCCCACTCTGAAGCAACACACACGCGCGCGTCACGTGCTCTGCATGGCACAGACAAGGACACGCCGCTAGCCTTCTTTTTGGTTAGCATAGGTTCCACGGCCACGGTATCAATGAAGATGTTGTAGTTTATAGAAAACAAGAAACACAGAAAACAAGAAACACAGAAAACATCTGATTAAAACGCCGATTCGAGAGTGCAAAAGGATCGGTTTCGGACCTACATTGCCAGACTATAGTTACACATTTTTGAAGCCTGTCGATATAGATGTCGCCGCTTAAAATTTACGCACTTTTAGTTTCAAGTGGCAGTCGGCTCACGAGCCACTCGGTAGCACTAGTTGTCTGAGCTAACAGGCACATATGCCAATAGTTTGAAATACCCATGTTGCCCTATAGACGGAAAGCCAAAGATTGCCGTCACTTGCAAAGCCAAAGACCCGCATCGTTGGCACAGCCGTGTTTCGGGTAATACACCTTCTCCGGACGCGCATCGCGTAAAACAAAAAAATAATAATAATAACAAAAAACCAATTGCTATTTCTGAACATCCGGCTACCAAATGCAGAATCGCAAACCACGCGTATACTGAGTGCGTCTGATATGATCTGGTCTGGTCTGACATGATCTGGTATGCTCTGGCCTGGACAAAACTAGAGAAAAATTAGTACTGCTTGCGCCGCTTTTCACCTCTGCCCTCGACATTGCCCCCCGCGTGAACAATGGCCTTGAAGTACTTTAGCCCAGATCGAAATTATGCCCGCTGCTTGACTGATGTCAAGTATGACGGAGAATCACAAGTGGTGAGACTACCGTTTCTTGTTCTCTCCAGTGAAGTGTTTGGGGGACGGAACGCTTTGGTGGTCACCGACTTGACCAGTTTCTCTGGAGTAAATATCTTGAAAGCAATTGAGACCAAAGAATGTCACTTGGGCCCTAGTACTACCATTGATCCTGAGTCGACTTTCACAATTTGGCTCATTGGAAAGTCGTGCACCTACGAAGATTTCACGGAAGAGTACCAGCGGCATTTCCACACCGAGTTCGATCCTAATGAGTTCAACAAGGATTATTACGGCAACGTATGCGGTGAAATGGACGATGACTCTATCTATGGTGCAGAACCGGGGAAGTTCAAAAGACATTGTGTGTTCATATGGTGCACTTTTTACTTGAATATGGGCCCCTATGGATTTGAAGGATTAGCTTTGAATATTGAAATTGTTAGTCCAGACAATTTGCCACAGTATTATATTTATTTTCAAGGCCTTCTCAATCGGCTATATAACAAATGCGATTATGATTGGCTTGTTAATGAACACAATTTGCTCAAGAATTACATCTATAAATTTGTTGAACTCACTAACAATAAGTCAAATAAAAGAGATTCGCAGGACCAGGAAATAATTGACGAATATGAACGGTATCACAAGATCAAAAGAATAGGGGAAGGAGAAAATTCAAAATTGCTAACTCCACCATCCATATCTCCTCCAACTCGTGAAACGATCCAAACTCCAACGTCATCATCGACAGCAGTAGTAGCAGCGGGGCTGCTGCAACCACTGTTGCAACAACATCAGCGCCGGCCGTTACCAAAATCTCTACCATCGCCTTGCAATCCACAGTCAGATTCAAGTCGTTGCTTTCCACCAAACCCTAAGTCAAGTACCGTTTCAGATATAAAGCCTCATTTTCCTCCAAATATCGAATTCGGCAGCAATATCTTATACCAATCAAATTTCAAACGCCATGCCATCGCCCCCGCTTCCAACAGCATCAATAGCACTGCTCCAGAGTCCCAATCAATGGATATTTTCAATGATTCTCAAGCCCTCACAGATATGGTGCGCCAACGTCAAATGACCACCGACAACTCCAAATCAATAAGCTACCTCAAGAGGCTTGGCGTATACAGTGACTTGAAAGAAACTAACGTCACGGGATTTTTGCTATTCATAAACACTGCTGATTTCATTCAACCGGGCGCTTCTTATGATAATTACTTAATTAAGGCCAACTATCGGTACAATGATCAGAATTTAGCCGTTTACAAGTCTTTCCGTAAGGATAGCTCGGGAAGATATTTTGATTTGAAGTTGGCAAATTTCCAAATAGCGTTAAATGATACCGCTTTGTCCAATGATGAGTTTTTACTCATCGATTTCATCATTGGTGATACGGACAAGGATGGCGAAAGACGAGTGTTGCAATTTTTTGGAGTTGATAAAGTCGAAGAGTTGGCTTATAACCATGATTTAGTTAGTCGGAAATTGGCAAAATTGGAGTCTATCAACACCAAAATAACAATAAAGGTATATAAAAAAATTGTGGAGAATAAATTTGGAATCAAAACAGTTAAATGGATTTACAATGACACTAAAACGATAGATGATATAGTAATGCTATAGCATGACAATATATATATGCACAATTTCCAGTGGTGCAAAAGGTAATACAAGCCCAAAGAACTGTTTTTTTTTTTTTAAGAGAGAGTGTGAAAATAGCGGCCATGATGGCAAGATAAGCCTCAGTGAACGATGGCGAAGTAATCTGTGTAAGAAAAAGAGTAAAAAAAAAAAGAGTATACTATTTACATAAAATTTTAATCTAACCTCTCCCTCCCCTAAACAAAAATTAATATGAGTGTTAATACCATTAATTGCCTAAAAATCGTCCGCAGTATAACTTCTTTTCTCTTTCAATTGCTTGCATTCCGTGAACCATTCCTCCATTTCCCGTATCACCTCAGGATGATGAAGATTAACCGTAGGTATTATCTTATCTACATTCATCAAAATGATGAATAAGCACAATTCTCTAAAACTTGAATGCTCACTGTAGGGAATTTCATAAACTTGAACTGCTTTATTGCTATTAAATTGTGTAGCAAAATGGTCCGCTGAAAAAAGCATTTTATTTTCAATTGACCTAACTAAAACTTCTTCTTTGGTTAATGTTCGCAACTCAGAAGTACTAAATGATGGTTTGCCTCGAAGCGACCAACCTGTTGGCCGTATTCCAATGACGTTCTTGAATGTTAGCTTTAATGGCAGATAATATTTTTCCAAAGTGTCAACACTGTGTAGCGACCGCATGGGAATCAAATGAATATTAGTTGAATATGGATCAGCGGTGATGAGCTCCTCATATGGGAGAAATTCTTGGTCAAATGTTTTCAAGATATCTCGTTTACCAAAGTTCGCAAATATTTTCAAATTTAGCTTACGGGCAAGCTCAATGGCAAGCTTTTCTTTACCAATCAAATAAGTACCAATGCAAATCAAATAATTATGTTTAAAACCGCAAACTCGTGCTTCTTCTTCAAGATCGATAATCGTCGGTTCCAGTTCCGTTTTCATTGTAGTCGCCGTCTTTCTTTTTTTTCTTTTATTGGTAACTGCTGGCTTGGCAATAGCAGAGAAGAAATCAGTGATACGTTTTTGGAAAAAAAGCAGTGACTGATTTGATTTTTGAGCATTAAGCCTTTCGTAAAATGCGCCAGTTAATAAATCGAAACCAAATTTGCTGCATTCTTTCACTACCAAATCCTGCTCGGGAAAAGAATACATCGGATTCATATACGTAGTGTCCAAATACAATTTGTCAATCTTGTGGCTGGATAACAATGGGTGCATGACCATTCTCTTGCTGACACGAAAATCTCCCGTATGCAAAACTCTATAAATTTTGACCCCATTATTTTCTTTGGAGCGAATATACCTTCTGTTTTTTACACTATCTTCGTTTATGTAATGAATATTCATTAAACGCTCCAAAGCAATGTCTTCGATCTCCTGTTTCACCATTTCTGATTCAGACTTCAATTCCTCGTTGACAAGCACATGCTCAAATAAGATGATAGCTGCTCCGGGACAATGATTTGCATCAATTAATGTTATAAACAAATTCTCCACAAGCTCATAAGTGACATTCATTTTCAATGGAACTAGTATGTTTAGATCAATTTTGTATTTGAGAACAAGCAAGTTTGCCGTAACCTCACTGCAGTATATTATACCATTATTCCAATTTTTGGTGATACCATAATAATGATCAGAATGGAAATGGCTGAGGAAATAATGATTGATAGTTTCGTCAGGGGCATAATTAAATGCGTCCACTGAAACTTTGAACTTCCTTTGTAAATACTCAAATGTTAAAGTTTTTACCCAAGGTATAGGCTTTCTTTGCCTTTTCTTGCGAGGCCTTTTCTCTTTAGCTTTGGTTAGTATTGATGTAGCCAAAACCTCATCGGCGACGTCTTTATCAGCTACACTTGAATCTTGTGTTTCCAGCTCTTCAGCTTCTGAAGCTTGGGAGTAAAGTTGTTCCTTACCATTAAGGGCAGAAATGTCATCGCCTGGAATTATCGTGATTTGTTCTGCAGTTGGCGCGGTTTGGCTTTCCGATAGTAATAGCTCATCGACCTCATCGCCGCCTTCGGCTTTAACTTCGGCGCGTAATTCATTTACACTGTACTTCTCTTTGATTTCATGCTGTGTTGGAAATTTTGGGTTAAGTTCATCTTGTTGCTGCTGAGACTGTTGCTCATTATTTATCTGATCCACATTCATAAAAGAGGTTGTTGACAAACTGTAATGATATCAAAGATTCACCAATGCTTGGAGTCTTTTTGAAAGGCAAATAGCAAAATCAAGGGCATCGTTGGAGTGTGATATATCAACATGTTGCATAGTCTTTGCATGAGCAGAAAAAAGCACCATTAAAAATGAGAAAAGTAACGTGCACATGCATATTAATCATGCAAGAATATGTATTTTAAGGCTAAAATCATTATCAATTTGGCCCTCTTTTCTGTCACGATATTGTCATCTGACTTCAAGTTGTCACACTAGGGCTAATTTCATCACATGATATTTCTTTTTCTCCTTTTTCTCTCTATCTGCTCAGTCACTGGAGTATCGACATCCAGAATTTTCAGTAAAATTATTTTCAATTTTTGCTTCTCAGTATCGGAAATGTCTCTTTCTGGTTCTTTTCTGTTCTAGATAGATATTATTATCTTAATCAAAACATACTTTGAGTATACTTTAAACAGCCTATCGTCAATTATAATAAGTCGAAATGGGAGGTACTCGTGAAAGCAAATCTGAATATTTCTCCAAGTTAAAGGAGTTGTTGGAAACTTACAAATCCATCTTCATTGTTGGTGTTGACAATGTTTCCTCTCAACAAATGCACGAAGTCAGAAAGACTTTGCGTGGTAGAGCCGTCGTCTTGATGGGTAAGAACACCATGATTAGAAGAGCCATCAGAGGTTTCTTGTCTGACTTGCCTCAATTCGAAAAGTTGTTGCCTCACATCAAGGGTAACGTTGGTTTCGTCTTCACTAATGAAGACTTGAAAACCATTAGAGATGAAATTGTCGCCAACAAGGTCCAAGCTCCAGCCAGAGCCGGTGCTTTCTCCGATGTCGACGTCACCATTCCAGCTCAACTTACCTCTTTCGAACCAGGTAAGACCTCCTTTTTCCAAGCTATTGGTGTTCCAACCAAAATTACCAGAGGTACTATTGAAATTACTTCTGACATTAAGGTTGTCGAAGCTGGTACCAAGGTTGGTGCTTCTGAAGCTACTTTGTTGAACATGTTGAACATTTCTCCATTTACCTTCGGTTTGACCATCTCTCAAGTTTACGATGACGGTCAAGTCTTCCCATCTTCTATTTTGGATATCACTGATGAAGAATTGGTTGGTCACTTTGTTTCCGCCATTAACAACATCGCTGCTATCTCTTTGGCCATCGGTTACCCAACCTTGCCAGCTGTTTCTCACAGTGTTATCAACCACTACAAAAACGTCCTTGCCGTTTCTGTTGCTACTGACTACACTTTCGAAGGCTCTGAACAAATCAAGGACAGACTCGCTAACCCTGAAGCTTACGCTGCTGCTGCTCCAGCTGCTGCTTCCGGTGAAGAAAAATCTGAAGAAGCTCCAGCCGAAGAAGAAGAAGAATCTGACGATGATGACATGGGTTTCGGTTTGTTTGATTAAGCAAATTAATTATGTATTTTCGAATTCTCATAATCTAATGTTTGTATGCTAATGCATCTTTCTTGGCACTATTTACAATATTGTAAGTTATATCTCAGATTAGTAAAATATCTACACTAGTTTTTTCACATGTTCGATTATCGAATTTAAAAATCTAATAACTAAAATCATAGATAAAGGCTAAATGTAAACTTTGTGGCTTGCTGCTTTGCCTAATCTGTTGATAATGGCAAGACCATCATCGTCTTGCAAAGTGCTGTTATTAAGAACTATAAAGATATTTTTCACTTGTAATTCGTCCATTTCCCTTAATAGTCTAAACATGTTAAATTGTATTTGCTTGACGCCAGTTCCTAAATCTCTCAAAATATGATTATCGCTACTTTGCACATTTGATTTAACTGATGATTCAGAAATCAATGCAACTTTCTCCTGTTTAGCTTCAGTGAATAATTGGTTGAATTCTTGAGATTCAAATAAACATTGTTGTGAATTTTGCTTTATGATCAAATAAACTTTAGCACTTGGGCTATAATGCTTGTACTTCATTCCTGGAGTTCTAACAGGCTCGCTGGGTGAGCGCTTAACATTTAGCTCCGTAACCAAATCCTCAAAGCCACTGACCTTTCTGATGTCTTTAACAGATAACCCACCAGGTCGAAGCAATGTCGGAGGCGATACCAATCCATTGATAACAGTGCTCTCAAGTCCAATGTTGCAACTTCCTCCATCTAAAATCAATGGTATTTTGCCTTTCAAGTCATGATAAACGTGCGATGCCATGGTCGGTGATGGTTTGGTAGATGTATTAGCGCTTGGAGCCGCAATAGGGGTGTCAGATATGGCAATCAATGCTCTAGCCACTGGATCTGAAGGTAACCTGACAGCTACGGTATCCAAATTATTAGTCACATATTTTGATAAAGTGAATCTTTGAGTAGTGTCTTTGAGCTCTGTGTCTATTGGTATAAGTATACTCACTGGGCCCGGCCAATATTTTTCAATCAATGGCAAATACACATCTGGAATTTTTGCATTTGGATCATTGGAATTGGCCTTAATTAGTCTATCCAACTGATCAAGAGATGAAAGATGAACAATTAGTGGATTATCAGAAGGTCTATTCTTAGCCTTGAAAATATTCTTCACTGAAGCATCATTTATTGAAGAACCTCCGAGACCGTAAACGGTTTCCGTTGGGAACCCTACGACTTGTTCCGTTGTGCCCAATATTCTGGCAGCTTCTTCCAAGTTTTTTTTGGTGGCCTCGTCGGTAATTGTTGGCAAAACTTGCTTTTTATCCTTGAACACAATAGAAGAAACGTCAATGTGCAAGACCCTTGTATCTAAGGGCAGCAGTTGTTGTTGCTGTTGCTGCTTGTTTTGTTCATTAGCAGTCGACATAAGCCTTATTTTAGATAGTTGACTATGTAATCTGACTGTTTTAAGTGTCCGCTCTAACAGACAGCGGATACAACCAGAATATAAATAAAAAGGGGTGATTTTGGAAATCGTCTTGAAACTGGTTATCAACGTGCTTTTGGTATACACGAACTAGATAAGGATGCTTAAAACAAGAAAAGATTAGTAACGGTTCCATAGATTAATCGTCTCTGTCGGCCGAATTTGAATCTCTGAACTTCGATAAAAAATTGGAAAAGTTTACATGCATAACTCAGCATCATCATGCAGAGATCAGCATCATGCAGAAGAGCATTATTTGAAGATTCTGCAGCTCTTCGAAGAGTATATCAGATCAATTGAATCTGTAGCTACACAACCGAATCAGCAGAAACCAGAATCATTTGCATATGATTGAATACCATAATTTCAAAAATGCCTGCGCCCTTTACTTGTTTTTTCACATAACAAGTTCAGCTACATATTCCAATTTTCAGTTCACCGTTCATAGTTCACGATTCGCATATTTGTCATTAAACAAAGGCAAATATTGCAACAGGTATGTTATTGTGATACAGTAGTAATTATAAGCCGAAATAAGTAAAACATCAGTCTATCTCATAACACACAATCAGTTTGCCATTATCTCCCGTAATCGAGCCGAGTTCTCTCATTGTAATGTCATCATTATTGTTGTCGTTTCCATTAAGGTCACTCTCATCTTCCTTCTCATCATCCGTAGTGACTTTGACGTTAGTTTCATTCTCATAATCAGTTGCTTTTTCAACGCGTTCATAATCATTCTGGTCTGTCCAGCCATTTTGCTTACGGCTAACAATTTGTACGATCTCGATATCACTATCGCTTTCAAAATCCTCCGTATCATTTGCAGGAAACCTCTTTGTTGATGTAGCATTGATATTACCAAGATGGACAGTAGGCTTAATATTTTCGTGTTTTATCTCAGTAGCTTTTTTGTTAACAGACAAAGGTAGTTCTCCTCTAATGCGAATTATATTCATTTTTTCTGTTTGACTGTCAGCAGCTTCAATTCCATTCAACGATCGTTTGTTCGCAGTCTTATGTGCTTCAAGCAAAGCTTTCATAGATCTTTTTTGCAAACTATCCTCCAAAATTTGTTGTAAGCGAGGCTCAAGTTGATCAACAGTGCATTTGCTGTTTACTTTTTGTTTATCTTTTTGAATTTTGGTAGAAAGTTTTTTGACTTTGGATTTTCCTTGCTTTCCTTTCTCTTTCCTTTTATCTTGCTTTTTATCTTTCTTTTTCTTTTTGTTTGCTGTCATGTCCTCTAGTATGCCATTATAATCCATTTTCTCTGATTTGATTTTTTTTTGTTTGGCTGCAATAGAAGCTGCTGCTTCTTTAGCGGATTTGATCTTTGATTCAGAACGACCCAGATTCAAGGCAAGTTTGAGCTTCAATACTTTAGTTTTAGTAAAATTACCAGTAGCGCCAGCACTAGACTCTTTTATCTTTGAACTTCCATATTGCTTTTGTTTACCATGATGATGTTGATGAGAGTGATGCGGCGGTACTTCCTGAAGCTGCCGCTGACTACTCTTTTCAAGTATTTTCGCCTCGTATACATTATATTGATGGACCCATTCATCTTTCAAGCTTTCTACCGCAGCTGGAGAAAGCCTAGATAAACGCAAGGGAATATTAGAGCTTCCTGAATATATTTTGGTTCCCTCACCGGCAGCATGTCCTCTTAGAGAAAGTTTCAAATCGTTAATATTGCTAAGAACAAAGTCAACATTCCCCAAGTTTTTCCGTACGAGCCGCATACGCTCTTCATCATCCTCATCTCCCGTCTTGATTATATAATTTTTCATATCATAATAATTGAACGTCTGGGCCTCATCATCTCTTGTAGGTGTATTTCGCAAACTTCTACCAACTCCCCTGAAATTGCTATCTTCTATGATGGAGCTTATTGGTGCTCTTTTTTCTGGCCAAAATGTTAAGAATTGTCTCATGCATTCGATATCACCGGCAATACTCAAATCAACCCTTGTCAATGGCCAAGCTAGTTTAAATACCTTGAAATGTCGCAAGCATCTGGGACAGTATAGCTTATTTATTGAATAATCGCGTGATTGGTAATTTGGAGCGAATTTAGATTTGCGTAAGCCATAATCTTTCTTATTGAAAAATTCTTGGTCATACTCAAAATAGCATCCGCAGTTGTAGCAATCATAAACTTCATGTGTTTTTTGGAATTCTGGATCAAATAGGGTCTTGCAGAATAATCTTTGAAACGTTCTCAATATTTTTCTTTGTGAAAATTCAACTAAATTTAGTTTTTTATTTGTGCTAGAATATATGTTATCTTTTTTGTAGTAAGCCTTTAATGAGTCCACCGAATCATCAAGAGGAAAGTTATCAAGAGTTGTCAGTTGCCCTGAAAGTTTAACTAATTTAGCTTTATTTCTAGGCCTAAGTACTCTTCTGTACAACTCACCGGTTGCAGAGGAACTTATGCTGTCTTCTTCTGCATTTGTTTCTCGTTCAGTAGATTCAGCTTCCTTGTATTTCAGAGTACCGTAGGCTGCCGCTTCCCCAATTTCCTCGTATCTAAGGATTTGTATCTCAGAATCATCATCACTAACAGTAGCAGTCTGCAAACTAGAATCTTTTGAAACTTTACCAGTATTACCCAATACAGACACACTCTGTTCCAGATTCATATTATCACTCGCAGAGTCTTTCGTCTGCTCATCAGTATTTCCATTGACTGCCGTGAATGTGACTTCTTTTATATTTGACGATACTGCTGGTTTAATACTGCTACTCTCTGAGCTTCCGGTATCCAGTCTATTCTCATCAATGCGTGCATCTTCATTATTCACATCTTCATCATTTCCTCCATCATCTTCGTCTTCGTCATCTTCATCATCTTCATCGTCGCTATCAGATAAAATTTCATAAATTGGTTCTGACTCTCTGGATTCTGACTCTGGAGTTGGATAGGCCTTTTTGGAATTTTTATCACTCTCATCATCTGTGTTTTCATCTTCTGATATACTATCAATAACAATGATTTCGTCAGCTTCATCATTTTCGTTCTCACCTTCGCTGCTTTCTTCAACTGAATATATTTCTTTTCCATTGGAATCCAAAGGAACTTTGGGAGCAAACGCTCCTGTGCCATTTTTCTCGCATGTCGCGCATAAACAGTCTTTGTTATCTTTACCAAAATAACTGGAAGCATATGTAACTGTGATCTCTTCTCCTATAAGAATCTTTCTAGTGGCTATGATTGTCATTCCTGATCTAGTAGAAGAGAACTTTGCGCTGCCGTTACAATCATGATTAACAAATCTTGCGGGGCCCAACATTAAGCATGGATGAGACCTGGAGGAAATGTTGATAATACTGAAATCATTCTGATCAAGACTATTCACTTCATCTTCATCAAGCTGCGCTAGGCAACCATACAAGTATTTCACTTCTTCGTTCTTTTGGTAGACTTTTTTTGCAATGACGCAAGCCTCTAGGTTTTTGGACTTTATGAAATATCTGTCAGTGGCGCAAATATCAAATCCACAGTCTTTGGAATAAAGTTGAAAGTATCGCTTTGCATGTTTTATAAATTCGCGTATCTTGATTTCGTATGGATATCTTTTCAAAAATTCGCGAACTTTTTCAAGCTTTAAAAACTCTTGCACAAGGTTATTGACTCGATGGGATGCTACGAAACTTCCCGCATCTGTAGGAAAGATCAAGTAGTTTCGTATGAGTTTAAGGGTTTCTTTGGTGGTGAGTGCTTTATCTGTATCAAAATTTGGTTGATGATATGCTTTGCGGATGGTGGCCCAGTAGAAAACTGAATCTATGATAGATGCAGTTAGGAAATCGTCAAATTCAGCTAGCTCAAACCATGTAAGATGAGACGCCATGGCTATTGTACATGTTACCCCAGTATCCTAGTTCTAGTGTATGCTCCTCACCCCCAGATATATTACCATCATCATTAAACAAAGGTATGGTTTGTTTTGAAATTTCCTACAGAAGAATCACTACTTGTCACGTGCCTTTTCAGGTTAAGGCAATATCCAAATATTTGAAATTAATTGCTGGCTAAAATTTACTTTAACGACAATGCTAGGAGTGTCTGCTTTTTTTTTTTTTTTTTTTTTTTCGCTTTGCCCCTTTTCATTATTTTGGTGGCAATTTCATAAAGCTTATAATTACATGAAAAGTGGGTTTAGTATTAATATATCTTTCTTTACACAATTCATAAGTGCAGACAAATACGAAAATAAAATGACCGTTCTAAATATTTTATGGGACTTATGATCTTAAACATTTGCCGGTTTCCTGACTTTATTAAAAACAGCAATAATAAGTTACGGGCAAAGGTTGGAGCAATTGATATTGATGTTCTGTACATTATCAGCTGGTGTAGCAGAATTATATTCTTCACATTACAGTAACTGACGAAATTTGCCTTTTATTGAAACAAAGTTATGCTTTAAAGCTTATCTATTGTTGTTAGGTATTAAAACGCAAACGCTTATGTTTTATGATCACAGGCAGAGCAGAGAAGTGGTATAGTATTTGTACAGAGAAAACCCCACTCTAGTAAAAATTACCTGATATTGGGAAATTTTATTGTACAAATAGCGACTTACAAAATTTTTCGAGGAGAAAAACCTAGAGTTTAAAATCTAAGTAGGTTAAGCGGTTCTAAAGCAGAAGATTTTTTACCTGGCTTTTATATACCGAAACTTTATATAGTCACTTGATCTCCGGGCATATTTTTTCTACACAACCGCGTTACTTAATGTCAAAATTGTCTGTCCGAGAAACACACTGGATTAAGCACATGTTTGTTTCATCAGAAGATCGTTGCAATGGGCGACTTCTACCTTTTGTTACAAGTAACAGCGAACTTTAGGCGATCAATTTCATATAATTTTAGAAACCATATTTCAAGATGAGCGCAGTCATACCACAAATAACTCTTAGATATAACTCTCTTGATGCGCTACTAACGCAGATACTCAGTCGAGCCGAAACCATCTGCTTCCCCGAGATGTATGTATGCGCAAGCAGAAAAAACCTCGTTTAAAATCGCTGGCTAGACCTGCAGGAAGATGCCTCGAGAAATGCTCAATCGCACACTTATTACTATTCCCTCGAGCAAGTATATGTCTCAAAAAGAATGGAATTAAAAAGTAGATTAATTATGCGATGTCATCATTTAAATTCATTTAATTATTTTGACTGCAAATAGGTAATCATATGCTTTTTAGAGCTCTCAGTTTGAACATATGAAGCTAAAAAAACAGTTTATCAAAATGCCCCCAGAAAATTTTACAAATTGCCTAAGCTTTCATGAAAAATATTTCCCAAAATGTAAGGCGCCAAATTCCACTGTACAGAGCGAAAACTCACTTGAGGCAAAAATGATTTACATCGCGCTGGGCAAAGGTATCTGCTTTTTTCTCCAAAATTTGAGGACATTTGGATGTTGACATTCACAATTACAGACGCAGCCGTTTGTCATCATGCAGCATCGACCAGCCACCGTCTAACATGCGCCTATTGAGTATACAGCTCTAAGCGATGCTGTTGTGCAGCCATTTACCTACAGGTCATTAGTCCTTGTGACAAGTTTCTTTAGCCTACTTCAGGCTTTGGTTCTTGTACAAAGCATTCAACGATTGTCATTTTCGTGTAGTTACCTTTCCTTATTCACCATTATTAGGTGCTCTGCATACTGCCTAGCATTGGCATCATGTTGCGCCGTTAATTCACCTTCGCATCAAAAAGTGTATACCTCCACAAAAAAAAGTCCGTTTAGTTCAGCCTTCTTATTTTTCGCCGATGGTCTTGCGATCTTTAAAGTTTCCATATTTATGCACTGGTCCTATCAATGAGTTATAAATAATCACTTCGCCCCAGACGATGTGCTGTTGGAGTGTGTCTTTTTGTCTTAGACTGTCAATAATTTTTGAAACATTCTGATACCATCTATTTTATTTTTGTCTTTGATTTAAGACATTTTTTACACCTTTTTTTTTTTTTTTGCTATTATTAGCTTTCTACTAACATACCCCTTAAGCCTGACAGCAGACATACTGATATCTTATCGTACTCTTTATTTCTAGTTTACCAAGTGCAAATCTAATTTTTTTCCAGTTTAGTCCAAAAACGCCATTATCGTTATGCAGTGTTTAACTTTTATCCTCTTTTCAATTTTGAACTCTTTGGTCAATGCAGCTCCGGTTGCAAATGATGACAGCAGTTTAGTTACTGAGAATGACAGCGTTACTTCTGTTATTCCTTCTACTGTTACCAGTGTCGATCAGGGCTCTACAACCACATACACCAGCTATTACACCACGATAATAGTAACTCAAACTATTCATGTGAAAGGGAAAACTAAATATGTGACCCGTTACGGAAGTCCTCCATCTGATGAAAACAGTAGTTCTCAAGCTTTGACCACTCAAGAAAGCAATTCTGAAGATAGCACTTCCCAAAAGAGTAACAGCGCTGAAGTTAGTACTTCGGAAGAAATTGAATCCACAGACATCACAACCACCTTGACCAGTTCAAGTGCTTCAGATAGTGGCTCAAGCTCTGCATCCACAATTACCTTGACTTCGAGTCCACCAGCCGAAACAGGCTCAAGTTCCAGTCAAAATCAAGTTTTAAGCACCACTTCAACTACATCTTCAACTGACAATAATACGGCTGCTGCTAGTTCAAGTAAGCAAAGCTCTACTACGAGCTCATCATCAGCTACAACTTCTGTGTCGGAGTCATTTTCTACTATAACCTCTTCCGTTGATTCTCTGGCTACACCTTATAGTTCAACTTCTTCTGGCGGCACTTGCTACTTTTACTACGATTTTGGTGATGAGGATGATGAAACTGATATGGATTACAGCACAACTAGTACAACAACCAGTACTTTGTATGTCACTGTCACACAGGCTTAATTTTGATACCCAAATACCCTTGCTCGTTATTTTTTATTGTGTTATTTTTTTTTTTTTTTTTTTTTTTTTTGCTTTTTTTATTTTCGTTTTTTTTTTTCTTTTTTTTTTTGGTTTTATTGACAAACGTTTCTTTTATACCACTTTACCATACATTTTTTACATGCCTTTCCATTTTACAATTTTCCTTTCAAGTTACTTTTCGTTCTTGCCTCTGCAGATAGTTTTGACATTCTTGGGCTACCTTTTTCACTGATATCCTTGATATTGTTTTGAGTATTTCAGATCGGCTATCTTTTGCACTTTTCTTATGATTGTGTGCTCTTTACTACCCACATGCTGCTTCATTTATGGTTCGCGCACTTACTGTATTACTAGTTACAAAGACTATTGATTTTCTTTGAATATAAAAAGTTCTTCTAATTATTATTCCTAGAGTAAAAACTCACAGTTCTACGTCACAAAAACCTGCCACTTGGATTACTGCATGCTGAGGTGCAAGAATGCAAGCACCTGCATCACGCGATTACCGGGGGTCACATCCCGAAAATTATGTAATCGATAACGCCTAACTGGGCAGGAAGCCTCGGGACCGGCTTACCCCCAAATGTAGCGCAGCTTTAGAGCCTACTTTCTTGCTAATATCATGATTCTGGACACTTTTCTCCAGTAAATCATTCCACCAAACATCGAAATCTAGAGCTTTTGGAAGTCATTCAGCCGTTTACTGGCATTTGCTTGCGCCTGCTTCAAAAAAATTTTTTTCTCTTTTCATATATACTGTTTTCAGTCTCCTGACAGTGTAAAATACTCCTTTCTTACTTTTTTGCTACTGAACATCATCTGTGATACTTGCGTGACTATGTCCAGTATCCGTCTTTTCTTTAGTTTTTGTCTTTAATTTTACATCACTTTTGAATACACCATAATCAAATAAGATGATGATATCGTCTTTGTCAAGAAACCTTATTGCTCACGGGTCAAATAAGCCTACCTCTCCAAATGATAATCAAAATGCCAATAATAACAGTGATAATAGCAGTTTTACTTCTTCCAAATCTAAGTTAGCCACTACCGCTAAGAATGATAATGTTTCCAAAAACTCAAAAAGTATCTTATCTTCAAAGCTTTTCAAAATACCTTTTCAGGCCTCAACAGACTCTGTTTACAAATATTTTCGCTCTGAGTTGACAGCTGACGATAAAGCTCAGAAATTAAAGACTAAAACACAACAAGGCCTGCGGCAGCGGCATCCACAACAAGCTGAAGACCCGCCTTTTTTAAGCGCTGATACAGAAGATGGTTATCAGCACAAAATTTTGAAAGAGCGCGTTACCTATAGCAATACAAATAACCAACTCCTGAGTATTGAAGAATTAGTATTAGAAAGTCAACAAAATCCAAAAAATGAAAGGCCTCGAAATATGCTGCACAAAAGCAGTTGCGGTACTATGACGATAGCGTCAAACAGGAACGCAGGACTATCGAGTGAGCTTATCGAAGCAACGCGGAATGTGGACAAGAACAGTTGCCTTACAAATCAAATATCAAATCTTGACTCCAATAGCACTGCCGGTACAGTAAATGGCCTGAGTGTTCATATCAGTAATCAAAACACGGTATCTACAACTCCAGGAACCTCTACGGATAACTTCTCTAAAGGTAGTATCAATAATTCCGAAACTCCTCGGATAGCTGAACTCAGTAATGAGTGCAATGCAATCAACGACACGTTATCCGACATTAGCAGTGAAACAAACGACAAATTTTTTGACAGTGTTGCTAATACGAAAGAAGTCATTGGTTCTCCAAAAGTATTAGCTAATAACGATAGCTTTGATTTTACAAGTGAACATAGCCGGAAATTAACAGAATCTACGACTAGTTTGGTTGCCAAGCAAGAAAAGAAATTGACACTGCAAAATGAACCATCTAAAATTTCTAGCAACACAAGCCCAAAATCGTCGCAATCCAAAGATCTCTTAAGTGCGCATCCTATACCCGCTTATGAGGAGATGATGAAGAGTCTGGAAAATGAAATTGCTTTACCAACATATCAAACATTATCGGAACAACGCCATATTGACCCTTTTCAGCATAGTTTATTTTTTAAGAGACCAGAAGAGGTAGAATATCATTTTGAATCAAACCTAAACAAGCAGTCGCATTTGCCATCTTACACACCCACAAAATATAAGCTTGCCGTCGCATTGATGAAGTTTGAGAAAAATCAGTTGATTGATATAATTAATGATAGCAGCCTTTTCAATGAAGTGATGGATAATAATAAATGGAAGTTGGTGGTGATAGAACTTAATTCTACTCAATTTAACTTATACAGAATTGATCTTAATCATTTTCACAATCATGAAATAAGCTTTTCAAATGAAAGAGTATTAGTGGATGAGATAAATGAAGACAAAGAGAAATATTACAACGATCCTAAGTTCAAAGAAACCTTTTATGACTCTACTCACAGAAACTTTAAAGGCGTTGATATGTTTGACGCAATAAATTTCAATAATGGTGTATTGCCTTTAGGTTCTGGTGCTCAGTTTTGTGCTCATTATAATAAATATCATGGTAATCAAGAAAAGCTGAAACTCAAAAGCAAGCTCGAGAAAGGTGCTAAAAAGTCTGGGCTTTTTAAGAGCATCAATCTAAGCTCAGTGAGTGACTTAAATCAACAGTCCCGCAAAAAAAGTACTTCTTCTTTCCCAATCCTAAATTTGAATAGTTATGCCATTCTTAAGAAAGTCATAAAAAACCCACGCTATTTTTTATCTGAGTCTCAATTAATTAGAACCTTTTCGCTACAGTACGGAAAGATTGGACTTGCTAATGATTTTTATGTCTCAAAAAAAGAGCAGCTGTTAATTAATTCAATTTTTGGAGTACAACACTGCCCAGATACCGACGTGAACACAAATAATGTTCTTAGACTTCGTCTAGAGGTATATCAACTTTTAATCAATTTTAAATATTTGAACGAACTAATAAGCTGGTATAATGCAATAGTAAATGGGATTGACGTATCTTTAGATTTACAAGTTAGAGATATGCCAAAATTTAACAATGTGCCATCAAGAAGACGCCGCAGGAGACGCAGACATGTCAAGAAGAAGAATAAAAGAAAGCGGTTAAGATCCAGAGCCTTGAGCTCAGCAAATGAATTTTTGAACCGTTCAAGAAGGAATACTACCACCAGTTCAGTATCTCAAGGTCATCAAAGTGATACAGGCAGTCGTGGTCATCGACGTCAATCAAGTGTTTTCAGTAATAGTGATGGTGGCTCATTTGTATACGATGGTACACCTTCAAATAGTGGTATTGATGAAAGACAACAAAAAATTAGTAGATTACGCGCTAAAAACTCTGCTATTGTCAATTACTTTCTATCTGAGTTTGACCCTCCGGCCACGCAAAAACTTCCGTATTCTAAACAGCAAAGCAGCATTGGCAGCTTTGTGAGAAAAAGAAGCAATTCAAACTCAGCACCAAAACTTTTCAGATCTTTTACTAACAATAATTCATTCACAAAGGACAACGGAAAAAGCAAACTTTGTGCGAAAACTCAAGTTGATGAAATTTCACCACTTACTAATATAGGCAATACTGTTGAAACCTCGACTAAAAAGCCAATTAATAAAGATAGTAGTACAAGCTCACTTCAAATACCTACGAAAGCAGTTAAGACAGGTAAGGCAGTTTTTGATGAGCCTAGTCCAAGATCATCCAATTTGCAACTTGAGAAGTCTCCACCTATTCACATACCTCAAACCAGAGCAAGTGAACCAGTCAGCCCTCCAATAAGCCCAACCAGAAGCCCCTCATCACCTCTTTTGAAAACCACTGCTGTTGGAAATTCTAGAGAGCGATCCAACTCACTTAATAAACTCCATTTGGCAAGATCAAACCATTATTTGACTCCAACTCCTCAAATTTTTTCTCATTCTCCCTTGATTCCTCAAATGTCACCGAGAATGTCTACTAAAAGCAGGGAAAGATCTAACTCAGCTAGCTCCAAGTTTACTATTGATTCGAACGTTTATAGCAATAAGCACATCGGTAACTCTGTACACAATCATATCAACCATAGTAATTGTGCCGGCCTGTTTGATGGAAATTTGGCACAAATTTTGGGCGATTTCAAATATAGAGCCAATTCTGCAGCAAGTATGACATCCGGTACCAACTCTGGAATGCACAACGTTTCTCCAACTCGGTCTGAGGTTTCATTTGAGAAAGTTTTTGGACTAATTGACAAGAATTCAGTAGGTGAATTGGAAAATTTTGAAAAAGACAATAGTATTTTCCCAAATTTAACCGATGTGCTTGATCAGAGCTTCAATCTAACTGCAGCAGACAGCGAAGTTACTGATAAAGGTAAAGAACTTCGCAGAGATCTTGAACGGGACAGTTTTGAGGAAGAGTATGTTGAAGGCGAGAGCCACGATTTAGATGTGGAAGAGGAAGAGGAAGAGGATGAAGAGGAAGAGGAAGAGGAAGAGGAAGAGGAAGAGGAAGAGGAAGAGGAAGAGGAAGAAGAAGAGGAAGAAGAAGAGGAAGAAGAGGATTACAACGCTACCCATATTGGAGAATATGAAAACTCTGACTATAGAGAAGATGAGGAAGGAGATGTTGCATTTGAGTTTGGGTTTGACTTCACGCTAACGGATTTCAATGATAAAGCAATAATACGCTCTGAAAATACTGACTATAAATGGTATCCATTAGACAAAAATCCAACCACTAGAAGAATAGTGAAGGATTCCCTCAAAAGTATGACAGTTTTGCGTGCAACTGATAGCTGGATTAATAGTCGTGTCGTTAGAGAAGCGGTTGTGCCAAATTTGCATTTTTTCAAAAATAAGCTTCTCGTTACTAGAAAATCCAAAAATTCTCAAAATGGTGAAGTTAAAGTTAAAGATGAACCAGACCGCAAACAAAATCTTTCCAAAACAGTCAAATACTATAAGTATTATGTTGTGGGAATCAGAGAGCTAATTCAACTTCGTAATGATCGGATATTTAGTTAAGAAAAAGTTGATAATTATTTTTATGTATATTGATTTTTTCCTTTTTTGTTTTTATTTCAACGAACATTTGAGCTTGAAGAATGTGTTTTTGCTCGAAGCTCTTGTTGGCACAGAAGATAATTTTTTGTTCTCTCTTATATAGTTTGACATCTTTTTACTACATATCATTTTATATTTCTTTTCTTATCTCCGTTTTACTTGCACGTCTTTTTGGTTTTTAAGTATCTCAATACCGTGTCTATTTGGTATGCACCATCAATTCACTTTAACAAAAATACTGTTTATTTTTGCTTAATCTTTTTAAACTGATTTCAGTTTTTCTGTTGTGAAAACTTTTAGATTTGCTAGTATTCCAACTTATTAGGCCTTATGCTATACAGTATTATGTTGTACAAGCCTAAAGTATTTATTTATCGAAGTTAGGTGCGTATGTTACTCTGCATTCTCAATAAAAAGCTGTAACCAAGTTACTGTACTTTGTTATGCTGAGTCTGTGCATTAATACGCATGTACACATTGTACAATATAGCCACAAAAGCAATTTTATGATAAATTTGAACAAGGCTTGTGTCTTAAAGGAAAAAAGGTACAAACAAAATAAAAAGAAAAAGTAAAATCAAAACTATAACAAAAACTTAAAAAGTAATAAATTTGAAAGTAAACAGAATAAATCTAGTAATTAAAAGACAAAACTTGAAAAGAAAACGCAAACTTGAAAAGAAAAACGCAAACTTGAAAAAGTAGCGTACAGCACATTGATTTGGAACGTTGAAATATGAAGATAAAATTTAGGGAGTGAAAGCTGCACGTTGGGAATAAGGAACTCTATTTTAATGAAGCAGCTAACTAAATGGCCAAAATAGTGTGAGTATCATCATGATTCCCATGTGAGGCTAACCACACTGAACAGTTGATAAAGCGGAGTTGAGATCGAATAAGGAAATAAGGAAATATACAGTATTGATAAGAAAAGTTTCGCGCAAAGTAAAAGGCAAGAAAGAAAACAGACAAGATTAAAAGCAAATCTAAATTGCTTGAAGAATAAAAGGTTAATATTGACTAGAAACTGAAAATGTTTAGAAAAGAGGCAGATTTTGCAAAAAATAAAATAAAAAAAAAAAAAAAATGAAAGCAAAAGAAAAAGCGTAGGTATCAAAATCATTGATGTGAGCAAAAAGGGAAAAACTGAAAATAAATAAACAGAACAATAAAAACAACGAGCTTCAGCAACAGTGACAACTTACACCTATTCATTTCTTCCAGAGAAAAAGGTAGTCACTTCTTCACCTCCTGAATAAACCACTTTTCTGGTCAATTTGGAAAAGCTAATACCATTTTCATACTTTTTCTTCTCCCAAAACTCCAAACTTTTTTCCAAAGTTTCTTTAGCACTAGCTAACTTTTTTCTTGATTGAAAGTCATGAATACATGGGTTGGGAGGCAAATTATCTTCGATAAACTTGATTTCTGATTTTATCTTTTTGATTTTTTTGGAGATTTCACGGTCAATTAATTGAAGTTGTTTTAATTCATGCGTATGGTGATGAAGCTCAGCAGAGGTAATGGAACCATTTGGTGATGGAACATCAAGCTGTGAAGATGACTTTTTTTTGACAACTTTGAATTGTGGTACAATGTGTTTTTTCTTGTTGCTTATAATTGACAGAGCTAAAGAGTCAGAAGAGCCTTGGGCTCTCAACTGCGATATTGGCTGAAAGTAACTGTTGGTTGCATTATCTGACGAAATAGTTAATTTTGGTTCACGAAGCACTTGGTGTGGAGGTACAGGGGGAGCTGTGCTTCCAATACTGGTAGTACTTGTGTTGTTGTAGTGAAAAGATTTATCTTCAGCTAAATCAGAAGTGAATGGATTAACCGATTCATAAGATGTATCGGGTGCTGTATATCTGTTTTCTTTAATTTGAACAGGTTTACTATCTATCTGCAGATCAGTAATTGGCTTGAGTTTGATTTTCTCAATTTTTGGACTGGTTTCAGCAGATCTAGGAGGAGGGGATTTGATGTGGCTAGTCTTTTCAAAGTTAGCTCTGTAACTTTTGACAGACATTGTCGGAGACTTGGTACTTTCTTCTGGCTCATTGAGATCCAAACCTTTTTTTATCTTGTCTTGCAATGCTTTTATACTATTACTGACACCCTCTTTTTTCTTGTGTGAATAAGAGGAGCCTGTAGAGTCACTGCGCAAGTGACCTCTATTATTGGCCTTTGAATAGTTGCCATTTGTGTTATTATTGAAGGTTGATGAAGAGATTGAAGCTGGGGAAAACACATCGGAAACTTCATGAGATGTATTTGCATCTCTTACCGAGTCAATTTCTTCATCAAAAGTTGACGGTTCGTTAGCTTCACTGTCATCCAAAAGAGACTCTATGTATTTTTTGCTGCTCATTTTGCCATTCATGAAGCTTTTCAGTGAGGCTTTGGAATAATCTGTGGTGCTAGCCATTTCTGCTTAGATCTTTTTATTTCAATCTATTTTAAAGTTTGGTTGTAAGCTATTAGGTATTTGAATCAAGTCGCATATAAAATGTTTATACGGTTTTATTGCGAACGAAACTAATGGTTTTGTTAAAATGCTGCAAAATTATTTTGTCTCGCTGCTTCTTGGTATTCGAGGCTAAGCGGTTCAAAGACTGATATCTAGTTTATTCAACAAAAGTCACAGCAGCTTAGAGATAGGTATTAAATTTTGATCTATCTAATGCCTTGCTTTTTTCCCCTATATCCTATAGGTTCGCATTCACTGTAGCTTATGAGAAGGAAAGGGTTTCCCACGAAAGGTAGCTTGAGTATCGGTAAAAGCCACAACAAGGGAACAACGAAGGATCGAAGAAGTACAAGAAATGATGGCAGAGACCGGGACAGGGAATGGAATCAAAGCAGAAAGGAGTGGAGGACGCGGAGGAACATGTGTACACACCACAAATCACCATAGGACCAAAGAAAAAAAAATTAACAACAGGCACAACTAACAGGGCCAACTTTAAGAAAAAGGGTGGGCTATGTGATAATCGCATAATATCACAGTTAGGCACGCTATTGTACATGTATATACATAGTAATTTGCAAGAATCGTGGTCATGTGACAATATATCCTACGCTGATAATTTTTTGCATACTTTGCAACGGTAAGCAGGAAACTGGCATAGCTCACAGAAACATGCGTCTTAGTTTTTATCACTAAGATCCATAGTACAGGCATTGCGTTGGCATGCATCATCGCTTCGGTTTGGTTTTGTACCAGCAGCGCTTTGCAGGAAGGTCTCAGCTTGCCGCGTGCATTTTGCAATCTTTTAATCTCGCCAATAATGGATAGCTGCGGTGATTAATTGTAAGGATATTGATAGGTTGGCTGCTCTTTGCTCGTTCATTGGTGCCTGGTTTTGGAAGAAGCTACAGGCATTCAGTTCTCGTTCAATGTCAGTTGGAGATTCTTGCTGAAGATAAAAATAAGATGGCCATTCCGCTATTATTATTTCACTTTTGATGAGGTTTTTCTGCCTCGAGAGCTCCAGTCTCTGCGTCGCTATCTTTTCCGGACAATAATGACCAACTGTTGTGGTCGAAACCCAGCTTTACAAGGGAAAGGGTGCTTCAACCTTTTTCGCTGTATCGGCTAACTGTAAGAACCTACGCTTAACATAATTTCAGTTAACAAAACATTACGTATACAGCTAATTAGGGGGTCATGTCAGTGCTTTTTGAGTAATCTCTAGCTCAGGTTGCAGCCAACGTTGAATGTGCAGAGTATAAAACATCATTAGCTGGTTAACTTTGTTCTTCGCATTTGGAACCTTTCCGATTTGCGCACTATACAGATGCTTGTTGGTGTATTTTTCGTACACCTATGCTGTGCTTTTATCTGGAATCGCTATTGCAAGTTCTGTTCTTCTGTTTCTGAAGCAAACTGGAAGCTGCAACACTGCGATCCTGGTCCAGATAATCATTTTTAAACCCGAGTTCCATAGCCAATTTTTCCATCACGGGTACTCTATCTTACAAGCCGGCGACACCACAAATAACGAATACAATAGGAGCAGCGGCGTAATTCATTAGGGCAGACCTACCCGCTGTATAAGCGCTGGTAGGACAGTGTGGTACAATTAGAGTATACTAATTAATTCCGAAGAGAGGAGACGGAAGTCGGTGATAGCGGCTCAAAGACGCAGCCTTTCGGTACGGAAACATGCGGCTTAACGATTCCACCCGTCTCTATTAGCGTGCATTGGGTACATATGGTTTAGTGCTTGTGTAGATATGTTGGCTGATTTCCTTATAAAATATATAACAAAACGACCTGCGCCTTAGCTTTGAGTTTCCAGAAATGACTCCCTGGATTTTTTTGCCACCCAAGTTCCAGCTTTTGTCAACTTTTCTTTGCTCGAACTTTGAGCAATACGCTTTCGGGAAGCCTTGATTCTTTTACTTTTTTTTCTTAATTTTTCTTTCCGTTTTGGCTCGGCAATTCTGGTTACTCGGAGAAACAAAACGACTGCGGAAACCCTCGCCAAGCCATAAAAAGGTTATCATCGTTTGCATTTTCTACTTCAAAACGAAATAAGTTATATGCACATCAGTATTTATGAAGATTTGCGCTCTATAAAAATCTGCAAACCATTCCCATTTCTTGTCAAGTAAATTTTAAAATTACACGGCATCACCATTTGAGTACCATCAATTATTACAATTTCACTTTCCAACATCGATGCTCAGTAGCCGAATGAGATATATAGCACTATCTTTCGCCGCAATTACAATATTCACAACATTAATAACCCCGGTAGCATACAACGTGGCAACATTATGACTTCAGGCCCTCGAACTATGGAGCAAATTGGCAAGTTCAACACCATACCAAGTCTCAATCAGCAGCAAGAAGAGAAGAGACTCAGGTCGAAAAGTTGTAATCCGAAAAGACTTCTGTTTCAGCACCAGCCGCATCACTCATGGCGCTGTTGTCATTGCTCTTCTATCAACAAACTACCTTTGAACATGTCCTTGGACTCAGATCTGTTAAGCTTTGCTTGCCGTCAAGAAATTTGCAAACATTTCTTCTGCGATACATGTCAGTACTATGATGCAAACGCGAAGAAAGGAAACCGCCGTGCTTTTAAAGTAAGTATTATAGGTACGGGCTGTTGTACTATTTGCTAACGAGAAAATATATTAGTATTTGATACAAGATAGACAGAGGGAAAAGGCGCTTCTTCTACTTGATATGTTGGCTAAACTGTCGCTGCTGTGGTTGTTCTCGGTACAACTCAAACGGGATGAGAATTGAATCATAACCACAAAGAAGGGCGATCAAGGCGAGGCTTTTTTGGTTATACAACTGTTGTAGCAATGACCTTTTTCCTTTCGAAAATATGGAATTATCTATTTCGAATGCAGGAACAAGTTGAGAAAATATTATAATGCTAGACATTATAAGGCGTCAAAAAAGCAACAATGCCCATAGATTTTAATAAATCTCTTCGATATCAATTTGGCAAGAACCAGCTTGTTACTTTTTAAATGATGATTCTCAACATACCGCAGACCATTGCCAAGTTTTAAGTTTTGCTCTATTCAGAACTTTTTGTCAGAAATCATTATTTTCAATGAAAAGATTTCAGCAGCTTTGCCTATTTCTCGGTTAATATTTCATTCGCATATGAATGCATGATCCTGCGTAGCCATTAATGAAGTAAAAGATGGCATTCTCATTACCTTATTCTAGCATCAATTATTTAGCATTATTTCACATAACGTCAAGTAAATGGGATGTTATGCCAATTCAGGCACCCTCTTTTCTGTTATCATTTTAGTAGAAAAAAATAAACTTTCCGTCAGCAACACCAATCAGTTTCGGGTGCCCCTCAGAAATGGGCCGCCGTGCGGGGCCTCGATTTTTTTAGACCTTCCCGCCCTGCATAAGTCGCCGTTTAATTGTCCATAAGGCAGGCTTAAGCGCAATCTGGAACATGATAAAAAATATAGGTCAATCTAGGTCAAAAAATTGCAAAAAACAAAATTAGTGTTGAAATTGGGGATACAGCCTTTTTGTATGAATGCCCACAGCTCAATACCAACCTCATGTTCTGCGAGCACTGTAATTAAGCAGTCAGCAGGGATTCAATAACCGACATAATATATGTTTGTTAAAGCAGTTACTGCTTACTAATAAGTGGTAGCTGTACCTATAAAGGTTCTATATCTGCTCAACAAGCAAGTATTCCCCTTCTTTCCCCAGTTACACGCACAGATGCATCTCAGAGACCGCAATTTTAAACAGGGGAGATTTAAACAACCCCAGTAAGTATTTTCAAACGTTTTCAAAACAAGTTTAATAACACCTCAATAAATAAACACTAGCACTAATAGAGAAGTAAATTTTCAAGGAAGCAGAATCACTTTGGGGAAACTCAGGTATTTATGAAGTGAATTAACTATGGCTTTACGTAACGGAAGATTGTTCCCGTGAATTTGCGTTGACACCGAACTCAAGCTACGGAAGCTTAAACTCAAAATTCAAAATTCAACCTCAATAAAACTTCTATCAATTGACAGGACCATTTGAGCGCTAGGATAAATTTCTAAAGACTCTCCTTGTACCATCTCTGTCGCTAATTATAATTTACATTCATGTACATAAGCAGACTTGCTAATTTAGTGAGAGACCATACGCTTTGATAGAAAGAGAGGAAAAGAAACCATAGCAATCTGTCCATCAAAATCTTGCAAATTGAAAGTAAATCAACATAACACCGTCTCTATTAACTTTTGTATTTACAAGATGAATCCTAAACTTTAAAAGCTCCGTAACTGTGACTAGTCAACCTAAATTAATTTATAGTTTTATAAGTTGTGATTCAATACGACACCATAATTATAGCTGGATATGGACCAATGCATTACTGATTTAAGAAATGGATAGCTGCCCTTATAGCGCGTGGCGCGGCCAAGCAAGTAAAGGTGAAATAAGACAGAGTTCTTGCGCTTGCTTGCCAATTTCGCGTCTTGCAACCGCTAGCAACGTATACTCATATTGCCCTATATTTTTTTTTCTTGCTTGATGCTACTAACTTGAGAGTTGGACAACAAACAGAAGTATAATTAAATTAAAACATAAATTAGCGTTACAAAATAGCTTTCTGGTAAAGACTTTTAAGAAAGATAAAACAATATGATTACTATTCTCTGGTCAACAGATAATGTAATACAATCAGTACAACATAGAGATCATGTAAAGTCATCATTTTATTTGTTTCTTCAGACACCCAATCCTGTAAAATGACTACCGACCATCACCGTTCAATCAACTTTCTTCAAATAGCGAGCGTAAATGTTCGGGGAATCAGGCCCACGCAAGACAGGCACCACCACCTTTTTGGCAGTCTTTGTAGTGCTCTGGTCCTTAACAGTTTCCTCACCTGTATCGTCATTTTTAGCTGTGGTAGTGGTAGTAGTTGTCTTTTCTACTACGACAGCACCTTTGCCTCGACTCTCTTTAGCCAAAAGCTCCTTGTAAATATTTGGCGAGTCAGCACCACGGAGGTTGCAGTGAGAAGCGTTAAATGTGTCCTTTAATGGAACAATATTGTCGTCATTGCCAATAGAAACGTTGCCGGATTCTTCATTATTGACAAGGGTTGTTTGGCTAGAGTTAAGACTGCTATTTGTCGAAAGAGGACTGACTTTTGTGTCAGCGGTAGTAGTGATGGTGGTAGTAATGTTACCTTGGTGAAACTGCTGTGTTTGAGAAGACATGTTGTTTATTATTGAATGTGTGTGTTGTCGTTTGGCTGGTGTATTTAGTTGCTATAACGGTTTTAAAAGATTTTTCACTTGTGAAAAAGAGAAGCAGTGATATGGAAAAACAAGAAAACGTCAAAAAAAAATAAAATAGAAGCAGATAGGATAGCTTTTATATAACACTGGAAAACCTTATCCTACACCATGCACATGTGTTGTTGTGCTCAACAAGTGTCAGAAGATATCAGGAAACTAAAGCCCACGACTAAAGGGAGGAAAAATTGAGACCGTAAACACAAAGCTGCTGCGAGCGTATATACACCATTGCAGCTCTGCAGTCGGTGTTCTCCACCGCTCAGAGCGCAAATGGCAAGCCAATAACATCAGAAAAGAATCCAATTTGTTCGGCTTTAGTTCTCCACAGCTGCATCCATGCAAGGTGTGCAGATAGATGCAGTTACAGATTTTTCCAGCGAAGTTTATTTCCGTCGCCGGAGAAAAATCGGATTTATTATTGTACTATAGTGCACACCAAACTGGCCAATTTGAATTCGAACTAAACTATAGGAGTCCATCAAGTAACACTGGAGAGACCATATTCTTCTTTTAACGGCTGGAAAAGCATTGTGGCTTGCTATTTTGTGAATATGAAGCTGTTTATTGCCTGGTCATCAAACGGCACGTCTCTTTCTCTTTTTGGAACCCCGAGCTGCTTGGTGCTATTGTGTCGGTGCCAGCACAAGCTTGTTAATGTGGTCACGCTGTTCGGGTGCCGAATCGACTTTGTTGGTACCAGCGCCACGCCTGAACCAGAAACACGGTAGCGACGGTTTATATACTCTATAAATTAATCACCATGAAAACGTGAAACGTCCGATGCAGAATGCTGTCACTTCATCAAACGAGGGATCTTCTGCTCGTGGACCACAAAAGAAGCATAACTCGTCGAAATTTAAATGTGCAGTACGATACGTAGCGTAGAAGCATAAGTATTTGTCAAACGCCAAGGGAACGTCAATGATGCATGAAAAAAGCCATCGGATTATTTTGCAGCAAGATGAAAGCATAGTGGTACAATTTGCCATCTGATTGAAGCATGGCACTTATTATGAAGTTTTGTCCCTCTGGAGATTTTCAGTCATACTCAGTCATTAATATGAACATGAGTTATAGCTGCACAAATTTTACGTAAAAGGCTAAATCCGAAGTAACCAAAAATGGTTGAATCTTGCGAAAGCCTTAAGCGCTTATCTTGATAATTAGAGGATATACTTTTTTTTGGTAAGCCTCAAAGGCAAACGGTTTAGCCTTTGGATGATTGTGATATTGGTACCCCATTTGGCAAGAAATGAGGGCAGGTATTCTGTTTACTAAATCGTCATTGTTATCATAGTTAAATCAGTTTACAACTTAAAAATTTTTTTAAAATACTTATATTAGTCATTATTATCGTAAAGTTATTGTCTAAAAAACCTTTTTTTTTTTTTTTTTTTTTTTTTTTTTTTAATTTTAAAGCCAAGTAACAATCATTAATTTGTGAAAATTTTTTACATCAACATAGCAGCAACAGCAAAACCGGCAGCTGCAGATCCACATTTCAAAAATGAGGCGCCACCGGTATAACTTTGAGAAATAGAAGCCGTGGTAGATGCAGAAGCAGAAGCAGACTCAGAAGCAGCACTGGAAACAATTTGGGTAGTTTGTGTGGTTTGAGCTGAAGCAGAGGAAGAAGCAGCAGTAGAAGAAGCAGCAGCAGTGGAAGAAGCCTCGGTGGAAGAAGCCTCGGTGGAAGAAACAGCAGTAGAAGCAGCAGAAGAAGCAGCAACGGTGGAAGAAGCCTCGGTGGAAGAAGCCTCGGTGGAAGAAGCCTCAGTGGAAGAAGCCTCGGTGGAAGAAGCAGCAGTAGAAGAAGCCTCGGTGGAAGAAGCAGCAGCAGAGCTAGACTTAGAAGCAGAAGAATCATTAGCATCCGATGGAGTCAAGGTAACTTTAGTACCATTGTCGCACTGGAAAGTTTGCAAGGTTTTACCGTATTCAGAGCTGTCGCAAGCATAGAATGTAGTACTGTCAGGAGTTGAACCAAATCTGAAAACACCATCAACAGTACCCCAATTTTTAGAAGCTTCAGACTTTTGGGTCAATTTGACGCCTTTTGGAGTGTTTTCAAGGTATTGGCCGTCAATGGAAGCATAACCACTGTTTTCTTCCAATACAATAGTAGCAGTATTACCATTATCTAGCGTTATGGTATCATCTTTGTAAGTAACTTTAGCATTAATATTGCCACCTTTGGCTGTCAATTGAAAGCTTGAAGTAGCGGCAACATAAGCAGCCAAAGCAAGGAATGAAGTAGCAGAAAGGAAATTCATTAGTATAGGTGGTATCGTATTATGGTTAATTAAGTTTTGTGGTAAGTTAAATATTGATGATTATAAAATTTAAAGAAAGAGGTTTATTGGAGGCTTAAATAAGGGGAAGGTCCTCTCATTTATAATTTCCTCAAACACTTGAATTTATTTTTATATTAAGGTATGTGGTACCTTGACCCTTGCTAAAAATACATTTTCAATGACAAGTTGAAACCTTTGCATGCAGATTTTTTTTTTTTTTTGTTTGTTTGTTTGTTACCAATTGCGTGATAACTGAAAGACAGACTGGGAAATTATTGTATCTGCAGCTGCATATGAGGAGTTTTTTTCGACGTTCTGCACAAACATTTGTACACCTTACTTCTGCAGCAAAGAATTTGTTAAACAACTGCGCTACTTTTACTTTCATACAAAATATATTTCATGAGTACGTGTTTTTCATTATATCTATTAGTTAGGGAAGAAACGCTTGCACTCATAGCACTCTTTTCCCGAAAGAAAGAAAAACAAAAGCAGAAGAAACGGACAAAAGTTAAAAATAAAAAGTAACGGCACGGAAAAGATTCCATGCACGGCATTTATTATTTGTGCATCGGACCTGCAGATCTCCAGGTGTTCGCAAAGCATAGGGAACCCCTGAGATGGTAGACGTTTGCATGTCATATCTGTAAATTCTTAACATTATGATGTAAAACGTGGAATATTTAATGTCAAAATTATTTTTGCATTACGTAACTGTACATATGTATACTGGAAGACGTGTCATGCAATGTAATTGTGTCGAGGGTGTCAAAGACATCTCTCGATTATAAGTATAGTGCGGTTATTAGTAAAGCTTGAAAATATTCTATAGCAGCTGATTGGGTATCGTTGCCTTACAACTTACAATTTGAAGGGTCCCGGGGAACGGTTATCAAAACGATCAAATAAACTTTTGTTAGTTGCCACCTATATCCATTTTCCTAACCAAGACTTGGCCATGGTAGATATAATCAAATGGCGTGGCTCTACTGTTCGGGCCAACAGAATTAGTAACGGCCAATAAAATAAACAATGCCCAAGTTTAACGGTCAATGCAAATATGGTTGTTAGTAGGAACGTACTTATTGAATTAAATGTTACATTAATTGGCGTATTGGCAATTGAATTGAATCGGATTTGATCAAACCTCTCTTTCCTATTTGGGTAACACTTTCACCCGTTATACAAATCTATAAATAGAATACAAGTGTATATGTCATTATGCAGGATACATATATCTGCATACATCTATAGTATCCCGCATGATAAATATTGATATTAGAACTTCGTATAAAATTCTACAGAATAGAAGAACAGGTTTATTCCAAGAATGTTGCAACTGCATGTCAAAAAGTTACGAGCCCAATTGTCTAAGAATATGGAGGTTTTCACACGATGGTACAAAATTTGACTAGCAAAGAGCAGAAAAATTGATGTATTACTTTACATAGAACTGACATGGTAAAAATATATGCTTAGAAATTACAATGGGTGTTTTGCAAGCTCTATGTTGCCCCAATACTTTCATAAAACTTGCCTACGATAAACGGTATAACGCAGTATATAGTTTGTCACTATAATGGAAGAAATGGATGGACTATATCTCAAAAGGTAGATCTTTTCAACGATTCTACATAAAGTTATATAGACAGCAACTTCGGGCAAATACCACCAAAATATTTATTATATATATACCAACATATAATTATGCGCCTTATTTTGGAATCAAACGAAGAACTCCAACAGATATATATTCTTTATGCGGAACGTATAGAATGCACAATGTAAAAAAGTATTATATAGATATGCGAAACCATAATAATTCTCAATTAGAATAAACACAGCATAATTTGCAATGCAAAAAGTGAAAAAAAGAGCATCAGTGCAAGCATTTAAAAAGAAAAAATAGTACACGATCATAGCAGAACTGGTGAAAAATGTGCGGTAACTGGTGAAAAATGTGCGGTAAAGTTAATAAAAAGGTAGCAATGATATTGAACAAAGAAGAGACAAAGAAAAAGAAAAAGAAAAACCATAATAATTCATCAGCATATAATAGTTGAGGGACTTATACAATAAGTCTGCCAATTATTATAAGTTTTTAAACAGGCGCAACAAGCTTAGAAGGAAATGACCCAATACGCCCATCCAGTGACTTTCCGATCCACCATTCATTATCATTTTTATCATTGCCCTGACTTTTTGACAAGACAACTAAGATTTCATCCTTAGTGAAACTCAAGCATCCAGCATCTTGCCCAATAAAAGGTTCTGCTGTCTTGACAAGCTCTTGATTGCAATTTGACTTTTGATCCGGTTGATGCTGCTGTTGCCTTTTGAGTATCTTTTTATAATCGTATTTGACGCTCTCCTCTTGTACTTGCTGTTTGTAATAATCATTATAATGTAGATAAAGATGTGCTGACATCAGTTTGTTCGCAATAGAGTATTTTTTTAAATTATAATCTACCCGCTTGAATTTAGTAGTTATCGGACACTGTGAAATCAAGTCAATTGTACTACCATTAGGACTTCTTTGTTGTGAAAAACCAGCAGCAGCAGAGTCAGAAATATTGTTGTGTGGTCTCTTGGTGTATATTCCACTAGCACGATTGCTGTTGGACATGGAAGTGAAAGATAGCATGCTGAAGCGGTTATTGAGATCTGAATTTGTGGACATTACACTGTATCGATTAGCATTAGAATCACTAGACATTACGCTAGATCGTCTCAGACTACTTAACCGATGTGGTGACATCGATGGTGATGTTGCCATTGGTGAAGTGTTCGCGTTCAATTCTGAAGTGTCAACGTTTTCTTCTCCTCCATTTAAAGACGATATTGACGAAGTAAAAGAGAAGCTATCATCCTCTTTAGTAAAGGAACTGTTTTGAGGGGGTATTAATGGGCTTGAAGCGAGGCTCGGACCATTACCAGATAGTGGCCTTGATGAAAATGAAGATTGTAGATTCAGGCCATCTCCGGGCTCCAACCCTAGGGCGCTGAATGATCTAAGTGACTGTCTTTTGTACCTTGGATCCAGTGCAAATGAACCTGGAGCTAATGGGGGTGATAAGGTAGAGTCAGAAGTAGCAACAGCTTTAAAATCAATACTTTTGGAGGGCGTGCGACGATGCGAAACAGTTTTTGCTCTTCTAATCAGGCCCTTCTTAGGGTCCAAATTCAAAGATCTCATTCCCGATGAGTTCGTTTTGAGCTTTTGTTCTTTGGCCACAGGCTTCGTATCGCTATGCAGCCTATCCACCTTAGCGTTACTACTTGTTATCCCCAAGCTAGCCATTGCATTATGTTGTTGTGGCGTAGTGTTGGTTGGCCCCTGAAGTAAACTTTCCAGCTTAGAGCTGCTATTGACAATATCAGAACTGTTCATTTGCTTCTTTACAATCGTCAAATCATGTTTCCAGCCATCTAGCAACTGTTGAGTGGAGGCCAGTTGATCAGAGCTAGCAAAAAATTGGGTTAGCTTTGCGTGAACGCGATCATGAATTTCTGTCAAGTCATAGTAAATCATGTCTGAGAGGTTTTCAACAAAATCAGTGTAAGTTTTTGCAGCTTCCGGAAAGGTTGTCTCAATTTGCTGTTCAATACGCGCAAGCTCCTTATTGGCTTTAGAGAGTTTAAATTGTAACTTTTCAAACTCCTGTTTCTCTTTAGCAGTGAGCCGTAAAGCATCTTCTCCATGGTGTGCTGCATCCTGTGCTTTCTGCTGTTTGGCTTCGTATAAATGACAGTAATATTGATGTTTTTCGACCTCGATTTTCTGGTCGTGTCTTTTTTTGAGCAATTTTTTCTGCAGCGACTCGACGTACAACTTCATGTTATTTAACTTACCAGCAATCTTCTTTTCAAAATCAAACACACTCTTGTCAGTTTCCGTTTTGACATTCAGTAAGAACTTCTCGTATTCCGTAGCAAACCGCTTGCTGCTACTTTTCTTAGTGGCTTGCATTTGATTCTCAAAGAATGCAGACCAGTATGTTGCATGGCCAGTGCATTCTTTCTGGATTGTTGAAAGAGTGTCCAAGTAACTTTTGATTTTACTTTGCCACTGTGCCACCTCACTTTCAGTGAGAGGTGATTCCTCGGTGACCATTTCTGGAGCCTGTGTGGGCAACACTTTGTTCGCTATGGTATTGAGCATTATGTGATATTTTGCGTGTCAATATGAGCGTTTATGATTTGTGTTGAGTATGATGTGATAAATCCAGTTATGTATGGTTTAAAAATGTATTGATCTTTTGAGTTAGCTTTGCTGCCAATGAAGACATCAATGCTTGACTTTATGTGGCTTTCAGTATTATGTGTCTTCGGCTACTTGTTAACAATTGTTGTGCTAGCTAGACCGGCACAGCTGATTATGTAATCTATACCTCTTTGTAGTGATCTGGCTAGCTGTAATGAGCGTTCATTTAGCTGCGTGAAGCGAAATGAACAAGTATTAGTTTTGTTTCACAGAAATAGTAACAGAGAGGCTCTTGAAATCAGCTATCAATGTGCTTTTCGGCGTCGAGGTTTGTATTCTATCAGTAGTTCGATAAACAGCGCTAGGGGCAGAATCCATAGTTTCTGCTCCTCTAAGCCAGCGCCAACTCACCAAAAACATGCTGAAAACGAAACAAAAAACGAAAAAAAAAGCCAGCACAAAGCACTCTGTGAATTCCGACCATTTGGTCACGAGATAAAATTATTTCCGACCATGTTGTACTCGAGAGCACTTACTGAGCGCTACGCACAGAGCAACAAATGTCTTGCTACACTTAGTGAACTGATTCATGTTTTATCCCAAAATTCGAACATTGCAATGCCGTGTGTATTATACCAGACTATACATCATGCACATTCTTTCATTCTCGCTCAACCATTTTCCCCCACACATTCCACTCCACTTGCCACTTATTCATCTATCATGCTCTTCTTGTTTTGGTCCTCGTAGAACTCATGGTACAAGTAGTCAACTTCGTCCATTGATAACGAATTGAACGCCCTGTTTTCCTTCAGAAGTTTCTCTAGAACCGTTTCATCATCGTATTCTCTCAAAAACTTGCGTCGAGGCAATATTCCGTCCTCGTTTGCCCCTCGCTGGCGATATCCACTAAATTTTCCCACTCTGACTCTATCATTACCACCACCCACATAATCTTCGTCGTCGCTATCGTCGTCACTGTCGTCATCATCTTCGTCTCTTGCTTTTCCATCGTCATCCTCATCACTGTACCATTCTTCTTCGTTGCCGATGACAATTCCTTTGTCGTCATCCTCATTCTCTGGATAGTCATTACGGTAGAAGTCCTCGGCATTGGAGTCCTCATCGTCGGACAATGGCACCGCGTCTGAGTCTGCGTCCTCTTTTTCATTCAAGAGATCCAAATCTTCATCTGCAAACTTTATAATCCCGATATTCAACCCAAGCTTCTCGTTCTCATCGTAGATTGCCTTGTCACGATAGTAAACATCATAAACGTAGTCTTTATCGTCAGCACCTTGGTCCACAACCTGTCCTGCTTCCTCACTTGATAGTGATGGCACTGCCTCTATTGGCGTGGTTTTAGTAATTGCGGGTCTTGTGTCTTTTTGTGTTTGTTTGGCTTCGAGTTGCAAATACTCCTTTACCATATCTGCTAGCTCCTGTGGCACCTGGTCTTCTTCTTCGTCCTCTTCGTCTTCTTCACCGTCTTCTTCATTGTCAGCTTTAGACTTGTCATTTGTATCTTTGGGGTTCAGTAAACCATTACTTTGCAAGAGAAATGTTTTCTAGATGAAACCAATCTGGTTAGTTTGCGTCGAACTAAAAGTATCAATAATAAAATTTATTTCAAACACTCACTCTGTTCTCTTTGGCATCCAAATTGCTCAGTATTTCATTTGGTTGTAACACAGATGCTTTGGCAGACTGTAACTCAAGATTTTTCTTCTCGACATCTGTCTGCGCAAGTTTAAAGACTGCATTATGTTAGCTACGAAATTGGCAAATGCTGCATAACAACTCCCGGAAGGTTCTCCATATGATACATACTGAATGTCAGGCTCTTAGTTCTTTTGAGCTGTCTATTGCTTTCCAAAACTGTTTTAGTTGTTAGTAACTGCGGCTAAATACGGATCTTGAGCCTCTTTGAGCTACTTCTCATTTAGTTTTGAATCGCAACATACTCAACGCCTGGAGAGGATCCTCAGTACGCTTTCTCTTAATTCGCACAATCTCTGGTAAATTTTTTTGAAACGACATGTTTTCCTTGCTAACTGTTTATAAATCGTTGTATTAAGCACTATGTAAAACCATTCAGTTCAATTACCAGCCCATCTTATAATGATTCGAGGAATCAATTAGCAAATAAAAGAAAAATCAAAATAAAGACAGTTCTAGAATCATGTGATAGTACATTTATGTACATCACTGTGCAATACTATGCATTGCATGATGAGGAGGAGGAGGAAGCAAAAGCGTGTTTGTGGAGCATCTCCCAACATTGGACAGATGATAGTAGACAGAGGCAAATCATTGCACTGAGTACGGTAACTGCGCATGAAAATGCCCCACTGAGCAGAATAAGCAACAAATTAGGTAGAGGACATTGCCAAAATTAAGAAAAAATAAAAGCAGAAATCAGAGGCTCTATACGGACAAACAAAAACAAAAAAAAAAGTTAAAAAAAAGGAAAAAAAAGATACCAATAACCGCCGCTGCAATAATCAAATAGAAAACATGACTATACCGCTTATACTACTACAAGCCAACCGAGCTGCCAGACAAATTTCAGACACACTTATCGGGAACGTTTTCGACCCAGCCAAGGATGTTGTTTTAATCACAGGTGGCTGCTCGGGCCTCGGCAAGGAGCTTGTTTTGGTATTCCAACAGCATAAAGCCACAGTTGTTGTGCTTGACCTTGAGTTGCCTAGCGCTTCAGAACAAGTGGATAATGTTAATTATTTTCAATGCGATGTTAGTGACAAGGACCGTATTCTTGAAGTGAAAAAAATCATTGATCAAGAAATTGGTCCCGTTAGCATATTAATCAATAATGCTGGATTTATGACGGGAAAACCACTTGTTGACTTATCATTTGAAGAGATAGAAACCACCATCCAAGTTAATCTCTTGTCAAACTTTTATACCAACAAGATATTTTTACCAGAAATGATTGCCAATAAAAGGGGTTACATTGTGACTGTTGCCTCTGTGTTGGCATATATGTCACCAGCGTGGTTGAGCGCTTATGGAGCATCCAAAGCCGGCTTGATTGCGCTTCACGAGTCGCTTACTTATGAGTTGGGTCCACCATCGCTATCGCCCACCGGTGTTAAAACATTACTTGTGGCTCCGGGCCAATTGCGTACTCCAATGTTCAACGGAGTCACTACCCCTTCACAGTTGCTTGCTCCAGAATTAGATGCTTCGTACGTGGCATCAATCATTTTTTCTGCACTTGAGCTTGGTCGCCGTGGTGAAATTAAAGTACCGTTTTATGGTAATATTTTGCCTATATTCCGAGCATTGCCTTGGAGAGTAACAGAAATTGCTAGACATTATTCAGGAATAGATACAAGCATGACAAAATACAAGGGCCAAATAAACAAACTAAAAGAGAAAAGTCGTTCAATAGCTTCTTTTGGATCACAAGTGCCTAAAGTTGTATAAAAAACAAAGCAAAAAAAACTGAATGATGCAAATGAGAACATGATACAATAAATAAATGTAAACAAAATATGATGATGCCAGAATATCAACTGTAACGGAGAACTGAAGGGGAAAAGAAAAAGGCAAGAACAATAATCACAACAACCATGAAATATAAAGTGTAAATAGATAAACGAATAAAAGAAAAATTAGTAATAACTTAAATCACAAACAAACGAAAATCCCATCATACAGACCATAAACGAAATCTATAGGAAAAAACAGATAAAAATAATACATGAAGAAAAAAAAAAGTTGGTAACGATCAACAAAAATATAAAGAAAAAAAAGTAAACTAGTCCGTTAATGCCCATTAAAATTTCTCAGTGATAGTTCTCAAAGATTGCCTGAATTGCTTTTCCCACACTACTTATTTCAATATTTGGTTTAATGTTATCGTCGCTGATAATATTGGGTGACACATATTGATGCATCAACAAATTGTAGGTTGTTGGTGATACCACATGTATGCGATTTGAAGTAAAACCTTGTGTAACATTGAGATCCAACGGCCTTCTTTTACCGAAACTAACGTGCTCAGGCAAAAAGTATTCATTGATTTTGTCAAAGTTCCGAGCGCGACGTAGTGCGGGGTCAGTAAGCACCAAAAGCAAAATTAAAGTGAAAAGAGCATCGTTGCCACCATTGTGTAGTCTAGCATTTGGAATATCGAAAAAAGTGAGAATTTTCTTCAACGAACTGTATTTAGAACCAAAACTGCACCGCCAGAGTACTTGGGTGTCAATAATGTAGCCATTGCGATGTGCAGTTGGCGCGAGCATATACGAAGGAAAATGAAGTCCTAACGAAGTAAGCCAACCAACATCGCCTTTAACATCATGACCAACCAAAGACACACCAAATTGAGCAGTCTGTGATTGGGATATGTCTTCCGGAAAATAGTAATTCAATAATAATTGTAACGTCATCAATGCTGACTTCATTGGCATTACGTAGCTGGGTCCACCCAAGAAATTGTCCTGATTATCTTTGACATATCTGCCGTTTCGGTAATGCATGTTTTCTTTAATAATCAAATGGAATTTGGTTATTTTTGCAGTATGAGCAAATCCTGTACAACAGAAGTCAGCCCTTGGATCATACACGCAAACGCCAATCTCACTAACGATATCATGACTAAATTCGTATGCTTCAACATCAACACAAAACAAGATACGTTTCTTCGGATATACTAGCTTCATGATCTGCAAAAGGTACTCGTGAGACGAACGATTGGCCATGATTTTGTTTTGGTAAAAATTATTATCCTTGAGTTCTTTTTCATAATGAGACAATGTCGCTTGCAAATTGTGTTGATGTTCCTGAAATACAGGATCCTGGGGCGCCACTTGCACTGGGCGGAGAATGTCTTCAAGCACAAAATCCAAATCTATTGCTTTGAGTCTATTATGGGGTATTGGTGGACCAAAGGTGGCTGGCGGGAACAGGCCCTGGCTACTGCTGCCTCTATTCAGATTTACTTGGGGCATCCGTTGAAGCGATTGGAAGGTGTGGAGGGAAAGAGAATTTAACTGGTGGATAGTGGGGAGGTATATGAAAGATGGGAAAGATGGTGACAGGTAGTGTCAATGTCCGTTTGATAGTATTGCTGGATAGTCTTTATCTCTGCAACTAGGTCTAGCAGTAGCAGTATGTCGGGCTATATCTGTTAAAGAATGTGTCTCTATATCCGGGCGTTTGCTGTCTATTTCAATGTGTCGCTGTACTATGGCAGTCCTCCAGTGGCACTCTGACTGTCTGTCTGACTGACTGTCTGTCTATCTGTCTGTCTATCGTTGTGCCAGCAGTAAAAATTTTTACTTTTATTTTTTGTGGTGTTTTTGTTTTCCGTTTCGTTTCTTTTGTTTTTCTCCGTTCTCCGTCTTTTGCTGCGCGCTTCTGGCAGCTGCAGAGGGATGCATATAATATACTGTATTGCATAATATATTTCTAGTCACGTGGTTCTGTAACTCTCAACATGAGCATTGTAGATATACACAACCAAATAACAGTACAGAAGCAGAAATAAAGATACACGACAGGTATTCATATGAAAGTTCTATGCTAGATACAGGATGCTCAAAACGGGTATTTAAAGAAGTAAAAGGGATATTACTGCAAGGAAAAGTTGTGTTGGGCCCCCTGCAAGACCAAACAATGCTGTTGCTGCTATGTTGCTGGACCGGCCGTTCCTAAGTCCAGTTGACTCGGTATTTGTCGGCAAGGTGCCAGTATCATCACTATTTCCTGTGGCTGCTGTTTCAAAAGTGCGGCTAGCAGTAACTGTAACGGTAAACAGCCCCACGTACATTGTACGACAAGCAGTATCTGCACACGATGTCGACGTAGTCACCACGAGCGATTCACTAGCCATTGTATTATCCTCACCAATGCTGCTGTCGCCACTATTACTAATTGTCTCTTCATTGCCAATGACAATAGTCTCCGTGACAACGTTATCATCGCTGGTCTTCACGACTGTTGAGCTGCCTAACGTTTCAATCACAACATTGGACTTTGTCGTGGTTATCGGCACAAACGAAGGAACACCATTAGCCCCTCTAGTCAAAGTGTACTGCACGGATCTTGTGTCCCCGTAGTCATTTGTGGTGGTGTCAGTGGCGTCGGTGGTGGTTGGTGTTTTGGGTGCTGATGTCAATGTGAGACTTGTCTTTCCGGCACCATTGGGAGCTCTTGTTCCTCGAGTATCGAAAGAAGTACTGATAGCACCATCACTAGTCTTTATATTGTTACTTGTTGCACCACTGCTAGTGTATGTCTTAGTACTACCACCACCCCCAGCAGCCAACACTGATGGTATGAAAGAACTAAGCGGTTCCGAATTATTCATCTGTGGCTTGAACGTAAACAACACCCCTTCGTCACACTTGCCCGTATCTGTACTAGCATACACTGTAAAAGTGTTGTTATTGCCACTTTCTTTAGGACAGGCAAGAAAAATAAAATGTTCATTATAATGGAGGTGCAGCCCCACGATATAGAAAATCGTTGTACCGGAACTATTTGCTGTCAACTTATTGTCTTCGCCAATAGTGAGTCGCTTGTTGGTGCCCTGGATAACAGTACGGCCATGTTCGTCAATGTCAAACGATAGCCTAGTGCCGTCTTTGGCTAAAACAATTTCATCATCATCATCATCATCATCATCATCATTGTCATCATTGTCATCATTGCTGTTACCGTTGTCGCCTTTAGGCGCGGATAGTGGAAATAGCTGGATTTTGGAATCGGTGTTATCGTTGCCGATGGTGTTGCCTATGGCTATTAGGTTAAAGGTTTGTGATGCACTTGATTTACTTGATCCTGTTGCTGCAGCAGCTGCAGAACTGATAGAACAGTATTGAAGCGTGAGAAGTAAGCAGCATAGCACCCTGCATATATGAGTATTGATAATGGAGGTCATATTGGATTTTATTATATTGGTGCAAGCTTTTCCAGGCTTGGTCGGATACTCTTTTACTATGAGAATAAACCTAAATGTGAATGTGACTGGTTAACCGGAATCTAAGCCTCTATACAGTATGCTTATAGGGTTCACTGATAGTTTATCGATTCTGAATACAGTAACGTTGAATCATGCACTGTCTGTGAGAAATCATCAACGTCTCAACGTCTTTGCATCACTCCGAAAACAGAAATAAATGAGCTCTAAAAAATCTGTTAAAAAAATCAGCAATAAGTAGACTAAATACAGATCAGCCAACGGTTTGAAAAATAAACGAACATTGGCCTCGTGTTTAGATTTATATGAAGGCATTTGCACAAGAGGAAAAAAAAAGAAAAAAAAAGAACAACAAGAAGCTAACTGAGTTCACTGAGTGATTAGCAGCGCGCGCTATGAGTATTTCTGCAGCTAGACGGGGCAACCAGCCGCCTCGGTATTACTGCATATAGTGAGCAATAAATTATACAAATAGGACTGTAAGAATGAGGTATGCCACTATTTGAAACTGATTTTAGTAAAAACGCAACCTCCCGGGTCTCATAGGTGGCAACTGAGTCAATATTCACTTGAGCTACAAGATTAGAAAAGGAGTAAAGGAAGTAGCAGCGAAAATAGCAAAAGAAAATAATGACTTCTTACATCTCACGCATGAGAAGGAAAGCGGCGATTGTTTTGACTCTTGACTTTCTACTCAGTGTCTCACTGTAGGACATTTGGTGTTGCTCTCTGAGATTTTTAGATCTTTTGACAGTTTCGGCAGTATATAGTGCTGCTAACTACTAAATGAAAGACATTTGAGTAAAATAGGTCTTCTTTGCCAAAGTAAACCGTATGTGGGCAAGTTCCTTTATGAAAATCAAATCAGCATCTGTCTGAAAATAGATTATCAGTCAGTTGGAAAAATAATATCCGCTTCATCATGCTACTACAAAATATGCGTTTTTTTTATAAAGGCTATTTTAATAAACATTCATTACACTTAAAGTACTAGAAAAATAAATTTAATTCGGTTAGGGGTTCAACAATTTCAGAAGAATAATTTACTCAGCAGTAGCTCTGGTGTAGATCAATTGAGAAGAGTGTCTAGAGACTCTCTTAATAAGACCTTCTTTTTCCAAGTGGGAAATAGCAACTCTAGCCAAAGAACCGTTAACCTTTAATCTGTCAACCAAAACGGAAACAGAAACGTATCTGTAGGTTGGAACTTCCTTCAAAATACGGTCGTATTTCTCTTGGTCAAGGACAACCAAGTGTTGGGCCTTGTCCTTGACGGACTTCTTGGACCACTTCTTCTTGGACTTCTTACCACCGGCCATGGCGGCGGCGGCTTTGGCAGCTTTGGATAATTGAACCTTTGGAGGCATACTAAAAAATATTGTTAGTTTGTCTTCTGAAACATTGAAAATGCTGCTGCTATGGTTTACGATTTTAACAGAAAAAGAGGTTACAAGACCACCATCATTGCTTGGAAAAATGTGTAAAAAACGTGGCTTTGTGTGCTTTATCTTCATTCAAAAACTGCTTTTCAAGTTTTATCCCATGATATACCATGCATATCAACTATTGGCAAACACTTATATTCGAATATCTTGGTATATCGTGAGATTTCGTATGATTTTCTTGAAAAAAATTGTGATGTTGGCTTCACACTCTGCTGGAATAGCATAGTTTTGAAGATTAGAACAATGCTCCCATTTCAAGCGAGGTCTCTTCTTAATTCATGGGATACACACTGGCAGTGTAATTTTTTATTTTGATCGCCCCTCGAACTGCGTTCTTTTGTCAAATAGTGAATGCAGATGGCAGTTACTGCTACCCAATAGAGCTAACTACTCACAAAAAGTTGATGTTCCATATGGATTAGAGGTTTTTTGAGCCAATAATGCTGGTTGCTCCATGTTTTTGTTTTTATGATATCTTTGAAGTCAAATACTTCAGTGATGGTGATAATCCTGAAAACAGCAATATTGATGTTGATCTTGCTGATGATTATACTGATTCATTCATGTTTGCTTTTTAATTGCAACGATGATGATGCACTCGTCCCTTTTTCTAACTCTTATATGGTTCTTCCATATCATAATTTCCATAGTTTCTTCATGATAAATTTCTACTTACTTGGTATATTATGTCTTTGTTATTCGTTGCTGTCTTTCCTCAAACAAAAGAGAGGAGGAAAAAAAAGAGCAGTGTTATTTTTTCATACTACTTTTTTTCGTTTTTTTTTCGCTCACACACTGGCACAACGGCCGGCGGCAGCAGCAGCGGGATACTGGGAGAGCGAGAGTAGGCAGAGTGGGAGAGCCACACAGTGAGAGAACGAGCGCCAGAGGAGCTCGCTGGGGTGCTACACAGTGCAGTGTGGGCGTTAGCAGCCTGTGGCCGCCGCCACTTGCCAATCCGCCAATGAGATTATGGTAGAGTAGGGTAAATAGACACGGGGCTTCACAACCTCCAAAGAAGTTTGTGACACCACATGACCACAGTGACGGTGATGTCTAGTAGCCCTCAAAACGATCACGTGCTTTACCGTATTTCTTTTTTTGATATTTTAAGGGCTAATATGTGCGGCAGGCCCGCTAGTGCGTTTATACAAGCAGACAGGAGGAGGAACGGACTGTTCAAGTGCTGCAGTAACAACAGGGCTAACGTTGGTCAGTAAATTAAATTGCGGTTGTTTCATTCAATAGTTTTTAGAGTTGCATGCTTACCACTTCCTCCGAAGCCCCCTGTATTAAGCTTTGGTATAGCTTTCCCTTGTTATCAACGTAAGGTACATGTAGTGCAATTACCAGCGCTAACTGTAATTCCATTGAACCAGTCTATTCGCCAATAATCATCATCATCATCATCATCATCATCATCATCACCACCGCCACCGCCACCGCTAGTCGAACGACGTCAATGCAAAGGTGACTACTTTGTAGCCCAAACGAACAAACCTTTATCAGAGCGTGTTAGCTCTTGAGCGGGCGGCGCAAGCATGGTACATTGAAAATAATTACTCAGGCTCACGACTTTGTTTTGCAGCTGCTAGGCGATCATAGGCTTGCTGCGATTATTACCAACTACAAATGGGCAAGCCGTTACAGTACCTGCTTCTTTTCTAGTGCAGTCGTGTATGTGTAACAAGATCCACAAGTTCACAATCGTCATCTTTGGTTCCCTTACAACTTGTCGAAGAGATTTTATATAGACAAACTTTTGGGATGCTGGACCTGGGGAGCGTGGACTTGCCGTTTTGAAAGGAAGTGCGAAATGCATGTCACTGCACTGAGCTTTTCAAGTAAAAACAAGAAAAAGAGAGAATGGTCTAGATAAACAGCGAGTGAAAGCAGAGGGAAACAAGTAAAAGCTTTGGGTCTTCCTTCCTCTTAACCAAATATGTCCCGATCGAGATTTGGACCCAAGAAATGGCAACGCTGTCTTTCTGATTACGGAAGATGGCACAACGGTAAACTAGGGTCATATGACGCATCACCTGACTGGATGAGCTGTCAATCACATGCAGATACAAGTGCCCCGCCTTCCGAGAAAACGTCCTCTTTTTCTTCCACTGCTACAGCACTAACACCGCACCGCGCAGCAACAGACAATCGATTCTAAGGACAACCGACGCTTCTCCGTATTGCCAGTATATATAAAAAGAGGGCGTTTTCTCTCCCCTGGTTGTGTAAGACCTAATGAAGCCCAGATCGCTATCAAATTTGTTTAATCACAGCATAACCCTAAAGTATTAAAATTCTTCATTTTGTTATTTATGCACACCATGTCTATCAAAGTTGAAGGGTTCAAGTCATCTGAGTTGCTCAGCCAAATCAACGACCAGCTTCTGTCCGATGCTGAATTCCGTCAAAAATCCATCGATAAGATCAAGGGCGCAATTGTCTTCAACATCAAAAACAAACAGGGAAACCAGCAAGCATGGTTACTTGACTTGAAAAACAAAGGCACAGTCACTGCTATTTCTCAAGATAATGTTAAAGATCACGATGCACAGATCCTCACTACTGATATCAATTTGAAAAAATTGATCACTGGTAAAGCTAGCGCCCAAACATTGTTTTTGTCCGGTAGATTGAAGCTTAGAGGTGATGTTGCCAAAGCTGCTGAAGTTGAATCAATTTTCAAGAATTCTCCAAAAGCAAAGCTTTGAATGCACCGTTAATTCTAGCCGCTGTTGCAGATTATATTAGCATGGCTTCGTCTCTTTTTTATACTATCTGCTTTTCTCTTTTACTCTCTTTATGGCCTTGATATTTTCTCATAATTGTTTCTGTTACGGCAATGTTATGTGTTGTTTACGATTTTTGTAGTTCCATACATCAGTATTCTGTAGAATATTGGTTGTTTCTGATACGCATTTATATGTCTAGAATCATCGCAAGTTTTAAACGCGTATTAATAAACACAGAAAAAAATGGAATGCACAATCAGATCCTTCTACTGAGGCGAGAGAAGAGGAAAGAAAAAAAAAAAAAAAAAAAAAAAAAAAAAAAAAAAAAAAAAGAAAAAAAAAAAATAAAAATAAAAATAAATAAATAAATAAATTACCCTTGCAACGCCTTGAGCCTTTCCCTCATTTCATTCAATGTATCATCATTATCCATGATTCCTCCTTCAGTTGCCAATTCTTCTTGTTTCTGCACATCTTCCTCCTGTATAGGCAGCTCGATATGAGTTTCCACGTCCTGAGGCACTTCACCAATCTGATCAAGTTTGACGTTAGTCACATCAGTAATAATCTTGTTGATTTCTTCATCTGCTTCTTCTTCCTCAATATCATCCGCTTCGGCAAATCCATCCACTGTATCTTCAATCATTTCATTAATTATACCGCTCTTCATGAGTTCTTGTTGTAATTGGTTCATTGTTCCCGTTAGTTCGGGCAATTTAATCAACATGTTGACCTCTCTCATTATTCCCGCAGTAGAATTGATCTTGCCCTGGAGCTTAAGCATCGTGAAAGATTCGTTAATTTGCATAGTAATAGAATCCAAATGTGCTTTTGAAGTAACAAGCCGGGCTTTTTGCCGCTTGATGTTGATAAGCTCACGAGCGTACAATTTGGCAGATTTTAAATCATTCTTCTTCACTGATTGCTTTATCAACCCCTCGGTTTTTTTTATTAGCGGATTCATGCTATTGATGCTTCTGTCTAGTTGGTTCTTATTCCTTCTCAAAAGTGAGTTACATTTTCTCATCTATGTGCGTTAGCTTTGATATGTTACTATGCTAGAGATGCAGTATAATAACAATTCACTTACCTGCTCCTTAGGGTCCGGACCCCATATCTTCTTCTTGATAAAATCCATTATTAAGACTGTCAAAAAGTATGTGTATTCTTTGAAAATATTCCAAAGCTGCCGATTAACCAAACCACCAATGATGCAAAGCGAGATGGTTTGTCTGTATAGCGGGTGTTTATCAATCCATCTATTAATCAATCAATCAATCAATCTGCGCTGACTGGCAGCGGCGCCGCCAATTTTTCTTTTTCTCTGGCGTATATCACGTGCTCGCACTCCAATACGAGCTAAAATGTTCTGTTGCCTGGCAATATATTCAGAGGTAACTTATAGAAAATATCACGTAATTTAAAATAGATTGTCGACATAAATAATCAAAGCATAAATATAGTTAGTTTGTTAGTCTGAGTACTGACTGTGGAATTCAGAAGTTTTTGTTTGTCCATCCTTTTTTTTCATAGTGATTACCCTTGAAGCGGTAATGCAGTACGCTATGTCTCTCCTCCCTTGAAAGCCATTGAACAACATAAATTGGATAACCAAGTATCTTGCCTGACCTGTAAGCATTATATGAACGTTTAGCCGCTAAACTTAGTTTTTTTTTGCTACTTATAAACGGCAAAATTACTAATTAGTAGAAGAACACTCGTGTTAAATTACAAAGTTCAACGTCCAAAGATCATGTATTTCTTTTCCATGAGCATTTTTATTAAACGCTTCAATACATATTTTTTTTTTCTAAACTGAAACACAAAAACAGAATTGATATCTAAACCATCAAACTAATCTGTGCTTATAGAGGATCCTGTTCCCAAACTGTCTATTCGCCTGTGCTTGGTCTCACCGCCATCGTTACCACCTGAGAATTTTCTCTTTCCCTGTGTGGGTTGAACAAAATTAGCAACATTATTCATTGGTTCAGCAGGCGTGCCATTCTGTAAATTATTTTGAAGCTCAAAGCTAGAAGTTGGATTTTCTATATTTGTTGTGTTGTTGGTGAGTTCTTTTTCACTGCTGTAACCGCTACCACTAACGCTGGGATAGTCTAAGGGCGGCTCAAAATAGCTGTATGTCTGTAAGGAAACTTCTGCGTCCGGCGACAACGCAAACTCGCTGCCTTGAGAATGCTGTTCAAAATTTTGCGTAGGCACTGCCTTGACAGGTAATTGTACTAATGAGTTCGTTGCTCCTGACTTGCTCTTCGGTCTGAAGAAAATTCGTCTTTGAGTTATGTTACTATTATTGTCCCTCAAAAATCCCCGCCCGGTACCAGCTGCAGTTAAGTTGCGAACAACCTCTTTGAACCATTCATCATCTTCTTGTGTATCTGATTCGAATTGGCTGGTCATGCTGCAAATTTTTTTTTCTGTTATTTGTTTGTATAAACACTACTTAAGTGTTTGTATTTAGCAAAGTCTTGGTTCGAAGTTGATAGACTGTATGTGAATAATTAGCACTTAAATAGTTGGTGAGGGCACTTTGGAGAAGTATGTTCGGATATTTAGGCCTCTATCTACAAAAACCCGGACACAATCCAGACCCACTTCACACATCTCTTCTAAAGCCATCTATACGAGGTACTATTCACTAACCACAGACACTTCCTTCTCAATGGCTCCCCTGCTGTTGCCTTATCTTTCAACCTCCACAAAAAGCGGCTGCCAGCCGTAGACAGTATTACTATGTATAGTAATGCACAGCACAGCATAATATCTGCACAATGCAGATGAGATGAGTTACCCGAGGGAAAAAGTTTTTTTTACTGTTTTACTTTTTTCTGTTTCTCCTAGCAGTGGAGCATAGGAAAAATTTTTTTTTTTTTTATTCTGTACAGAAGAGTACTAGAGGAAGAGCTGCTATTTTTTATTCTCCTTTTTACCTTTGTTCCAAAGCTCTAATACTTCTCCAGCTTTCTCACTTCCTGCTTGAACAAGTGATATTTTATTTTTGTTTCAGGATCAAGCAGTATAGTGCCATTTGCATAAAGAAAAGAGAAATCAAATACAAAATAATATAAAGATGCAGCTTAGTTGGAAAGACATCGCTACCGTCCCTAATTCGGGGGACTTATTGGATATTGTTCTTAACAGAACCCAACGTAAAACCCCAACGGTTATTAGACCGGGTTTTGCTATGACCCGTATTAGATCATTTTATATGAGAAAAGTCAAGTTCACTGCTGAAGGTTTTATTGAAAAGTTCGATGATGTGTTGTCTGGGTTTCCAAAGATTGACGAAGTTCATCCATTTCATCGTGATTTGATGGACACTTTATATGAAAAAAATCACTATAAAGTTTCTTTGGCTGCTATTTCTAGAGCCAAAACTTTGATTGAACAAGTTTCTAGAGATTATGTTAGATTGTTGAAATTTGGTCAATCCTTATTCCAATGTAAACAGTTGAAAAGAGCTGCATTGGGTAGAATGGCCACCATTACCAAGAAATTGAAAGATCCTTTAATCTATTTGGAGCAAGTTAGACAACATTTGGGTCGTTTACCTTCTATTGACCCAAATACCAGAACCGTTGTTATTTGTGGATACCCTAACGTTGGTAAATCATCCTTCTTGAGAGCAGTCACCAAGGCTGATGTGGAAGTGCAACCATATGCTTTTACCACTAAATCTTTGTACGTTGGTCATTTTGATTACAAATACCTTAGATTTCAAGCCATTGATACTCCAGGTATATTGGACAGACCGGTTGAAGATATGAATAATATTGAAATGCAATCCATCTATGCTATTGCTCATTTAAGATCTACCATCATGTACTTCATGGATTTGTCTGAACAGTGTGGTTTTTCCATTGAAGCTCAAGTTAAGTTATTTAACTCTATTAAACCATTATTTGCTAACAAGTCAGTGATGATTGTCTTCAACAAATCCGATATCATAAAACCAGAAGATTTGGATGAAGAACGTCAAGAACTTATCAAATCGATCACTTCTCAAAGCGGTGTTGATGTTGCTGAAATTTCTTGTCAAGATACTGAAAATGTTATGGCTACTCGTAACAGAGCTTGTGAAAAATTGTTGAGTGCCAGAATTGAGCAAAAATTGAAAGGTGTTGCCAAATCCAGTAACATTCTTAACAAAATTCACGTCGCTACTCCTCAAGCTAGAGATGATGTTGAACGTAAACCATACATTCCAGAAGCTGTGCAATATTTGAAGAAATTTGATCTTAATGATCCAAATAGAAGAAGATTGGCAAGAGATGAAGAAGCCGAGAATGGTGGTGCCGGTGTCTTTAACGTTAATTTGAAAGACAACTACTTGTTAGATGATGATGAATGGAAAAATGATATTATGCCAGAAGTGCTTAACGGTCGTAATGTTTACGATTTCTTGGATCCTGATATAATAAATAAGTTGAAGGCTTTGGAAGAAGAAGAGGAAAGATTAGAAAAAGAAGGTTTCTACGACTCTGATTCTGAAATCGAAGATGAAGCCGTTGAAGATATCAAAGAAAAAGCCGAGTGGATTCGTAACAAGCAAAAGAAGATGATTAATGCTGCCAGAAATAGAAAAGCTTTGAAGAATCGTGGTATAATGCCACGTAGTAAGCAGACTAAGAACTACAGTGATATGGAGAAACACTTGATTTCCTTGGGTCATGACACAACTGCATTGGCTGGTCGTAAAAGAAAATTGCAAAGTGGTTCTGAAGACGTTGAAAGGGGTTCTGATATTGTTATGGACGAATCTAGCGGTGAGAAGAGACGCAGAGTTCCACTTAAACAAGGCGATAAGCGCGTTGACGGTGTTACTGATGAAGTTTCTAGAGCTAAGGCTGAAAAATTGGCTAAGGTTCAACGCCGTGAACGTAACAAACAAGCCAGAAAGGGTGAAGGTGATCGTCATCAACCAGTTACTTTGTCCAAGCACTTGGTTGCTGGTAAAAGAGGTATTGGTAAGACTGATTATAGATAGGTTATTTGTATTGTTTATTTCTATGTTTGCATGCTTTATCATTCCATTATATTCTGTTTTTAGCTAGTTTTTTTGGTCTCTTAATTTTCTTTTCAACTTTTTTCCTTTTCTTTTAAACTTTTAATTCTCAATGATTTTATAGTTGTTTTTGGTCATTTGTTTTATTTTTATTGTTTTAATTTTTATTTTCAATGTGATATACTCAAAGTTTTATACTCAACTGTATCATTCAGGGCTTTAAAAATAAATAAATACAAATACCGTTGTGTAAGTTGCAAAAATGGCCATTGAATTGTGTCTTCTGTTCTTTTTATTATTTTACTGCATGCTGGAATATTGGTTATGTGGCGCGTGCACGCAGTTTGCTTGCACAATTTTTTTCTCACATTTTTTCTACAATCATTGAAACGTTCAGAAAAAAAAAACGAAGCCGCCAACTTTGACAACCTACCAGTTCCAATTACGGAAAGAATAACCGCAAATTTAATTGAGGAGAAACAGAAAGTAAAAGAAAAAAGAAACAATTATATCATTCGTTTCAAACTCAGGCAGGGATTGAAGGAAAGAAAAACACAGATTAGGGAGACTGCAAACAAACCAACAGAAAATTGACAAAAGAAATAATTAAATATTGAAAATAATATAAAATGTTGAGAGTTCTACAGTACCAAAGACCATTTACCAATAGATTTGCTACTTCAGCAGCAATGTCATTAAAGTCATCATACTCTACTGCAACAACACCAGCTTCTGATGAAGTGTTATTTAAGAATGAAAATGCTGCCAGAATAATTACTTTAAACAGACCAAAAAAGTTGAACTCATTAACCAGTAATATGGTTGACCAAATCACTCCAAGATTACTTGAATATGGAAAGAGCAATCTTGCCAATGTCATCATCATCAACTCAAGTAACAAGAAATCATTTTGTGCTGGTGGTGATGTTGCTCAAGCAGCTAAAGATGTTATTGATGGCAAAGCGGAAACTGCTCTTGATTTCTTCTACAAAGAGTATTCATTGAACTACTTGCTTTCTTCTTACTCTAAGCCAGTGGTGAGTTATTTGGACGGTATCACCATGGGTGGCGGTGTTGGATTGTCTGTGCATTCTCCATTTAGAATTGCTACAGAGAATACTCGTTTGGCCATGCCTGAGATGGAAATTGGTTTTTTCCCTGATGTGGGTACCAGTTTCTTCTTGCCTAGAGTTGACGGCCATTTGGGTAAATTTTTGGCTTATACAGGTGAATCCTTGTATGGGGTGGACAATTTGATTGCTGGTTTCGCTACTCATTATGTTCCTAGTGAAAGATTGGAAGAGTTGACTAGGAGATTAGGTGGATTGAACATTCCTCAAAATGAATTGTTGAATGCTTATTCTGAAGAACAATTTAAAGATATCACAGAGGTTTCTGAGAAGATAAAGGAACACTATGCTATTGTGAATAATGCTATTGAAGAGTTCACTGACCCAATCGCAAGCGATCATCAGTTCAAGTTTAGCAATGAACAAAGAAATTTCATTGACAAGGTTTTCAAATATGAAACTATTGATGAAATTTTGAAGAGTTTGAACGACGAAATCATAAATGCTAATACTAGCGCCGAGTTAAAGAAGTTTGGCGAAGAGCTTTCTGCCAAATTGAACTCCAAATCTTTGATTTCATTAAAACTTGCTAGTGAGCTTTTAAAAATTGGATCTAGATCTAACAACAAGAGTGCCATTACTCAAGAATTGATTCTCGCACAAAACATTCTTTTAAACCCAGAAACAAATGATTTCGTTGAAGGTGTCAGCAAAAAGTTGATTAGCAAAACTAATGACCCACAATGGAAATACACAAGCTTAGCTGATATTCCAATACAAAGCCTTTATGCGTTGTTTTCTACTGGCACTAATTTGAAATACACTGATTTGAAAGATTTCAGTAATGGTAGATACATCAACACTTACAAAAACTATCCATTTAATATGGGCTTGCCTAGTGAAGCAGAAATTAAGAATTACATCACTGGCGACGACGGTTCTAACAGAGACTATGCACCAACTAGAAAAGAGGTCATCAGCAGATTTACCAACCTATACCACAACAAGGTTGGCGTTAATTGGAAGGTGTCTAACGTTTTGGACAGAAAAACTAAGCAACATGAGTATGATGCTAAATACATTAACTGGGTCAATGTGTAATTACTGTCAGAATGCGGTCAGTGGGACTTATTTTTCATAAACATATTGTACATAGTATATAAACAGTATTACGAGACTGCTTTTAGGAACATCAAATAAAGAAGAAACGCTCACATACAAGGGTGTAGATTAGTAGACTTTCGTAACAATCGTCTTATTTAAAATATAAAAGGAAACCAAAATATTAATATTTTCGTCATTCAAATTATCAGAAGACTCTATATCTTAATACAGTACATCTCCTTAAGCCTTGTTGATACCCAATAATTCAACTTCAAAAATCAAAGTAGCGTTTGGCGGAATCAAACCTGGGAAACCTCTGTTGCCGTAGGCCAACGGACCTGGAATAGTCAATTTAGCTTTTTCGCCCAATGACAATTGTGGAATACCTTGATCCCAACCTTGAATAACTTGACCAACACCAATGTAAGTTTGGAATGGCTTGTTTCTGGCAATCGATGAATCAAAGGTTTTACCGTTGGTCAAAGTACCAGTATAGTGGATAGTGACCAAGTCACCTTTAGATGGGAAGGTTTTGCCGTCACCTAAAATTAGGTCAATGTTAGTATTTTGGCTTAAAAAAAAAAAAAAAAAAAAGACTCGAGAGCTCAAAATTGCCATTGCTACTGTTTTAGTGGCAAAACAGTAATTGCCTTGTTTTGAGAAAAGGCATCGGGTGGGGGTTCCCCCGGAGAAAGAACGAGATGCCTGGTTTATTGTGCGAGAAGTCGTGTTGAGCAATGCAATTTCATAGAAATACGAAAAAATGTAGACATACCTGGAGAAATTCTTTCAATTTGTAATTCGTTGGACATTGTAGATGGTTAGTTTTGTAGCAGTAATACAGATTTGTTGATAATCAATAATTGTGGAGGAAAGAAAAACTCATTATTATGAGAAACTGAAAACCGGCCGACGTTGAGAATTTGCTGCTTATAATCGAACATACCATCCGGGTAATACCCAATAGTATGTATCAGCCACAGTGGGGGCGGATTGTTGAAAGTGTGGCTTGACTGTGGAAGTGTTCTTGGAGAATGAAAATTTAGATGAAATTTGTGGAGGTATGAGTGTGCTTACATAACATTACCAATTGAGTATAATAGCATAATAGAATATAAAAAAGCCGGTAGGCGGCATGGAAAGGTACAGGAATTAGTAGAAAACAAAACAATATATAACTAATAGACCATCACAATGGACAACAACCTCATTTGGTGCCAAATATCTTGGTGATGAAGCTATTTTTGTCTTTTTCTTCCCTTTCATATTCATCAAAAATTCTTACTTTACCATTAGGAAGGATCTCCCCTTGCTGCTGTTTTCTCTCCTCTCCTAGAACCACTAGTTCAAATCAACAAGTTAGTAATCTGCCTGTGCAAGCCAAAAAAGAAAAAAAGGAAGATAATATAGTGAATAATATAAGGCACAAAATTTTATACGAACCTCTTTTGTATAGTGGCAACGTTGATACTATAACCATGGACAAACCAAAGCAAAGCAAGTACACTCTATATAACGTTAGTAAATATTGTGATTGAGAGTTGGTTGGAAGTCCTTCCGCTGGTGACAGAAGTCTCTTCATACTTATCTTCTTTAAAGGCACCAGCGCAACGCAACATACCCTTTGGAGCGCTTTTGTATTTCAGGAGGAATATTTGGAGCAGCCATTTTTATTGCGAGTACCAATTACAACTATTGTTCTGTAATAATGTGTCAACTTGACATCTTGTCGCGGTTGTTTAGTGCTTTGAAGCTGTTTTTCTGTAACGGATGTTGGAATACCCAAAACACACAACCACGTGACACGATGAGGTGCTAACCTGAAAATTTTTTTTACTTTTTTTTATACCTGAGATAAGGTATTATTGAAATGCAAAATAACATTTTCAGTTGATGATCTGATCTCAATTAGGTGTGCGAATGTGTTGATAATACTGGTATATTATACATATTCAAACTTCCACATATCAATAGTACAGCAGAAATGGGCAAGGCTGCCGCCAATTATAAACAGAAATATTCCGGCAAACCGGCCACTGAGCAGGTGTCTGCCGCTCAACATGCCAACACCGTTTTCAAATTTAACACCAATCTTGGTCAGCATATTTTGAAAAATCCTCTTGTGGCGCAAGGTATTGTGGACAAGGCTGAAATCAGACCTTCTGACACAATATTGGAAGTGGGCCCGGGTACCGGTAACTTAACTGTGAGAATCTTACCAAAAGCTCGTAAAGTCATAGCGGTGGAAATGGATCCTAGAATGGCAGCAGAATTGACCAAGAGAGTTCGCGGTACCACAGAAGGTAAAAAATTGGAAATTTTGCTAGGTGATTGTATAAAGACTGATTTGCCGTATTTTGACGTGTGTATCAGTAATACTCCATATCAAATTTCGTCTCCGTTAGTGTTCAAGCTATTGAATCAACCAAAACCTCCAAGAGTCTCTATTCTTATGTTCCAAAGAGAATTCGCCATGAGATTGGTAGCAAGACCAGGTGATGCTCTCTATTGCAGACTTAGTGCTAACGTGCAAATGTGGGCTAATGTCACTCATATAATGAAGGTTGGCAAAAATAATTTCAAACCACCTCCAAAAGTTGAATCCTCGGTGGTGAGAATTGAAGTGAAGACTCCAAGACCAAACATCAAATTTGAAGAATGGGACGGATTGTTGCGGGTTTGTTTTTTGAGAAAAAATAAGACTATTGCTGCTGGATTTAAAACTTCAACAGTGTTGGAATTGTTGGAAAAAAATTACAAGGCTTATTTAAGCAAGACCAAAAGTCAAGAAGGCGGTGCTGCTGTTGAAGATGTAGACATGGAAGGTAATGCTGAAAACGCTACCGATTACAAGACAATAATCAAGGAGAAAGTTACTAAAGTCTTGAATGAAACTGGTTTGAGTGATCATAGATCAAGTAAATGTGATCAGCTTGAGTTTTTAAAATTGTTGTTTGGGCTACATAAAGAAGGGTTGTATTTTTCCCTCGATTGAGTAGATGATATTTTATGTAATGCATACTTTTTTATTTTTTTTTATTCGATCTTTTTTGTTACTATACATGTTTTTAATTTTGATTTTTCTAAGAATTTGTAAGGGTGGTGTAAAAATAATTCTATTAAGTTTACTTCAACGTCTCTTGCTTTGTTTTTGCAGAGAATCTTTTTCAATAACTTCGCCCACACTTCCCATCTCCTCCAAACGACTTTCAGAAATTCTAACTTGTTCCCTGCGCTCCCACCATCTATCTTCACATAGGTCAAATGCAGCTTTCTTCAAGTATTTACCTCTAGCGTCTCTATTACTAGAAATAGACCACTCCAAGAATTGCGCTCCTGTACGCAAGTAAAAGCTTCTTAACGATTCAAATGGTTTTGGATGTGGCAACCATGGTCTTTCGTCTGGAACTTCTAGTTCTTGATCTGCATTATCTTCTTCTTCGTCGTCAGATTCTTCCTCAAGAGCAACAAGAACTCTATCCTTATGTTCTTCATAATCTTCGTCATCATCATCATCATCATCATCATCATCAAACTCGTCATCGTCCTCGTCTTCTTCGGTCAAGGCTTTTTCGATTTCAGACATATCTTCCCAAAAGACCTTCACGCCATCTAATTTAGCCAAATCTATAGCGTACATGCTATCAATATTGAATTCCTTCTCACCGTTTTCCCAAATACCACCAAACACAAAAAATGTATCATCCACCACGCAAGTGGTAGCATTGAATCTAGGATGCGGTAGCTGGTATCTCACTGGATACTGTTTCCCATTATCAGTTTCTTCCTCTTCATCCAACTTGAGTCTTTCTAACTCTTTTCTGACATCATCGTCTTCTTCATTATCTTTATCATTCAATTTGTTTTTCTCCAAAATCTTATTTAAAAAGTCTTCCAACTCTGCTTCTCTATTATCCCTAGTATTCACTTTTACCTTTTCTTTGCCTTTTTTCTTTTGAGGTGGTCTAATGCTCAAATTGAACCATTTATTGTTTTCTGCTTGGTAGCAGAACAAGTTATTGTAAAAAACAGAATCCAAACTTTCTTCGGTTTCTTCAGTATCGTAAACACCACCAAACATAATAAATCTCCCTTTACCACCATGAGGCACCAAACTACATCCTGCTCTAGGTGATGGATTAAAACCTTGCTTTTTACGTCGTTCCCATCTCACTTGCTTCAAATCTGTCTTCATTTTCAACACCCAGGTGTCAGTCAAATGTTTACCTTTTTGCAAACCTTTCCCTGCCTTTACTTTAGTATACCCACCCCAAAGTACCGCACCGCTATCAGTGCCGGCGGCGTATGGCACCAATGAGTGACCAGACCTAGCATCTGGGATAGGATGGTGCACTGGAAATTCCACCTGTTGCCATTTGTAATTAGACACATCAAACACCCATAAGTCATTCAAGTAAGTAGTAGAAGATCCAAGATCACGAAAACCCCCGTAAAGCAAAATGGTACCTTTCCAAACACACATACGACAACCAGAACGGGCACTTGGACCTTTTTTACCTTCAACTTTTGCCCATTTTTTTTCTTCGGGATCCAAGATCCAAGTATCACCATAATGGTAAAATGTGTTTTGTTTTGGGGAAGAAAATTCACCACCAAACAAGAGAATTATACCACTCGGATGAGCACACATTGCATGTGATGATCTTGGTAATGGTGAGTTCTTAGAAACAATTCTTCTCCAAATGTCAGAATCCATACTGTACCAATACAAATCATTGTAGAATGCAGTGAGCCCGTTATCGTTTACTGATTCACCACCAAAGAGAAAAAGTTCTCTTTTACCATGTATTGGATTAGCCACCATAGCAGGATTAATTCTCTTAGTTGGTTTATCGCATTTATCAATAGACACTTCCTCGAAGTTTTGCTGTTCAAGTTGATAATTTTTCAAGATTTCATCAATGTCCTGGTCATCTTCGTCAAGTCCTTGTTTTTTGGCTTTCTTTTTGTCATTTCTGTCGGCCTTACTTTTTGCCTTTTGGTTTTTTTCAGCAATGCGGGCCTTTCGAGCGGCTTTATCTTCCTTTCCCTTCTTCTTAGCCATTTTACTGATTCTGGTCTATGTCTATGCTTTGAGGAGAATCTGATTTTGGGTTGAATTTATCAGTATCCACGGTCATTTCAATAAAAAAAAAAAAAATATTTTGACGGTTACGCGCACTGGTGCAATGAAGTTTATAACGAAGTATTTCCGTTATCGAACAATCGCCGCAGTAACTTGAATGAGTAAAACAGTTGAAATATTTACAAAAATAAAAATTTTTATTCAAAGATTCTACTTAAAATAACTTATAAGTAAATAATGTTTGCGTATAATTATTATGGCGGCCTAATTTAACCAGCAGCTTCAACTACGGAACTGACGAACTTCTTGGTCTTTCTATCGTAAGTGTGAACGAGTTGTTCAGGAATTGCGTTTTCAGAAAACTCAGCATCCTTGCTGTCATCATCTGGATCAGTAGCATACACATTACAACTTGTGGACTGACTTGTCAAAATTTGAGCATCAATGGTGTCTTTATTCAAGTAAATTTCCCCATCGTGACTTTGGTCCACATTTATCAATGGTACAAATCCTAATGGCTGTAGTTGGAACTTATTAGTCTTGATGATGTCAATCCCCGAGATCAAAGCATCTGTCACAATACCTATCTTAGTGCATTCAGAAACAGTGATAGCATTGACTTTACCAACAACTTTAATGGTGACGTTGGAACATTTACCAATAAAGATGGACTGGTTCATTTCACCTTCAATAGTAACCAATTCTTCATCTTCAACATTAGAGACCAACCACTTAGAATCAATTAACTCTTTCTTAGGTGCTGCTTTCTTAACTTTACTAGAACTCAAAGCAGATGGCTTTTTTGGAGGTTTTGGAATCAGTTTCTTGGATCCAGTTGATGAATTTGATTCAGTTCTTCTCAATTCTGGATTCTTGTGAGTCATTTGAGACTTGTCGACTTTCTTTAAGCTCTTCGTAATATCAGTGCCCTTATTAAGTTCAGAAAAGACAGCATTCAAGCCAGTTTCTTTCTTTGGCTCTCCTTTGTCTTCATAAATGGATGCTGGTGGTAATGGAGGTGGTGGAGGTGGTGGAGCACCGGAACCGGTCGGTGGAGCAGGAGCGGCAGGGGCGGCAGGGGCGGTAGACAAATTACCTTCTTTCACCTGTTTAGCTGCTTCATCAATTGTAACACCTTCTTTGTTCCATGCTAAACCAGAGCTATGATATTCATTGATGTAGTCACGTAAACCAGTAAAGATAGCATTTAATTGCTTGACCCATTCAACTTGGGTACTGTCTTTATCCTTAAACTCCTTAATGATTCTGTTGCTCCAGAATTTACTTGATTCGTTGAGTTCGGTGATGAAAGAAATAATTGGCTTATTGTTGCCCCCCAAACATTCAATAGTGACCCAGCCAACAAGAACAACAAATTCATTGACGGAATTAACGTGGTTGACCAATTTGCCACGGTATCTTTCTTTAAAGTCTATAACGTTTTTAATCTGTTCTTGAATTGGACCCAAATATGGAAGGTACTTTTCCTGAGATGTCAGCTTGGATAGAGACACAATTTTCAAAAAGGTTTTCTCTTCGACAAATGCTTCAAGCAAGTATTCTGCTACTTTGCCAAGATCGGAATCTATTTCCTTGGATGTTTGAACAAATGGAACGACGGTATTGTCGATAAAATGTTGAAATCCAGAGACTAATGGATGGTCTTCTTGTTTTTCCATAGCAGCTGGAGCGTCTTGCAAAGTAGCACCAGAAGCACTAGCGCCAACAGTACCAATGGCAGTACCAGCATTTACGTCACCAGCGGCAGCAGTTTTTGGAGCAGGTTCTCTGGCTGCACTTTCAGTAGAAGCGGCTTTAGCCGTTTGTTCTTGGAAGATGGTTATGTCTTCCAAACGGGAAGTAGCAGCTTCCAAACTAGAATGCATGAGTTAGTATATCAAAATGTTTCCTGATATCAACGCTGCATTATATACTAGCTGTATATGACACATTTAGACATACCGCTTCAAAAGAGTGACAAAGTTGTAGCCTTGGACGCTGTAACTGGACGATTTCTCAGTCATTGTATATATATTGAATTGTTTAGTGTTTAGTTTTAAGTGCCTTTAAAGGACCAGTTTGCTTGGGGGTATCTGAGTATTATTTGTTGTCATTTATTCGTCTTTCAGACACACTGAGTGCACTACAGGGGGCCATGTGACCGAGATCGGGGCACCATACCAACACTAGCGTATAAACTAACACTAGGAACCGACAAGACAACATCTGACTTACCTTGACTAGATACATAACTTACGAAAAAGGGCGCTATTATGAAACAGTGTTTGTGTGAATAATTTGCTTATATACAGGTCTAAACTAATCAGTGAGCTCATTTACCTTTTCTAGCATAGTACATGTATGCTCTCTCATGGATACTGATGTCAAATGGAGTAATGACCTCAGATTCACCTGGTCTAGCAACTGGGTCTCTTAAATATACAGCATGGCAAGTGGCAAAAGAGACCTCCAAGTGGTGAGGTAAGATGGCAAATGGTGCCAAGAATGGTCTTGGTTGCCATGGAGTGAAATATGGCTTCTTTGGGTTCTGTCTGCCGTAAAAATGTTTCTGAAATGGCAATTGGATTTTAGTTTTCTTTTCAGCTTCCGTAAGATCTTCAGCGGCTAAAAGATCTTTAAGGGGTAAGGTTTGATGTCTATTCTTGGAAAGTTTCTTTAATATATCCAATTTGAGGGCTTCTGGAATGTCAGATTTGGATTCGGTTTGTTTCTCTATCATATCTGGATCAGTCAAGCTTCTGTGAATTTCAGAGGATAATTGCTTGATATTTCTCACTGTTTTAGAGTTTTGGGTAAGCAAGTCGTTAACAATTTTTTCGAGTTCAGTTCTTTTTTTGCCAAACAAAGACTGTGGCTCATTCTTGTAAACTTCTTTGATGATGATCTTGTACATTTCTAATAATTTGTTGGTGATTGCTTGATTGGAACCGTATTTTGATGAGTAAATAGATGCTGGTAATTCGTTAGACACTTGTTCTTCTACAGCTTTTGTTTCTTTAGCAACTTCTTCAGCTGGTTTAGATTCTGCCGATTTCTTTGAAGCCTCTTCGAGCGCTTTTCTTGTTAATTCTTCGTTGTGCACACCAATAGCCAAGGCATCCAAAACAATATTTTCTCTTGTAGATACGTTACTTTTTTCAAAAGTTTTAAGCAATTTAGTTCTTTCAGATTCTTCGAGGTTATTTAAAAACTTCTTTACATATTCATTAGCTTTACTTGGATTGTTCAACACCTCTTTGACAAACACGTTCCACTTGGCAATTTGTTTGTTGGTGATCTTTGCGCTGGTTTTGAAGTCTGGTTTTTCTCTGCCTAAAGCAACAAGTACTTTTTCAGGATTACAGCTAAAAACATCGCCTGCTTTTAATTCGTAGCCCGGAGACTTTATTTTCACGCCGTTAACTTTAACATTACCGTGCAAGATGAACTGTCTGGCTTGTCTGATAGAAGAGGCAAACATTGCTCTGAACAATGCAAAATCAAGTCTTTTTTCTAACACTGCGAAAGTTTGCAATTGTATTGGAGTCTTCGGAATGGTTTCACCCTTTGTCATCTTTTCAATAGAGTCTAACTGGGCCACAGAGGACAAATTTGGAGTGAAATTCACTTGCCATCTTGATTCGGTCAAATGTTCACCATGGTATCCTCTGGTTTCTGTCTTGGCCAACCACTTCTGCTGGTAGAGAGTCATTGAGCGAAAGTCTGGCTTGGATTTCTTGTACAAGTTAAAAAGATTGTACTTGTTCATGGATGCACGTATGCGGCCCCTGGTGAGGGACTTCAACAAAATAGCTTTTCTGGGCATCGTGTATATGCTATATTGTCAACCTAGATGTGTATGACCCTTAGCAAGCTATTATTTAGATACTGTTGATATATATTCGACGTCGTTATTATGGCAGCCCTACTGTTGATTTGGCGCTGAAAATGAAAATTTGATGAAAAATTGAGAACATTTCGACCAAGAAGCACACATCCCAGACAGGGTAAGAAAAAAGTTATCACGTGATATTTTAATTTAGGCTGCTAGAACAACGGTGGATAAACAGACCATATAGACACATTGTCGAGAGATAAACCACTCTGTACAACGGACAATCACTATTAGGCAGAATGGCAAGAGAGTGGGCTGTGGAAGAAGAAATTGCGTTATTCAGAGCGATATGTCATTACAAGCCATGTGGCAAAAATGGGGCTTTTCACACAATATCAATCCTCAACACCTTGCAGCAGCACATGCCCATTCCAGAAAGCCTGGAGATCACTGTGAAGGACATACGCGAGAAATTGAACACAATATATGACCTAAACAAGCTTGATGAACTAGAAGATATACGGGGGGATGCCGATGACGATTCTGATGATGACGACAGGCTAGACCCGGATAATGACCCTGGGGTGTATGTTGATAAAGATGGTGATGTTTACAAAGAGTTTGAGCTTCAGCCTTATAAAGAATTCCAGCTAGAGTTAATGAGACATGCGGTGGACTCCACTTGTTCAAGTCCATCGAGATTATCAGACATTGAGGATTTGGATGAGTTGAACATTAACAATGACAAGGGTGATAATGATGAGAACAGTGATGAGGAAAAAAATGATGAGAACAATGATGAAGATGAGCAAGAAGACAAGCGGGAAGAAAAACGAGAACGACGGGAAGAAGAAGAACAACAACGACAAAATAATGATGGGGATGTCGAGGAAGAGGATGACGATGAAGATGAAGGGGAAGAAGAAGAAGAAGACGATGAAGATGAAGGGGAGGAAGAGGAAGAAGAGGAAGAAGAAGAGGAAAAACCAACACGAAAAAGAGGTCGAAGAAAATTGAGTGGTTCTGCAAGAGGAAGAAAAGCTCAAAAGAATAGCACCACTAAGTCTACTCCAAGAAGAACGCGATCAAGTGGAAATTTTGCTGATGGAGATACCCCTAGAGTACCTAGAAAACGTGGTAAAACTGCTAAAAGATTAAGTACGAGAAGAACTAGCAGAAGAAGATAAGGAGCAGGCCATTGATGGACTTATCATTATGTTGTTACTCAAACTAGGCTTAATTAAAAAGCTAGACTATAAACATGTTCTATATTGTAATTTATATTGTTTGTACCATAGTATTTGATTAAATTATTTTTTCGTTTTGCTTTTTAATTTACAATTTCGTGTTTCGGTTTTGAATAAATTGAATTATTTTTGGATATTTTTTTTATTAGAAAAAGCTTATTATTGGTCTTCTCTATAATTAATGGGTAAATAAGCGGTGCTGTTTATTTTGTAAAAAGAGTTAACAAAAACTTTTTCTATAATTTGTAATGTTGAACAATTTCTTCATGACAGTGAATTTTACCACGTACTAGCTCTCCGATTATGTCATAGGTCGCGCTGCTTTCTTAGTTCTGCTGCTCTTTGTGAGAACGCTTTGATCATAATCTCAGTAATTTTAGAAGAAAATAAAGAGCTCACTGAATTGTACAAAGGATTAGAAAACTTGTAGTCCAAATCGAGTATCATCTTGCTACTGCCTTTTCTTTTTTCATCATCAAGGATCAACCATTTCATCCGTAAGTGGTCAAACAAGCTATCGGACAACGATTCTGCTTCAACGCATTTAGGTTGGCCTTTACCATCGTTGCGGCATTGTATTCTACATACGAACTGCTCATTAAACTCTTTGAAACCTACTTGAAGGCCGCCTTTTGCCGGTAGCTGATTTGAGTCTACTTGGCTCACAAATGAATGCGTGCAGTATGGCACAAATTTATAATACTCGGAAACGTTCGACACCACTTCAAACATAATATTCAGAGGATGACTAGTTGGTTAGCTTATTACAATTTTGATTTTTTTCGAATATCAAAGTAGCATATTCTCAGTATACTGAAATTACTCACTTTATGCGTTTCTTGATAGTGTAGACCTGAGCATCGAAGCTGGGTAGATTGGGTAGGTTGAATAGTTGACGGTACTGCACTAGCTGCTGCTGAGATAATAGCCGCAGCCTTGTCGCAGATGTAGTGATCCCTTGAATCGATGTAAATGCTTTCATAATAGACTATATGTTATACCAGATCAGAGTACCACCTTATGAAGTGCTATGCTGTATATTCTAGTCATTTGGTTTTTTCATAAGTTGATTTTTCCGCCATACAAAAAAAAAAAAAAAAACGCTTAACACCCGGGTGATGAAAAATTACAATCTGCTGTAATAGGAAAGTCCAAAAAACAAACATCGCATTACAAGCTCTACATTTTGCGACAGAACACAAATCAAATCAAACGTAAACAATCCAATAGAGCAAACCAATTGATACTTGTTTTCATTAAAAAGTATGTCTTTGGAAATTAATTGGGATCTACTTTCCTCGGACGAAGACTTGAATAATCGTATAAAAGATTTTATAGATGAGCAGTTTCAAAAGATAGAGCTTCCGGAGTTCATCAAAGACATCAAAGTCACAAACTTCTTCATTGGCAAAATTCCTCCTTCGGTGATAATAAGGCATATCGGCGATCCATTCCATGAATTCTATGAGAGTGATGATGAAGATGACGAAGATTACGAGCAGTATAACAATAGTAGCAGGCAACCCGTACCTGGATCTGCCCATAGTGGTCCAGCTACTCATGATGATGCCACTAAAAGAGGGTCGCTGCCATCTCTCTCTCTGAGACAAAAAAGTGATGGAACAAGTTCAAGAGATTTACAAATCATTGCAGAGATTGACTACAGAGGTGATTTATTTATTGAGATCAGCACCAATTTGCTATTGAATTATCCTTCCATAAGTTTTATCGAACTCCCCATTAAATTAAAAGTGACAGATTTGGTAATTCATGCACTAGCCATTTTAAGTTACGCGAAAAAATTGGTCAACTTCTCTTTTCTTTGTGATATAAGCGATGATAACTTGGACAGTTTTGTCAATAGCAGGACACAAAGCACTTCAAATATTAACCATATCCCAAGCCCAACAATCCCACAGACACCAGCAACACCAAGTTATCTGGGACAAACCATCAGACACAATAGTAATCCTGTACTTCCAACGTTTTCATCTAGCAACAAGACTTCAAGGTATATTAATAAGGATAGAATAGACATTATCAAAGATTTGAGAATAGATTCAGAAATTGGTGGTGGCACATATGGAAATCAATCCAGTGGTTCTGTTTTGAAAAACGTCGGCAAAGTGGAAAAATTTTTAGTAGAAAAAATTAGAAGTATCCTTAGAGATGAGCTTGCATGGCCAGGTTGGATTTCTTTTGATTTTTCCGGTTCTGATGACGAAAGTGATGAAGATGAGGAAGTAGTTGAAGAAAAGATCCCCACTCAAGAGAATGGTGATTTAAAGCCCGCATCTGATAATAATGGGGCTTGAAGGTGTAGAGATATTGAAATATTTTTTTTTTTTTTTTAAAAGTATGAAGTATGGAATATTATTTTTGGGTGAACTTTTATGTATTTATGACTGATATGATATTTTTATTATTATTTTGTCACTTGTTTTCAATTTTGTTACTCTTTTGCTGCTATTCATTTATTTCTCGAGAAAAGGTATGGTTGTTTTTCACTGTTCATAGAGAGTAATGATAATCGCAATGGTGATAAGCACAGCAATAAAGAACAACATCGTCCCTAACTGCCAAAGCTAGTCCCTATTGAAGCATCAAGTAATGGCTAATAGCAGATGCTTTTTTTTTTTATTTTTATTTTTATTTTTATTTTTATTTTTTTTTTTTTTTTTATTTTTTTATTTTTTTTTTTTTTTTTTTTGATTTCTGAACTAAACAGTAAAAAGAAAAAAAAAGGAAAAACTTTTTTGTTTATCGCTACAAGCATGTTTTTATTGGTATTATGCATTACACAAACGTACTCTGCGGAAGACTTTTAGCACGCAAATTATGGAATATTGAACCCAATCTATAAAGAAAGGGAGGAAATATCCATACAATTTTATTATTCAAATAAGTTACCTATATCAATTTTTTCTTAAGTTAACCTCAAGGGCACTATTGGTAAAGACTGCTTTCTGCCCAGTCTCAATCAATTACGATCTTAATATACTCCGAATGTCTCAACAGCTTCGTACACTTTTTGAGTGACATGCATGATGTGTTTTTGTGTCAGCAAAAATATCACATAGACCAATATTCTTCAAACTTCAGCCTTCAAGTCATCATTGTGAAGGAGAACAAAAAAAAAAAAAAAGAAAAAAATGAAGTGGAAATAAGGGATTTGAAAGTACCATAGTGAAGCAATGAGGGTCCTTGTATGGCTTTCTTTGATGACGGCGACATGCTGCGGCCTATCAAGTATAGAAAATCAACAAGATAGTACACCGACAACTTTAGTGGCACAATTACGGAGCCAAGCCATTCTTGATAAGCCTTTGAAGCAAATAAACAAACGGCCATCGCAAAAAAAACGCACAAAGAAAGCTTTAAAAGCAAAATATACACCAGAAGAACTTCAGAAAATCGAAAAAAGCAAACAAGTTGCAAAAATCTTGAAAGAAGTTGAAGCTGATTTTTATCGTAGGAAAAGATTGAGAGAATCGAATGATGAGTATCAAAGCCAAGAATTGAGCACATATGCTTCCAAAATGAGAAAATCATTTTATGAATTGAAACATAGATGGTCCAAGTACAAATATGGGTACGGAGAAAATAAGAAAGTTTTAGGATTACCCAAGTATATTGAAGAACTGGAGCCACTCATTTTCAGCGACTCAAAGGATGCCGATTCAAAGGATGTGGTGACGATATCGACTGAATCTATGGATGAGAGATATATGCCCCTTGTGGAGGCATGGTACAAGTACGACTTTGATGATGATTGCGACGGGAATAATAAAGATTGCGATAGACATAATAAAGATCACGATAGGGATAATAAAGATTACGACGAATACGATGACGACTATTACGCCGACGAAGACTTTGACAAGAATCAAATTAAAAAATTCATCAAGAAAATTTGCAAAGAACTTGATGAAAAGGAAAAAGAGATTTTGACAACCTTGGCGCATATTCTCCAAAGCATAAATGAAGGGTCAATAGAAGCTATTCACGGATTAGTTAAATGTCTCGCTGAGATTGAAGAAGATTTATTTGATATTTTGAAGACGATTTTGATTTTAATAGATAAATTAATCCAAATTGGTATTGAGGCTGTGAAATTAGTATTGGAAGCTATTATCGAGGCTATAGGTATAATCATAAGAGGATGGGAAGAGAAAAAGTGTGGTTGCGAATGCCCAACTTTTTTGCATTCCCTTTTAAAGTGGCTCATAAATATTATTACTTGGACACCACAAAAGAAACTTCACCAACTCATAGAACATATTATTGATATTTTTACTTCTTTCCCATTACCTCGATGTACATGTGCATGTGAAGGGATTTTTGCTCTTGGAATCGATGAAAATGAAGATTTCTCCAATTACAACGTTTCTGTATCGCCATTGGTTCTTTTTAAAAGAGAAGAAACAGAGAAAGGTGATTCTTTGAGTACCACTGCTCCTGAGGATGGTAATAGCAGTGACAATAATAGTGATGGTGACATTATCGTAGACGCTCAGTCATTATTTCCTAAGATTAAATCAGGCAGAAAATCAGGTAGAGGAGTCCGACAGGGTCAGGTAAACAATCCATTTTTGAACAAGATTGATAGCATTTTGGAAAAAAAAATTCAAGAAAAGCGTTTTAAGGAAAAAGAGGATCAATTAGCAAAACAAACAAAAAATACTAACACCGGCCATTTTGATAAAGAAGAGTATGGTTCTTATGATACATATCGTGATTCAGAAAGTCGTTTTGATGACAAAAACTACGATTATGAGGATGATTATGAGATTGAACAAGAAGATTTCGAACCAAATTCTCGCGGTTTAACAAGAAAGGACAGCAACCGGAAAACCAGATTGAGTAGTTCAGAGAAAGTTACCAATGGTGGGAGAAGAAATGAGAGAAAAACGTGGGAGATAGATGATGGTGCAGATGAAGATGGGTATTATGGCAGGAGGAACGCTGACAGACAAAGTAATAAGCAAAAAAACAGACAAGAAAGTGATAGAAAAAGTTCTACGCCAAAGAAACAGCAGAAGAAGAAAAGGCCGCAACAAAGTCAACAGCAACAGCCGACTAGTGGAAGAGCCAAAACTGGAGGGAAATGACTTTAGTTATAAGCTATGATCCATTTCAATACATTGCGTTTTTCGTACTGTTAAGGGATGTAGAAGTTACTTAACACAAACAGTTTTTTGCTACACTTTGCGCAAGTAGACGTCCAAAACGTGCAACTATTAGATGCTTTTGATGTTGACATGTTGAATAGGTGCGGTGTCTGTCTCGCTGATTGAGGCGATCATCAATATGTTGAATTTATACAGGTATATTGATTTCATTATTCTATATGCGTTAGCTCTTTTAATATCTAATTATAAAAATATATCCCGATAGAGAAGGTTAATCACATGATTCTTGCGCTCGCGAAACAAAAGCACCACCAAACGCTTCAGAAACAACAGATCAGTGATTATTACTGGAAGGAGTAAAATACTTTATTTTAAAGTATAACCACATTACTGTATACTAACTAAACACACACAGCAAATGAGCAAACCTCAAGTGCGCAAGAGAAGTCGCTCCATAGTGCAGGCTATTGCCCAACAGGTGCCGGAGGTTTCCAGCCACATTGAGCTAACCGCTTCCAACAGTGACACTGACTCGAGCGGTCGTAATGTCCCATCATTCTACAAGAATGAGAAGTTTCGCACAGCAGACAACTTACTTAATCTTTCGCAGATCTCTCACAGTACGGATGCTTTTATCGAGAAGCGTACAAATCATTACAATTATCCTCTCAGTAAACACGAGTCTGATCTACTTTGGAAAAATTACCTTCTGTCATTCGAATACAATTTACTAGTATCTGAAGAATCCGAGGATGCAATATTCAACAACCGTATTGCAAAGTATTTAAATTTTCAAAATGACTTGATTCTTAAACACGCAAACAATGATTCGACTCTTCTGAGAATTGACCTGTTGTTAAGTTCCATATACAATTTGAATTCAAAATATCAAACTATCACCAACGATACAAAAGAGTTTCAACAGCAGTCGAACGAATTGATCGAACAATACGATGAACTAACACAATTCCATCAAGTACTATCGCAAAACTTGTCCCATTTTGAAAACTTGAACGAAATCAATCATTTTTTGAACAAACCTGGATTGAATAAAATCATCAGATCTTCAAAGTTCTTAAAAGTGTTGAAAAATTTGGACAATAGCTTGAAATTTATCAATGAGAACCCAGACTTCAGGGATGTTGAATCCTATAAAATAATATTGCAATCATCATTAACTAAAGCGTTGACATTGATAAAAAATTACATAAACAACGCATTGAATAATACGTACCATACGATTTCTGCGCAGCTCAATCAGCTAAGCGATGCAACATCAATCACTTCAAATGCATTGCTTTACACAAAGTTCGAACAAAACTCATTGGAGATTAATAACCTAATTCTTATACTTTATGAAAAGCAGGTAATTTATCATGGTGAATATGAAGGTCTTATCAGTGACGTTTATGGGACTTATTTTAATAGCAGATCCAGATTGCTTATCAGTACAATACGCAAAAATATAAATTCCAGCGTTTTACTAAACAAGCCATTGATTCAGTTTTTTCAAGATAACTTGAGCTTCTTTATTAGTTTGATAAATGACGAATATGAGCTATTCTATAAATTCTTCAACGAATACAGATTGCTGAAATTACAAGAAGAAAGCAATAAGCTTTCTATCACTGACAAGAGCCTAGACTTCAAAGAAGATTTGAGCTCACCAAGTTTAGTGGATGACGTTGACTATTTCCATGATCCAATGTTCAATTTCTTTGACTATTTGAGCTTTGGTTCAGACGATTTTTTTCAATGGATCGAGGAATCGGTTTTGGAATCATTGTATGATGTAATGAGAAACAAAATTTTGAAAGAGACAGATATCAGCACGCTATGTCAATTAATTATCTTGTTGCAAAAGTATTATGAAGACTATACACAGGAAGATTTTGAGAACTTTTTAGATACCGAGCAGGATTTCTTGAAGTTCAGGATCAACTTTGCCAAGCTTTTCAATCCAATCTTGACTGATATTCAAAGCAGGCTTATTTTCAGAGTCCAAGTTTTCGTTGAGGAAAACATTACAAAATATAAACCTAAGTTGGACGATTTCAAATTATCAAACAAAAAGAGTAATGCCGAAAATCACGAGGAACAAGATAAGTATTATGAAGGATGGTATCCAACGCTAAAGACATCCATTACGCTATTATCACAAATTCATCTGTTAGTCAATTCTGCGATTTTTGACGACTTGGCGCACAATATTGTTCACTTGTGTATTGTATCGTTAACTCAAGCATACGAGTTTTCGTCAAAGTTTTCTGGGGCTAAAGACTCTAAGCTATTCTTGATAAAGAATTTGTTGATTTTGAAGAAAAACGTTGAAAATTTTGATATTGACTTTACAAGTTACAACGATGTTGATTTTGATTTTAGTGGCATTACGGAATTGTTCAACAAGTTCAGGACCGGCACAGTGTGGCCGGAAAATGGCGGCATTATTCAAATTGCCAAAGACAGTGTTCCTAAAATTGTCAACAATATGTATGATGCGAAGATCGAGCTACAGCTAAAGTTGAGAAACACTGTTCACAGTTTTATTGAAACAGTGGTTGAGGATATCACTCAGCCATTGGTAAGCCATAGAGCTGACAAGGAGCTCAACCAAAAAATTGCTACGATAATGGCTGAGTTCAAATCCAACATTAGAAGCGAGTTTGATAGTTTGAAAGATTTACTTGTTATTTACATTGACGATGCGTTGGTCATAAACTATTTGCTTGACGGTATCAAAGAGCTATTGGTTCAGAATTATGACCTTTTCTACTCTAGTGTTGTCTCGAACATAGAAACTGATGCTAGTGTGTCGAAGGAAAGCTTGAATGACTTGATGGAGTCTGATGTATTGATCAACTATTTAGGCGAGCTAACCAATGAGTTATTCAATGTTGGCGGCGACGATGATAGCGACATTGATGTTGGCTTGGTGCAGGACCTTTCTGACATTGAGCCGATTGGAGAAGACCTCGAGGCAATGAGCCAATGAGCTAAAAATTCAGCGGGTGGTGTTTCAGAAAAACGGCAGCTTGTTGATGCCGTATTTTATAGACAATACGTAAGATGAGGTTCAGAAAAAGCGCTTCGGTATTGGCGCGCTGATTGTAGCGCACGGTTGCTAAACCCGCTTTACCGCAGCAAAGCTTGTGGGCATCACTAGAACGCGCACAGGGCACTCCACTACACTAGTCAAGTTATAAGTATAATATAGATTACCTCCAACCTCGAAATATCTCGAAATCGTAAAGCTGTAATGAGTCGCAAAAAGTAGTTAGCTCGCGGTTTTTCAAAGTCACTGAGTTCTGATATCGGTCACTTCCAATGGCAATCCGTTTTCAAGCACCGCCACATGACCGAATCGGTTTTCACTGCTACTGCCAAGCACCCAACTGACCCAAAGCGGCTTCTTCTTTTGTGTGTTACAATCATAACCCTTATCATCATCATCATCATCATCGTCATCATCGTCATCATACTTTGCATGGTGATGCACCCCGCGACGTCGCACACATCTCGTAAGCGCATCAATACCATATGGATCTGTGAGCCTAAAGATCCCCAATTTCCCATCTTTGCAATCTCTGTCACTGCCACTGCCACTGCCACCGTCTTGCTGAACATGCTGCACAACAACAGCGATGCTTTCGGGCAACATTATCTGATATCCATTCTGCATGTGCAAATCTGCGGCGGTCAACGGGGGAAACTGGGCACTGTCCAGTTGCGCTGCGGTTTGCAGCACCTCTGTGCGGATCCACCCAAGGATGAATAAGTCGTTGGCGTCGACGAATTGCAACAAGTTGTCTTCATTTGAAGTGCGACACTGGTTTTGGTCCGGTACTACTAGGTCGGTGACGTAGAATGCTGAGCCACCAGCGGAGCTTATGCTAGTGCTGCTGGCATCTTGGCTGCTGCCGCCCAACGTCTCGGCGGTATCCATGCGGCCCAACTTCCCGCAAAGAATGCCACAAGTTTGGACCCCTTTTTCGGTGTTACGTTTGGCAACAGCGCAGAAGCGGCTCCTAATGGCCAACGGTATGAAAACCTTCTTCAATGGGATGCCGCCCTCTGTGGCGTGCTGCCGGGCGCTTAGGTTTATTGCTGTGGTTGTGCTCTGCTGGGACGCATGTTGGGCATCAGAGGTTGGCGCGACCTCTTTGGCTGGTGCTGGTGCTGGTGCTGGTGCTGAGGTTTGACTGATGTCGGTCACCGGCCAGCTAGCTGGCAATTTTGCTAGCATGGGTTCTGCAACAATGTAGCTTCTTGGGCGCTGGCATGGCTCTACGTTTTGTTCCTTGGTGAGGCCATTTTCTGACGCTGGCGGCTCGCTTTCGTCTTGGGTATTCCTATTGCTTTCTGCGGCAAAGCTGTTTTCCGCCGGGCCAGCGTCGCCACCCGCGTCGTCATCGAGACTGCGGTGGCTGGTGCCCTCCTCGTTGTTGCATGTCCACAGCAGATCAAACTTCGCGGGGGCGGCTAATCCTGGAGTGTGATACTGTTCGTCCGTCTGCTCGCCGCCGGCGGCGCCATCAGAGTCCACAGCACCAGGAGTATCGTTGCCGTGCCGGGGAACGCTCTTCCCGGCAGAGCTGGGCACCACGTAGTTGTCGCCGCTATCGTACTCATATTGGTACTGGTACTGCCTGCCTTGGCCTTCTGCGCGGCTATGAAAAACGGGGCTGATCCTGATCTTGGGCCCGTTTGCTCCTGCAGCAGCAATAATCGTGGCTGTCGACTGGGTGTCGTTGACGCTGTCATTGGGATTGGTGTTTATGTTGTCAATGACTTTGGCAGCTGCATCTGCGTTGCCGCCGATGTTGGGGCCGCAAGTTGGTGCTGGGCCGCTGTAGCTCGAGCTGGACCTACTGCTGCCATTGTTGTTGACGTTGCTACCAACGTTTGTGCTACTGTCGCCGGCGCCATTGTCACCAGCATCGGGCTGGCGGTGCGGCGGCCGTGGAGCGCGAGGATCCTGGGCGCTATGGCGGGCGGTCAAGTCGGGGATCTGGCCAAAGTCGAGTGTAGGACATTCGGGCACCTCTTTGCTATTGTTGGCGCTGGCGCTGGCGCCAGAAGGCCCCGTGGCGGCAGGCGGCAGCCGCCGCGGCTGCCGCGGCTGCTGCTGCTGCTGCTGCGCTTTTGCCTTCTCTTTGGCGAGCCTTCTCTTCTCGTGGTACTCCCCAATCTCCTGCTCAATCAACTTCCTCAATGCGTCGCATCTGCAAGCCACCGAGGCTGCTCTGGCGGCTAGCGCATCATAGGACGAGCGCTGCTGGAACTGCGGGTGCGACGGGATGGCGGAGGTGACTAGATGCAAGAACCGCGAGTAGAGAACGTATGCTTCTGGATACGCCCTGTGGCTGTCTTGCAGCTGGGCCTGTGGTTTGAGTACGTTAGTATCGCGACTACTGGCGCTCAAAGTGCTGGGAGAGAGATGTGTGTTTGCGCGGCGGTGGTGCACGGGCGCGGTGCACGGGCGCGGTGCACGGGTGTCGGATATCTGCAGAGGCGCCTGAGCGCGCTACTTACTGTTTTGTAGACGACGAGAGCGGTCCGGAGCCAGGCTTTGTATGGGACGCTGGCAGAGAACGGGTACGCTGTGGCCTCGTGAGCAAGGTCGCGGACGGCCTTGGGCGGCTTGTACAGCATGGTGGATATCTGTCGCGGTGGGTGTGTGTGCGTGGGTGTGTGCGGGACGAGTAAAAAGAAGAAGCAGACATGATGGCAGGAGGAGTGGAGGGAAGCGAGGGAAAGAAATAAGAGACCGGGGCTGGCGAGGAACGACGACTACGACGACTACGGCGGCGAGGACGACGGCGACGAGGACGACGACGACGAGGGGCACGGCGGCTCAGCGAAAGAGACGAGACGGGGCGAGCATGTAGCGGTAACTGCGAGCATGTGTAACTGCGACGTGATTTGGGCGCGCGGTCGCTGTGTGTGTGGGAGCTGGTGAGCTGGTGAGACAAGCGTTGACGAGTTGCGAGTGGCGTTGCCGCCGCTGGCTAATTAGCGGTCCTAATGGCGGATCTCTGGTTTTCCTCTGTCGCACATTGCACACGGTAACCTCCCCAGTGCCCAAGCGCAAAGAGAGCTGGTCCCGGCAAAGCAGCTCCCAGCTGGCGAGAGCGCTACAGTGTGTCTCAGAACTGCACCCACACGTCAGCAACGCGAACAATGCCTGTGGGCGGCCAGCTAAACGGGGGTGAGGGCGCGCGCAGCACAGAGCAGCACGGCGCAGCACGGCGCCTTATGGCGCAGCACAGAGCAGCACGGCGCTTTTGGTTGCGTTGTGTGGGTCCGCGCTGCCGTCACATATCGCACAGCACACAGTGTACAGTGTACACACACTCTATTCACCGACCACCAGGCACCAGGCACCGCCTGCGGTGCCACCGCAGGCGGTGGCGCCGCCGTCCCCGTCCACGAGAGGTCGCCAGGACTGGCCTGGCCGGCGCTCTGGCACTCCAGCAGACCAGGCTTTGGTTCGCTTCGTCTTCCACAGCGCGCGCGCGCCGCCCTAATTAGCAGCGGTAGCAGACGCCCCCGTGTAGTGTCCAGCGCTTGTTTACGTTTTGCTTTTTCCGGCGGCGGCGCGGGGCCCTGCACCGCGCAGACCACCGCCAACCGCCAACCGCCAATCGCCGCCCGTCCATCCGCTGCACTAGCCCAGCCCAGCCGCCCGCCTGCGCTCGCTATCGCCCACGACTCTCCCACACTCTAACCGCCTCTCAATCTTGCAGCAGGAAGTCGTTATTGTTGTTGTTGTTGTTGTTTTTCTGCTTTCTGCTTTCTGTTTTATGTTTTGTGTTGTTTTCTGTTTTCTGTTTTCTGTTTTATTTTTTATTTTTTACTTTACTTTTTACTATTTACGTTTTGCTTTTTACTTTTTACTTTTTACTTTTTTTCAGGGATTTCACTCCGACTAGCCAAACATACCGCTTCCCGCCGAATCGTTGCTGGAATATATATACTTTGCCATCTCTCGTCCTCACAGCGCTCTTTTTCCCGCTCCATCCCACAACGCCCCCGTTTGGTTCTCCTGATACTCCGTCCTCAGAGCAGATAGCCTTCTCAACTTTGAGCTTATTCCCCGTTTCGGCAAAACCCTAAAGTACCCACACCCGCCTCTATATAGCTATCTCTACACACGCGCACACGCACACACGCACACACACACACGCGCGCGCACACAAAATACCAAGGTTATGTCGCTATAATGAACCCCATTCCTGAAGCCTCCAACGAGAATATCTCCATCAAAGACTTCAACCACAACAACGACGCCTTCATCAACCACCCGCATGCGCAGAACCAGCACCAGCAGCCTCGCACCTTCCCAGACAACTCGTCCATCCACTCCACCGCGTTCCATCTAGCGCCAAAGTCCAGATCCTCCACGATCAAAAGACAGATAACCGACCGCACGCCGGATGGCGCCTTCAGAATGAACACTCCCTCCAGGCCGCAGACCTCCCACAGTTTGGCAGCCAACTACGTTGCTGCGGATCCGGTGGCGGCAACTCTCAACCTACACGGCTCGCCAACGCACAGAAAAGCCCCTTCCGTCAGGTCGCAAACCCCGTTCAGGCCACGGTCCCCTGCGTTGACCATCGAGCAGGAGGACGACGACAACGACGACGCATACTACAACGATATCAACCGCGACATCCTCAAGGCCAACGCGAGAGCCGACGTCAAGTCCGTCAGATCGCTCAACCCCGGGATGGACGACTTGAAGTCCCTCAAATCCTACAGAGGCGTGGAAGCCGATCCCGCAGGCAAGACTCTTTTTGTATACCAGGAGAAAAACGGCAGACAGGCCAGCGGTGCTGGCGGAGCCGCCGCCGGTGCCGCCGCCGCCGGCAGTGGCGGCAGCGCTAAAAAGAAGTTGCAAAGACAGCAACAAAGAGAAAAGTTTTTGCAAGACAGTTCCGATGAGAAGCGAAAACAGTTTTTGTCCAAAAAGTTCTCTGAGAAACTTGAGCAGGCCAACCAGAAGTCGCTAGAGCACGAGCTAAGAAGCTACAAGAGCAATGTCTCATCGAAACACAAGTCGTTGCAGGACGTGCTCGGCGAAATCAACAAAACGCGAGACCGGCTCAACTCGTTCCAAAAGCTTAGAGAAAACAACTTGATTCCGCCGCCAGATGAGTCCGACACCGAAAGCAAGCGCTCCTCTTCCATTCCTGGCGGATTCTGGGCAAACCCAAAGCAACACAGTGCACACAGCCACCAGAAACACTCCAGAAGCAAGTCAGCCAATTCCTTTACCACCAACATCAACGGCATTGGCAGTAGTAATCCGGGCACCCAATTCAACCAGTTCCCCAACGCCACCCCTTTGAATGGCAACAACGGGCCTAACCAGTTCAGCGCCGCTGCCGCTGCCGCCGCCGCCGCCGCTGCGGCTGCTGCAGCCCAAGCCCAAGCCACCAGTGGCGCCAACACCCCAAACCCAAATAACGCGTTCCCCAATGGCGCTGGGTTTCCTGGTAGCGCGTTCCCTGGTAATCCGTTCCCGCAGCCGCCAATGTTCAGCAGCCAGCAACAACAAGAGCAATACTACCAGCAGATCTACCAGTACTATATCGCACAGGCCCAGGCTCAGGCTCAGGCCCAGGCTCAGGCCCAAGTCCAGCAGCAACAACAAGAGTTGGAAAGAGAGCGCGAAAGGCTGATCAGCGAAAAGGAAAAGGCGCTTTTGACTGCGCTCGCGACTGCCAAAGTTCAAGCTAGATTGCAAGCAAAGTTCGAAAAGGAGCTCAAGTTGCTCACCGAGTTGCGCAAGCTGGTGGAAGAAGAAAAATTGCAACGGTATGGTAACAATTACTGGGGCTGGCCGCTAATTGGCAATGGTAAAGGGACCGACGGTAAGAACGATAACAAGAGTGGCGGCGGCGGCGGAGGCGGCGGCAATGGCGGCAATGGCGGTGAAAAGAAAGACGCACCAAAGAAGGACGAAACTGCTGCTGCGGCCAAAAAGGAGACCAAAATCCAAGATCCAGTCAAAGTCTACGATTATGGTGATGGTGGCGCAGTGCCATTCATTTTCCCATATGAAGCTCTGAGCAACTGGTCCAGTTTCCTCGAGGCCTTGAAAGAAGCATTCCCTCAGTACCGCAAATCGATCATGCAGAACGACATGACCCTCTATTTCAAGTCCAGCAACGCCCGCATCATTCCAGCCCATTGGGACGGGGCTATCAAGCCTGGCGTTTCTATTGCTATTGACTTTGGCACGAGGCAAAGAAGATACGAAGAAGCATGGCTAGCTGAACAGCAAACAAAGATGTTGCAGCAAGCTCAACTACCAGCGCAGAGACACCGCAAGCAGATTTCCAGTGCTGGTGGTGCTGGTGGCATGGCCCAACCGCGCGGCCAACAGCAGCTTGAGCCAAAGAAAACTGGATGGTTCAGACCAAAAAGAGCCAGTGCTGGTGGCGATCCGTTAGAAGGATCGGTTCCTAATGATGATGGGCTCATGGAGGACTTCTTGGGCGGTGGGTATCCTGGTGAGTATCCCGGTATCGAACGGCCAGCGTCCAGAGCGGCAGCACCCGGCCAAGGCGGCAGACCAACTAGCAAGGGCAGAACAGGGCCTGGTGGTATCTTGAAATGGATTGCAGAAGCTGATAGAAGAGACCGTGGTGGCGCCGCCGGCGCACCTCCAAGAAGATTGCCTTCATCAGCAACTGGTCATAGTCTTCCAGCCGCTCCAGGGGGTGCTCCTGGTACTGGTGGGGCAGAAAGTGGCCCTGGTGGTTCCGCAGGAGCAAATGTTGAAGATGACCTTGCCAAAATCAATGATCCTACATTAGTGTGATTTTCCTTTTTTTCTTTCTCAGTGCTCGTTTTTTCAGTACGCGCATAAGATGCTAACTAGCCTATTGTTTCGAAATTTCTACCAAAATATTCTTACCCCCTCTCTTTCTTTCGCTTCACTTTTTTCACTTTATGTTTGTGCGTCTTTATTATTACAATTCTCGTTATTTGCTTTCACTATCTGCTTAACCTGTTCATCTAGTTTTGTATTTGTTTTTCTTCCTATTTTATTTTATCCTGTATTTTCCGTTCTATTTTGTTATTCATAATAGTTGTTCTCTTTCTCGTTTATCCCTTTTGTTTTTCTCGTTCTACTCTATTACTATCCTCTTGCTTAGTTTTTTGCTTCTAGACTGTCTCATCATTACAATCATTTATTTTTAAGTTTTTTTTTATTTTTTTTTTTCGCAATTTTTCTCTACCTATTTTCTTTTTATTTTTTTACTTACACCCTATAATATAGCCAACATGTTGCCTGATCTAACACTCGTTTTTCCCATTATGACTTTTTTTGTTTGCGTTGACATTTACGTTCTCTCTTCTGAAGCTTCTTACAGCAATAGGCCTTATACAAAATGCTTATGCAACTCACAGTCAATACTGCTAGTGGTTTCATATGCTGTCTAAAATTACCGGTTGTTTGTTGTTGACGGTTTTGCATTTTTTTTTTTTTCTTCTTCTTTTCCTTGTTTTTTGTATATATGCTAATGGTTTATTCCTTGTTTTGAATTCAAATGAAGGTAATACTATAAGTTTCTACCAAAACAAGAAGTAGCTTTTATGGTAGGCATATTGCCCCGCACACACGGTACAGGCTATATATGAATAATGCTTGTATGAAAGCATATATTCACGTGCTACCTTAAACTCAAGGAAAAAAGCACAGCCAGTTGTGAGTTCAGCGATGCAGTAGCAGTAGAGGTACGTAGCGCTAGTCTGCTACACTGCTAGTTAAGCAAGAAGCATAGCTCGTGATTATAGTCAACTGTACCACAACGTACATCATTGAGCAGTTACTTTGAGGCTGTGACGGGGGGTTTTTTTTTTGAGACACAAATTGGTCGAGAAATAATTCTGAAGCAAGCTAACGCTGACAGTCAAAAGATCGAAAAGCAAAAGGCTTGCAAGCATCCATTGTACCACTGAGAAGTGTTTCTTTATAAACAAGAAGCCAGTCTTCCACGATCAATAACTACTACCAAAGTCAACCGATCAGATTGATAAGCTCAATCGCTCTATCATCATCATTATCATCGTTATCGCACCGCTAGCAAGCAAAACAAGACAAGCTACCAGCAGTTTAAATTGATCCATACTTATCAACTATTTGTAAATTGTTATCCATATGGAATTCTACCCTTTGGACTATGTGGCCCAGCCAGCACCGTTGGTGGTCATTCAAGGTCTAGGCAAGCATTCAATTATAGATAATCACCATTATCAAAATACCGCTACTCAGGGAAACAAAAAAAGCAAAATCGACAAGAGTAACAAGAGCAGAACGGTTCATCGAAAACGAAGTGCACGAAAGTTTCAGGATCAGCTTGCGCAACAGCAGCAACAGCTACAACAGCAGCGAGATGATTTTAATGCCAAAGCTGGAAAGCGGATCGAGGCAAGCCAGAAAACACATGAGCAATTGCCGCAGAAAAATGAAAGTTTGAAAGTTTCGAGTCTAAATGAAAACGGTGACGCTAACAGTGTTAATGATAATAGTGACTCTGATGATGAGGATGATGAAACAATTGATGAACAAAACACAGAGCATCCGTTATTACACCGCGCTACATCCTTAGTTAGAAAGCTTCCTGCAGTAACGGCTGAGTTTGCTAAGCTGCTTGTTCCATTGTTCCAGCACCATGACGTAGATGAGGATATTTGGGTCAGCGAGCTAACTAAGACAAACTTTAATGCTGCTGGAGGGGACGCTCTAGTTTACAAGTTCAAATTTGTTGATAATGATGAGTTCAAATTTTTGGGCTCTGGTGCCAATAGTGACAGCAATAGCAGCGCAAACAAAAAAAACAAGTCGCCATTGTCACCATTCAATAAAGCTAGCCAAATTTATCCACAAGGCATCCTTGATGAAAAATGGCTCTCCAAGTATCGCGAGCTTGTGCCAGCCGTATTCATTTCTATTCACCAGTTGAACACTAACGATCAATTGAGTGAAGCAGATTATTTGCAGTCGGATAAAGTGCTAGCTTTGGAAATCACCAGCATGAAGACTCAGTTGCAAAATGCTGGAGTAAGGTTCATTGAAATTATTGTTGCTGAAAAGTCACAATTTTCATCTGGCGCTGGCGCGGATCCGGCTGCTGCCGCTGCTGCTACTGCTGCTACTGAAGCTGCTCTTGCGGACCGTATCAATAATATTAGGACTATGACGGGGCTTGCTCCTCGTACCGGACTCTTATTCTTGCCAGCTGGTACAGCAAAAGATTATAATATATTTGTCGAAGCAGTGTTACATTTAATAAAACCATGGTGTTATGACTACTACATCAACTTGGAAAAGAAACTTAGGCGCAAACGGGTCAATCCGCCTCAGCAAATCACTAAAGAAATAATTTTAGCTAGCGATAATAGTACTATTCGCGGCTATAGTATGGATCAATGGGACGCTAGGTATGCAGTTAAGCTTGCCTTAATTAACCTTTTCCATCAAAACAATGAAATGTCCATTAAGCATTTGGAGTCAGCCTATGAGTCCTTAACAGTTTTAGCCCGTGCAATACCGTTGCTGCAAGTCAGCAACAACAAAAATGCGGTTTTCCTTTGGCATCAAACCCGTCAATTACTAGACGTGCTCACTATCAATATTGTTAGAGAATACTTGTATTTAGAGCTTTCAAATAAAGCATACCGTCGGTTCGATAACCATATCCAAAATGTTGTGTCCCTTCTTAAGGGCAAAAACATCAATCCAGCCTCTTATGCGGTATCTACATGGCTCAGTATCCAGTTCGAGTGGCTCGGCGAACTATGCGTCACCGCAGATGAATACATTGTGCCTATTGACAAAGCCCTTTTAACTGATTACCATTTCGGTGCCCTCGCGATGCCTCAGCCAGGGTATATCTTTTTGCAAGCAGTAAATTTCTTGAGAAGGGCTAAGGCTAAGACTGAGAACATGGCCAAGCGGAAAAATATTCAGGTGCCAAAGACCGAACGGTTGATTTTTTCGGAAAGTGATGCTGAATTCTTTATTGAGTCGGTGGAAGTCCTGAATAACGTGCTCACAGTGGAAAGTTTGGATGATAAAGATAAGGCTCAAGGACAAGTTAATCAAATGCTAGAGGAGATTATGGATTGTTATTTGTGCTTGCCAGTGGAAAGAAACGTTCAGTATCCGTTTCATCAAAAAATGATTGTTTTACTACAAAAAGCGCTCATGTCATTCATGAAGGCCAAAGAAACGGAGTTTGAAAGATCAATCTCCTACATTAACTTCCAGCTTGCGGAAGAATCTTATAGCTTAAAAAACTACGAAAAAGCAATTGCTTTCTATGAGGACTGTTTGAATTACTATAAACTGGAAAACTGGAAGAGCTTGGTGGTAGTTATTTTAGTCAAATTGATAAACTGTTTTATCAAATTACGCAAATGGAATGGAGCAATTTTGTATGGGTTCGATCTCGCTATTATTGACGAGGTGTTTATCCCCACGGGATTACGGAAATTAGTCTCTGATACTCAGTACAATTTGACAAAATTCATTAAGTATGACCAGAAAAGCTCAAAACCTACTATAAACTTGTATCCTGCTGACGATGCAGCTTTGCCGCCAAATATTTTCACGGGAATGTTTTTATTTAAGAAGCAATTATTGCCATTATCATACAATTGTGAGATGCAATTCTCGTTGCAAAATTTGCTTACAGGAGTGTTGTTTGAATCTATGGTTATTGATACTATTACAATTGAGTTTAATGGGTACTTTTTGCCAGTGGTGTTGAAACATGACCCAAGTAAGCCGAGTTCAACTGTGGTAGATATACCTTTTGAGGATTTTGAAAAACAGGAAATTGAGATTCAGCCGCAACAGCAAAATTTAGAAGAAGGGAAAGCACAAGACAAGGGGATTAAAACTAATAGTAATGGTAAAATAGAAGCTTTGGTAGCTTATTGCAACTCTGAATTCTCGGCCAAAGAGTTCAAAGTTTTCCATTTTTCACAGATGGCAAGCAAGATCGAAACTAATACTGTATCTTCCATCGTACTAACCATAAATCATGAAAAGTTCAACTTGAACCTTCATATGCCAGTATCGGCTGTTCAATCAGATGATCTGTTTTTAGATGCCAGTAACAATTCTGCTCGTGTAACTCCTCATAACACCGATGTAAATGTTAATTATTTTGTCAACAAAATGCCGAAAGACAAGTTTTTCTGGGTTACAAATGCAAACCCTGAAAAATCAAATCAAAAGGTTAAATTGTTAAAGCAATTAATCAGCACAACCAATCCATACGAAAAAGTAGTTATTCCAAGACGACCAAAAACGGAGATTATGGTCAATAATCCGACAAATGCCTTCAGCAACGAAGTATATGAATTGAAGCTTGAAGTGGATAACCAAGACAGCGAGGATATTGGCTTAATTTTCAGGCCTTTGGTTAGAGTGTTTGATAATAGTTCTGCGAAACTTGGTCATGGGACAACGAGACCGAGCTCAAGAGTTTCATCGCAAGTGACTTCTCCCAGAAATAGTTTGGACTTGCGTGATTTTGCCAGTGGTGCTGCCCCTGGCGCCGGCACAAATTCTGGTCCTGGTGGCACAAATGGATCTGGTGGCGGTGGCAGTATCAATAGCATTAGTGGAGGTGGATTGCCACTTTTCAACTTGCAGTGGGATGGTAGTGAAGAGTTGGAGAAGTTGAAAGAAGATGAAGTTCTCAACAATACTTCCAACCTTGACTTGAAACTTACTAAGGTTAAAGCCCATACCAAGAGACTGCATTCATTATTCATTAGGGCACCGAACGTGGTCAATAAGTACTTCATTATTAAAATTGAGTGCAGCTTTTTCACTGGTGATAATATTGCCAAGCAGCAAGAGTCTGAGGAAAAAAATAAGTCGTTATCTACTAGGGATACATTAAATATTCGTATCCCAATAGTTTCGCCATTTTTGTTTTCGTTTGGTGTGTTACCAAAAATCAGATTTGAAGACTTGCCGAACGCCTTTGTGTTTGACGCTGCAAACAAGTATAATAACAAAACATATACGGGTCATACTAGAACCTGGACAGGTAAATCTGTGGTTAAGTATTTGGGCACCGTACCTATTGAGGTCTTACAGACAAATGTTGAAATCTACACACCGAGCCCCAATGGGTTTCTGTGTGACAAGTTGAGTTCCAATGATGCGAAGGATAGTAGCCCTAGGCAATTGAATGCTAGTGGAAAGTACATTCTAGAAGAGCTTTTTGTTACTTCGAAGGATAGCATACTGAGTCAGGCTAACATTCCAATACATGTTAAAATTTCTGTCAAGTGGGCAAGGCAGCGCGAAGGAGAAACTAAACAAATTGAAAATTATACCGAAAGTCAAATTTGGAAATTAACGCTACCTTTGTTTGAACCACGGGTTTTATTTGAAGTAACTAAGTTCGAAATTAACTACACAAAAAATTGCGGTGTTGCTAATACTGATCTTATTGTTTCTACCGTTGAAGGCAAAGATGACGAGGAATTAGACCGCTCTTTTAACACAGTAAATTCCGAAGGGAAATTGAACGACCAAGACAAGAAAAAGAAGTATTGTACTTTAAAGTACGTCATTGAAAACCCAACCCCAAGAGTGTTTACTTTTTCCACTGCAATCGAGCCTAACGAAAACTTTGAGCTTGTAGGGCACAACAAAAACGTTGCTCAATTGCCAGTGTTACCATTCACAAGACAGCAATTAAAATTCAAAGCCATCCCAAAGACCAGTGGGAAACTCAAAATCCCTACTCTCAGAGTTTACGACTTGTTTTACAAAGTTACATTACCAATTTTATTAGCCACAAACGAGGCTCTGGCTGATCGCACAGACATTTATATTAGAGTATAAAAACATTTATTTATATGCTGAACCTAGATACGTTATGTGAATACATACTTTCACAAATAAAGCATTTTTTCTAATGTAAATCACGCCTATTTACTGTATAGTAGAAGTTGATAATCGGTATCCATGTTTAAACGTTGCAGCAACTTTGTTTTATGTCTCACATTAAGTGTTGTATTACTCCTTCCTGGTCACGAGTGCTCCATTATCCCGGTTCTTTCTATGGGCATCGTCCTTCCAAGCCCAAGCATCAAAAAATCATGAATAAATCGAACTAAAAAATATAATATAGAAATACATCAACAGCAAGAACTTCCAACTTATACAATATCCAAAATGAGCAAACAGCCCACAGAGGAACTATTTAGGGCTATTAAGCCTGCGTGCCTACATTTGCTGTCACTCGTGCTAGTTAAAGATGCCACTGAATTTCAAGATAATTTGATCCCAATTTCCAAATCATTGCATAACTTGCATAGCACTCTCCTCGACGCTTTAGACCAGATCAGAAACAAGTACTATAAATGCAACTCAAAAACAGAAGTGCCCATTGATCCCAATGTTGCTGAATACATATACTTTTTATTAAGCAATTTGCTCAATAAGCCACAACTCAGTAATCAGATACTAGAATACGTTTACAAGCTATTAAATATCCTCATTGATCAATGCTGGATAGTGGAATTCAATAATGATTTGCTTGTCATTTTTCCTCTCATAACCTTCTCACTCACTAATGGCGGCAAGGGCGCCCACGACACTGAAATTGATATAGTTCAATCAACAGAATTACAGAAAACATGTATCGCATGTGCGTTGTCTTTGTTGAATTCAATAAATATTAACGGGAAACAAGATGTCTTTTTTCAAAAGAATCAAAACTCAGTAGCGCATTTTGTTACTGCGCTTATTGCAGTTATAACTAGCAACCAGGATAGTGAGCTACCAATGGAGTCAGTACAGTGCTTAGAGTTCCTCATTTTCAATATCATTAAAGATAAAAACATGGTGACGCTAATTTTTCCAGGAATAATATCCAAGCTAATGAAATTTCTTATCGAGAACGCAGGCGCGAAAATACATTACAAAACAATTATCCTGACCATAAGTTTTCTGCAAAAGCTTTTAGTTTACTTACTTTCTGACGAGGATTTTGAAATACCGAATGACACAAAGACAACTGCCACGTTACTATTAGAAAAACCACATAAACTGGTAGACAGCAGCAAAACACAAACTATAAGACCCAGAAATAGCCACTCAGTACGAACTTCAAAGTGGCTTGAAGCCACCTCCAAAAACTTGGGAAAATTTATACCTAAGCTTATCAATCAATACCGTAACTCTACCAACAGAAAAATTAAAGCTTCTTTGTTAAAGTTTACTACAGAAATACTAGCCAATTGTCACCTAGTTCTACCTGATGAGCTCAATGAGCAATTAACTGAAAATGCATGTTTTTTACTTGGAAATAATGAAGAACTTATTGAATTTGAAGGCATCAATAGCAAAAATGAAGCATTTTTACAGCGCCAGTTATTAGATTTAATAAAAAAGTCTGCTGTGACAGTGAGTTCAATATTCTACTCTTCAGATCAACAAGAAATTACTGCAAAAATAAACACGATAATATTCAATACCAATTACCTCTTAAAGCTGCAACTGCAACTGCAAGTTGGTAGTGAACTTAAAGTATCTCTTGAGGCTCTAATTGAAAAGATAACTGATGAGTTAATAATTTTGCAAAACTCTCATGAATCGTTAGGCTCTTCAAAAAGAAAGTTTGTTAATTTAAATATCACCAATGATAAAAGTACTTCATTTCCAACTTTGGCTAAATCAGACAAAGCCGTCAGCAAAGAAAAAGCTAATTTTCAGACAAATTTATCTGCTTTGGCCAGAAAAAGTTCTATTTTATCGAGCGATAAAGTGTTTGATGATAGAGAATTAAGCATCTTCAGCAACATTCTTTCTGCTCAAGTGGAATCAACCTTGAAAACTTTTTTTCGAACTCTTGGAAAGTATCCCATTGCTGGAGACATAATTGAGAGGTTAATGTTGAATCAAGGTCACTCGAAGCTACATAAGTTTATTTGTTTGTGGGCTTGCAATAATATTGTAGCAGGAGCAAGCACGCAAGATTCTGATATAAGGCGAACCAGCGATGTCAGTTTCAATGCTGACCAGTTCCTTGATCTTGATGGAGCTGAAGATGATTTTGAAGCGTACCAGTTAGAAACGGTCCCTGAAAATGAACAAAATTCGGTTGAGAGACAACAGATTAAAATTGCGGAAGGAGTTCTCTCAATGCTAGATTTGGCGCAAACCATGTTATCCAACGGGGTATACTTCCCTTCCGGTAACAGTATTATAGGAAAAACTAGTCAAAGATCGGCATACTTGGAAAATACTGCAATTTCTGTGTCTCTTGATACTATTGCTGCTGCTTCACTGTTCTTGAAGCATGATTTTGAACAAGAGCTTATTGATCATTTGTACCCTGTCATCGAAAGTTTATCATCACCTTCAGAAATGATTGTTACGCACGCTCAAAATGCAACGATTCAAGTTGCAAGAAATGTTTACAATGACTCATCAATCGAGAATCTCATCATCAGAAACTCTGACTACTTGCTTGACTCTTTGAATTTGAAATTGGTGAATGTTGCAGTTACTCCGGACACAATAAAAGTTTTGATTGTGTTAATCAAGATTGCAGGAGTGGAGTTGATTGAGAAATTAGGTGATGTTATCAATTCAAGTTTTGTAGTTTTGGATATGTATCATGGGTACGCAGCACTTTGTAACGGTTTTTTCGCTGCTTTCAGTGAGATTCTTAATTCTGTATACCAAACCTATGTTGCCAATTACAATTTTAAAGAGAATGTGTTTGATAAACATGAAGAAGAAATAAAGTCAAGGGTAAAGCCATGGGGAATTTTGAGTAAAGAGCAAATGTTTGATTTATTAGATAATTCCAAAAAAGATCTACCTGACCTTTTCAAACACAAACCAGACAATGGCGATGACAAGTTAGCTGATGAACCTCTTTTAAGGGATGAAGTTGATAGTGACGACGAAGATCAGGCTTTTGAAGGTAGCACTCAGGTTGAAGATGATGCAGAGAAAGCTGGTGACAATATGTTCAAATATCAATCACACATACCGAAAAACTTGTATCAGCTAGTTCAAAGAATATGTTCATACTGTGTAAGGTTTTTACAGTATCCTTCATTTTCACTCAAGATTCAAATTTATAGCATGTTACGCAAAATTATTCAGATTCTTGCGGTTGAACTCCGCGAGCTATACCCTGTCTTGTACGATTTGTGGCTGTATACTTTAACCGCTGCAGCTGAGTCACAGGATATAAGGATAAACATTCATGCATTGCGAACCATACAATCGATGTTCAAATATGGCGGAACTTTTTTGAATAAAAATTTCCAAGAGCTTTGGAGCGCGTTACAAAGTAACAATAATTTCATTAATCATAAAAAAAAGTTAATTTTTTTTAAAAACAAGCTCAAACTGGAAAATGAAAGAGCTGTTGCTAAAGACAATAGCGATTGGCTGTTGGTAACATTTGGCAAAAAGTATTTTCCCGAAAGTTTGGAGTATGAGTACTATCAAGCTCTTAGTGAAGTGCTTGTGCTTGGGTTGCACAACTGTGGCGATACGTTGCCATTGGCCATGATTAGAGATATTATTCAAAATGGATGTGGAGTGGTAGCGGATGTTGGAGAGTTCGGGATACATGCCGATGTAGCATGGTACTTGTACTACGGCTGATTATATGAAAATACACGGATTATTTTAAGGAAAAATATGTCACTTACTCAACATTTAAACAGGTTATGCTGTAAGTTTAGTCACCAAAAAAAGCTATGTAGCATGAAGTGCAAATTACATGAGTATGTTGTAACTTTACATCTGCAGCCAAACGCGCTTTGCTGTAGTAACGTTGGTATCTGATATTCCCACGTGAAATGCGCATTTACATGCAGCGTATTTTCTTTTTCTTTTTCTAGTTTTTTTACTTGCTGGCTCACGGCTAAGCAGATGGAATCAAATATCCAAAATGTGAGGGCCAAAAGCGATGATTTTGATTCTTTCTGCGTCTGTAATATTGAAAGATAATGTTGCGACAGCAAACTTATATCCTCAAACAATACGAAACGCACAGAGTCAATAATATTATCGCAAACTTCGCTGGCAGGAGATTTAGCTCAGGAAGTATTATTTCGAATAGTAACGGCAAGAAGATTACCTCTTCAAATGGGAAAACAAATTCACTCAAGAAAAGTCATGAAGATGGTGGATACATGAGAAGGCGTCTTGAACAACTACGAGAAGACGCCATTGCTAGTGATCCTGTTTCTCGCTCAAAAAAACTTAATCAACAATTGGAGCCGATGCCAGTGGGCTCTCTAGTTGACCAAAATGTTGATATGGCCAAAATCTACTCAAAATTGGAGCAAAAAAAGTTTGAAAATCAATATGCCTCTGAACTCCTGTTCTCAAAAATCCCTTCATACGCGGATAAGCTTGCTACTGATGTTGCATTATCAAGGCCATGGAATGGTGGTACTAGTGCTTCTGATGTGGCAAACGTGTCGATGGCATATAGTGGCAAGAGCAGCAGCACTAAAGTGATTCCAGTGCCCAAGCTTTACAAAAGAGAAACCGTCTCAGAGCGTATCAACCGAGCCAGAGAAAAATCTCTTGACTACAGTTTGATGAAGCATTCTGAACAAGCATTTGAGGAGGATCCTGGATTTAAAGAACGATATAGGGAACGTCTTTTGGGTCCAGAACAAACGGGTTTAGCTTCGGGTCGAGTGTCATTTGCCGCCGCAGCAGGATCTATTAAAGGAATGGCCGATGCAAAGATCGAGGAAGCTAGAGCAAGAGGTGAGTTTGATAATTTGCCAAGAGGCAAACAGATTGATGATGGGTATCGTCCCAATGCATACATGGATAGAACTGACTTTCATTTGAACAATATACTCAAGAAGCAAGATGTGAAGTTGCCCTGGATTGAAAAACAGGGATCCGTATTCCAAGAAATTGCTAAATTTAGAGAGGATTTGAAGCGAGATTGGGTCCTCAAAGCAGTGCATATAATTGACGATATAAATTCCGGCAGGCCAACAGACATTAAGCTTCAGTCAGCTAAATACTACTCAGAGAACTATCAGCTCTTGAAGGATCTGAACTGGGAGCTGCAGAAGCGGCGCTACTTTAACACTTCTCTACGCAAGTTGAATGATTCGATCAGAGGTTACAATCTCCAGGCACCAATGCCGTCTCAAATCTTCTACTTGGTTCCAGATAAGGAGCTTGAGCGCTGCTACAAGGATTCGGCCAAGGACATTGTTGAGGAAGCCAAAAGGTTTTTTTTGGGCAGCATCAATGGACAGTCACTGCAAGAAAAGTTACAAAAACCATACAAAGTGAAGTTCTCGCAGCCGGAGCAGTCCCTTGGACTGCTTTTCTTCGACATGTTCAAGCGAAAGTGAGTCTGTAGTGCTCTTGTAGACAGTATGTAAATAGCTATCTTTAGTTAATGTCAATATACGCAATGTTGTGGAGTCGCGTGAAGGTGCAGTGTCAGGTGACCTGCATGGCGACCTCGTTGGTGTGCGGGTGTGTGAATTGCTTTTTCTGCTCGGCCCGTTTGGCAAGAAAAGATTTTACTCCGTTTGTTTTCCTCTTTTTTTGTGGCACTCTCCTGGCAAACCAACTGCTCGCTGGCCTTCTCTTGTACTATCAGACCCTTTTCCAATCACAGCACAGTTTCTCTCATCTCTTAAGCAACGCTTCTCTGTGGTATCATCATCAGGAATCATCCACCAGGTATTTCTCACTGCTCTACCACACTCTCATTAAGCACGCGTTTGCTCTCCCGACTCTCGTCAAGCAACTCTTTCGTGTTTTCGTTTCCGCAGATTACCCCTTTTCAGCTCGTTTGTTAGGCTGACATACTCTTCGGCGCAAACCAGCAAAAACACTGTGGACAAAGTAACAAAACTCTTCAGTCCTCAAAGTTGACTAGTATCATCATCATATTCTTGAAATACTTTCTTTGATAACATGGACTTAAGAGTCGGAAGAAAATATCGTCTCGGCCGTAAAATTGGTGCCGGGTCCTTTGGCGATATCTACATGGGGATGAATATCATTACTCATGAGGAAGTGGCAATCAAATTGGAATCCATAAATGCCAAGCACCCACAGCTTGAGTACGAAGCTAGAGTTTATAGAGCTCTCAGCGGTGGTGTTGGTATCCCTTTCGTGAGATATTTCGGTACTGATTGCGAGTTTAACTGCATGGTTATTGACTTACTTGGTCCTTCTTTGGAAGACCTTTTCAACTACTGTAACAGAAGGTTTTCCTATAAAACAGTTTTGTTGTTGGCAGACCAACTCTTGTCCCGTATTGAATACATTCATGCCAGATCTTTCATTCACAGAGATATCAAACCAGACAACTTTTTAATGGGTACCGGCAGAAGATCAAATCAGGTAAATGTTATTGATTTCGGGTTGGCCAAAAAATACAGAGATGTTAGAACATTCATGCACATTCCATATAGAGAAAATAAAAATTTGACTGGTACTGCAAGATATGCAAGCATCAATACACATTTGGGTATTGAACAATCTAGAAGAGACGATTTGGAATCTTTGGGTTATGTGTTTGTGTACTTTTGCAAAGGTTCTTTACCATGGCAAGGCTTGAAAGCTGCTACCAAGAGACAAAAATACGAGCGTATCATGGAAAAGAAGGTTTCTACTCCTGTGGACGTATTGTGCAAAGGTTTACCACAAATATTCTTGCAATATTTCAACTACGTAAAAAACTTGCGATTTGAAGATAAGCCTGATTATTGTTACCTCAGAAGTTTATTTAGAGATTTCTTTTTGCAGGAGAATTACAGATATGACTACATCTTTGACTGGACAATTGTCAAATTCCAACAATCCAAGCTTGGAAAACGCAATGAAAAAGACGGTGATGTTAATAATAATGCTGCTAATAATGGTAAAACTCCATATCTTTTGGACCCATCTGTTGTTCCTCCTCATCAAGCCAATCAGATAGTGTTTTATCAACCAACACCAGGTCCTTCCAATGTTCAAGAAGTATCACAGCACCATCAACAGCAACAGCAACAGCAACAGCAACTTGCACAGGTAGATGTTGGACAAGCTGTGCCACAAGCTCAGCAGACACATATTCAGCCATCTGCTGATGTTATTCCTCAGCAAGAAGATGAGTCCAAACGTTTTCCAATATCCACCAGATTATACCAACAACCACAGCAGGTCTCGTCAACGGTGAAGCCAGTAAAGATTTCCGATGACAAGCGTGCTAGAGTTCACCCACAACAGCAAGCACAACAAGAAAAGGATGTAAATGAGTCTGCTTGGCTCTAACTGTGTCGGTTTTTGTTTACTCGGCATAAATTCTTCAGTTTTTCTTTTCCTATTCCATTTCATTTCTTTGCATCTAGTCATTCTGTTCAGTTTCTTTTGTTTTTATTCTATTTCTCCTATATTTTTGACCCATCCTCCTGCTCCTTTCCTTTGTTTTATTGTTATGTCATATAGCACAAACAGCATATTCTGTTTGTCTTTCTAATATCTTTTGAAGGAGAGTCAAAAAAGAAAAAAAATATACTTCTTTGCACCGTTATTTTTTATCTTTTTTTCTGTTTGTCATATTGCTTTTTTTTTTTTCCACTTTTATCCTTTCTCTCTTGAACGGTTTTATCAACGCGTGAGGCTAAGATGGTTGTATTGTTTTTTGTTGGGTAGAACACGCAGCCTTTGTTGCTCACTCCCCAGGTTAAGGATAACTGCTTTGTGTTTGTGTATTTTTTGTCTTTATCATAATTCTTAGTTGACCGGTTTTTTCTTCTTTTTTGTTACAATTTGTGAATCACTAATGTATCTTCTGTTCATTTACATTGATAATTACCTACATTGTAGTAATTAATTGTTATTTTAGTAGTGTGACTGATTAGCTATACAGTTACATTTCTCCCACCAAAAACGTTCGTTCCTTATTTTTTTGTAGCTAAATGTTCTCTATCTTATAGTATGTGTATGCCGCAAATTCTTTTAACTTCTTCGCAATTTCAATCTGTTATACTATTACGAAACCATATTATTAAGAACACATGGGTTGTTTTGTGAAAAAAATGGTTTTGCACTTACTGGTGAATCAAGAAATAGTGTATTTCTTACGTACAGCCAGATAGAAAACAGTATAGTGCAATTGTTTCTATATTAGCGAAAATCCTGTTAGTACTGTAAATCTAGTAATCATATTGAAGATGAGATTATGGTCCTGATGGTTCTGGTTCTTGTTTTAAAAAGTTTCGTTGTTGATGTCTACAGGTAAAAGAAAGGGTGTCACTTCAATATCATATTCCACTCATCTTCTACTCATTAATATAATGGTGCTATCTGACGAACATTGAGTTCTAGAACAATAAGATCAGGAGATACAGTCACGTAATGACCTTAATTAGTGACTACTACGCGGTTACAGGAAGCATATTTACTACTATTTATAGCTCAACGCTAATATTGTGTTTTATTCTGTCTGATTATTATTTAGTCTTCCTCGAAGATCTCTTACAGTTCTTAGACTACATCTAACTTTCAAGATCTTCTATCCTGAGGCACTCGTTCTTCTTTTGAACTTCCTTGTATTTCTTCTTTTTGTTTCTTCGCTTTTTTTTTTTAACTAAAATCTAATAACTATATAAAAATTTTGGGTTGAACCGTATATAAATGATAATCTGACTGAAATAACAAATATTACGGAATACTGACATCTCAGGGTTCATATTTTGGATGTAAAAGCCTTGTATTTCAAATATAACTAACTAATAATAAATATATAAAAGTATTGGGTTGGATCATGTATAAATACTAATCATACTGAATGCAAAACATGTTAGTGATTCGCGATCAATAGTAGTAAATAAGTGTATCGTGCACCAAGATAAAAAATCCACGAACTTATTCTGTATTCAGGTTTGTTGGTTTAGAACTCAACATTCGTCAAAATGTTAGCGTTGATAGTAGTAAATATGAAGAGTTTTACTGAATAGTAGTAACTTTTCTGAATACATTAACCGAATATGTCAATTTAAGAGCATTAATCAAGAATATTAAATGACTGTAGAACTCAGTTTTGACCTGAAACTAGTAGTTGAACCATTATACAATAACGTCAAATTCCTCTCGGTGGCCAAGTTGGTTTAAGGCGCCAGACTGTAATGTCCACAATAATCTGGATATCGGGTGTTCGAATCACCCCCGAGAGATTTTTTTAATTTTTCTGCCGTCACTTACTGTACAAAGCCGGGAACATTCAACAAGAAAGTAATGTGCATCTGTAGTACTTTGGTGACAAATTTTGGCGTAGAAGAGGTGAGACTTATGTGCTTCTCTACAACAAAAAATTCCGTACAATCATGGCAAAAGTTTACTTGAAGGATTAGCAAGCCTAATCCTCATGTTGGGTCTTAGTGGCTTTTTGTGCTAAGCGTGATCATCTCAAACAATGGAATTTGAACATTTTATTTTCAATGATACTTAGTTTTAACACAGACGAGATTAGGAACACTCACTACAGCATGATCCAAAATAACTGCGTGTTTCGTGACTGATTGGGCATGTGGGCTTAGCAATATGTTTGAAAGGTACCGCAATGGTAGTAATACTTTGATGCAATTAAATATTACTTTTTTACTGAAAGCAGATTGTACAAAAAATCTATAAATTGAGCTCTTCAGCATTAAGTAAGAAGGTACATTTATTTAATTGATACATATCATCAACCTACAAACACCTCTTATAGTCACTTGAACGTCATCACAACTATACTCTTTTCTTTATTTCACACCACTAATACAAAATGAAATTTTCATTTTTCGCTGACGCTGCTATTTTGCAATACTTAATATTTGCTCAGGTAAATGGAGCTGCTCTCCCAACAATTGACTCTGGCTTCGACTTTGCCAGCTTGGCTGCCTCTGGATTTCCAAGTGGCATTCCATCTGGTGTTCCAAGTGGTATTCTGCCATTACCAAAAGGTGGCAAAGGCAACACTACACATAGTTTTCCAAAAGATCCGAGATTCAAAGGGAATGGTACACATCCACACAGAAAAGGTAACGGCACTCACCCAGAAGGAAAAACAGGTTTCAAGAACAATAGAACTGGTGATATTCCATTCTTATCACAATCCCAATTTGAATACAGTGCTTCTGCTGATTTGACATCTTTGACTTTTGCCGCTGAAAGTGCAACTGCAACTGCTTAGCACTTAAATCTTAACTCCAAATTTTTAAGCCAATTTTCGTTAAAAGAAAAAACGTTGCAAAGATTGCCGCTTTTCCAGAAATGTTTTTGACTTAAAGCATTTTTTCAATTCCCCTTTCACTCTTTTTGCCTAGCTTTTTTTTTTTTTTTTTTTTTTTTTTTTTTTTTTTGATAGTTTTAAATATTTTTATTTTTGAGGCAATATAGAATACGGATAAATACAATGCTTTTGTTGGTTTTTTTAATTCATTCTTGCAAAACCCCTCTTGACCAATTATGATCCTTCATTAAGTTATTGCCTGTAAATAAACTGTAATAAAGCTCCATATATTTTGTACTTTAGTCAGTATTTTCACAATTCAGAAAGTTCTAATAAGTCAGGGTACCTCAAATCTGCGTTATCTTCTGCCCATTTCACCCACTTGCTCAAAAATAAATTTTTACTTTCACCAATGGTCTCCATGTCACCAATGACGCAAAGTTGACGTTTTGGTCTTGTAATCGCAACATTCAACCTTCTTTCATCTTTCAAAAAACCCACCAGTTTATCTAAATTACTTCTCACCAATGACAAGATAATAACATCTTTTTCACGGCCTTGGAATCCATCAATTGTGGATATCTCAATTTTTGGATACTTGGTATGAATTTTCTGCTTGAGTATAGAAACCTGCAAATTATAAGGCGATATCACACCAATGAATTCCTCAGGCACATTTGAATTCATCAAATTCTGAATGTGTTTTAATGTAAGCAACGCTTCATTTTCATTAAACTTGGATGAAGTGAGCCCCTGTTTCAGCATCCCTACCTCGTCAGGAGCATCTTGTTGTTCTGGAAAATCACCTCCTTGAGTATCATACCATATCACAGGTATAGTAGTGTCATCGTTCTCCAATGCGTTTTCCAAATCATTCAAAAGCCTATCTTTAACACTATTTGCCGCTGCTAGTTGGCCATCATAAAGTTGTTGAGAGCTGAACTGCATAATTTGTTCATTCATTCTATATTGCACATTCAAGAGTTGTTTTAGTTCTTTTTCTGGATGAATCTTGATCAATCTATCAAACAATGTCGTTTCTAATAATTTTTTGAAATGCATAGCTTTGTTCAAATCAGATTTTTTTTGACTCATTGATAATATTTCATGGTCATCTAGTTTAACAGTTGGTGGAAGCTGCTTATTGTCACCTGCTAAAACGATTTTTTTTATACCGGGGTGTGATATTAAAGGTATCCAACACTGCGGCTCCAATGACTGTGATACTTCATCAATAATCAAACAATCAAATAACGGTTTTCCTCCGTTGGCTTCCACTGCGGTAATTAATTCCCTACTACTAGCACCGTGTAAAGTGGCCGCCACAACTTGTGCACCAACAATAAGCTCGCTAATTTTTTTCCTTTCTCTAATCCTCAAGTCTTTCTTGAGAAATTTGTTTTCGTTCCATAATTGTTTTCGTTCTTTATAGCTTTTCAATTTTTTTATGGTCTTTAAATTCTCAGTTATTTCCTTCCTGATATCTTCTGTGATCTCTGAATTTTCTCCTGATTTGGATATAAAGTCTAAAGAATGCTTTTGGATACTGGGTAAAAGTCTTGATGGATGACCGATTCTCAAGAGTTTAGTGTACGGTATCAACTTGTCTAATCTTTCAATAATCGTATCAATCGAAATATTTGATGGGCCACAAACTAAAATTCTTTGGTTTCCATTTAGTAAAAGTTGCTGTATGAGTTCTATTAAAGTGTAAGTTTTTCCAGTTCCCGGAGGCCCATGGATGATTGACAAATCCGAGTTCAAAGAAAAATTAATAGCTCGTTTCTGCGAATCATTCAACTTATCATTATTAAACCTAATTTTTTGAAAAGATTGCTGTAACTTTGATTCACTAGGCGGTATGAATTGTGATTGACCTAATAGCAACTGCATTATTGGAGATAAGTCATTAATTTCTTTCAACTTTCTCAAGGTAGATTCCATTCTTTTATAAGTAATAGAATTAGCAACTCTAACAAGCCATACCCTTTCATTTCCAAGTTTGAGCAAATTGTCCTCAAAACTCTCATCCACAGCAACAATTATACACGCAAGTGAAATCTTGGTGACTACACCTTCAATAGTAGCTAAATCAGCCTCATTTGCATTGCTGCTTGTCTTTATGTTCTTGGATTTTTTAGAGTGAGATTTTTTTGCAGCATTTGCAGCTTGCTTCTTTTTAGATGCAGTTGCTGATGGCATTTTCTCAACTTTGACAATATCACCGACCCTAATGTCGCCATTATTTATCTCTTCTGAATTGGTGACGGCATTGTCATTTTCTAATTCAATTAGAGTTCTTCCGCCGAGACCATTCCTGATGTTTGCAATGTTCAAATTGAGTACTGCTAACCCTTCTTGTGATAACTTTTTGCTTGATAATTTTCCTAGCAAATCATTTACAAGCTCGATGTCAGACTCTCTTTCAAGAGAAACTGCTTCTAAAAAGTCGTCTGCAAACTTGTTTTTGTCAATTATCATCTTTTAATCTTTTGATGGGTAGGACAAAAACAAAATTAGCTCAGGACTCTAATACTACTGATCCGTTATTACAATTTTAAATTTTGCTTTTCCCGCAGTATCAATGACCCGCGCTTTTGGTATTAATGACATTGACCACATGCCAAATAGAATGGGTGGCAGCAACATGATAGAAAACTTTCACGTATAATAAAAAATAAAAATGAAAACGTGGAAGGCATATTTATTAAATCTAAGCAAATTGCCCTTTCAGAATAGTCACAGTTCCATAATAAAAGTGTTTCTATTATAGCTTATAGAGTCAAAATAGAAGTTTAGTAAAGGAAAACATGTTTGTTGCTTTATCAAGTTCCAAATGTTGCGAACACTTGCAAATAAAACAGAAGCGAATAAGTCGATAAATTTAATGTTAAGTAAATATTTAATCTCCAGTTTGTTTTGAATTATTACATTTCAAATAAAGAATTGAAGAATAATGGCCCAAAAACTTTTCTGTACGATACGCCGTAATGATAAGAAGAGACTTGATTTAAAACTCTAAAAATGCTAGTCATTAAATTGGGGCTATTATGAATCAAAAAAAAGTAATTAAGTAATTTTTTTAAAAAAAAGTGAGATGGGAGATTAACAAAAACCCGGAACCATTGCAGACAAACACAAAATTTTAAGATAAGAACAGGTATCTTAGGCTAGAGAAGCATTTTGAAAGTTAGAAGTCGTCTAAGAGCTGTACAGGATCTTCGAGGAAAATTATAGAGTTAAGGGGTGGGCAGAATATGTTGATCCAAGAAGAAGCAGTGATTTGAGGATCAATCTAGACTACTAGTTTATTGGAGCTTAGACAGTGGTGACAACCCAATTTAAACTACAGAAAAGACAAGTTACAGTGGCCGAGTGGTTAAGGCGATGCCCTGCTATGGTTAAACCGAGCTGATAGGCATTGCGGTTTCCGTGCGCAGGTTCGAATCCTGTCTGTAACGTTATTTTTAACCCCATACCCCTTACAATTCGGGGACGCGTATATTTTTACCAAATAAACAACGACTAAAACTTTTTTGTTTTCTTGTAACGGATAATGCTAGCAAGTTTATGGAGCAAGCAATTTTCCACATACACACAAGTTAACTTGCAATTGAGGGAATTCTTTAAGAAAACTAGTGACCTGCGGTGCATGCATGCGATTGCATAACGGTTTTTTTTTTTTTTTTTTTTTTTTTTTTTTTTTTTTTAGATTTCTGTGGTAGCAACTATGATTTTTGCAAATTGATTTCATTCTGGAACGAGTTGACTGCCGTGACTTCCGCACAATTACAAGTTCATCAATCCGATACTGTTGCTCATTGCAATGTTACCACAGTTGCGCTCATGATGATCCTTGACACCTGCGGTTCTGTAATTTTTGATTGTGAAAACGACGCCATATTAATCTGCCCGGACTTTGTGGTGGATGGTGGATGGTGGAGTAACTTGGGTTAGCCACCAAACCCCGCAATTTGCGCCGTTATGCCGAACACAAAGAGAAAATCGCTACTCATCAAGTTTATACTAAGCTTACTGATAGCGAAAACCGCAAAAAGGAACCTAAAAAAAAAGTTATTTTATTTCTATTGTTATCAACCCGCAGTAGGCAGATCGTTCTCCTCATTTACTAGCTGGAAAGTGATCACAGCCAACGGAACACCACCATCCACTCCTACTGGTGCTTGTGATTGATTATACTTTAACACCCATCTCACATTGCTGTGCCCCTCCAGCACTTTATTGTTCAAGTAGTTTTGTAGATCTAGCTCGAACCCACCAGGTAAAGATATTTTGAAGTTGTTATCTTGAAGGGAAAGAATGTTGGTATGAAAGACAAACAAGTAGTAACGATCTTTCAAAAGAGTAACGTTCTGTAAATTATCAGCATTTGTGAAGAACTTCTTTCTTTTTGCACTCTCGGGAGGAATTGCAGCACTTAGCTTGGTAGTGTCTAATAATTGTAAATCTTCCTTCGGAAGCCCGTTATTGCTAGGAAAATTGTCGTTTTGGGAGGAGTTTACCAAGTTGAAGCTTGAAAGCGCTTTTCCATAGAGCCACGGTTTCTCAGCATAGAGGTCTCCGTCGACAGATGGATCTACCATATACTTGAAAACCCGCAAACCGGCAGCTGTACCATACGGAAGGAAATCTCTTAGCGGATAGCCAAAGTCATTGCCAAAGAGAAGCTGGTGGCCCTGTATGTCTCGTTTTGGCTTCACTTGTAACGTAATGTTTAGCTTCTCGTTTGCCAGCAATTTCTGCTGCTCTTCTGATTTTAAATCTGGGTGACTATTGTTCTTGTGCTCGTGGGACCCAGCAAAGCCTTTGATGTTCACAGAAAGCTGGATACTGGCAATATCATTGTCTAGCAGCACCGCGTTGCCGCTATTAACAGGTACCACTGCTCCTTCTTCGTTATAAGACGATGCAGCCACGACTTTCAAGAGCATGATGGAAGTTGGTCAGCAATGTTTTTTCTTTTTTCTTGTTCCTGTGGGCAGGGGAAGGCAAAGAGGAAACACACTCTTTTGTACGGGAGCTGGGGAAGTGAAGATGGACAAGTGGAAGTCAGTCAGTCAGTGAACCGGAGTTAGCTTGCGATGACGGTTGCTCTGCTCGTTGTCTAGACTGCGTATAAATACGAGGCTACTGCCAGGCATCTTGAGCCCATCCGGGTAGGTTGTGGCGCCATGCAGCTGGATCTGCTCGGAATTCGAGAGACGAAAAATCAGGACACTGCGCTCAGCATTAGACACTCCTTGAGACACACACTACTCTTCCTCTTCTTATCAGCGATGTTCAAGTTGTGGATACCGTCATCTTCCCTGCTACTCCGGAACTACATTCCTTCGCTACTATTCACTTCTAGAGCAACACAGGCAACACAGGCAAGTCAGATATCACGTACATTCCACTCCTTCAATATGGCCAGCAACCACTTTGCTTCACAACACAAGGACTGGCTTAAGCTGATTGAGGGCAAGAAGTACCCAGCCAAAAAACATGCTTTGTTAGTCAAACAGCATTTCTTGTCAAGAAATCACGATATAGACCCAAACCGTGCATACTTTTTCGTTAGTGGCGAAGAATTGAAATTGTACCCTTACAGTGACCAAAATCCTCCATTCAGGCAAAACAGATACTTTTTTTACTTGAGTGGAGTCAATATTCCTGGATCACATATTCTCTTCAGTTTAAAGGATGAGAAATCTACCTTGTTTTTGCCTGATGTCGAAGAAGAAGATATTATGTGGAGTGGTTTGCCCCTCAGTATCGAAGATGCTAAAAAAAAGTATGACGTTGATGATGTTAAGTACTCTAAAGAATTGAAGGAAATCTTGCACAACATTGCTATATTTGGCAGTAACACTATCTTCACCACTGACTTGGATGGATCAAATAACCAGTACACTCAGTACTTAATGCCTGGTAACCCTGACTTTTTCTATGCTTTGGACGAGGCCAGATTGATCAAAGATGAGTATGAACTTGCCTTAATGCGGCATGCAGCTCAGATCACCGATTACTCTCACTTGGCTGTGATGTCAGCTGCTCCAATTGAGCAAAACGAGGGTCATATCCACGCTGAATTCATTTACCATTCGATTCGCCAAGGTTCTAAAAATCAATCGTATGACCCCATTTGTTGTTCTGGTCCTAATTGCGGCACTTTACATTATGTTAAAAATGATGAAGAAATTGACAAGAGAGAGAGTATCTTGATTGACGCTGGTGCCGAGTGGGAAAATTACGCCACTGATGTCACTAGATGCTTTCCAATCAATGGAAAATGGTCAAAAGAACATTTGGCCGTATATAATATTGTTTCTGAAATGCAAGACAAAACTTTGGAGAAAATTAAAGCCGGCCAATCGTGGGAGGAATTGCATATCTTGGCTCATAAGATTTTGATTAAAAGGTTTATAGAATTGGGCATTTTTGTTAATGGCACAGAGGAAGAAATCTTGGACAGTGGAATTTCCGGTTCGTTTTTCCCTCACGGATTGGGTCATTTGTTGGGTATGGACACTCATGATGTTGGCGGATATGCCAATTATGAAGACAAGAACCCATTGCTCAAATACTTGAGATTGCGTCGTCCGTTGAAAGCAGGAATGGTGGTTACTGATGAACCGGGTGTTTACTTTTCGCCATTCTTGATTGAAGATGGCTTGAAGGATCCAAAAAAGGCAAAATTTGTTAACCAAGATGCTTTGAAAGACTATTGGAAGATTGGTGGAGTTAGAATTGAAGATGATATTTTGGTGACTAAGAATGGCTATGAAAACTTGACCAAGATTACTAAGGACCCAGAAGAAATTTCCAAGATTGTGCTCGATGGTATCAAAAAGGGCAGATCCCACTTCCATGCTCTCAAGTAATCAGACAACTTCCGAGTTACTAATATGAGGCAAAATAAAGTTTTAAGCATGACTTTTTTTTTAGGCCTTCGACTCTTAACTGTTGTTACAGTTTTTAGTTATTTTTCATTCAACATTAATCCTTTAATTAGAATTGGTTTATATATTAAAGCGTACACAGCTCCTCAAATATACAAAAAAGCTCCAATAACCTTTTTATTTTGCTTGTAGACCATGAATCAGATGCCTAAACCTTTTGTTTGCAGTGAAGAAATCTTGCAGAAAACAAGACAATAGCACCGAGAAGATTAACAATACATTTTGCGGAGAAGATAAGATAACAGCTATGAAGAAAAACCACTGTTTATTTAGGAAAGTAAACTCTACACAATAATATTGAAACAATAGTAAATAGCCCCAAAACCAATTTTCTATCTTAATGCCATCTGTCAGAGTTAATTTAAGTCAGTAAGCTAAATAATCACCAAAAGGATAGCTTTTTCGAAGACCAATAAAGCCCTCAGATACGCTTTTGATCCATGAGTGCGGCGGATAAACCATGCACGATGCAGCCGGGTGCCCCGTTCCAATTAGATTATTTTGGCTAGTTCGGAGGAAAAAAACGAGCAGATCGGAGGCCTGCAGACAGACAGTATGAAATTGCTGGTACTTATATATTTCCTCTAGCCAGCTGGTTTTTGACTGGTAATATTCTTATTATTCTTTTTATTGCAGGAGTGTTAGGCATTTGTGCTTATATAATTAAAGTTCGTCATTTTCCTGAAGAGTTATTTCTTTGAATCATTTGAAATATTTGAAATGACGGTCCAAACTGTGCCAACGTATGTGATTTCGTGAAATAATGCAGCTTTGATGATGTTACCAGAAGATCCATCTTGGGTATTTCTTGGATAGTTTTAAAGAAACCAAAGTAACATAAGTCAAAATAAAATTACTAACTGTTATGATATATAGAAACATTCGTGCATGTCTTTTCGGTACGTGTGCTTTAGTCTTGATTGTTTTCCCTAGGTATGATCAGCTAGTATCTGCCACTGTATGATCATGGTAAAAACAAAAACAAAAAAACAAACAGAAAACAGAGTATGCCGCTAATAATATAGTATTTAGACATGGATGGAACCTTGATCAACTCCGAAGACGTTTACACGGAGACCATCTCTGAAGTTCTTGCTAGATATAATGTCGGTCCATTGACCTGGGATCTCAAAATCAATCTTCAAGGGAGACCAGGAGTAGTTTCTGCTCAACTCATCCTCGAGCATTATGGTATCAGCAATCTTATCACTGCAGAAGAATTCTTCCATGAAACTATCAAATTACAAGAGAAGAAGTTCCCAAATTGTTCATTTTTACCAGGAGTTCAGCGTCTTTTACAGCAATTGAGTTCAAAAAATGTGCCTTTGGCGGTCGCCACGTCGTCCATTTACAAAGGCTACGAGCTTAAGACTTTGCATTTGCAAGAAAACGGGTTTGAATTATTTGATGTTGTGATTACTGGGGACCATGTAGAGATTCCAAAAGGTCGAGGCAAGCCGCATCCAGATATTTATTTATTAACGTTGAAAAAGTTAAATGAGAAATTGGGGATTAAGGGAACAGAAAAAGAAATCAAGCCGGAAGAGTGTCTTGTATTTGAAGATGGTATACCTGGGGTGCTCAGCGGGGCTAATGCTGGCAGTTATGTAATTTGGATTGCTGATAAAAGGGCCTTGAAAGTTTTGAATGGCAAAGAGGATGAAATTATCAACTCCAGGGGTGAGATTATCAGCACTTTTGAAACTTTTGATATTTCCAAGTTTGGTATTTGAGTGATTTGAATTGGCTGCTTTTTGAAACTAAGCTTTTTTGTTTACGTATTTCTCCCAGATTTTGAATACATGATAACCTCTATACTATTCTATAGAAGATCTGAAAAAATAAAAAAAATAAACTAATTTGTTAACACAAACCCTTTCATTGCTCTTATTTTGGAGTTGATCTCTGGTATTACATCATTTTTATCGAAAATTTTATTGTGGCCAAATCTATCTGACTGCAATTGATTATTGAATTCATTGACTCTAAAATTCAAATCTTCCAAATAACTACTAGCGTTAGTCATAGTAAGCCTCTCGTTAAATAATCTTAATGATTCACTTAGTATCTCGACTTTTTCGAGCGAAGACAAAGAAGTAGTGACAAATGTCGATCTGTCAAATCTTGAATCATTTTGAGCGTTTTTATCATAACGTCTAAAGTCATATTTTTTGTCCTTTTCAGTTTGCGTCGTGGCATCGCTGTACTGTTTTCCATCATAGTTTATGAGTACATTAGGTACAACGGTAAACTTTTTCGCGAGCTCGATATAAAGGCTGTTCAATCTTTTTATATTGTTTTTGTACAAATACTTCAATAAGTTTGCCTTGTTGTTTAAAAGCGGCTTGAGCAAGAATAGGGCCACTAGGTATGATGCTATGGATGCGTAACCGGCATAATGGAGGAGTTTTGTGATGTATATTAACGTCGGATGGCTGGGAAGGTTCTTTGACGCTGACGAAGGCATGATAATGAATTGTGGTTTAGTATTGATAGCTAAGGTATACAACAGTAAGAATGTCAGTTACTCTATGGTTCTGTCAATGCTATCTATCTCAACGATGATGCCATTGGACTTGTTTTTCCTTTCAGAGTCTTTTCTGCCGCAATAAGGGGCAATACTATGTTACTAAAGGCACTCTACTAAAAGACTGGAGATGAGATCATAAAAAAATAAAATTTTTTTTTTTACTTATTTTATTTTATTTTTACTTCTTTCTTTCATCGCTTAGCAAACCAAAGAAACACATTCCAATAAACTTGTACTATAGCCTATAATAATTTCAAAGATGACTCACTGCCAAAGGTGCGAGCAACCTTCCGTTTTAGTTACCAGAAACCAAAATTTCTGTAAAGAATGTTTCATCAAGTTTATCCGGGGAAAGCAAAGAAAGATGATGCAGACTCTCAATAGTAATAATATGGATCGCTTAATTAACATATTGTTGCCTATAAATTATGATCTTTCAAACACTAGTTATGTGAATTTCAGTAATTCGATAACATTACTTGATATTTTGATTAATTACTCCAAAGATCTATACAAGCTTCCGTTTAAAATGACTGTGCTTTTCATTGTTGATAGTGATGATAGTACCATTATTGCAAATATTAAACAATTTTTCAAAAATATTAAAGAGAAATATAAATTTCATGACATAGACTTGAAAATCTTGAATTTATTAACATTCACAAGACTGAATCAAAATCTCTACAATATAAATATTGACAAAAACTGCGCGTTTGTGAATCCTACGCAGAAAAAGTTTGATAGTTTTTCCGACTATATTAACTCAGTCAGCAGCAAATCAACCAAGGAAGATTTTCTTTTCAACATATACTGGACTATCATCAAAGTTTATGCATACTTGTATGATTTCCCTGTAGTTTTATTCAGTAATTCAATGAACAATATTGCAACAAAGATTCTTTCCAATATTATCAAAGGCAAAGGTATCGAAATCTGTCAAGTTTTAGATGAAGAACAAGATCTTAAGTTAGCTGATGGACAAAAATTCAGGTTCAGAGTGCTATATCCGCTAAAAGACGTCTTTAATAACGAAGTTGTAAATTATATTGATTTGCTCAATTTGACCAGCTATCTTCCATTGACGTTGAAAGCAGATTATGAAAAGATCAATCATAAAGATACTGGAATAAACAATAAGATAACGAATGTCAAGGGAGCGACATTGAATCAGCTTGTGAACGACTATTTCAACGATCTTGAGAAAAATGGCTATTCAACTATTGTATCAACTGTGGTGTCAACAGGATTGAGACTCACACTTCCAAAGACCCAAGCGGGAGACTGCCCTATTTGCAAATTTCAAACAAGTAATAGTGCTACAGAATGGCTTAACAACATCACTGTCAACACGTCCTGTGACGAAGCTGGTGGGAAGAGCGAAATTAGGGAGGCAGGTCAACTTAATACTGTTGCTACTACTGAAAATAAAAAGCCTTTGAATATTTGTTATGGATGCTTGATATCTTTTGGCACACTCGATGAGGAATTTTGTTGGCCAATTAATGTGGGCCCTTCAAGTGCTGATAAAGCAATTTTGAATGAGTTTATTATCAGTGATAATGAAGATGAAGATGAAGATGAAGATGGACAATGAGCTGCCTGCCGGCTAGCTTGTTTATTTTTCTATAAGCATATTTGTATATTCAAACTCATAAAGCTTTCTTGTTTTTCTTATATAGAATTATCATGTGTATTATAAATGATATCTGGATACTGTACAGTATTATTGTTCGAGTGTGTGTAAAGTATGAATGAATCATTGCGGCATATACCAGCAGCATGGCTTATAGCGCATAAAATAAAATGATTTTTCAATTCTATGTCGATAACTGATCGCAATGGACATATCTTGGGTTTTCCAAAACTAGTTTCCCAGCTGCCACACAAGTTCATTGATAGAACTTCAAATTGGGGCAAATAGGGGCCTTTGTAAGAGCTGCAAGGACAGCCTTATTGAAATGAATGCTGCTAGTAATAATTACGCTTATCTAGTTTGCTAATACTGAATGATTAAAATGACAGTATTTTTGAAAAATAATGCTCAATTTAGAAGACTTTTGAGCCCCAACAGATTATACCATACGAGTTGGAAGTGCTACTACTCAACACAGAAAAAGCCTGAACAGAAAAAGAAACAAAAACAGAAACTTGAAGTAAATGAAGAAAGTGAAACAAATGTGAGGCGAAATCGTATTGCTGAAAAAATACCATTATTAGACTTACCAGAGTTGAAAGTCTCAGCAAGTGATTTATTGCGAAACAGCAAATCCAGTGATATTTTAAGCGAATTTGCCCATGATGATAATGATAATAGATCAGATGAAGAGAGCGTCACCTTACCGAAAACCAAAAAGACTAATTCCAAGCTGTCCGAAATGAAATTCGAAGATTCTCCTCCGGCATTAAAGGAAGTGCGAAGCTACATGAACAAACACCCAGACAAGGTAATCTTAACAGAGCTTGGAAAATTTTACGAGTTGTATTTTGAAAATGCTGATGTTTATGGGCCAAAGCTTAATTTGAAAGTGGTTAAGAAAAGTTACGCAACGGCAAAAGTTTCCATGGCTGGGTTTCCTAGTCATTATTGTCTTAAATACATTGATCAATTGGTTAATACCTATGGTGTGAGTGTCGTACTTGTTAAGCAGTACTTGAAGGATCCAGGTTTCAGAAAAAGTAACGTAAAACGATTCTATCGCAAAATATACCGAATAATTACTCCTGGAACCATAATAGAGCAAGATATGTTAGATCATGAAAAGAACAACTTCTTGCTTTCAATACATTTCCCTCCTAGTTTTCTTAACAGTACTGTTCCCATTAACATGAAAATTGGGTTAAGTTGGTGTGACATATCTACCACCGAGTTTTTCGTTCAAGAAACGTCTTTAGTCAATTTGGTGAATGATTTGCATCGAATAAAGCCAACTGAGATTATCATCAATGAAAGCTTTAAGAATAAATTAATTGAAAAGCTAAATTTGAATTTTTTGAAAAGTTTCAACATTAACTGGGTAAATGCTGCTATTAATGAAAACTTTAATTATAGCAATTACTACTCTATGTTTTTTGAAAAAAAGGAGAATAAATTAAAGGATGCTTTTGATTCATTGAGTAGACCAGAACGTTGCTCAGTGTTTGCTTTGCTCGATTATGTACGTGAACAGTTTGACATTGAAGATGATCAGACAAAGATGCCGCAAGTAGCTGATGTAAGCAAGCAGGAAGAAGTAAGCTCATTTTCAACAACCAAACATAAAGAAGACTTGGATATCCAATCCGATGGAATAATTGAAGAAGTTAACAAGATTGATCTCAACTCATTTAACTTTTCTACTCCCAGAAAGACAAAACTAGAAAACTTCATGCTCATTGATAAGTCAGCTAGAGAAGCGCTTGAAATAACAGAAACAATCAAAGATCGAAGCAGAAAAAATACATTATTTTCAACAATAAAACGTACTATAACTCCATCAGGTACTAGAATGTTGAGAAATTGGCTTGATGCCCCACCTTTTGATTTAACTGAACTGAAAAGGAGACTATCACTAGTAAAAGTTTTTGCTGACCCAATTTTTGAAATCCATAAACTCTATATGATGCAGACACTTCAATCTTTATCCAACTATGATGCTTTAAGATTGCTATTTGAAATAAGTTTCAATTCTAATTTAATGAACAGCAATAGTATTACTAATGAAAGCAATAATATCAAACTTGGCTGGAATTATTTAAACTTATTGAAGATCCTTAAAGGTTATAATAGCATAAGACAGATATTGTATAGTTATTATGATGAAAATTTAAAGCATATAGAGTCTAAAGGTGCTCAGAGCACGAATAAGTTGTTGCATGATCAAATTGCAAAGATTGTTGTACACGATGAATTGATCAACAAGATTGAAGGCTTGATCAACAAGGAGAACATTGAAGCTATATACGTGTCTTTGAGTGAAGCAGAAGAAGAAGGTGAAGAAGAATCTGCGGACATTGACTACAACAACAGTAATAGCAGCAATAATAATAACATAAATAACCCATTTAGTATGAAGAGAAGTTTTTTTCCAGATATGACCTGGATTATAAACACGAAAAATGCTAGTGCGGATTCTGAGTTAGTAAAGTTACATGATTGTCTTGCTAAATTAATGGAAGAGAAAAATGCGCTAGAAGAAAAGTTGAACCAAAAGGCATCTGAATTACAAATTAAACATTGCGAGTTACGTATTGAAAATGATTTTCCCAATATATATATACAATTTTCAGTGAAGGCTAAATTAACCGCCGCCATATTGAATGAAGCATTTGAAATTTCAAATACATTCAAACAATCAAAGACCTCAAGAAACTTTACGAATGCAGCTTGGGAATCATTAGGATTGAAAATTCTGAGAACAATTAAAAAAATTAAATACGAAGAGCTTAAATTCTTGAATTTGCTAAGATTGGACGTTTTACGAAATTTTGAGACAATAAAGAGCACGGCAGCGACAATTGATTATCTTGACGTTTTGCTTTCGTTTGCCAACTTATCATCCGAGTTTAATCTAGTATGTCCTCAACTTAACAAGAAGCTCGAGTTGAACATTGTTAACGGTAGGCATCTCACTGTTGAACATAACTTGAAAAACAGCATTGTTGAATTTCAAGCTAATGATTGCAATTTATCTAATGATGGTAAAATTGGGTATGTAATATCAGGCCCAAATATGGGCGGAAAAAGCACATACTTGAGACAAAATGCCATCATTGTAATTTTAGCTCAAATTGGTTCTTTTGTTCCTGCTGATAAAGCAAAAATTGGTTTAGTGGATAAAATATTCACTCGAATTGGTTCAGCGGATGATATCACTAGCAACAGCAGTACCTTTATGACAGAAATGAGTGAAACCTCCAATGGATTGTCTATGTCTACGGAACGCTCATTATTGATCTTTGATGAAATTGGCCGCGGTACTTCAAATAATGAGGGTATAGCAATTGCATTTGGCATTCTTAAGCATATGGCTAATGTGCTAAAAAGTAGATTTCTTTTTGCTACCCATTATGCTCCTGAGTTACATCGGCTTATTCAAATTAATGATGCACTTGACACACAAAACACTATAAATGATAAAGTGGCATACTATCATACGTCTCTAATGAGCGATTTATTGAATATGTATCTTAAAAAGAAAAGTGAAAATCTAACCAGTTCCAACATATTCAATGGGAGATTTTTTGATCACAAATTGGTGCCAGGGATAAGCCAATATTCACATGCTACAACTGTGGCAAAATTGGCACAAGTGCCGGATAATGTTATTAAAAATGCTGAAGTTGCTCTTAGGCTCATAGAATTTGAAAAGACAAATGATGACAAACAAAAGAACGCTGACGCTATGAAAAAGCTCTTTAAATTCGATGGTTCTACATAAAAAGATATAGAATAGAACTCTACAATGCAGTGCTCAAAAAATTCCCATGTCAAGTTCTAAATATTTGAACCTGAAATATATACTGCTAATTTTACAAAAAAATATAATATAATGTACTTGTCTCCTTAAAATACACAAGTTTGCGCTTCACATTCCACCTCTATACCCATTTTTGTAACCACCGTAATCGTTTCCATCATTATATTGGTTCAGGCCAGAATTTGTATATGAGCCATTACTCATGTATGATGAAGCAGGATCATACTCAGAATTATTTGCATTATAATTCCCGCTATTTATGTGATTGTTGCTATTGTTATTGGTATTGTTAGTATTAGTACTACTAGTATTAGCTTGCAATGCTAACTGGACAAGCTGGGCTACTTGGTTTAATTGCTGAGGATTTTGAGCTAAGCTGCTAAGTAATTGCACCTGAGCAGCGTTAACTGTGGGTTGAAATTGTGTTGGTACTTGTGGCAATTGAGGTATCTGGGGTAATTGAGGATGTTGTTGATATTGTTGTTGATATTGCTGCTGATATTGTTGTTGATCATTTTGATATTGTTGTTGCTGATGGTGCTGCTGCGAAAAATTGTATGCGTCAAATGCTCTATTATTGGATTGATTGTATTGCCCGGAATATGTAGAACCGTTTGGATAATTCAAGTTGCTACTAGAATGGCTAACATCATTAAAACTGGTATGAGGAGAATATCCCTGGTTTCCATAATTATTATAACCGCCATAATTGCCGGAATTTACATAAGGTTGTTGATGGCTTTTATTAACTTGACCTTGGTTAGTTGGTACAGGTGCATTTTGATACCCATTGTTGGCGCTGTAAATTTGTGCTTGCTGTCTATTACCTTGACGTTTTAAACTATCAAAACTGAGTTTGCTTTGGTTGGATGTTGCTAAAACACTTACGGATGCTCGCTGTGGTATATTTTGATTGTGATTGGCGTTGACGTGGTACGGCTGAGCATCATTCGTGTAATTTTGATATGGTGCAACCGTTCTCCCACTATTAAAGTTACTATTAGCAATAGGAGCTAAATAGGGTTTAACTGATGGTTTTGTAGCATTGAGTGGCGCATAAGGATTTGCTGGTAATCCATTAGGAATGCTAGGCGTTAATCCGCTGGATGTATGTGTACGTTTCTTTTCAGGTTTATCCTTTGCCGCTTCAGGTTTAACGTCCTGCTTTCTCTTCTTTTTATTCTTCTTTTTTGATCTTTTGAAATCTGCTTCGGCAGCATCATCGCTAAACTCCAATTCATGCTCTGGAACTTCTTCATCATTACCATTGCTGGCATCACATCCTTTCATTGCCCTTATTTTCTCCGTGAGCTCGAACTCTGCAGTAGACACGACGTAATAAACTTTTTTTCCTTTTGTGCCTTTGAAATCTTCATCATTTTTATCATCATTACTGTTGAATTTGACTCGATAGAAAGGGCTTCTTAATGGTCCAAAAATCTCAAAAATTAACCCAATTGGCTTTCTATCCTCGAAACACAAGATAGAATTTTCTTTCAAGACCCTAAATTCAGCTGAATTAGTGCCCTTCACAATTAAATTATTTTCAGCATAAGTGTAAATTTCTCCAATTTGTTCGATCGGCGTACTCGAATCTATTTTATAATCGCTGGGTAAAGCAGGAGCAGGTTCCTCGGGCATCTCATTTTTTGATCGTATAGGACCATCAATATTCTCGTCCTCTTCGTCTTCCAAGTTTTCAGCTCCAATAATACCGGTTTCATTGTCATCGCTGCCACTTTCATCTTCACTATCGTCACCATCGCTTTCAGCAGTACCGTCGTCACTGCTACTTTCATCCAGAAGCTCATCACTATCAACCTCAATTTCATCAGAAGAGTAAGCATCTACTTCATTTTTATCAGTACTATCAAGTTTTTTCATTATTGTTTCTATTTCTGACTTTCTATTGACTTTTTGAGATTCAATTTTAGCTTTTTCGGTAATTTGTAATAGCGAGGATTCTTGTTTCTCAGCATGATCAGTAAATGGCAAGTCATTTTCATCTTCAATTGATTCGGTCACCAAAGAATCATCTGCGCGTATGGGCTGTAATTCACTTGGTTTTTCATAACTTGAAGATTTCTCCTGGTTATCTTTTTGAGCATCACCTGTAGTTACATGATGCTCCTTTATTCCATCGCCTTGATCCGATAAAGCAACAGAAGAATGCTGCTCACCATCGTCACCATCATCACCATTTACTTGGAAAGCCTCCTCAATGGCTTGGTTGGCTGTAGTAGCAGCTAGTGAACTGTCTTTGTTTTCGACATCAACCTCGATAGCTTCACCAGACTGAGGGACTGCCTGCTCAACTTTTGTCTCAATTGCCGGCCCAGGTTGCTCTGATTCATTTAAACTTGATTGCATTAGTGTAGAATTCCCTGAGATATGGTCCTGTGCTTTAAGTTTCTCGATTTTATCAACAGGTAGGCTATTTTTCGGTGCTTGATTGGAAGTATTGCTTAATGGATTAATATTCTGCACACCATTAGTGATACACTCTTTGTTGACATTTTGTTGCTCATTGTTGTATTTCGCCTCGCCAGTGTTCTGCTCTTCATTGATAATTTGTGTTTTGCTGGTATCTTTATCTAAGTTCCCGGTCTGTTCTTTGCCATAGTTCTGTACTTCCTTAATGTTCTGAACTTCGCTTGATTCCTTTAATTTTTCTGAATCCAGTTTAATAATAACTGGCTGAGATTCCGACATGGAAATTTCCCCCTTAACATTATCAGCATGCATTGTTTCGATCTGCTCAGCTTGTGGAATACCACTCATGTTAGTATTGAGTGTAAATATTATTCCAATTAAAAATTTGTCAGCATTAATGAAGACTAAAGAGTAAAACTACTAAAAGAAATATTTAAGCTTCTCTTGTAAACACGATGCGCGTAGTGTAAAAAGAAAAAAAAAAAATTTTTCTTCTCATCTCATCGATTAGTTTTAGATTATATAATCACAACCCTGCTAGAGGCAAACGAGAAAATCAATCTCCATAAAATAATGACGCTGATTAATTCGTTAAATCAACATCAACGAGTATCAAAATTACACTAATACACAACTTGCAACATGGGTGATGTTTTAAACGCAAATCCAACAGTTTATGACGTTAGTCTTCTACCAACAAGGCATCACAAGAAGCGTTCAGAGTTTCTGATCAAGAAGGAAAACTTATCACTATACAGCTTATCATTGAGCAAAGATGTCAGCAACTTCAAGACTCCGGATTCCTACAGCATAAAGAAAAAGAATTCTGAATATACGCTTGGCCAAAATATTGACGATCAAGTAACTGATGCTTCCACTGACGAAAAAACCTTGCTGAGTTTGAGCTTGGATGATTCTGATGATTCTGATGATGATGATGAAGAAGAGGAAGAAATTGACACATTGGAGATATATGACTTAATCGCAAATATTTCAGATCCTGAACACCCATTATCCCTAGCTGCTCTTGGGGTTGTTAACCTTGGTGATATCAGTATAAATTATTATGATCAATCACATAAAGGTATAGCAGAAGTGGTGGTTAAAATCACTCCTACTATTAATCATTGTTCATTGGCAACTTTGATAGGTCTAGGTATCAGAGTACGACTAGAACGGTGCTTACCTCCAAGATTCAGAATTTCTTTGATGTTGAAAGAAGGTTCGCACCAGTCCGAAAACCAAGTCAATAAGCAGCTCAATGATAAAGAAAGAATTAATGCTGCTTGCGAAAATAGTCAGTTATTAAGTGTGATCTCTAACATGCTCTCTACTTGTACATAGATTGTATGAAAAATAAATAAATAAAAAAAAAAAAAAAAAAAAAAAAAAAAAAAAACTGTCTGCATTTAACTTTTGTATTATAATGCTCTGTGATTACATATGTAGCTATATTTATCAATATATGTACGAGGCTTTCTTGTGTTTCTCAGTGTTTGTTGTTCATTTTGTAAGTTTCTTTGAGATTGTGTAAATCACGAATAATATCAGTCGAAATGTTTTCCGAAAACCCTTCAAAATCGTATCTTTTTAGTTCACTTGAATTTTTTCTTCGAATTATAATCTTGAAATTTATTGGATATTTTCTAGATAACTTGGCAGCAACCACTTGAGAAATATGAAAACTGCTGGTTTTAGATGATCGGCTTTTATGAGCAGATTCCGGTGACGAGATGTATATATACTCTCCGTCAATGGTAAACACCCTTTCATGTCTACTCATAAAATTCACTTGCTGCCTTCTCCACACTGGGTATCTCTTAAGTCTCAACCCGGACAATGGCGCTGGCATCATATCAATTGTTGTGGACTTAGCTCCATGCTTAAGCCTATTCTTTGTTCTTGTGAGTGAGGAAGATAACTTGCCTGAAGATTTTCTTGAGCTGCCAGTAGGAGAATGTACGGCTCGAGGAGGAAAAAGCCCGCCAAGACCAGCACTTAAAGACCCCGAATTAACTCTCTGAGGAGGTTCAAACCCTTTTGTGGAAACTTTCATTTTTTCTGGTAAATGCGAGACAGAAGTAGATGCTGATCTCGTTAGTCGAGTTTTGATTCCCAATGACTTTGCTATATCTAAATGGATAATTTGAATATCCAGATTACCATCTATTCCGGAGATGTACTCATTACCGTTGAGCATAAATGGCTCATTTAAGACCTGTGCGCCATATAAAGCTGGATTAAGATCCTTAGATGTACAGTATTTTGCAATTATATCATTAACTTTTTCGCCTGTTTTGAACCAAATTTTGGAATATTCATCATTGTTTGGGTATAAGAAAACTCTCATTTGAATTGGCTTTTCAGCTGGTAAACTTGCCTCAGACGCATTAAATTTTGATAATCTTCTGGCCAAAAGAGTAGAAGTTGGGCTTGAGATAGTTGTTTGCAACAACAGATTATGGCTAGCATTATTCAATGTTAACGTTTTGCTTAAAGAATTATTCATTCCATTGCTGTTTTCGCTAGAAGAGCCATTGGCTGATATATTTGCCTTGGATTCATTATCAATAGTGTAAGGCAATGGAGTAATTTTTTCATTTGCTTTTGTAGACTCTTCATCCACCTGAATCAATGACACTTCATCTGGCTGATAAATATCTATAGTTTTAGTTCTATCCAATATCCCAAATCCTTCGTCAAAAACTTCCCCTTCATCTGAAAGTTGTAGTTTCCATTTATTTAAATCTAGATATTTCTTGTCCCCATTTGTCTCTGCCTTCTCAAGTGTGGTGTACTTGAGCAAAATAAAGCCTAATAAATCAATGACTTTAGATCCCTTTTTCACCTTGATTTTAAGAGGGTCGCTGTTGTACTTTTTCGAATCAGGAATAAACACATTAATAGCACTTGCCATTTTATTGGAAAAATTTTCTCCAGATACAATATCATATCTTTCCAATGGTGACACATTGGCCTTTTTCTTCTTTTCGTTGAGCATTGATGATAGTTTTGAGGTTTTTGGTGCTATTTCATCATTAGCATTAACATCAATTTTTTTGAATGTAAGCAGACTTTCTTCTTGAATATCTGGACGTATTTTGCTCAGCTTTATGTTTGAATTAGGTACACTTTTATTCAGCTGTGTGAGTTTGCTTCTAAAATGGGGTTTCACATCTTGAGACTCACTGTTACTTCTTTGCTTTCGAGCATAGCTTGCATTTGGCGGGTTGGCAAAAGTTCTTTTAGCCGCTTTTTTCGATTCTTCGATATGTCTGGTTGCTACTTCTGAAGGATAACTTCCATCCGAAGTATCAAATGCCTGAGAATTTACAGATACTCCAATACTAAGCTCACTGCCATGTTGAATTTCGTTAGTATGCGACTTGTCAGATATGGTCAAGTCATCTTTGTTGAGTTTCCAATATATAGTCGCTCTTTTGAAAGCAACGTCCATAACACTATCGGCACCATCATCGTCATCGGTAAATGAGCCACCTATCAATGAATCATCATCCGATAAAGAGTCAAAACTGCTATTCTCTTGATCATCATCATCATGGTCAATGTTGATTAAGTCTTCATCTTCATTCGCGATATCAGTTTCATCTCTATCATCAACAATAAGTTCTTGGGTCATGCCATCCCGCTGGGCACTAGAAATGCTAGTGCCTAAATTACTTGTACCTTCGTTGTCCATTAAGCTCTCTTCATCATCATCAGTACTATCGCTATCATCGTTATCGTCTCTTTGCTTTTGTGCTGTGGATTTTGTGAAAAATTTCCCAATTGAAGACCTATAGGTGTTTTTTTTAAAATTTTGAAACTTGTTATTGTTAACATTACTATTGCTATTGCCGTTACTGTTTTTAGAAGCGTTAGGAGTAATTGTGCTTACACTGAAAGTTTGAGGATTATCATTTTCCTCGTCCTCATTTTCTTCTTTGATATTTGATATTCTATGCGATAATTCTGGTTTTCTTTGTTTCTCCAGTTCATTGTTGGTTATAATAGACTCCCTACTGTTGCGCTTTGGAGAAGAGTCATGGAGGTCAAAGATACTATTCCTTTCACTTTTCAATGAAATTGAGTGATTTTGATTTTTTGGCGGAGTATTAAGTGTTGCGCCTTTTATGCTGCCGGGCGAGATATTTTGACTGGCTCCATCACTTTCCACATCACTATCTGAGGAACCGCTATACTTTTTACCTCGATTCCTTATATTTTGATAGAAATTAGACTGTATTGGGGGCGATTCTGCATTCGAATGCAAGTTTTCAATATAGCTTTTGTTTTCATTAAGTATGTTTAAGTTCATTGTGTCGAACCTGTTAGACTCACTGTTGATGATATCCTGATTTGAATGGTATACACTATAATACTGCGATTGTTTTAAAAAAGGTTTCATTATCCTTTTAGACATATCATTCTCATTTGCCCGCAAATAGCTATCACGTAGCTTATTTATGATGTAATTAACATCTTGAGGGAACGCCATAGTTGCTGGTTAAGCTTGATTTGTCATTGAGAGTGCTCGCTTTGCCATATGAAGAAGCTATAACAACCTTAAGGTTAATAGTTTTTGAGTACGAAGAGATCATCTCTGGCTTTCCGCACATCTATGCACCGCACTAATAATACACCCGCACACCACATGCACTTGAGATCAGCACAGTCCCACTCAACATGTCCAATATCTTTAATTAACGCCTATAATAGGTATGCATAAGAGTCAAGGCCACAATACAGTGCTGTAGGTTTTTTTAAAAAAAAATTTAGCTTGCAGAGCTCTTCGTAAACGAAATACCTTCCTCAAGTAACGATGGGTGACAGACAAATGCCACTGATTAAAAGACTATTCCATGTTCTACAGAATAGTATCGTTTTATTGTGTCTTGGGCTATATTTAGCTAGGTAATCTATATGCTTTTGCCAAATGTTAATCACTATCCGAGGACATATAATTAGCCACTAGAGGCCGTTCTAGACTGTTGCTTTCTTCGCTTATTTGCCTTACTTTATCATCCATATTATCATCACTAGACAGCGAAGGCTTTCCCTTCATCGCGTGGCTGCTTAAAGTCTTTTTCGACAGCTTTTTCTTTAGTATCCGAGGTTTTTTATTCACCTTAAAAGCTTCTAGAGTTGGCTTTTTGGTTTTCGATTTATTTAGTTTACTTTGAAATTCATGAAAACTCCTGACGCCATCATCTAGCTCCTTGTTAAGATCGACCTCTTTCTTTATTTCTTCCTCTTTCAAATAGTCATAATATCGCTTGGCATCCTCATCAATATGGTGTGCATTATACTTTTTTCGATAATTTTGTTCATTCTCTTTTTCTATTCGTGCTCTGTTGTCCTTTAATTGTTGATACAATGATTTCCTCTCCTTTTCGGCCTCCTCCAGCCTGTGTTGCTGCAATTCTTGCTCTTCTTTCTGTTGAACCGCCTTAAACTCTTCCTTCGTAAGTCCCCCCTGTGAAACAAATCTCGACATTATTGGCACGGATAGTTGGTGGCAGTACTATATAAGTGCGCTTTGCGAGCATATCGTATCCAAGTTGCAGCTATTTGCTTCATCTCATCTAGCAACAGCATTGTTCATCTATATAGATGATATGGGAAAAAATGTATTGCCAGTGCACATAACCATAATATTGACTGTGTCGGAGTTGGAAAATTGTATCTATGTGAGACGAATTGCAGAATGTCCTACGTCTATAAAGCATCACTTTCCTTCAAGACTTGATTTGTTTCCAGCTAATAGAAAGAAAAAGAGATTGTTTGTTTCATTTGAGTTTTCATAACTATCTTTTAATAATTGAAATCATATACATATGATGCTTTATATATGATTAAATGTCTTTTCAATCTCAAATCGATGAGCTAGTCTGGTATGAGGAACTTGAGCCGCTGGAAGATATGCGGCTTAATGAAGTGGATCTGGAAGATGGATCAGACTCACTTTTTGAGTTACTGGCAGCACAAACCATAACAGAAAACTCTTTATCGTCTATGGAAATTCCATCCATCCAAAGAAGAGTGGTATACATTTTGAGTATGGTTCGCTTACTTAAAGGTGAACTAAAGAGAAAAAGACTGACTTTGCTTCGCAAAATAGCAGTATCAAACATGGACACAGTCCAGGGAAGTAATTTTACCGAAGATTTGAACAATTCCCTAAAAGAAGTTAACTGGGAGTTGCAATTGCTGCGGCATTTGACCTTGGCAATAAGAGTCTTTGAAGCAAAAGTCATAAGAACTAAAAAAGGTAGATGTCAAAACAAGCGTTCACTCGAGCAACGAGATACACTATCGGAACCCAGAAGTGATGTTCTAGAAGCTAGAAGGCAACGTAACAGAAATACAGTTGCTATATCAAATGCAAGCAATAGTGGGTTCATGGTCATTGCACCTATTATTGTACAACATAAACGAAGAATTGATGAACCTGATTTGGATAATGAAGATAGTACATTGATACATAGGAACAAAAGGAAAAAATCCGAAACACAAGGTGAAACCAGTAATGAAAATTATTCAATGCTAAGTAACAATATCAATATTTACAAAGACATTCATTTGAACCATTCCTCTGGTAAATTTCTAGAAGATGCAGATTTGTATAATTTTCAACGTACGAGAACACAAGAGGCTAAATTGTTTAACATTTATAATTCAAGTCCTCAACTTTATGATATAAAAACAAAGACACTCAAAGCTTTATTTTGCTACAAATCATGTGGGTTAACAAATTTTAAGCCTGATCAGTTTGTATCAACTAAAACGCCTAATTTAATGTTATCCAAGGGCGCTAATTTCAACATGAGTAAGAGTAAGAAGTTTCTTCCACAAGGATTCACACTTTACTACAGTCTTTTGAACGCATTCAATAAAGATAGCTTATGTCCGTTTCCTTATACGTATGAAATGTTCATGCGTCTTCTTAGTGTGAAATTTTCAATATTCTCATCCAATGAAACTTCTCCAAAATTTATGCATGGAAAGATGCAATGCAATTTCGGGTTTCATAAAGTTTGGCTCTTCAATAATCTCAACTTTGCCCAAGAAATTATTAGCGATATTGAGACCTTTTCAAATGCAATCAGGCAAGATCTCGATCGCAGCGTCGGAACATTATCGCCATACACAACAAATGAATTAAGGTTCAATATTAAAGTTCTCAATTTTGAGGACTTAGGTTTTGAAGATTACACACCTTGTATAAATGGAGCTCGAGAAAATATTGCACAATGGTTAGAAGATAAAATGCTTTTCAATAATCATACTTTGCACAAAAGCCCTGATATAAGCACTTATAACAATCTCCTTGAGCTTTTAATGTTCAATAATATAGTTGATAAAGAGAAAAATTTTGTTTTTATGAGAGACAGGCATATTGCAAGATGGCTTGAGCTTCCCCCTTACTGCAACCATAGCTTTGAATCTTTTTCAGAAGTAGCTATGTGTATAAGTTGCTTAAAGTATGTGCAAGAGCATTTTGTTTTGATGAAATGGTCACTAGTTGATATAGACGATAAGCTTGCTAATTTACCAAAATGCGAAAAAGAGCCAGGTTTCAACGAAGATAAATATTTTTCTGATTCTCTTTTTCTCAACAATCATATTTTCAATCAGGAAAGAAAGTTTGATTATAATAGCCTATTGAAGCTTCATAAAATAACGAGAGATGAATTTATTTTGCAAATGTCCAAAATCAAATTGCTCGTCTCAATGAATAAACATACAGGAGAGACACATCTTGTGAAATTTAAAAACTTTGACAAAAATCCGCTCGCATCACATTTGATGGAAGAGTATACGACCGTCTTTAACAAGATAGTATGTTTCCAACAGACACGGTATAGTTGCGGGTCTTTTGAAATTTGCTGAGTTTTGCTGAGCTTGTATAGTATTATATAAGAACCAATATTCGTCTGTTTCTGCCTTTTTGTGTTTTGTCTATAGCAACTTTGGACATTATTTTCCGTGTATAGCATTGCTTTTTCTATTAAAAATATACTGGAGTAAAGCCTCCTTCCTGCAATTGAGTCAATACAAAAAAAACCATTGAAAAAAAATTTCTCATTTTTGCTGTCTGAGGATTAAATTCCTCTATTGTATATACAATATAGTTTAATCGTTATTATACCGGGGAAACTTATATAAGTGAAACCCCCGTTAATGTTGTAAAATTAATAGTTTTGTCGGAGGTGAGATAATTATAAAGCAGATTATGATTTTGACGGTTATAGCTTATACATTGTGTAATACATAACATTGATAATAACCTGGTTAGTTGTGCGTCTAATAAAAAAAGAAAAAATTTTCCGATACCGGGAGTTGAACCCGGGTTTGCTCGGTGAAAGCGAACCGTGCTAGCCGTTACACTATATCGGAATTATTTTCTATTGTAAGAGACGGGGTCGTAGGGTCGGAATTTAGACTGAAAAGGTTTCTGGATTCATAGTTGTTTCTAGGATCGACTAGGAAGAGAGGTAATGCTCTAGATAAAATAAAGAAGATAAATATATTGTAATGAAAGGAAGATAACTTCGCTTACTGTTATTCTATATAGAATACATAATAGTTATAATGGCGAACCTAGCTTCTTATATAGTTATTGTTCGGAGGTTTGTAACCAGGCGTCACCTGGTGCCAGGGTCTAACTGTAGCCAAGAGCTACCGGTCTAAGAGTTAACTTTATCAGAAGTTATTCTGAACTGATTTGTTACATCTATGTTACGAACATTGTCGCATTCCTGATCAGTCTGTGTTCACAACCGTCAGAAGGATCGTGGAAGTTGTCGATAATCTTGTATAAAGGTCGGTGACGTGTTCCTTTTAACTTGTGTATATAGCTGACGAACATTGAGTTCTAAACCAACAAACCCGAATACAGTTAAACAAGATTTTTTCCGTAATATATTGAGGAACTTACGGAATACTGACATCTCAGGGTTCATGTTTTTAGAGGTAAAAGCCTTGTATTTCAAATATAACTAACTAATAATAAATATATAAAAATATTGGGTTAGACCCTCTTTAAATAATAATCAGACTGAATACAAAACATGTTATTGATTCGCTATTACCAGTAGTGAATACGTGTATCTTGCACCAAGATAAAAGATCCGCGAAAATTTGGTTTGGAATGCTTCGAAGAGAGGACGTTTAACCGTGGTTGGAAGTGGTACGGACCCCTTATTTGGGTTGTGGCTCATACGTTTGGAAGCCTGGCCAGAATAGATTTTTCCCAGTGTTAAGTGTTATGAGATAGCATTTTGATGTGTGTGCTTACTCATTTGAGGCAGTGACAATCGCTGGGTGTAAAACACTATTATTTTCAGACTGAATTTGGGTACTGTTGAAAGGACCTGAGGCAGTAGGTATAGCTGGTAACAAAGAATTTATGTCTTTGGAAGAAACTGAAAACTCCATGTTAGGAGGGTTCACAATCGGGGTTGACAAGGGTGGCCATGAATGTGTTGGAGGTCCTGAATGGTCTTTAGGGTATTACAAAGAGTGATAGGAAGCTTTGTTTAGGGTTTCGTTTGATGTATTCATGTCGGATTATAGTGACTAGATCTGCTACCCATACCTGAGGTTGTCCCCTCTGAATAGCACTGGTTAGACTAGTCTCTCCTCTAGTAGTGAAGGATAGCCACTTACTGAGATACTAGTTTTTTTTTTTTTTTTTTTTTTTTTAGTAATGAAATTGGACTTATATTCCTTGCTTATTATAAACTATATCGTTAAATAAAAACATTCTGTCTTTCAGACTATATATAATAATTTCATTCCTCACCCATAATGTTCAGGTGATGCTAAATTTTCCATCACATCTTTGATGTTGTTCTCCTTAGCAACCATGCGTGCGCTCAAATGTTCTCGGCCGCAAAAGGCAGTTTACCAAAAAGGAGATTATACCAAATGGACTGTATGAAAGATGTTAATTGGTATAAATCCAACAATTCATCTAAAAATTAGAATCTGTCAAAAATGTGTGATCATTATTGTTTGCAATAGTTCTTTATAAAAACCTATTTTTTAAATTAAAACTTTTAATATGCGGACTTAGCTCAGTTGGGAGAGCGTCAGACTGAAGTCAAACGATTGTTATCTGAAGGTCCTGTGTTCGATCCACAGAGTTCGCAAAATTTTTCTCTTTCATGAGCGTTAGAAAAAGTTTGTTATTTTTTTTTTTTTACAATGTTTTAGTGCATCAAAACTCGTCAAAGTAAAAACATCTTAAATTTAAAGTCCTAGGAAAAATGCAAGTTGACGCGAACTGGTAAAACCATCATAGTAAAATTTATGAGCTTTTCTAAAACGTTTTACAAATTTTTATGATGAAGTAACAGCATTAGGAAAGAACTGTGTTCTCCACTAACTAGATATATTTTAAGTAATAAATAAATGCATAGGAGAAAAAAAAATCTTTACAATATACGGAAAAAAAGTATTAGAAAGCATTAAAAAAAATCATGTAGTAAGACATTAACCTGAGACCCAAGAGCGAATGATAAAGAAGCGGAAGATGAAAAAATAATAAGAGTTAGGTGTGAGTAATAAGTTGTAAGTTATAACTTACAACTCCTGATGATGCGTTGACAAATGTTTTGTTTTGGTAGTAAGTGAGTATTAGACCTTCCTACAAAGCAGCGGTCAAAACAGTGGTCAAGCCGAGGAAACCAGCGAATAAAGTGACCATTTTCCAGTTTTCAGCGTTGACTGGTCTGACAGCCAAACCAGAAGAAGAAGAAGAAGAGGAGGAGCTGTTGGCAGCAGCGACGTTAGCAGTTTGAACCAAAGAAGCAGAAGAAACAGTAGAGTTGGCCATTGTGAACGAGTGTAGTGGTAGAGATATTAATTAGTGAACCTGAAGTAGCTAACCGGGAACAGTTAAGATATGAGCAGAGATAATAGTGATTGTTGGTGATTTTAGAAAGAAAGGGAAAAAAGATTTACAAAAATTAAAACAAAGATGGGAAAACAGGATTCGGCGTCTATTTATAAGATTAATTAAGATTAGTCAATATGACTTTAACGCTGTATGATTAGGGGTAGTCTAGCATGTTGTTACCTGTAGGAGGTCTCCTGGGACCGCCTCAAGGAGCGTGCCTTTTTGCATAAAGGGCCTGGATCCGCCTGCAGTGCGCCCTTATATTGCAATTAGCTCCTTATATATAGTACTGTGAAGAGTGTTCCAATGCAGGCATAATGCAATAATGCAATAAAGGGGCAGCCGAAGCTTTTTATTACCCCCGCGCGCCTGCTAAAAATAAGTCAGCGCTGTCAGCGCGGGACTTTCAAGGCATGAATCAATAGGGGCGAGCGCATAGAAACTGCCGACGAATTCCAACTTCTGCGGCTCAAGGTTGGTTGCCGCATCAGGCAAAAATTTGTTTGAAAAGCGTGAATCCACGCTGCTAAGAGCACTACGCTTGGCAACGGCGACTGGTATACAGATTCGATGGTCTGGGCATACATGATGTTTCATCGGTACTAATAAGACTTATTGATTCTAGATAGAAAGACACTTCATTGATTGGTTATATATGGAATAAAAAGCAAAAGAACATATATAGTAAGGAATAATAACAAAAAAAAGATAATAGAATATACCAGATAGGACTCGGAAACGAAAATGAAAAGGATGAATAAGACAGAAAAACCCAAAAAATGACAAGAGGAAGCAAAGCAATTGGATTTGAAGAGAACCATGGCGAGACAGCAAAATATGATTACTTTGTGAAGCGTAATAACAAAGTAAACGTCAAAACGATGATTGTGAAAGTGAAAAAACAAACAAACAGGATATAAAAAATAACAAAAAATGCAACTCTAAATAAACTCAAAAACCAAATCAAAACATAAAAAAACATTGTAGACAAAAGCAAAAAAAACAATAACCGCAAATAAAATTAAAGAAAAAAGAATAAGAGTATAAAAATTAAAAATGAGACAACTTTATAAGATGCAAACTTTCTGAAAAGTAACTTTTTGTGAAAACAGATATTCTGATGAACTGCGAAAAATAAATGAAATGCAATTGAATGTTTTTCAAAATCAAAAAGCAAAGGCACGGAAGAACCACCTTGGCTTGGTTAGTTAGCAGCTGTGGTACTGCTATTATTATCCCCGCTACTAATACCGGTACCATTGACGCTAATAGAACCTCTTCTTCTTTTCAACATTACCGAATTGTTTAGGTCTAAACTGAAATTATTCAAAGGATCACTGGATGGATTATTCAATTGATTTTCGAGGTTAATTTGTTCCATCTTGCTAGCGAGTTTTACAGCTTTATTATTCAACATTTTCAGTAAGTTGTTATTGTTTTTATTGCTACTAGTATTAGCACTGCTGCTGTTATTGCCAATGCTGCCACCATTATTGAGATCTATTGGTGCTGTACTCAAGTTCGACAAATCTGCATCATTTTTAAAAACGTTTTTCAATTTGGAACTGGAACTTTTGCTAGGACTACCATTCTGTTCTTGCCCCATATCACTGCTGCTAGCAATACTGGAGTCATCATCATCATCATCATTATCGTCGTCGTAATCATCGCTGCCATTATCATTATCCTTATTGTCATCAGAGTTATCATTGTCACTATCAATTTCACTGTCAAATGAATCATCAAAAGTCATGCCTGTAGGAACCGGAGTTCTTGGTAATGTGTTTTTGCGTCTCGGCACAAATTTAAGCGCTGATAAACTATCAGTTAAACTTGAAATATTTGTATCTGCTTGGGTAGCCGTTGCTATTAGTGGGAAACCAGCCTCACTTTGTTTTTCATTTTTAGCAAAACTATCAAAATTTGAGTTGGAGCTTGTTTTCAAGTTAGAATGGACAGCTAGATTACTTATTGTCTTTTTATTAGCATTTTCCCATGAGTGGGCATGTTCAACGTCCTTTAATGATTTTTCATCAATGGAGACTGCACTTCCATGAGGCTTGGCAATATTGAGGTTATTGGTATTACTATTAGCACTATTGCTGTTACCTTTATGGCCATTATTGAGTACCTCGCCAGTTGCAATATTTGACTCATGTTTGACCAATATTGGTTCAAGCGCTGATGACAATGAAGAAATTTCGCCTTTATTATTAGCACTTGAAACAGGCAATTTTTCGTCGCTTTTCTTCGCAACAACCTTTTCGATTGAATTTCTAACCAACACAACATTCTTCATCTTGTATTTGGCAGACGACGATGTGTTTGACGAAATAGAAGGCAGTGAACTGTCATCTTCCTCAGCAAGTTCTTGCAAAACTGGAGTTTGTGGCAACGAATCAAAATTATAATTAGCTTTAGCTGTCAAATAATCAGAGTTGTCTCGTTGGTACTTCATATTTTTATTGAAAATATTTTTATATCTTTTTTCCTTTTGGGTCAAACTATCTTCTTCGCCATGATTTGAAGCTAACCTGTTAGGCGTAGTCACTACTGAAGCGTCATTGATAGTGATACTAGTGCTGCTGGAATTATGCTGATGATGATGACGATGCGTCGTGCCGTTCTTGTTAGATGAATGTTCTTCTTCCACGATTAAACTTTTGTAACTAGGAAAATAGTCAACATTATTATTTTCGTTATACGAATGCAACTTTTTTGGCATTTTCCCTTCTTGGGAACCTTCAGTTATCCACAGATCATACAATAATTGATCAATATTGAATCTTTGTAGTGGGTTAACATTGAGCAAATTACTTACTAATCTCTTGGCACCGGAGCTAATTTCATCCCACCACGGACTTAGAAATTCATATTCCCCTTTCAAATTCTTATCTAAAAGTTTGGATTGATCATTATTATCATCGAAAAACGGAGGAAACCCGCAAAGAAGAGTATATAGAACACACCCAATAGCCCATAAATCTACCGATTTACTATACTTTTCCACCTTGACAATTTCTGGGGCAGTATAACCAGCAGTACCACATGGCGTTTGAGTAGTGGTGTTCCACAACACTTTCGAAAGACCAAAATCGGCAATTTTAACAACTCCAATACCGCCACCACCAACATTTTTGGTAAAATATCCTTCATCGATCTTATCGTCACCGTCGGATTGTCTTTTTGATTTGTAAAATTCTTCTTCAGGACGAGGCTTGTATTCGCATGGCACAAATAACAAATTTTCGGGTTTGATGTCTCTATGTGCGACTCCGATTTCTTCATGCAAGTACTTGATGGCTTCGGCCACCTGGATTATAATGTGCCTAGATAAGTCTTCACTAAAGTAAGTGAAGTTGATAATTTGCTTGAAAATTTCTCCACCGGCACAGTATTCCAACACGAGAAAAAAATTGTCCAAAGATTCGAGAGAATCGTATAACTTGACAATGTTTTTATGCTTGAGCTTCTTCATGATGGATATTTCTTTACGGATTCCATCTTCTTGGGCTTTATTGATGGCTTTTTTGGCAATTGTCTTGATGGCCACATGCCGGTTGTCATGTAGTAAATCAATGGCTTTGAAAACGGTAGAGAAAGCGCCTTCACCAATGGCGTCTATGAGAATGTATTTACCCTCTAGTTCTTTGAAATGTTTGATGCCTTTGTCGAGAGCACCATTGGCGGTATCAACATGTTCGTGACCTTCACTTTGAGCTTGATCTTGTTTTGCATCGGTTCTCCCCTCAGCAGTGGCCGTTTCCACGTCGGCGTCATTAGCGGCTGGGGCCTTTTGGTTGCCGCTGAGTTTTTCTTTAGACGTATTAGAAGAAGAACCCTGGGAAGAACTGACGTTTTCAGAATGAATGATATCGATTTTGTTTATGCGGATGTTGGTGCTGCGCGGCGAAGGAGCGCGGGTGTTCTTGTTGCCGGCAGTATGGCCCTTGTCCTTTGACTTCTTTATGAGCTTTTTAATATTCTATATCAGAGAGAAAGTTAGTAATTTGTCTGGACGAAGACGATCTTGGTGATCTTGGTGATGACGAGGGCGACGACGCACGGAGGTAAAACCCTGAAAACCCTGACGCCACAATACAACAAATCAGGACAAAACACAAGGTCGAGGTCCACAAAAATCAATATTCAAAATCAATAATCGAAATCAAAAGCAGTAATCAATCAACACGTACCTGAAATATCATAATGAAGGATCATCTCATGACAAGGAAGGCAAAAGTATGAAATTAATGGCCAAAAAGCTTAAAAAGCAAAAAGTAAATATTATATAACACAGATATCCCGTCTTTGGATGAGCAGCAACACTTCCAGCCAGATAAAGTAAAAAAGCAGGAGATGTAAGAAAATAAAAAGCACAAGAGGATGGATACGAGTGGCCGAGTAAGTGAGAGACGAAACAGTGGAAAAGGAAACAAGCGTACAGCCAGAGATTAGAAGTCAGTCAATCAGCTAGTTTAGTCAGCTATAGTGATGGGAAAAATGGGTGAAAATAATATTTATAGCAGGGAAAAGGGAACGAATGGATGTGTGAATGAGTGTGTGAATGAATGAATGGATGACAATAACAATGAAAATAATAGTGATATGCTAGTAATAGAGTCAGCAGCAGGGAAGAACGAGTACGCACTTTTTACTCTCTTTCCCACAGTAAAGAATTCTTACTTTGTTTTTCTCCCCCAAAATTTTTTTTTTTTTTTTTTTTTTTTTTTTTTTTTTAGTTTTTGTTTTTCTAATTGCTAGAATCCGATTACGTGCGTTTTCCTTCATTTTCCCCTGCAACACTAAGCAAAAATAAGCGCTATAGAGCATATAGCAACAGCAGAGAGCATTGCCAGGCAACACTGCGCATAGTCACCAGCAGCGATCTGCCTCGCTTGTGCATACACAATCTCACGCTCTTCTCCTATAAAGAATTATTTGCAGCAGTCTGTCTGTGAGTGCCGATACTATTGCAGCGGCTTTAGTTGAGGTGGCGGCTTTTACCGCTATACGGTTACAGTGCGAGTGCCTATTTGCTTGGTGAAACATTTTTATAACCGGTCTCGAGACCATAGATGTGTGACCTAGGGAAAGCACCCGGTGCCGCCCTTTGGCGTGTTGCTGAAGCCGTGAACCCATCTCTATTCAATACCGTTACAGAAAAGGCAAACGTTTACTGAAAGAATACCTTTTCCGTCTCTGGTGCACCAAACAAACAAAGTTTCATATGGAGCTCTACAGGGCAATTTAATTGCCTTGGCACCGCTTAAACTCAAAGAGTAGTGCCAGTCGGCTTTATATTTTTTTTCTGGTTACGTAACTGGCGCAGGATGCGGTACTGCCATGTGACTGCCGCATCATAATAGTATGTTGTGGGCTGGAGAGCACGCTTAGGTAATCCATCACTAATCGATGATGACGGTGGTGGCGGGCTGCCGGCCATCAATGCGATGAGCTTACGACAGTCATCGCCATATACCCTAGTAACGATGGACAGAGAAATGCGCAGCCCAAGACACCACAGAACAGTCCAAGACAGCCTAAGACACATAAAAACATATAAACGGGACAGTACGTTTATTTTAGCAACGGCAAGAACAAAACAAAAACGCAAACGCGTAGCTATCAGTAGTAGTAGTAGTAGTAGTAGTAGTAGCAGTAGCAGCAGTAAAATTGAAGAGGTGTTCCTAGTTCAGCAAGCTTACTTCTTGTTATCTTCCGGTTCTTCGGTCTCAGCAGAAATGTTGACATCAACTGGCTCGGTGACTTTTGGACCAGTGGCGAACGCTTTGTCTTCCTGCTTATCCTTACTAGTGTCGATTTCTCCCTTCGCAGCCGCTTCAGTCTTCTTGTTGGTTTGATGAATGTTAACAAACACTTTGTCAACTTCATTTTCTCTGAACTCTATTCTTCTAAGGAAGTTGTCGTAGTATTCTTGCACGTTAGGAGGGGCCTTTGAAATGACATTAGTTTTGAAGTTTCTGGTGAAGCGCTTGAAAAATGCCTTGGTGGAGTCAGAGTAAACGATTCTAAGCCAGTAGAATGACAAAAAGGCCACAAGAGCATAACCAGAAGTGCCTCGGAACAATAAAGTATTAACGAACAACACAACAATCAACGCCAACTCGTTGTACGAGATAATTTCTGCTAACTTTCTAACAAGTCCATTTGGATATTTATGAATAAGATTGAGCCTCTTGCTCAAGTGCAAGAAACTTATAATCACATACGGCAACAATTTGAAAACAGATTCTCTGGTAAAGAACCAAACGTAAACGAGAAGCAAATACTGAAAGTTTTCTGTAGTGATCAAAGTGTATCCACTAGGAAGTGCCAAACCAAACTTAGAAATGATGGACATGGTATAAGCAAGCACAGCGCCAAGCAATGAGATTCTATAGGTAATTCTAGATATTGGACTTCTTCTGTTACGGAAGTTCAAAAAATAGAGTCCAAAAAATGCAAAGCCAAAAGCAAAAGTAACGATATGGCCTAACAACCATAGCCCTTTAGTGTAATTTTTCTTTGCTGGCTGCTTTTTTCTCAATATTTTGCGCTTTCCAGTAGGTATTTCTCTTTGAGTATTTTGTTGTGAGCCATTAGCACCAAAAGTCGCTTGTTGCTGTTGCTGTTCTTGGGGAGATAGCTTTCTTGGTCCGGAAGAAACATCTTGTTGTCCCGCAGTAGCAGCACCACTAGAAGTTACCGAAGTTTCCTGGTCCTGTGGACCACCAGAAACTCTAACGAAACGATTTGGGTTCACTGGAGCAGAATGGCCATTAGCAGTTGGAGCATTGGTTCCTGCCGGGAAAGATTGCTGAGGGAATTGAGACGAGCCAGAGGCAGGGCCAGCAGCAGACATAATGTTTGTTGAGGTATGATAAGCAAACCGGCAATTATCTAAGCAGTAGAAGATTCAATTGATAGGTATAACCCCAGGAAATGATGTCGTTGGGTAGATATTGGGAAGTAGAGGAACAGAAAGCAGCGTGAGAAAAAAAAATTGCAATTGAAATTGAAATGGCGTAGTACGTTGTCTCGACAAGTTGAGCTGGAACTGCCTAAAGAGGTTAACAATTGTGCTTCGTTTTGCTCCTCCGTAAAGCGCAGCAAGCAATATGGAATTTCAGCTGAGCCATCTTGTAGGACGAAAAAAACAACAGTCATGTGATATCTGATGGTTACGAACGCTTAATTGAGATTATGTAAACAAAAGAAAAAAATATCATAACATTGACAGTTTGAGTGCAGAAGACGATGCCGATGATGAGCTGTGATAGTAGATGAGTATCGAAGTTGAGAGCGTGAAAGAAAAGCGAGAAAAGAATCAAGTAACAGTAAAGTTCACAAAAGCCTCGAGAAATATAAAGACCATAAAAAATGGATGAATCAATTGACAAATCCCAGCTATCTGACACAGAATATGAGATATTGATGCAATATCAACTTACTCTAGCTCAGCTAAAGAAGATCAATACCCGGTTAGAAAATTTAAACCGCTCACCCACGCCGCAGCTAATAGAGAACCTCAGATTCTTAGAAAACAAAATTGGATTATTGTTTACTTTGATTAAAAGTTCTGCTTTCAGTTTTATTGTCAAGCATCAGCAGGATATCAACATGGAAGATGGCAACGATGAAGAAGATGACGATGATGTTGATGAAGATGGCCACGCGAGAAAAAAGCTGAAAAGAAATGATGGCCAAGAAGGAACAGGAAATGAAAGCAATAGTATGGTGAATGGCATCTTGCAGTCACTGGATGGCACAGTTAATGTGACTTTGGATTCAACAAGGTGAAAAGTCTGGTTTTTACGCAGTTGTCTAGTTGCTTTATCATTTCACATCAACTTACTACTTTTACGATTCACGATACCATTGCTTTCTTTCATTCCATCATTTCTTTTCTCCTGCAGCTATTTTGGTTTTATTTAATGTAATGATAATTTCAATTCTTTTCATATTGTTTAGGTTATAAGCTGTGTATTTTTTGTTGTTGTTATTGTTGAATTCATGTATCTACATCAACGTTAAGTTTCCTTCAAGTTTAGTCTCTCAAAGATATTTACGTCCAAATTTCTTGCACAACCCTAATGCGATGATGCTATTTTCATGCATATACATTTTTAATTTACGTTTTCATTTTTTCTTTTTACTTTTCTCTTTTTTTACTTTTTGCTTCAAATTTGCTTTTCGTTTCAATATGTGATGAATGTTATCAATTTGTAAATTAAATTAAACAAGTTAATTGCATAAATTAAGTAAATAGCAGGTAGTTGAATGTGATAGAGGGGAAAAAGGATATAGTAACGATAAGTTTCGGTTGACAAAACGCAAGCGATAAATGAAAGTAGCAACTATTTTAGTTGATGATAAGTGACGAATAAAAAACGGAATATAGAATGAAAAAAAATTGGGAAGCGGTAGGGGATGGGATGAAAATAATGTGAACAAAACTTTGTGATGCTGAGTCGGTGAATAAAAAAAAAAAGGACGTGATTACCAATTAGGGATTGTAAATGGGGAGTCAAAAAAGGAACAAAAAAATGAACTGAATTTAAAGCGGGGAGAAAAAGCAAAACTATTATCTAGTACTTTTTTATGTGTGCTTTTATCTTTTTATCAAGTTTGAATGAGGTGAATGACACTTCAAAGTAATGGAAAAACCAAAAAGCTAATAAAATCAAACTCAAAAAGCAACAAGAGAAAAAACAAAACAAAACAACATCAAGGAGACAAAGCGGAAAATTTTAAGTTAGACTTTAACGTTATGTTTAGCTTCGTAAGCTTCCTTCGCCAAAGACACCAAAGAATCAAGTTCACCTGAATTACAGCACATTCCGTAAAACACACCTTCTTTGTTGGCAATCAAATTGTATGGTTCATCATACTCAACCACTTGACCCGCATCCATCACCAAAATCTTATCATAATCAATAATAGATCTTAATCTATGAGCAATTGTCAAAATGGTGCTGGTGCTGAATTCACTTCTAATAGTTTGCTGAATCTTGGCGTCAGAGTTGTAATCAATAGAAGCAGTAGCTTCATCCAAAAGAATAACCTTTGGTGCTCTAAGTAGAGATCTTGCCAAACACATTAATTGTCTTTGACCCTGGGACAAGTTCTTACCACCTTCTTCCACAACACTATTCAAATCCAAAAATTTGTTTTTGTTTTCTTCATTGGAGCTAGCCGAAACAGAAGATTGAGCGATAGTGCTCAATGCATTGAAATCATCTTGATTAATCAAATTGACTCTTCTTAAAGCTTCAAAAATTTCAACATCGGTTTTTTCTTCAAATGGATCAAGGTTGCTTCTAATAGTACCAGTGAACAAAGTTGGATCTTGTGGAATAATAGTGATAGCTTGACGTAAGGTATCCAAACCAATTTCTGTAATATCAACACCATCAATCTTGATGTAACCTGTTTCAGGATCTAAAAATCTAAACAATGCAGTAATAATTGTAGATTTACCAGCACCGGTTCTACCAACAATACCAACTTTAGAAATAGGGTCAACATTGAAAGAAACATTCTTGATAACTTGTGGCAACTCTGGAGCATAACGCAACGAAAGATTTTTAACTTCAATGTAACCTTTATCAGGCCATGAAGCTGGCGGCTGAGTCTCTGGAATCAATTGTGGTGGTTCTTGATCAATGCTCAAGTATTCTTGCAATCTTTCAACAGAATTCATGGTCATTTCCACTTCAGCATAAAGTCTAACAATCCACAATGCACTTTCAGTAAAAGAAATGGCATAAGACAAGGATAAGCCAGCCAAACCAGCATCCAAGTATTGAACACTCAAAATCACGAAAGCACCAGCAAAGAAACTGACAAAACTACCAGCAGTGTCAACTCTCAAATGCAACCATCTATTAGCAACCCACAAGTAAAAGAACGGTCTGTTATTGTTATCAATTTTTTCTAAGTTTTGACGCATGAAACGATGTTCGTCACCATAAGCTCTAATAGTGGTAACCCCAATCAAAGTTTCAGAGAAATGTTGATGGATTGGAGATCTGCTAATAGATTCGTAACGTTTCAATTCTCTGGACAAAGTCAAGTAAAAGTAAGCAATCAAGTAAAACATTCCCATAATAAAAATGGCAAAAATCAAGAAAGCTGGAGTAATAGAAATAATCAAAACAAGGGTGGAAGCAGTAATAATTAAGGAAATGAAAGAACCTTGTGCCATAGGAGCCAACTGTTGATCAATTTGTTCCATATCTCTTGAGAAACGGTTCATGATACGTCCAACTGGAGTAGCATCGAAGAATCTCAATTTGGCTCTAAAAATCTTATCCAATAAGTCAATGAAAATACTATTTGAGGCTTTAATACCTTGCAAGAAAACCATGAAATCACGAATAGAACAAACAAGGGCAAAGATGAAACCAATCAAAGTGTAAATACCCATGTAGAACCAAGTATCATGTTCAGCTTGCTGACCAAAGACATGTGCCATTGGAGATTTCCATAATTTTTCATTACTAACAAATGAGCTTGTGGAGAACATATCAGATTCGAATGATTGTTGATAACCAAACATCTTGATTGAGATATGACCGGACTCGGAATCATAAGCCCATCTTCTCATCCACCAAGACTGACCAATGTTAATGACTTGAGAACCAATGAACAAAATAAGCAAAGCAATCCAGGAGAACCAGCCACCGTATCTTTTAGCGTAGAACAAGTAGACTTCTTTACTAACGGTACCTTCAGCCTTAGCTTCTTCTTTGATCAAATTATGTTGAGCGTCCTCAGTAGCAGCATTACCGTTTCCACGATCATTGACAGTACTCACTCTAGAAACAACTCTTTCCAATTGAAGTTCATTATCAGGTTCATCTAAATCAAAGGCCAAAGTAGACATTTTGCGGTGCACTGGAGCAGCAGAACGAGAAGCTCTTCTGTTTGGAACAAGGTTAAGAGAGACACTAACTTCTTCAGCATCCTCTTGGTTATTATTGTTCAAAATAGAAGCCTTAATTAATTCATCATCACCCAAAAATCCTTGAGCCAATAATTCAGAAGGAGTACCTTGAGACTTGACACGCCCGTTTTCTAAAAGAACAATTAATTTAGCATTCTTGACAGTCAATGCAACATTATGAGAAACCAAAATACAAGTTCTACCTTTCATTAATGGACCAGTAATACAGTTTTCATAAATCCATAAAGCAGTATGAGAGTCCACAGCACTCAAACAGTCATCCAACAATATATTTTTGGAAGATGAGTACAAAGCTCTAGCCAATGAGACTCTTTGCTTTTGTCCACCAGATAAAGTAATACCTTTTTCACCAACTTCAGTTTGATCACCGTATTCCAAAATTTCAAAATCTCTAGCCAAGCCGCAAGCTTCAACAACAGCATGATAACGTTTGGAATTGTATGGAGAAGCAAAAAGAATATTGTTCTTGATGGTATCATTCAATAACCATGCAGATTGTGCACAGTAAGCAACTGAATCAGTTAAACCGGTTTCTCTATCAGGAATCAATCTACTTCTTGGGATAGCACCCGGCAAGAAAACCTTACCCTTGATTTTTTCCATTTCACCCAAAAGAGCCAACAATAAGGAAGTCTTACCAGCACCAGTAGAACCAATAACAACATTCAATTGACCTTCTTTAAAAGCAATATCCAAATCTCTTAATTTGAAATCAGAGTCAGAATTGACGTCCCATGCAAAAGAAGCATTTTGGAACCCAACAACTGGAGAATTAGCATCTCTTGGTTCAGATAACTGTTCATATTTGGTAGTTTCTGGTTCTTCCAAAAAGTCATTAACTCTATCCAAAGACACCTTGGATTGGATGACAAAAGAAAGCATGTATGCCAAGTCATCCAATGGGATTCTAAGCAAGTTGAATAAAGAAAGAGCGGTAAAAGCTACCGGGGTGGTCAAGACTCTTTTTTGAATAAAAACAAAACAACCAAAGGACAAAATAGTGACAAAGGTTGGAATCAAAAACGACAAAAAGGAAGCGCTGACAGAAATAAAACATCTAGTTTTCAAAGCATTCAACTCATCAGCTCTAACTTTCAAAATTTGTTCGTAAAATTTGCTTTCCCAAGTGAAGAATTTGATGATTCTAATAGATTGCAAAGATTCATTCAACTTTTGGATTCTCTTATCAGTGATAGCAAGAATTTGTTTTTGTAAATCACCAACTTTCAAGGAAAGTTTGTAATTAACAGGCATCAAGGCCACAATAGCAATAGCACCAACCAAAGCACTCCAACCCAACAATTTGTAAAGAAAAATAATGGCAATACAAGCAGCCAAAGCACCACCAATAAAGTAATGCAAGTAACCACAGATTTCAGAAACTTTGAAAGCATCGACAGACATCAAGTTGATAATACCGCCAATGTCTCTAATTTCCTCATTACTTTTTTCACTATCACCTTCTTCCTCACAGTTCTTAGTGGAAGCTTCATCATCACTTTCAGATTTAGAATTGACGGCCATTTTCCTTCTTAGACCTTTTGCATAAATTTCACCTATAATGATAGCTTTCATTCTAATACAAACTCTTCTACCAGTGTACAAAGCAACACCAAAACTTAACGTGTTAATAAATCTCAAAAAGAACATCAAAAACAAGTAAAACCAAGCTAAGTTAGATGGGGTCAATTCCGGGGCTTGAACGTATTCTAAAATTTTCTTCAAAAAGTAAGTTGGAGCAAACATCAAGAAAGATTCAATAATGGTAAGGATAGCTTGAATAAAAAACAACTTTTTGAAAAACTTGAAAAGTTTCAAAGCAAATCTGGATCTGGTTTTGTACTCTTCAAATTTGCGCAAAACAACGTACGCGTAATCATCATCTCTCAAACTCCAAATGTCCTTCATTTCAATACCATCTTTGTAAGCTTTCATAATCATTGGATCAATCCAATCGTACAAAACAAAGCTAAAAAGAGAAACGTTTCTTTCCGGAGAAGGAAACAAGTCTTGAACTTTGTACAACTTTACTGGCTTGTCACCGACTTTAGCGGACCATGTCAAGAAGAACAAAGTAGTAATGATGAACGTTTGAGAAGCGTAGTAGTTTTTAGTGTAGGAACTTTCGTAACCAATAACGAAAGTGGAACGAGTTAACAAGATATAAGGAACAAATAAAACAGTGTAAGCGATGGTGGAATTAGCCCACAAGTTTGGGAAGTACTTGTGGTAAAAATGCCAGTTGTTGTTGATATTGAAGATACGTAAAGTACCGATTACAAACAAGTAAGCCCAAAGAACAAATCTGGCAGCCACTGAACCGTATGCATCAGGATCATTCCATTCTTTAGAGAATGTTGGATTAAGGATTAAAGCAGAATGAATGAATAATTGGACAACTAAAAGTAAAACTTCCAATGCGACTTTCAATCTTTCATTCAAGTTTCTGTACACAACGAGTGATTTACCGTGAGGAGATTTCCCATCCTCACTAACGTGTTTCAAACTGCGAATATCAAAATGCTGCTTTTTGAGTACTTCCCCGATAGTGGAAGGGTCATCTTTCTTATTGGTTGCCCCGTAACCTTCGATAACCGAATCCTCCAAAGCATTGTCATTATCTTCATCATCATCGTCATAATAGTCAGTTTCTTGATGACTAGAATTTTCACACAACAAAGGTTGAGTTTCAACACTTCGCTTAATAATTGAGTTTTGAGGGTTCTTGAAATGACTAAGATTAGATAAATAAAATGAAGATAGATATAAAACCGATAAAGCAACGATGACCAAAGGCAAGGCAGTGTCAAAGAACCGGTGTCTACCATAGGGAGTAAGGTCAAAACTGACCGGGTCCCATATAGGGCCGTTGGTGCCAAATGAGATATTAGACATCACTGGGCTATATAGATGGCAATAGACGGTTTGTATGCGTATAAAGGGCTTGAATTGAAACAAAAATTTTAAAAAGGAGCGGGATTAAAAGACCCAAAGAAAGAAAAAGAAAAGAATAGGATGGCTTATAAATATTTTCAAGGAGGAAATACGGCCTCACGCAGAAAGCTGTTCCCGGACGCAGAGCTAATGCATGTGAGAGAATCCGGAATTCGTATATCCGAGCTGGCGTGGCTTAATTGTGATAAATCCAAGCTGGTCTTCACTGTGCTTTTGGAAGGAAAAGACTTGATAAACTGGTGGCTTATTTTTTTAAAAAAATGTCAGTGTTCTGGAGCTTATCGTAGAGTACAATGGGAAAATTTAAGACGTTTTCATTGCTTTGGTTCAGCGTTTGCTGGATTTGGCTGGTTTACCAGGAGACAGAGCGATTGATAGTGCATGCAGAGGTTTGCAAAGCGCTAGGAAAATTTTTCCCGACTGGTGCGGTTTGTACACGATTAGGGAATACCACCGAGAATGGCAGCACCGGAATTTCAAAAAGGGCAGAACTGGGCCGCACAAGTTACCATAGAGAAGACCAAAGGGCAACATTTTAATACATTGTGAAGGAAACCATTGCAGTGCAACTGCAGCAGTGTTATCTTGGAAAACGTAGAAGCAAAGAGACAGAGATAGCAGCAAGTGGCTGTACACCTGCCAGTCTGGCAACCAGCCATGCCATGCTGAGCTATGGCATGCTGTGCTGTCCCGAGAGATCGCTTTATTGATGCTGTCGCCTAGCACACATATCAATGTCAATAGAGGAATTGATCGCTGTCTCAGGCGACCAAACCAGCAGTGGAAGAGAAACCCGTACTGCACTGTGCTGCACCGGACACCCAGGAACCGGTATGCTGCCCCCGGAAATTTACCAAAGATAGTAATTTCCGGGGACACACATTTGAGATTGGCGTTTTTCTTGGTTCGCTTATAATAGATATATCTCTATAGCACAACGCTTCCCTCGGGCGATCTGAGATTCCACCGCCCAGTTAGTTATGAGCTGCTCTACTGCTGGATGTTTATTTAGCACTGCTCGTTCCGCTGCTTTTGTCTAGGGACCCTATTTAAGGTTTAGTTTTTGCAACCAGAGCCATTTGCTAACAACCTCGCAAACAGTGCATGAAAAAAAAAAAAATAATTAAAGAAAAATGAGTAGTAATCAAATCGTTTAATATTCGAAAATACGACAACCCTGAATTCAGATTAAGTCATGAATACTAATCCTTAATAAGACAAAAACTTTACACGGAATGTCTAAAAGTAATCCCGCAAACAATAAGACCGTTCTATTTCGATGTGTAATCCGAATGCAGCCATTTTCCCTCTTTGAATAAGCCTGCAGATATTCATTTCCCCTTCAGGAAGATGACCAATATCTTTGAAGTTCTACACACTTACCATCCATCAGCCATTCATTTACAGGTGCCTGCCACCAGCCTACTGCATAGTCCTCAAAAGATACGCCATGTCTCAGGATCCCGAATAATGTTTTTCTTTTTTCTTTTTTTTTTTTTCTTTATCTTTTTTCACCTTGACTGCCGGGGACCAGCATGCAAAGCCATATTGAGCTGCGCTTTCAAACGCTTTTATGAACAAAAACTGAAGAGTGACACAGATTGCAAGGAGAACAACAACTCGTTATAGACTGAAAGCAAATTGGAATTTCAATGTGCGTGTGCGTTCTATTGTAGGCTGCCTTTCGACAACCACCTTAAGTACATTCTCAATCTAAATATGCTGTATATGTACAAACTTTGCTAAGATCTCCTTGGAACTGCTAAGAAACTCCATTATTATCTTCGATTTGAGTTCACAAGTCTGTTATTTAAAATAAGAAGTTCTTCCTTCGAGTTGCTGGATTCATCGATTTACGATTGCAGCTACTCAAACTAAATAGATGAGCTCCATTAAAGACAAACTCGTGATCTCCCTTAGAGAAAATGACCCTTAAACGTATACACTGCAATGTTCAACTAAACATCTGATTGAAAATGAAGTGAAGGGAGATTGTGATTTGAGTCCTTCATCAAACAACCAACAGAGCTAAAATCCCCGTACTTCATCGACTTGACTTTCTCAGCATACATAACTACGTGCACATAGCAATTTCAGTACAGCCCTCAATATATCACATGATTATTAGATTACGTAATATATTTGTTGAGTAGGCAACTGCGTCTTAATTGTTAACAAAACCGAAAAAACAAAAATTGAGAGCGAAAAATGAAATCAGCCACCAGCAGGTGTGTGTGTGCAAAAAGAACAGCTTATATCATATTGATTTGCAATTTGTTATTGAACTGACAGGAAAATTTCAAAACTAAGAAAAAAAATAACTTTGAACTAGTGCATGACTGCTCAGGGGTGCTAGCATATCGTGATAGACTTAAAAGCTGTTTTCGATCTCCAAGTACAAACTCCGATTCAAAAAATTAGCTTAGCAACGCATTTTCATTAGTTGCCAAGTATTCATTGATTATTGTTTTGCATATTTCATCAACGGGTTTTCTATCAAAAATATCAAAAACCTAAACTTCCAAATTGCTAATTTTTACTTTTTTCTTATCACGACATCCGTTATTTTGCAAATATTTTTCATTTAACCCTACGGTCAACTCATTTCAATACAAACACACACAATGTCAGACTGGAGTGTTGATCCGGACAACAAGAGAAAACTTCTTGCGTTGCAAAAACTCGGAGCCAACAAAAAGTGTTTTGATTGTGCTGCTCCTAACCCCCAATGGGCCTCTCCAAAATTTGGGATTTTTATTTGCTTAGAGTGTGCCGGCATACATAGAGGCTTAGGGGTTCATATTTCATTTGTGAGATCCATCACTATGGATCAATTCAAAAAAGAAGAACTCTTGAGAATGGAAAAAGGCGGCAATGAAAGATTAGCCAATTACTTTCAAGAGCATGGGATAGATAATAATGCTGAACAATCAGTTAAGTATGATAATGAAACTGCTGAAGATTACAAGGATATGCTTACTGCAGAAATTGAAGGCAAACCATTCGTGAAAAGAGATCGTTCAAATGCTGCCGCAAGCAACAGCAACAGCAACAGCGCTAAAAATTCTGCTGGTCAAACCCCTCTTGGATCTCGTCGTGGTACTCCAGGCCCAACTCAAATGATTAATCAAAAAAAGGCTAAAAATGAAGCATACTTTGCCGAGTTGGGAGCTAAGAATGAATCCAGACCAGAACATTTACCCCCATCTCAAGGCGGTAAGTTTTCTGGATTTGGTAACACTCCAGCTCCACAAAAACAAAACCAGTCATCTCTTGTTGCATTGACAGTGGACAATTTCCAAAAAGATCCATTGGGCACCTTTAGTAAAGGTTGGGGACTTTTTGCTTCTTCAGTGACAAAATCTTTAAATGAAGTCAATGAAAGTGTTATTAGACCAAACCTTCAAACTTTGCAAGAACGAGATTTGGCCAATGAAACCAAAAGAGCAGTTTCTCAATTCGGCAGTAAATTTCAACAAAATGTCGGTGGTAATGCCGGAGCTAGTAGAAACGCTTCAAACTCACAATATAGTAGGTTGTTCGATGGTATAAATAATGAGCCAGCGTTTGGATTTGGTGATGATGATAAAATTGAGCCAGCTTTTGGATTGGCTAAGCCAAAACAAAAAAGTAACTTGCAAGGGCTTGGAAACAAACCTGCCAAAAGTGATAAGAATTGGAACAATGATAAATGGGATGATTTTTGAACAGGAAAATAGATATATATATATAAGTCGATTGGATTTAACAGTCTTATGCTTTTCTGTCTAGTATTGTACATTTCGTTCTCTCTTTTATTTCAAGTTATTTTGGTTTAGTTCCATGACCTTTTTTTTTTTTTTTTTTTTTTTTTTTTTTTTTTTTTTTTTTTTTTTTGTATTTCTCTTTTTTATTTGTCTCATATTTTTATTCTGAACATGTTTAGTGCCTCTTCTTATTTTACCTATTGAGCCAAAAATGTTTTCCCAATCAATTTATTAGCATTGTTCATCGTTTTATCCTTTTTACCCATTGTAATCTCAATACTTGCTATAGTTGTAATTTTCTGTTCAAGTTGGTACATATTCAACATGTATTTGATCAAAAGCTCAACATTGACGATTCATTCAACCGTGCTTGATGGCCCACTTGACTCAAACTTGACTCACACATTTAAATGCCCCAAAGCCTAAAAAATATACGCATTCATGCTTACCTACTTCTTAGTGCTCTAACAAGTAAGAAAGAAATATTAAAGTAATAAAGGCACCAACTGATTTGCAAGATAACGCGATACAATGCAACATTATGCATGATATGCATGGTATGCATGATAACCCCGGCCTTTTGGCTACTAAGTCAATAAGGAAAATCTGAATTTTGATTTAGATTGTTCTATTTTAATGCTTTTTATAGTTTATGTGTGTATGTGTGTGTCTGTAAAATGCTATGTCACATTGAGTTTAGGGTTCTCGAATGTAAGCTGAGCTTTAAGCTCTGGACTTAGTTCCTCAGATGTATGTTCTAGCTGTGTAGTTAATTAAAATATTGAATGGAAACTCGCGAGCTTCAGTTCCTTAAAGCCGAGCCATGAAATTTGAGGCGAGCATCAAATTTATGAACCTGTTGTGCATGATACCAATCGAGAACTTAAAGAGAAAGCAGGATCAAGGGACAAAATGCGTAAATAAAACTAGTAATATGTATTTTTTGGAAAACAATGCAAAATTAAAATTAGCTTGTGAGTGCCAAGGTAAAAATAAAAGTAAAATACAGAAGTAAATAAATAACTTGTGTATAAATCATACAACAACAAAACAATCCGAACCTAGCCATTGAGAGTAAGTAGATAGCAATGAAAAAAACCGACCAACCAAAAAAAAAGTAGAAAACAATTTAAAAGTTAAATTCCAGGCCCCACAAATGAATAAATGAGTAATCAAGTAAAAAGTAGTACGAGTGTGAATGGATATGAATGTGGATATGTGTATTGATTTGAAGAGGGCACGACAAGAATTCGCTGGCTTTTTTCCTTTTCATGCAGCATGTAGTCAAAACAAAGTGATCTCACTGCAGCGCGTTCCCCCGGGTCCTTATCCTGTCAAATAATTTGAAAATTATTTCTGATAGCCCCCTAAATTGAGAGTGTTCAGACGCGCACGACGTTAAAAGCTGACAAATTCCAATGTTTTTATTTGCTGAAGTTGGCTTTCCGTGACATACGATATGTAGTACTAAGGTACTGATTCCGATGCAACTCGTCGCCAACATTTATTTCTCTCTTGTCTCGTCAATTGTTTCTTCCCTGCCCAAATGTAAAGGTTTTCTATAAGCGTATTTTGTGACCCTTCAATCAGTTTTAAAGATGATTAACTAGAGGAAGTAGAGTTGCTTTGAGTAGACGAAGACGGACTATTCAATGGTCTTGTAGTTGTACTGCTACTGCTACCAAACGCGCTAGCCGCAGAGTTAGATAGCCATGAGCTGCCACCTGTTGGCAAAGTGTTGTAGTTTTCATTAGAGACCAATGACATCAACTCAACTGCATCATGAAGTTCTTTGATGTTTTTGCAGTCGTCAAAGAAGTAATTTTTGCTGGCGGAATCAACAATTCTGACTTGATCATAGCTGTCTAGCATTACTTCGAATAAGTTGCTTATAATCGAGTGATCTGTTCCATCCATTGTAAAAAGATTCGTTGCTGCTGTTAATAGTGCTTTGATTACTGTGTCTGGATAAAGAGTTTAAACTTTAGAGACTAACAACAGAGTTAGGAAGTATTTCTTTTCTTTAAAAAAAAAAAAAAATACCGCTTGGATATAACGATTCGAAGCGCTGAAATAAGACGGTAGAAATAGAAATCCAATAGAATATAAGCTTGGAAAAGATAATCTTACCAAAGCGTACAAGAGAACTTCAAGCAGTGCGAATATTGGGAAGAAGAAAAGAGAAAAAAAGAAGGACCGCCAGGGATATATATATTTGCATGGTCGAGACCGCTGTGGTTCTCCTAGATTGATTCATCCATTCATTCATGTACTCATTGACTTGTTGCATGCAATCTCAGGACGGCTGAGAGCATACACAGCAGTACTACTATAACACCACACTCAAGTTCAGTTAGGCTACACAGCACAATAAAGCCGGTTAGTGCCCCGGGGAAATTTTTTTAAAGACTTGCATTTTCCGCTACGTAATTGCACCAAGTGGCAGTCCAGACAGCGCAGGTAGTCTCCGGAGAGCATTGTTTTACTGCATTGTCACTATTATGTGGGGATGCAGGCTGCTACAGTGTTTTACGTAAACATACGCACAAATACGCAACTTTACGTAGTTATACGCATGTTATACTGTGGACGATGGACTCCGATAATAAAAATAAGCTCCATGTAGATTCAAAGCATCGTGGGATGAAAACAGTTCGCAGGGTTTTGGAGGTTTATTTGTGCAAATAGTAAGGAAAAAAGAGTTACCCAAGGATATATAGTAGAATCAGAAGTTCATATTTTATGTAGTATACAGCATGTTTGATGTATAGAGCGTTTATGGAAGCAATTCCAATAAATTATGATTATACATATATTACAATAAAACTACTCAACATAACCATCTGAGCAAAGTTTTAGATCTTCAGCGACAATAGCTTCAACTAAAGCACAAACCTACACTCATGATAATTTGTGTTTGCATCCTCTCTTAGCACCACCAAATTATTCAAGTGCGTAAGTGCAGTTTGAGCATGATTAAAATCAGGAGCAAAGATACTAAGTTTCCAATGAAAATCTCTATATATATCAACTAGTTGTAGTCTTTCTCTTGCTAGCTTTTCAAGAATTTCATGGTTTGTATTAGTGTTCCCATTTTCACTGTTGTTTTTGCTTTCGTTATCACCATCGTCGCCATCATTAGTAGTGTTGTCATTTTTGGCATTCTCTTCGCTTTGAGTCTTGATGGTTAATCGTAGCTTGTCATTATCAAGGTTTAACACAAGTTTTTCTTTCTCAAGGTCAATTGCCTTTACAAATAAAGAAATTACCACTCCAATAAATACAAACGATCTGTTTGTGCTCAACAACCAAAATGGCTCTAAATTGAAGGGTTTTAAATTAAAGAGAAATTTGTAAATTGCAGTTTCTAAAACCGAAACGATTTTTGGTTTCAATTGTTTGAATTGTTCGATCATCTCTGCTGAAAAAGTGGAGCTTTTATTGCCATAGTCGTTGTTTTGTAAATGGTCAATGTATCGAGTGATTAATCTCTTGTAGATTAAAATTACCAACGTGAAGTATAAAAGATTCAATGATCCATTAGATAGCAATGAAATTCTTTGGAAATCTTTTCGCTTATATTCTTGACCAGCATTAGCAATGATTTCATTATTATCTCCAGAGGAGGATGAAGAAAAACTGACTAGCTTAAGAGTCTCTGGCAACAGTTCAAACCATTGACTCAACTCTGCAAGAATAGGTACCGATTTTCTATGTAATGCATTAAAATCATCATTTTGCAATGATCGGATACTATAAAGTTGTTTCAATATATCATCTATACTTTTAGACAATTTGAAATTTTCAATAAAGATTATCTGTTCCAAATACTTGTCATCACTTGCATCCAATGATTCAATTTCCAATTCATCATACGCTTCTTCCGATACCATTCTTCTAAACATTTTATCTTTTTGCATCAAATCGCTTTGCTTTAAAACTTTCAAACTACCCTTATCAATTAAAAAATCATTAAGATTCAAATCATCAACAAGCCAATTATTTTTCCAATCAATATTGCTCAGCCTTCCTTCAAATAATGAATATAATTTATCATGAAACAAAACTGACCATGCAACAATTTTTCGAACTTTGCATTCCCATTTGGGAATATTGCCCCAGTAACTAACCGGCCAATTTAATCCCATTTCTTCAGCAAAACTTGTCATTAAAGAGGTGATCTTCCACGAGGAAATACTGTATGGGTTAGGAATGGTAAAACTGTAATTCATTAACAATAATAATGCTTGCAAAACTGAGAACTTGGGGCTTTCGTAAATATTGTCTTGCATTAATGAGATGGCTATCTTTTCTAATTTTATCACATCTGGTTTTACTGAAGTCTTGGTAAATTTCACAGTTTTTTCATTTTCATGAGATTCTAATTCCCACCAATTCAAAGCCATCAAATAAACACTAACGAGTAATAATGGATGTATTTCTCTATAGTTGCGACAATATCTTTCATAATATGCTTGTTTTGAAATAATTGGGAAGGAAGTATGCACTAGCCTGAAATATAAGCTTATCAAATAATGGTTGCTTTCTCCAACAATTTCTTCAATTTCGTCACATTGCAAACATTTCAAATTGATAAAATCGTCATCATCATCAACCGCATGAAAAACTGATTGATCATTCAATTTCCTCACCGTGTTATGCTTGTTATCAATAGCAAAAATGGGGCTATCTTGTACTATTGACGGTTCTAAATTAATTTGCTTATTCTTCAGTTTATTATTATTATTATCATTGATAAAGTTGAGTAATCGCTTTTCAATAATTGACGTTTCTCCAATAATTGTACTGGATTGAGAACTAAGCAAAGAAAGGGAGCTACTCATTACTGTTGGCTCATTTAACATACTGTAGTCTTTCACTGGTTTTTCGATTCCTATATCATGATTTGCTAACAAGTTAACCTTCCCTGTTGACGGGAACATGTTTAGCACATTTTGTGAATATGTGCAAATTATGTTTTTTTTCTCACATTCCACACATGAACTGTTATCGTCTAACTTGATACATTTGGAACGTTTTCTTTTACATCCGTCACAAGGTTTTGTTCGCTGTGGTTTGTTGCAGGTATTCGAATTGACATTAGCATGAGCATTGGTATTTGCATTTACATTAGCATTTACATTAGCATTAGCTTTACTTGCACTTGAAACGTTCGTATTTCCACCGCTTTCATTGGAAAATTTTGTTACTAATGAGCTATCACTAACCACTTTCGACACTCCTGATAGAGTATTAATGTTATTGAATAGGAAAATCTTCTCATTGTCATATTCGCAAGCCTGATTGCGTTTGGAACATTCCAAGCAGCTTCGCTTGTCATCGGGAATAAAACACCTCGTTTTTCTTTTCCTACAGCCATCGCATGGTCTAAATCTTGTCTTTTTGGCTGCCTTCTGGGCAGCATTGCCGTTAAAAGGACTATTGTGTTTTCGTTTAGATCCACCACCTCTGGACCTATCTTCCAGTCCCAGCGCTGATTCTTCAAGCATATGAATATTGTTATTGTTATTGCTGTTATTACTATTATTGCTATTGTTATCGCTGTTATTATTGTTATTGCCGTTATTATTGTTAATATTACTGTCATTATGGCTATTGCTATTGCTATTATATTTATTGTTGTTGATTGACACTTGCTCCTCCGTGGTTGGAATTTCAGGAAGTTCTAGTGAGTCCAAACTTACTGGTTCTTTTTCCTCCGTTATCGGCACCCCGCTAATGTGACTGCCGAAATGACTATTGAAAAGTGTATTGTGAGGATTGCTAGTCACCGATTGAGTTGGTGGAGTAACGAAGTTAAACATGTTGAATTGCCCTTCAGTCATATCGCCGGTACTAGCAACAGCCTGATGCTGCTGTATGCCATGAGATATAGCGCCAAAATCTAGCAGGTGGTTATCAAAAGGACCAAGGCCGGAGCCCATAGCAACATGATCGGGCACCAATGTAAAATTGTGCTCTGGGTGGTGCTGGTTGTAATATTGAGTCTGATAATGATACTGATGACTGATAGCCGAGGAATTCTGATTGATAGCCGAGGAATTCTTATTGATAGCCGAGGAATTCTTATTGATAGCCGAGGAATGTGTCGAGGAAGCTGGCGAATTGACACTGTCGTCTGCAGGGGACCTGTTTTGATGGAGATACGAAATTTGGCTTATCGCGTGTTTGATATTCTGGTTATCGCCTGTACTATTTGTGCTGCTGTTGTACAATATTTGGTCGTAATTGTGGGTCAACGAATCGCCAGTCATCAGAAGTAGGTTTTTGCAGTAACAGTCAGTATCGCAGGGTTGCAATAGAGCAATAGAGCAATAAAGCACCAAAAAGAGTGTCGTGTGCGGTAACCAGTCAGCTAATAATGTACATCTATAGAAGGCTGTCTAGAGAGATAGGAAAAAAAAAAAAAAAAAAAAAAAAAAAAAATAAATCACAGAGCGAGAATGACTAAGAGTAAACGGAAAAAAATAGTAAGAGTGCACACCGTTGCATCCAGCGGTGATTGATACATTAACATGCATAATATTGCATACAATAGTATGTCCCTTTCATTTACAATCCCAATTCAATTCGCACCAGTTCACATCAATTCACATAAACTCAGTTTAACTCTCTTTGCGGTATTTGGCTAATTATCAGAAATCCTTACACTATTTGCTTCTTGACCAGCATCGTTAGTATCTTCGTCATCGTCTTGGTCCTCCTCGTTGTTATCATCGTCATCATCATCATCATCATCATCATCATCATCATCATCGTTACTATCCTCACTGTCCGTCTCAGTACGCGCTTTGTTTTCTTCATTAGCTTCATCATCATCGTCGTCGTTGTTGTTGTCTTCATTGTCTTCATCTTCTTCATCATCAAAATTCGAAGGTGGCCCAATCTTTTTCATGATCACCTCAACTATATCTGGCCATTCTCGCATTCCTGCTAAACTAGCTGTCCCCTTGCCAATGATCTTCTCCAATGGGCATAAAAGTTGTACATAAGGGAAATATTGCTTCATCAAGCTCAAATGCACTTTTGTAATTGGTTGGGAGTATGCCATATTATTGATACTGAGAGCAGCAATAATTGGTTTTTGTCTATTCCATGTAGATACTATAGTAGTCAACAAGTTTGTTGCAATTCCATTCACAATTTTGGCAAGGGTGTTGGCAGACAAAGGGGCAATAACCATCAAGTCAGCCCATTTGCCTAACTCCAAATGCAATATTGGTTCGGAATGGAAGTTTCTATCGTAAAACCGTCTAATCTGCGGGTCTCGGGAATGAAAATTGTATGCGTCCTTGTCTGTCCATATTCTTTCAATACCCATATCCAAGATTTTCTTCCAATTGGTCTTTTTCTTCATGTTTGGTTGGGAGGCCGATGACGCATTGGTGGTGAGTCCGTAATCACTATTTACAAAATCTTGAAGGCTCAAAATATTCAAAGCAGAATCTGTCATTACAATTTTGATGGCGATTTTGTCCGGGGTGTATAGGGCAAATAGCTTTTTAATCAAGGGGAAAATCTTGTTTGCGGATGTGGTGCCTGTCACGCCGATCAACAAATGAATCTTATTGTCATCTTTGTATGCATAATCTGAGCTTGGGATTTTTGATATGCTATCGTTGGAATATGAAGGTGATGACATGATACTAGTAATGTTGCTTTGACCCTCGGAACCCTTCTGCAAAGCATCACTTTTTTTCAGCAAGGCACCCTTTAAGACCGAGGAGGCGTTACTTGGCTCATTTTCTCTCGACGTCAATGGTCTAACTGTATCCTTCAAAGTCAGTCCATCAGCACCATGTACCGCTTGTCGCTTTTCAGTGAGCTCGTCCAACACAAACAGCGGATGGATATCTTCATCTGGTTTCTTGCTATCGGTTTCGTTATCCTTTCTCGACGCAGGCGACAAGCTTGATTTGGGAATTCTTTCATTCGAGTTGTTGATCTTCAAAATTAGCTTGGAGGTATTCTTCTTGAGTTCGTCCTGCAGCTTGTCCTTTCCAGAATTGGACTGATTTTGAGGCTTCGATTTGTCTGGCATACTGGGCGCTGTCGGCAAAATTCACGGTACAGAAAAAATAACAAAGCTAAGATGTCTCTTATTTTAATTGATTGGCTAAAAACTATGCCTTTTAGTTTTTTGGATTTATATCCCTGGCCAAGGCAACGGCGCTTAAATGAAACCCAAGGGACAAAATCCCAGAATTTGGGCTCTTGTCTGGAATCTGGAATCCTGGGTCGCTTTGCTCATCTTCATGTCACGTGATCGAAACTTTGGTATGCGGCCCCAAATCTCGGTTCCATTCATCTTCCGCCGAGTATTGAATAACAGATTTTATGGTGATAACAAAACCAATAGCTAGACACGTTAGACCAACAGCACACAATAATGTTCGCAACTACAGTAGCGGAGATAAAAAGTGTTGAAATTAGCATAAGTGAGCTAGATATTAATGACGGCAAATCAATCAAGAATGACATCGCGGTGCTACTCGAATACTTGGGAGAAGATTATTCTTTGCAAACCAATATATTGGTATTGAGGACAATAAAAACTACTATACTGAACCGTCGCTCATTAATACGGCTATATTGTGAGTCCGATGCTTTGTTCTATGTGTCCAAAATGCTTTTACATCAAAATTATGATGCCAAACTATTATCGTGTGACATTATTCGCGACATTATAGTGGGTGAACCGGATGAAGACGCGCGAAGCACATACTTGGAGTATATTTTGTTAAGTCATACAGTCGAACACATCACGGGAGCATTAAAAATTCAAGATGAAGAAACATTGATAAGGTTATTGTTTGTGTTATCGAGCATTTCACGATATGCCTCACCTTTACAAAAAGAATCAAGAATGAATGATCAACAACTATTTCAAGCGTTGGAATTATTACTCATCAAAACCTCAGAAAAAGTTGTCCCAAAATATAAAGATCTGGTTATTATAGTACAAGTGCTTACTATCCTAGCGTTGTTGGTCGAGTCGAGTGAAGAAATCAAGAACCTGATGGTACAGTATGGACTACTTAATAGCTTATTTTATCTTTTGTCAGTGAACAATACCATTACTGTTGAATACACTCTTGCAGTATTAATCAATATGTCTGACTCGAAAGTCTCTTTGAAAAAACACTTACTTGAATTTGGTATATTAGAAACGCTAATTCAAATCATCGACACTTTCAGTTTCAAGAGGCATGAGGTGTGTATTAATGCGCTAAAAAATTGTTTAAAAATTTTGGTAAACTTATCAGCTTTTCAAGAAAGTGAATTCTTGGATCCCAATTTTGCTGCTGAAACTATTCCAGAAATGATTATTAGCACCGAACTCTTACTACGAATACAAATGCTACTAACTACAAAGAATATAGAAATTCAGCTTTTAGCTCTTAAAATTATATCAAATTTTCTCAAAGTAAGAGGTACTTTAGAGTACGCCAACATAATAATTAACTTTGATTTCGTCAAACTCATGAAGTTTGTTCATACAAAGATTTTACGAGAAAGTCAAAAACAATTGTTTTACGCTTCTTGCGAGCTTGAAGTGCGAAAACAGCTCCTTATCATCATTGCATCAGCAACGCAGGACAAAGACAGACAGAAAAATAAAGACATAGTGGTAAAACATGGATATTTGCCTATTTTGGTCCGTGAGTTGGAGCTACTGGCAGTGTACAATCCTCAAAATGTTGAAGTAGCGTTATTTACTTTGTTTAATTTGTGCAGTACTCAGAGTCGTACGATATTCCGCGAAATCAATTTCTATAGAGAACAATTGCAATCACTATTCCGACAGATAAATGCTCAAGGTTATGGCAAGAACCACCAAGCTTTGATCCAGCAAATATCCTTTGCTATAGATCTTTAGCTGACTGCTGTACATAAATATAATCACAAACTAATGCAGGCTGATGGATTCATCTCCGCATATGTAAAACTGGGGGCAGTACTAATGTACATTAACGTACTTATATGCATCTTCGTCCAAGAGCTGCATCATTTACTGTAACGTGACTTACCCTCGAAATGTCCAAATTGTTTTTAGATTTTGCTATTTACTACGTGAAAGCTTGCCTTTGTATTTTTGGGTCATCACAGTGGCAACTTCTAGCTAGATATACATATTTCATCACTGCAATTTGCAAATATACCAAAGCCATTGACTAACCAAAAATGTCAGAATCATCTTTTCCTGTTGTCATTAGACACGCCGGCAAAACTCATAATGTTAACGTTGACTTGAACGAGCCTGGGATCTTGTTCAAGTCCCAGATATTCTCTCTAACAAATGTTCCTCCAGAGAGACAAAAAGTTTTGGTTAAAGGTGGCCAATTGAAAGATGACACTGATTTAAAAAGCCTCAATTTGAAAGCTAACCAGACAATAATGGTCCTCGGCACTCCTGATGCCACAGGTGTTCCTCAAAAGCCAAAAGAGGAAATTGTCTTCCTTGAGGATTTGGAAAAACAAGGAAAACTCGTTGAATTTAGCGGCAATCCATTAGGGTTTTCCAACTTGGGTAATACTTGTTACTTGAACTCAACCTTGCAGGCTTTGAACACCGTTTCTGAATTGAAAAAATCTTTGAATAAATATGACGATATTGATAAGCTTACAAGAGAATTGAAAGAGACTTTTAACAGACTTCAGAAAGGAAAAGTATCAGGCAATGGCCGTTATGTAATCCCGTTATCTGTGTTGACAAATTTGAGATCTGTTTTCCCGCAATTTGCAGAACAAGATCATCATGGATATAAGCAACAGGATGCTGAAGAATGTTTTAGTCAGATTTTGTCGCATTTAAGAACAACTTTACCTGATGACTTTATCGATAAATATTTTGGCATTAATTTCAAAACTTATCAAAAATGCCAAGAGAATGATCCAAATGATAAAGAAGTTATTGGATATGAAGATGCCTTAAAGTTATCTTGTCACATCAATATTCATACAAACTTCTTGAAGACAGGTTTAGTGGAAGGCACTAAGGGCGTTCTTGAGAAGCACAACCCAACGTTTGACAGAAATGCACAATATGTGATTTCTAAAAAAATTACCAGACTTCCAAAGTATTTGACAATTAATTTTGTGAGATTCTACTGGAAAAGTGAAATTAGAGCTAAAGCCAAGATTTTGAGAAAAGTTGCGTTCCCATTTCAGTTAGATGTTACTGATTTGTTGGACGAATCTATCAAAGAACAAAATATTAAAACTAGAGATGAGATCTACAAAGTTGAGAAAGAGAGAGAAGACGAATTTAAGGAAGTTAGAAGAGCCAAAAAGCAAAAACTTAACGAAGACAAAAGCAGACTTCTTCTCTCCAACAAAGAGAAGTTTGATCTTGAAGAGAAAGAGTTTGCTGAGAATGAAGAAAAATGGTTAAAGGAATTTAAAAAAGTGTTTCCAAAAGACTTGGGGGAAGGTGAAGCACCGTCGCCTTTGTATGATCTTTCTGCCGTAGTGACCCATAAAGGTGCTTCTGCTGATTCAGGTCACTACCAAGCTTTCACAAAAAACGAAAAAGACCTTACTGGTAACTCTTGGTGGTTCTTTAATGATGACAAAGTCACCCAAGTTGGTAAAGATAAGGTTGAGGCTTTAGCTGGTGGTGGTGAAAGTGACATTGCTTTGATTTTAATTTACAAGGCGGTTGGATTATAATAGATTTACTAAGAAGCAGTAAATATCTGTTTACTTCGTTCTAGCATTTATGTATTCTACTGAATCAAATGATTATATATATTAATAAGTGGATAATAACGCTTTGTTGAAAACTTCAAGTATTGCCTCTGTAGATACACTCTTTTATGTTTTGTGGACGTACTGTGAAACATCTACCTCACAAAACATTCGATCACGTGCCACAGAATTTCTTATTTATTGTTTGAGAGCCACCAAAAAATAATAAAGGCCGCGCGTGCGATATTGAAAAAACCATAGCAGTCACTTTTTGACTATCTCTATAAACCAGAGACTAAACTCAACTTACCATGCAATAGATGTCTCTCCAAATACCTCAGTTATCTTTCGTGGCGAATCCTGAGGGATTTAGGTTTGGCAAATATGAAAGAAAAGATCAGTTCAAAGGTTTACAGCGATTGATTAAGGATACCAAGTCTTATGTGTTCTTCCCACTAGATGATGAATTTGAGAAGCAAAACCAATTGCACATGATACAAAGCGAGGCCAATGGTCTTGGCGCTGATATCGAGGCATTATACTCTGAAGTCAGTGAGTTGCGCCAGAATGAGCGTAAAGAAATGATCAAGCGAGGTTACTTGGATGATGAAAATTCTCGAAGAACCTTGGATAACGCAATATCGTTTAGAGGAACTTGTGTGGATATGTGTCCCACTTTTGAAAGAATCAAAAGAACCCGGCAAAATAATGTCAACATCAATGAGAAGGACCCAGCTACAAACACAATCACTAGGCAACGGGCGATCAAATCTTTTACCAGACCTGCAGCTGGTCAGGAGCCTCCTCTTCCATCTGACGTGAGACCTCCCATAATCTTAGTCCACACTTTAAATTTCATAATTGACAATTTACTCGATCAAATGCCAGAGACACAATCATTCATTTGGGATAGAACGCGGTCCATTCGTCAGGATTTTACCTTTCAGAATTATTTCGGTCCCGAAACAATAGAGTGTAATGAGAAAATTGTTCGTATTCATATCATGTCTTTGCATATAATGGCCAATTCCGATATTGAGTATTCTCAACAGCAAGAATTAGAACAACTTGAAAAGTCTTTGAAAACTTTATCCGAACTATATGATGAATATCGCAAAAAGGGCTTTCCACAACCGCCGAATGAAGCAGAGTTTAGAGCTTATCATTTGCTTTTAAAAATCAATGATCCAGATCTCGAAAGAAGCTGTGAGTTGCTACCTGCAAAAATTTACGAAAACAAATTAATACAACAAGCTTTGTATTTTAGAAAATTGTTCAGTTCAAGAAGAAGTCAAAATGCTGAGAACTTTTATTCATCTTTTTTTGATGCTGTGCTAAACCCTGAAGTATCGTTCCTCATTGGCTGCTTATTAGAGATCAAATTCAACGACATAAGATTGAGAGCTTTGAAAACTATAGTAAGGGCAAATCATACGAAAACAAAAGCTTTACACCTTAAGCATTTGTACAGTGTTTTGAAGTTTCCAGAGTACAGCAATTTGATAAAATTCTTACAGTTTTACAATATCAAATTTTCCACAGACAGCAAAGGTAATGAAAGTGTCGACATGACTCTGGCGGTTTCTGCATTATTTAGTCAGCAAACACTAACAGAAGCCAATGGTGCCCCCAAAGTCATGAAAAGTGCATATGATCCACGATTGAATGCAAAAATGAATGGATTATCGAGAAGCCAAATAATATATAATGGATATCAAAATAACTTCCAGATTCCGACTACAGAAGTTGAAAGAATAAATGCTGTAAACATACAGAGAAGCTCAGAAGTCATTCCGGTCCAGCCAAAAATCAAAAACGACACACTCTCTATTACACAACCCAATAAAGCGTCTCAAATGCAGGCACCTGTGTTTGGTAACAGTTTTAGTGCACTTGTTAATGGTAATTTGCAGAACAATAGTGAACAACAAGCTTTGGAAAGACAGCGAAGGCAAGAAGAAGAAAAACAGAAGTTCGAGGCTCAAAGGCAACAAGCTGAGCGTCTCAAGATGGAAATTAAAAGAAAACAAGAAATACTAAAGAAACAGAAGGAAGAAGAGGAAGCACAAAGAAAACAACAAGAAGAAGCTAGAAGGCTTGAAGAGAAGAGAAGACTCAAAGAAGAAGAAGAAAGAAAATTGCTAGAAGCGCAGAAAAGGCGTGAAGAAGAGGAGCGTTTGAGAAGGCAAAGAGCGGAAGCTGAAAGGTTAGAGCAAGAACGTAAAAGAAGGGATGCTGAACTTGCCAAGAAAAAAGCAAGGGCTCATGAGCTATCAACAGAACTTTTCACTAGTTTCTTGAATGAGATAGTTTATAATACTGCCTTAGAAGCTATTGCTGATAATTTTCGCAATTCAAAGTTAAAACTTAAAGCGATCAAAAAAGTTGGCCAAGTTTCTGCAAAATGCAAAGAAAATTACGAAAAGAAACAGAGAACAATAGACGAATTTCAAAGAACTCAAAAGGTCTTTGGATTGGTTCCGAATGTTGGTGGATACTCAAAAAGATTTAAGATATTGAATGACCTTAGATACAATAATGGCACACTGTACGGTCAAGTAAAAGAACCAGATCTGGGCGTTGCAAATGGTAACGCTGCTATTCGCAAACCCGTTGTTAATATAGAGGATGACAGCAAATTCAAGGAGGAAATGGAAAGCTTGTATGTGGAATCACTTAATAATTCTGTTCAGGTAATCTCAGAGGGAGATAAGTTGCTTGCCTATGAAAAGAGTAGAGAAGATAAATTGAAACTATGGCAGCCACTTGACTTATCTAGTTTATTCTTACAGCCGTTTCTTTGTAATGTTACGAAAAGTTCTCAAGCACCCACAATTGATGCTTCTGCTTTAATTATAGTCTCAGATTGGGAAGCTGTATCTTCAAGGTGGCTTAAATCCAAGTTTGGTTTAACACCTGACAATGCTCTCCACACTTACTCAAACACAATATCCAGCACTAACACAACATTCAAATTTACTGGCTTTCACGAAAGAGTTTCGCGAAATGCAGCATTTTTGTTCTTTGAATGTGGTTTCAGTGATAGTCATGGGCACTACACCAATGAAGCTGCGAGGAGCAAATTACAGCATGACAGCAAAAGTATACTCAAGTTCTTAAATTTGATAGATTCATCTACAGAATATAAATACCAGATTGTGATACTTTTTTGGAGTGATGAAAAACTTGGTTTCTCCGAAAAAGACGTGTACGATTTATTGAAAATAGATGACGTGAAAAATAAATTCCGGAGAAATCTTCTCAATATTAGATTTTGTGAGTTAAATAGCAGATCGCATGATATAGCAGCTGTTGATGAAAAACTCTCAATCACTCTCTATAAAACCGCAAAGCACTTCAAAGGTGAACTAACAGCCACTGGTAAAGAAAAGCAAAATAAACTTTTTAAGGTCACAGACAACGTGTGCTTGGGAAACAAGTCAACGAACAATAAAACCTCCTTCAATGATGGAACGGATACGTTCGAGCGATCACTGCTTAAGGATGAAAAACGACTCGATGAAGAATCCGCCATTTTACAACAGCATCCATATTATAAAAAGTACCAGCACTTCAATTCGTCATTTGGAAACTTAGAAACGACTCGGTCAAATTCATTTATTGGTAATCGTGCCATACGAGGGAATATTAATGGTAAAAGAGTAGCTAGTCAAGATCGCAGCGGGATCCTCAAAAAGCCACGTCAAAAATATCAGCTTCAAAGCATTTTAGCACATACAAATAATAGCATACATGACATCCCATTGGCCCATAGCTCAATGGTCCAATCATCAAACAATATTGGACTTGAAGGCTACAATGGGAATGACACAAAAGAAGATTTTTTGAAAGCTAACAAAAAAGGGGGCCCGTTTTCTCTGCTTCTCTTAGGTTTGAAACATCGCAAGTTTTCACTGCCGATACAAAAAATGACAAACAATTCGTTCACAGCAGCAGAGGGAAAACAACCATCTGGGAATTTATCGTTTAAAGAGCCAGGTAAAAAAACTTATTTAAGTGAAAAAGGGCTGTCTGCTGAGCTCAAAAACGTTCCTGAGAATTTACTTGACTTGAAGAATCTTATTTCAGGTGTCAAGTCAAAATACAAAAAGTGATGTCTTTTCCGTTTAATTTTTTTTTTTTTTTTTTTTTTTTTTTTTTTTTTCATTTCATTTCAATTTCTTTTATATTGCATTGCTTTGTATATTAGTTTGCTCGATTTATTATTAGTTTTATGTTTATTTTAATTATGTACTTGATGTATTGATGCTTTCGAACCTGTGTTGTGCATGTCAGTAAAATACAACGAACCAGTCGCCGTTTCACGTGTATGCAGATCGGAAAAAGGGTCGAAAAACAGCTACGCGAACTGCCTATAATGGGTACAGAATAAAAAAAAAAAGCTTATGTACTGCATTTATCACATTCAAATACACTTGGAGGACTTAATCATCTGTCTAATCATTTATTTTTGCTGCTACTGCTTCAAAAATGTCACTAAAAAAAACATCAACGAGAAAAAAATCTGTCACTTGGCAAGACGTCAGTGAACAGAGCAGTAAATCAGCAGCCGTAGAAGCTACATCACAGATTGGCAATGTCAAGCAACTGAATCATAATACACCAATAATACAGTTCCAATTCCATAATATCCCATTTCATTTTCTTGGAATAGTATACTATTTGTTATATGTTGATTACGAAAAATTGATTAAGTATGAAACAATCAATAGTGTGTTGTATAAGGCGTTGCCGTTAACTTATTTGGGTCAGATTGTTTGGTTATCTCTACTCCACGTTATTCCTCCAGTGAGTGAAAAGAAGAAACATATTTCTGCTCTAAAGAGCAAAAGAATTGAGTTCAATCCGACGGTATGCATTAAATATATTTTGTCTTCACTTGTTTTGATATTTGCTACTCAAGATAAAAAAATAAAAACAAAAATAAAAATAAAAACAGTATTACTAACCTTTCGTTACAGCTCATATTTGCCGCTACATACTTGTCATTCCTTTCATCATTTGTGATATATGCAATTGCTGTCCTTCTTGGCTCACCTATTCTTGTATTTCAACTTCAAACATACCTCTTATCTTTGCACTTAGCATTACTTGTCACCTTCCCATTAATTGTCATTTACAAATTCAATTCAAGTCATTGGCTCTCATTGATTGTTGATATCTCGGACTACACGTTTTTGATCTCTAATCCCATTTACGTGATTGCGTTGTTGAGTGCCGCGGGTTCTTGGTCTGGGGTGTTGACAATCCCTTTGGATTGGGATAGGGATTGGCAAATGTATCCGATTAGTTTGGTTCTAGGGGCATATTTTGGTGGATTTGTTGGTGGTGTTATAGTGTTTTTTAGCGGGTTTTTTAGAGAAAGTAAGCTGGTATGATATGTAACAGTGTTGTCAATATCAATGATCGAATGTTTATGTACTTTTGTTCTTGACCGTCTAAATATAATATCATTTGAAACTTTTTATCGTGTTTTTTTTTTTTTTTTTTTTTCAAAATTATTTTTTCCTGAATTATCTACAACAGTTAAAACGTAACCGACAGAAATTAATTAAAATAACATAAGCAAATATATAAAACAGAGGGACGAACTAAAGAAATTATCCGAAATAAAAAATATAAAATAAATGAAAAAGAACAGAAAGAAACAATAATACACCTTGCTTTGGCTCCCAGTAATTACACAATCCAGACCTTCTCCTCAGCAACCATGATTTGATTCTTCTCGGCCATCTTACCCAACGCGCTTTCAAATTCATCCTGATTGAATCTTTCTTCAATTGGTAAGCTTTCATTAACTTTCCCGTAAAGGTCATCAATGGCACAAGACTCATTCTCGAATACAGTCCCTGACTGTATCAATTGGGCAATGATCTTGGAGAATTTGCTCAATCTGGAAGCGGAAACATCCGCAGAAATAGTATCGATACTTCTGTTAGCTTGCTCAATAGCTTCATCTTCAACGTTTTGTAATGGTTTTGATGCTGTAGCAACGGTAGCAGCACTAGTAGCAGAAGTTCGCTGTCTTGATTGTGCTGGCTCTGCAGCATCCTCAAACTGATCATTATCGTTCATATCCTCATCCTCATCTTCTTCATCTTCCTCATCCTCATCTTCATCTTCCTCTTCTTCATCACTTTCTTCTTCTTCATTGGTTGGGGCAACCTTTCTCTTCTTTGTTCTCTTGGTTTTTACCACTTCCTTGAACAAAGCAAATTTGAGCACTTCTTCAGCAACTTTAGCATCCTTGATATCAATACTATTGGACAAACGAAGTTTAGCATGCGCAGTGGCCAAACGAATCAAAGTTTCCAAAGTTCTGGCAGTGATTGGGGCAGTATTCTTCTCATTTTGTTGCATAGCATCATTTCTCAAACTTCCGTAAACACCGACGATATAACTTGCAGCCTTTGTGGAGAGCTTTGGCTGTTTAGTCTTTGCGTACTGAACGTATTTTCTAATGAATGCTAAGGAAAAAATTTTAACTGATCTGACTTTTCTGCCTTTCTTTTGTGACATGTAATCGGCAGCACCGCCGTGCAACAAATCATCAAACTTTTCATAAATTTCAGCAGTTGCGTTCTCTTTATCTTCACGGTTATCAGGGTCGTCGCCAGTGTTCAATGACAAGTTTTGGAATTGTCTGATTGGTTCACCTTCAATGTAGCCCTTTGGAAGGTATCTGTGGATTCTTAGCACATGCTCAGAAAGCTGTCTGTCTCTGATATCATTAGTTTCATCAGTGACAACAAATAATAAGTCGAAACGAGATAATAACGAATCTGGTAACGCAATGTTTTGATGAGGATCCTTATGAACATCATATTGACCGTACACAGGGTTAGCGGCAGCAATGACTGAACATCTAGCATTCAAAGATGTGTGTATTCCTGCTTTGGCAATAGTAACTGTTTGTTGTTCCATCACTTCGTGGATGGCAACCCTGTCAACATCGGACATTTTATCAAATTCATCAATACAAACAACACCCCTATCGGCTAAAACCATAGCACCAGCTTCCAATTTACGTTCCCCGGTTTCTCTATCAGTTGATACTGCAGCGGTTAAACCGACACCAGAAGAACCTCTCCCGGTTGTAGCGATTGCCAATGATGCTGTGTTGAGAACAAATCTCAAAATTTGGGATTTAGCAGTAGATGGATCACCAACCATTAAAATGTTAATGTCACCTCTCAAATGGGTACCATTTTCCAAATTTTTTTCAACCCCTCCCAACAACATTAACAACACTGCTTTCTTTATATGGTCATGACCATAAATACTTGGAGCCAAGGACTGCGACATTTTTTCAAAAAGTCCTGCACGCTTAGCAATTTGATTAATGTTTCTGATATCCAACTCAGTAAGGTCCTCGATAGCAGCAGTGCTGGTTGAAAGAGTACGAAGTGGGTATACCGCATTAGCCAACAACACGGTTCTGAAAGAGTTTATGGTATTCATACCGCCACCCAAGGTTCTGTAAACACCAACAATTTGAACTCTGTCACCGGGCTTAACTGCGTCAACCAAGTCATCATCCAAAACCACCTCAATAGATCTTGGAAGCTGACCCGGATCGGCTTTTTCGGGCATTTCTTGAATAGAGATTGTTTGATGGTCTCTATAAGTTGAATAGCCGTATTCCGTAATCAACTTGTGACCATCAGGATCTTCAGTTGGATATATAGCAGCAGTAGAGACAGGATTAAAAGAAGTGGTTTGATCATTGTATTCTCTAAAGAAAAATTTCCCATTATAGTCACAGTAGTGCACCGATCTTACAATTTTTGGTCTCACAAGAGAAGTTCTAGTAACAATACCTTCAATGGAAATAAGCTTCGACAAGAAACTCGACTTGATAGATTTTGGGCTTAGTTGGTTAGCACCAAAAGCACCTTTAAAACCAATGAAGAACTGAGTTCTTTCATCGAAATCAGCATACTTCATAGCAGTAGGATCAAAAACTGCATTTACCGTGTCCTTTAGAGCTCTTTCACAAGCTGGTAAGAAATCTGCGGGGTTATTCAATAAGCCAGACCAGAAATCTTTGTTCCAGTTTCTAACATCATCAATAGAAACAATGAGTCTTCTGGAATTAGTCTGAAGCATCAACTTGATTGCATCTTTGTAGTTGGTATCGCTGACGTTGGATTCGTCGGCCGATGTGGAATCGAGAAATTCTTGAAAGAGTCTAACTCTTTCACCGAAAAGGGCATCATTGCCCTCAATGTTCTGTAGTTCTTCCATTATATATACCTTTTATGATTGGAGTTGTTTTAAAAAAAAAAAAAATTAAGAAAGTATACTAGGAAGTGTGTTGAGTCAAGAAAATAACAAAATCACACCTAAGCGTAACCAGGACAAGATGGAGTAGGTTTGCTCTTTTTTTTCTTGTCAAGCCCTCTTTTTCGAAGTTTTTTTTTCTTTCAGCCGACGTGCGCATTTTCCCTAATAGGCAAGTTCTGAAGAAAACAAAAATACATTCGCGTCGCCCTGTGCATATGAGATGCATAAAGGCTTTAATAGTTAACAATACTAGGAGTTTCCCTTCCATATTGAAGTAGAAAACTGATGTGAATGTGACCAAAGACAACGACGCGTGTCAAGGGGAATTAGCCACGAGCCACCAAACATTGTTCCAATCAAAGAAAACAGTTACACAGCTGTTATAGGAATACTTATCAGACATGCATGTGCGTCATATGCTTAGATGAATTCATCAATATGATGGATTGCAGCCTCTTAGTTTTTTTTCAAGGTATTTTAGTTGAAGTGAGTAAATAAAATAAACTTTTTTTTTTTTCACTCTTTGCTGACAGCATCGATGGGAAGAAGTGACAAACTGCCAATTCCTGCTTTTCCTATCAAGAGAAAATGCCAAAACCATAGTTTTGGCATTTTTTTTTCCTGTAAAGTTTAACAGATTCGCTATAAAACCCGCCACATACGTGCCGTAGCTTCCACGTGGTGACTGCCTTAAACCAAAACTACCGTAGCCCAAATGGGGCAGCTTTCCTGTTGGTTGTGTGTGAGCGTAATAATCAAACCACATAAGCTACCATCCATTATGAGCATTCCAGTTAGCAATTGGCTCCTGAAAATCTTTTTAAATTTGCTGGAACACATAGTTGCGCACATAGTTGCGCACATTTCAAATGGCATCCAAAAAACCATAAACCGAACTTTCGCGTCTTTATTTTCTATGAAAATTATATCTGTATGATAAAAAAAAGAGAGATAATAAAAAAAAATAATGTTAACAGTAATAACTAGGAGTACAAAATAAAAAGCTTGATATGAACAGTTGTATGTTTCCTGAGGAAGTAAAAAATTGAAAACAATTTTTGAGAAAAACAAGAATTCACTGTAGTCACTAACGAAGTCTGAAAACTGGGACCAGATCACTCTTTTCAATTTCTCAAACACAAAAAAAAAAAAAAAAAAAAAAAGAGGGGCAACATGATTTCGACAATTTTTTCAAACATCGTTCCCGAAGAAGGCGAAAACATATAAAATGAAAGGAAAAGACCAACAACAACTAGTATTTCTGCTCCTTTTTCCAATAGCATAAAATAATATAAGATAAAGTAAAATAATAAGAGGAAAAATAAAAAAAAAAAAAAAAAATAGACAAACCAATCACATTCTAGACGAAAGCCAAAAAACAGAAAGAAAAAATGATAAAATTTAAAATGAAGATGAAAAAGTAAACTAAACATAACATAACAAGTAAAAAAACAAAAGTTGATAATAAATAAAAAAAGTCGTTTTCTTCAAAGGGTTAAGAAAAGTACCACTTGAAAGAGCAAAACATAAGCAAAACGTAACAGCATAGATAAAGAATAACATAGCCTAACATGGTCAAAGAGTAGCAACAACCATAACTTTAATTCATTTCGAATCACTTCTCTTTAAATCAGGATTATTGATACTCAAATCACTCAATTTTTTGTTCAAATCAGGCCTCATGTTATTTTCCAGCAAGTCACTAAACGGATTAGAAATAAAGCCATTCACCTTAACGTCAGAAACAATAGAACTTGAGCTACCAGCTGAAGTAACACGTCTTAGTGGCTCCCCCGTTGCTGCTGCCGCACTACTGCCAGGAGAGGCGCTATGATGGCGCTGCTGCTGTGGAAAGCCATGAGCTGTTGCTGCAGTGATTGCTGGAGGTGAGGTTGATGAGGTGACTTGAAGACCAGATCTAAGATGTGATGTTGGCGATCTTATAGGACTAGTAATATCTTTTCTAACATTGTTGATAGCATTATTGGGACTATTTGCATTAGCATTATAATTAGAAGTGGAAGTGGTAGCATTAATGCTAATACTGCTATTGTTATTAGCATTACTGTTACTGTTGTTGGAATTCCGTTTCCCAAAAGTGAAATAATCTTCATCTTCACTTTCACTTCCGCTTTCACTATCTTCACTCACATCATCGTCATCGTCATCGTCATTATCATTAGCCATTAGCGAAAACTTAGGCTGTTGCTGCTGCTGTTGCTGTTGCTGACTCTGTTGTTGATTTGATGGGGCAAACACTGAGGTCAAATTGCTTCTGCTGAGCAATTTTAAGTTTCGGCTCAAGTCACCGCTACCATTAGCATTAGTATGATCGCCACCCAAATTGGTCATTGAGCCAAAAGTGGTACTGGCAAGATTATTTGCTGACGATGGCTTTTTCGAAAGTAATGGGTGAACACTACCTTCTGGCTGCTGCTGTTGCTGCTGCTGCTGCTGCTGCTGCTGCTGCTGCTGTTGTTGTTGTTGTTGTTGTTGTTGTTGTTGTTGTTGTTGTTGTTGTTGTTGTTGTTGTTGTTGTTGTTGTTGTTGTTGTTGTTGTTGTTGTTGTTGTTGTTGTTGTTGTTGTTGTGGTTGTTGTTGTGGTTGTTGTGGTTCGCTAGATGGATCAGATGCTTTTCTGTTATATCCATGACTATTATACTCACTATTGTTGCTAATATTATTATTATTTTTGTTATTATTGCTGTTGGTACTGAGACTATTGTTGTGAATATATCGACTAGCACTTACTGGACCGAAGCTTAATCCTGAATACGAATTAGTATCTTCAGAACTTAAACTGAGAGCTTCATCCCCTGTCAATATAAATCCTTCACCTTCTTTATCAATGATGCCTTTACCAATGCTTGAACTACCATGAACATTTGCGTTGGCGTTATTATTAACATTATTATTAGCAGTTATATTAGCATTGTTAGCATTGGAATTTGCTTTGGAGTTAGCATTGACATTAGCTGCTGTTACTTTTGGCTGTTCCTGTTTAGCAGCAGCTTCTTCAAACAAAGGATCATTCAAAGCAATGTCTTGGGGCACATCCTCCATTGAAGTGTAATCATGATTCAAAAGCAAGTCTTCAGGAACGTAAACAGAATTATAATCATAATAGTATTCGTAACCTCTGTTAGTGTTCACGTTATGTGACATGGCATTTTTTTTGTTAAATGGACCGTATCCATAACTATTATTACTATTATTGTAATTACCATTTATGTTGTTATTACTATTGGCATAGCCACTGACATTGTTCAGATTATTATTGGAATAATCACCGCTGCTGAGCCAAGCATACGATTCCTCATCTTCGGATTCGAACTCTGATTCTTCTGAAGATTCTTCATCACGAAATCTAATTTTCGTTGCTGGCATCAATTCAATAATTTTTGGTAAGCCATTATTGGTATTTTCTCTGAACGCTGAAGACGTATTAGTGCCCGATGTAGTGTTGGTGGCTGCTGAGTTAGTAGACATGCGGCGCTGATGTTCAAGAAGCGAGTTGCTTTTAACGTTCAACACAAACCCGCCTTCACCGTCACTACTATCTTCATCGTCGCTGCTTTTTTCATCATCGTCAAAATCATTATTATCATTACCAGCATCACTGTTAGAATCATCATTGTCACTGTCAGAATCAATATCCTTACCGTACAAAGATTTGCGGGAATTTTGGTTACTAAAATGACGTTCTTCTTCTTCAGAATCAGAGTAATAATCAATGATGCGACACTGATCCACCAGCTCATTAAAATGAATTTTTCTTGATTTCTTGGCATCCACTTCAGATTGAGTAGCGGGAGCTGCTAGGAAACTTGACTTTAGCTCTTTATCCTTTTCATCATTATTGTTATTACTGTGCTGCTGCTGCTGCTGCTGCTGTTGCTGTTGTTGTTGTTGTTGTTGTTGTTGTTGTTGTTGTTGTTGTTGTTGTTGTTGTTGTTGTTGTTGTTGTTGTTGTTGTTGTTGTTGTTGTTGTTGTTGTTGATCTTGACTTTGGTCATTCAGAGATGGTTGAAAATCAATAATTTGGGCTGGTGATAAGAGATAATGATCTTGACTATTTGAAGTCGAATTTGCAATTGGGCTGTTGGTGTTGCTATCGTTATTTTCGCTGGGAAATCCGCTTATACGATCGTCATTATGAAAATTTATAATATCACTGACATCATCATTGATGTCGTTATTGTTATTGTTATTGTTATTGTTATTGTTATTGCTGTTAGTGTTAGTGTTGTCGTGGTTATTATTATTATTATTATTATTACTATTATAATTATTATTATTATTATTATTATTATTATTATTATTTGATGAGTCCAGTAGCACTAACGTACCATCAGTACTGACGCTGGCAAATGATTCGTTATTTTTTCTGGCTTCACCAACAGCAACATCGGGCACATTCTGTATTGACAAACTATTAAAATTTTCAATACTAGTATCAGAATTATTTTTGTAGATGTTGCTATCATTACTGCTGGAAGTTGCGCCAAGAATATTATCACCCAGCACTATGCTTTCAGTATACTGGCTATCATTTTCATTATTACTGAAAAAATCTGCCCTTGTCTTGTTATTTGATTCATTCAAGTTCAACGCACGCGGCGTTTCCAAATCTGGTTCATTGAGATTCATTGGTGACATTTCTCTGCCTTTGCTGCTACTACTGCTGCTGCTGCGAAACTCATTAACCGAGCTAGAAGATCCGGCAATACTACCATTTGGAGACACCACTGAATAAGCAGAATTTTGATCATCTAAACTGCTGCCATAATCATATCTTGGCTCGATTATTGGCGAGGCAAAACTTCTTTTAAAGTGTCTATTTCTTTCAGAGAGAATACTTAACTTAAACAAATCCGCATTAGCATTAATTTTCTCACTGATTTTTCGTTGCTTCAAAATCGGTTTCACGGGCACGCTATTACTACTGCTGGTTCTCGAACTGTAAGCGCCGCCGCTATTGTCATTATTGTTATTGGTGTTATTTTGAATAGTATCAATAAAAGCATCAATATCAGCATTTGACAAAGATACCACTGTTGGATCAGACGGATTACCATTACCACTAAGCAACCCTTTTTTAATTTTATTTTCTTGTAAATGATTACGGACATCACTTTCAGTCTCTGGAGTACATTTAGGACCGTAGAGCCAGCTCACATCGGTATCTTTTTTCCAATTTATACTTTCTGGAGTCACTGTTTTCAAGCAGTATTTAGCTCTTGCCCAAGTTCTCCAACTAGCATTTTCCAATCTTGAATTTTCCACTCTAGCATTATGATCTATCGTACGTTTGCGGTCAACGACATATCGCCAAGATTTCAAAATTTCACGATCAGTCCAATCATAACTAAAATAATCGACTCTATTTTTTGGCTCAAATGTTATATCGTTATCGTCATGGGGCTGAAATATTTCAGTTTGCGCCACATTATCGGAGCTCATAGAATAAGTGGACGGGGTTGAATCCACTGAGGAATCATTATTAGTCAAAGTGCTATTCTGCGAAAGAGACATTAAACTTTCATTATTTGGCGAATTTTGAATTCTATTATTATCGTTATTGCTGGTGGTGCTGGTATTGTTACCGATACTATTATGATTACTAGTACCAACGGGTATAGGCGCACTAGGCACCATGTCATAATTCAAATTGTTCAAATTTTTAAATGATAAACTCTTGGGCTGTTTAGTGATATTAAGAGGATCGGTGGTGAAGTGGTTAGTGTGGCTAAAGTCCTCCTCGATAAGTTTTTTTGTAGGAGCAATAAACTCATCCAACAAACCGACCGATCTAGTTCTTTTAAGCTTGTAAGTTGAGTTTTCAAAATGGTCTAAATCAGAAGAATCTATGGCATTTGATTTTGAACTATCCAAGCCAAAAATTGCGAGGTTGTCGTCATGTTCGGCATTGCTAATGTTATTGTTGCTGCTGCTGGGGTTCCGCCGGAGATTATCATTATTGTTCTCATAACTGTCGTCATTATTCATCTGAGCCCGAAAAAAAGAGGCTAAATTGTTTGTAGAGGGCATTTTGCCAAGGCTTTGCTATTTTCCTGGATAAGTTGAAATAGTTCAAGTTGAGTAATATGTATAGTACAGAGGGGTTAGAAGTTGTTGTCGTTATATAGTACAGAGAAAATGCGGGATCCGAGAAGGAAGCAAGAAGGTACCAAGCAAGTATGGATGGATGGCTCGAAAGGATGAGAAATGATAAAGTAGCTAAACAACAAGTCTCACTATAGCGGCGGTGATGGGAGATAACGGTTTAGGAAATAAACGTTTTTTTTTTCTCTCTTATGTGTGTGATTATTGGGGGATAGAATAAATCTTTTTGCTGCTACTCCAGGATGGATGGAGACAAAGCGGCTGGGATGAAACGGAAAACAGGTAGCCTCGCAAAAGGTGGAAGTCGGAACGAAAAGTGCGACGAGACTTGCGGATAGATCTTGAGATGATAATATCAACACCAAATGTGATGGCACTGACAGAAGTTTGTTGAAAGTATACTATCGAGTGTCAATATCAGTATAAATTTTTGTTTTTTCCAGTGGGCGTTAAATTTGCCTTTCAGAATTTAAGTTTCTTTTCTTTTCTTTTTTTTCTGTTGTTTTCCTGGCGGTCGTTTTCCTGGCAAAAATCTCCTTTAAAGGGAAGAGATAAAGAAACAGAAGAAGAAAGGCAGAGTAAAGATGTGGTAGTAGTGCGGTGGTGTATGTTGAGGATGGGTGAAGTTTGCGAGGTATTTGGATGTGGTTATGTATGGGAAGTAACGGGAAAGTCTGGGGGCGTTTAGAGAATAGTCGGTGACTGGGTGGGTGACTGAGTGAATGAGTACGGCGTGTTTTTCTTTTGTCCTTTCTCTGAGCGACTGACTGGCTGCTAGTGGCAGTTGCAAGCAAAATCTGGGGTTGTTTTCTGCCGCTGTGCTGCCCGCCGGGGGTGGGATTTGCTTAGTCATAAAGTATATAATCACAAAGGGAGAGTTTCGCACGTTCTTGTTATGTGGCTATCATGTGATACTGTCAGATGATATAGGCATGATGTATCACATGATTGTGTTTGTGCACAATTGCTATACACACTTTTATACTGCTGCAGTGTGAAACGGTGGAACGGTGTAAAAAGCTGCAGAGCGCAGCGAGTGTGCACTTCTGCCGGCTCTGCTGCTGCGCTGGCTCATGGGGTCATTTTCAACATCGGTACTTCCTAATCAGTTACCACACACAAGACTAAATTGAACAGCAGCATACAGCGCAAAAGGCGCGTTTGGATAAATTATAAACAGCATAGCTTACTTTTGGTGGTAAGGAAGATTCATATTTCTGCGAAAGTTGAAAGATCAAGAAATATGATAAATTAGATAACGTTAAAATCAAAACAAAACCAAAAAATAATCAAAAAAAAAAAAAAAAAAAAAAAAAAAAAAACATGTTTATAAACATTCTATGAATCTAAAAACAGCAAAACAAAGATTTTGCTATAAAAAAAAAAGATCACAATACAACAACAGGGAGGAAAAAGAATATTATAGCTAAGGCCCTACTTACAGCAGATTTCGCATCAAAGCAAAACAAGGGCCAACGCAGCAACAAACATCCCAGATGATGCACCAATGATCCCACTTCCTGCTTTAGAAGAGCTGGATTTATGCTTGCTACTTGTAGATGTGGTATTTTCTGATGTGGCAGTACTGGATGTTGAATTTGCGGTATTTGTTATATCATCGGAACCCGAACTATAGCTTGAAGTGTCACTGGAGCTGTCGAGAGCCGTAGCCGTAGCTGCATCAGTAGCTGAAGATGAAGACGCACCAGGTGTGAGGCTGGAGTCATTGGAAGCAGAATTGCTGGAGCTGGAGCTTACGTCGGTAGAAGACATGGTAGAGGAAGAAGAAGAGTTCTGTCCTGTTGAAGTGGAAGATGAGGTTGAAGAAGAACTTGAGATGGTTGTAGACGAAGCGACTGAACCGCTAACTGATGAAGCAGCTTTGGCAGCAGCTGCGGAAGCAGCAGCAGCAGTGCCATAGTAGGTGTTGACCACTAAGTATGAACCACTGGTATAAGTAAGCACTGTATCGGTGGTGATTGTGTATGTGCTGCTTGGAGCAGTGACAACCGTAGTTGCAGAGGCCAACGAAGAGAGTATGGAAGTTGCCAAAGTTGACGAGATTTTCATTTTCAGCTGATACGGTGGATACAACACAATACTGCAAGGCTGCTATGTGTAAAAATTTATAAAATAGATGTAAAATAAATTCTTTTTTTTTTTTTAACCATAAGGCTGGAAGACTTATGTTTATATACCATGCACATAGGCACTCGTGGTAACTTCATGCTCCCAAGCTTCAGTTTCTAAAAAGACGAAGATCTTCAGATGCGTTTGCATGCTGAGTGCAAAAAATTACCTGAAACGTACTAATCGGTAAGCCTACTGCGCACTAGCTAGCGTCTTTATCCAAACCGGCGCGAGGCTTTCACTACTGGTTGCCAGTCCCAAAATGTGGCTGATATTTAGCAAAGCAAAGCTCAAGTACTGCTGATATGTTTTTATTGGGCAGCGAAAATAGCTTATTTCCACGGTTCGCCATTGAATAATGCAACTGACGTAGAAAAATTATTTACGTCAAATCTATACCGATCATGGTAGTGCCGCATATGTTGTGATAATACGCGTGCGCATAGTAAACTATGAACGGCCATAGTAAAGAGATGCACAATGCCTTTTTACCTTTATGATTTGTACCTTCTCTAGTTATCTCAATTTAACCTTTACAGGACTACTTGTTGAGTGAGTGCGAGTGTAGCGTTGATGGCTAGGTTCAACTTGTAACAAAGTTGTATGTTATAGAATATGTGTAGCCACAAAGAAGTCTGTTTAACCAAATTTTGGACATTGAACACGCATGTCTGCGTCATATGCTTAATACTATTACTATAATACTGCTATAAAATTATTAGTATATATAATATACATAACATAAATAGACATAGTACACTTCTCTTTTTGTTGAAGCAAATGATTTGTTCCAGTTGAATATGAGTACTATTTCAAGACGGAAGTTAGAGACGATGTATGTAAGGGGTAGACAATTTAGTGTCGTTTGACTTACTTTCACGCTTTCATCTTTTGTTGAAGAAAATTTTGATAACATTCACAGCAATTTTGTCAAAGCTAGTGATTTTAGATGGCTAAAATTCTTTATTACTTATTGGTTTTTTTTTTTTTTTTTTTTTTTTTTTTTTTTTTTTTTTTTTTTTTTTTTTTTTTTTTTGACAAATACAGAACCTTACAGCTCAAAAAAGTACAGTTCAACTTTAATTTTTTTTTACAATTTCTTCTTGATTTTAGAAAGCAAGGTCGATAGGTACAAATATAAGAGAAGAACCTTGGAGAAGGTCGTTCTCCAAAGATTAGCTCGTATAGATAGCTCCTACGTATTTCCTGGCGAAACTACAGAAATTGTGAATGATGTTTTTCAGAAAACCTTCAAATATGTATGGATTTTGGGAAACTTGGAAGAAAGCTCTTTAACATAAAAGTGTAATAAAAGAGAGAACTCATAAGCCGGTAACAGAAATTAATGTAATTTATACAGCACCGGCTTTGAGCATTAGACGGCGCTCATAACCACGCGATGCTCAAATTGCCGATTAGTTTTTTGCCACTATGAAAAATAACAAGATACCGGAAACGCCAATAGACAGAGTAGCAAAGGTTTTAACAAATATTACAAGTGCAGTCATTAAGTTGTTTAATTATCAAAGGAACAAACCGACTTCAATTCACCATCTTTTCAATACGTTTTCTTCGTTGGTTCTCAATTGCCTTATAATTTAACTTGTTAGTTCAACAAAGACAGACAAAAAGTTTGGGGTTAATCTGACGGCGGCTCTCATCTCATACGACTCAAACCAAATCTAGGTGACAATAGTATATATACCCGAAAAAAGATACCATATCTTCCGGTATTAATCAAAAAAAAATAAACAAATTACTTCTGTTATAATGGATCACAACCCTTACAACTGGGGCAGACCAGACAATTCTGTCTATGGTAACTACGACTACAAGATTGCCAATGCTAACAACAACAGTGAATTTCCAACCATGCATACCCAGCAGCCAATCGTTACTGGTACTTCCGTGGTTGGTTTGAAATACAACAATGGGATCATACTTGCTGCTGACAATTTGGGCTCTTATGGATCTTTAGCAAGATTCACTGATGTGGAGAGACTTATTCCCGTGGGTAAGGAAACTGTTGTCGGTCTTTCTGGGGACATTAGTGACTTGCAATACATTGAGAGATTGTTGGACGATTTGGATCTTGATAACGGTTACGATGACATTGATTATCCATTCAAGGCTAACCATATACATGAGTACTTGAACAGAGTTTTTTACAATAGAAGATCCAAGTTGAATCCATTATGGAATGCTGCAGTAGTTGCGGGGATTGATGACAAAAATGAGCCATTTTTAGCATACACAGACTTGTTGGGAGTCCAATACTCCTCCCCATCATTGGCTACTGGATTTGGTGCTCATTTGGCTGTCCCATTATTGAGAAAAGTTGCTGATAGTGAAGATGATGTGAAACGTCTTGACCAAGAAACTGCTAGAAAAGCAATTATTGAGTCAATGAAGATCTTGTTTTACAGAGATGCCAGATCATTGAATAGATATAGCTTAATCACCATTGACAAAGATACTGGAGTGAACTTTGAAAAGAATTTGAAGGTTGAAGACATGAGTTGGAAATTTGCCGAGACTATTAAGGGTTATGGCAATTTGCAAAAATACTGAGTAGCCCTGAGTAGATTGCTGACACTTTTCTTTTTAATTTATGCCTTTGTTTTATTATGAAATTATTTTGTCTTTTTAAGAGATCAAGCTTGAAAACTAGTGGGTACAGATTTAATATAAACGAAATTTCCATTGAACTTAACATTTAGCGAGTACAAAAAGGGATGCGGCTGTTTGTAAGTAAGAGTAAATTTTTTTTACCAACGTGACATTAATAAGAGATTGAACCAGACGACATGCGTACTAGATGACCGCGAGTTGCTTAATGTGTTGATAAATGAGACAATGTAGGACTAGGTTAGATTTTTTAAGGTTGAATGAATATAAACTGATAATGATGATGAATAAATATAGAGGTTTAGGTTATTTATTTGAAACATAGCGATTTTGTAAATGGGCAATAGTAGCTCCAGCGCCTGTTACAGGTTTATCTGTTCAGGAGAAAAAAAAATTGCTGCGGAACGTTACTAAAAACTGGTGCTAAGCAAAGCAAATTATAGCAGACAATGGTGGTTTAATACTTTATAAATTGATACATTGTTTACCTCCAGCACTATGTCAATTGCGGGGATAACTTTTGAATAGGGTTTTATTAAGTTAAACTATCAGTTATTTGCATACAAAAGAATAATAATAAAAAAAACAAGATATATAATGCTATGGGGCTTTCTCAAGAGTTTAAACTTGACATGAGTAAAGTGAAACAAAACAAAAAATCACAATCATAATGAGAAATATGAGAATAATTTGCAACAACTGAGAATATGATGAAGAATAAAGTAAAATGAAATAAATAGAAAAAAAAGTGCTAAGTGGCTCAAGTTAACTTTTTTGTGCATGCATTCATCACAAGTCCTTCTTTCCTTCATTTGAGACAGCATCAACACCATTTTCCTTTTGTTTCAATCCTACCTGATGCTGGTTCATTATAATTTCACGATACTCCGACTCATCAATGATCAAAGATCCTGAAATCGCACTAGCGATCCAAGCAGGCAACCACCCGACAATCACAATAAACCAGGTCCAAGAATCAAAGTCACGCCATGCTCCAAGCAATCCTCTCATTACTCCAACTGGGCCGCCTTCAGCTGCGATGCCGCTAGACTGGCGGAAATCCGGATCTAGTAAGCCTACAAGAAACACCACAAACCACGGACATGACAAGAGCAATGATAACGAATTATAATGATGTTGCCATTTGCTTGATTTAGTGGAAATTATCGGTCTTATGAACGTTAATGGTAGCATGCAAAGACTCATTGTGTAAGCTAAGGAAAAATGCACCACTAGGATAGAAGTGATTATCATGCTGGTGTACAAAAGGGCAACTGCATGTAATAAGTAAGCGGTGGATGCTTTGATAACAAGAGGGTTGCCGATATTGGCTAATATTGAGTTTTGATTATTGTTTTTGGCTGCAGTGGGGGTACTAAATAAAGTGCCTAGTTTGGCAAGAAGCACTTGTTTGGTTGGTAAATTGACAATAAGCAAGCCATTGAGAAGCAAAGTATAGTAAATGAATGCTGGCGGCAATGGGATATAAAGCATCAAAGAGCCAAAAACTGTGGCAAAGGCAAAAGTAGACAAAAAGACAAGTATGACCTTAGTAGCAGATTTGAGAATATGATGCTGAATTGACAACTTTGAGTTCAATACTTGCGATAAGGAAGCTAATGCAAACGCAACTGATAGTAATACCGCTGACGGCAAATAAGTGCCAATGGAAATAAATTGTCTTGGGGCAAGCATCAAGTAGAAGAAAAATGATTGATGGAACTTTTCCAACAAGTTGTTTACTGAACGGAAAACTGCTTCTACTACTCTACCAAGGGTAGTTATATCAATACCACCATTATCACCCATGGCTCTTAATGTGATTGCTTGAATTCTATAGCCACTGAAAACTTCGCAGCCATTGGAATTTTTCAATCCAGCAAGAGTTAGTTCTTTTACACCATTTAATAATACCGCTAATCTGCCTAAATAACTTTCGTCATAAATTTTATCCTTTTCCACGTGCTGCAATGATACTTTCATACCCTCGTGTTCAGAAATTGATACTGCAGTGTTGAGTAGATCCAAATTAGGTAATTGGCCATTGACCCCCTCATACACAATCTCCAAATAATCATAGTAGTCACCATCGCCGGGGTATTCAACCACTAGGGCAGCTTCAATGGATCCAGCCGTCAAGTCCAATGTACTATGGTATGCTTTAACCCATGATCGTAAGGCGACCTTGCTATTAGCAGGAAAGACAACAATAATGTTTTTGGACCACACGGTCCAACGTGCAAAGTAACGAGCAAGAGAAATAACTAAACTGACACCGTTTTCGTTAAACTTTCCATCAGCGGTGGTCCAGGGAGCCACAAGAACCATTGCTTCGGTGCCTTCGCCTCTTGGGGCGTTCAAGATCCCATACAAGTTGCTTTCCTCGGCACTTTGCTGTGTAGTGGTATTCTCATTATCATTGCTATTTTTTTCTAAATATACGTTGGTTCCAGCTGTTTCTTGTTTATTAGACTGAAGGTGGTGGATGGAGGCAGAATACCCAATATCTGACAAAAACCCATAAACCAAGCGATTCCGCTCCGCTAGCGAGTCATTACAGTGATTATGGATCTCATCACGATATCCTCTTAGATAGTTCCATTCGCTTTCGCGATAATATGAGTATGCCTGAGATGGCATTAGTGCATTTTCTGAGATATAAGTGCGACGGAATTGGCCTTCTAATGGGAGGACAAATAACCAACTTGCGCCAACTATGGCACAGAGAAAGGAGATGAAGGGAAGAGCGCCAATAAGTTTGGGCACGAGGCCATACTTATGAATCTTTCGTTGGAGTTCCTCTAAAAGAGCCATTGTGAGTGGGTTAGAGTGGGGAGAGTGGTGTAGAGGCGATAATGAAGCACTTCTCGTAGTAATATTGGTAATCTTGGTGCTCCCGATGCTGTTGATGTTGATGATGTTGACATTTTGGTGCTGTGAAGTGACGGCAATCGCTCTAGGCGCGAAGGAGGGTTGCCCGGGATGGAAAATGTGCGCAAAGTACTACGCGAACTACACTATGGATATATATTCTCTGCCAACATCAATTGGCTTAAACCACTGGATTTCAATTCTCAAAACTTTTGCAAGGCATATATTACGGTTTCTTATTATAGAGAAGCCACATACATATAGGTCTATCAGCAAGCGAGCACTATAGCTCAAAACAACACAAACAAAACAAAATAATATGAAAAAAACTTGCGATGCAATGTGTGACACCAAGCATTGCCAAACGCCCAATCTAAAACAATATTGTGAACAACAGCTGACAATCATCTACCCTCTGTACTTATCCATAAAAGTTTTGTGAAATTTTTCCCAGTCGACGATCCAGTCAATGCCCGGTGGCAAGAATGTAGTTCTTAAATGGTAAGTGCCTTCAACTTGGCCAAACCCAGAACCTGGCACGGTACAAATACCAGTGTTTTCCAATAATTCCATACAGTAAAATTCATCCGGTTCCATGCCGGTTTGTTTAGCAATAGCCACTACTTTAGCGGGTAGGTTCAATTTAGGAAACAAGTACATTGCCCCCTCTGCTGGTTGACATTCGACACCTTCCATCTTGTTGAAGGCATCGGTCAAGTATTGTGCACGTTGCTTGAGAGAATTGAAAATTTGGGATCTTTGACGCTGATCAAGTTCGTAACTTTCGTCGCCTTCTTTTGGTGGATTGACCATCATTTCCATGATTGCTTGGCCAGTCACCACTGAACACAAGTTGATGGACACCATCTTGATGAAAATTTTGCGCACTTCGTCATCAAGACCCAAGAGCTCCATATATCCGGCACGTTGACCACATTCTCCACTCACGCCTTTGGAGGTGGAGTGCAAAGAAGCAAGCTGAACTTGACCATACTGAGATTCGTTTTCTTGTTGAAGCTTCTTGAGCACTTTTCTGACAGAATGGAATTCTCCCTTGTACACATTTTCCTGATAAACTTCATCCGCAATCACCAAGATACCGTATTTAGCAGCAACTTGCAAAATCCCAGCAATAGTATCTTCAGAAAGCACGGCCCCCGTTGGGTTACCTGGGTTGATGACCACCATGACCTTGGTCTTGACACCTTTTTGAGCAGCATCGAGCACAGATTTTTCAATTTCGTTAACATCAATGGACCAACCGTCGGTTTCTTTCAAGTAGTATGGCATAGTAGTAGCATCCAAAAGTGACAACAATGCAGTGTATAACGGATACTGTGGGATTGGAATAAGCACACCGGTACTAGGGCCAAAACTAATAGTTTTAAGCACGTATTCCACTGCGGCAGAAGCACCGTTGGTTAGAAAAATGTCATCTTTGGAAGCCGGAAAACCATCTCTTTGAGTGATATAGTCAGCCACCGATTGCCGAGCGACTTCCACTCCCTGGGAGCCAGAGTACGCACCGACAGATTTAGCATTATTCAAAAACTTTTTGGCTCTCTCAAGAGTATCTTTTGGATAAGTCGAAGCAATAGCAGCGTTTTGCAAAAGTTCTGGGTTTTGCAACAATGAGACCACCCTGCGGTAAAAAGACAACGGCTGCTGATCCAATTGCTGTGGATTGCCGATGTTGGAATTGATAATGCGTTTGAATGGAAGAGAGTTTGGATCTTCGGCGAGCTGTCTTTTGAGCTCTTCTGCTCTGGTTGGAATTTTACCTCTGACGGCATACTTGGCCTTGATTGTTAGTGGGTTAATGTCAGCGAGGCCAAAGCGGTCGGCTGGGTCAAAGCTGGATTGTAGCATGTTGTGGGTATGAAAACAGCGATGAGCTGGGGATAGAGATGAGTATGTTGTGACAGATGAATGTGGAGAGATGAATGGAGAAATCTTACGCTTAAGGGAACAGGCAACACGAAACAGCAGGGACATGGCAGAGATTTATAGAAACAATGAGATATGTGACAGACAATCAAAGCCTTTATCTGAGTGGGAGTGGGAGTGGGAGTGGAGGTGGGAGAGACAGAGAGCGTGGATGTTGGCGATTCTTCCTATTGCGCAAGAGTTTCCATGGATGGGGAAACCGCGATTTCAGCAGTTTAAAAAAGCGCAATGCTTTGTTCCTTCCTTCGCAGTGACTAACACTGGCCGACAGTCACGCGTCCTATCTACCAAACCACCGCCAATATCCACCATTGCACCCTCTGCTTCTCCTTACCTTTTCCTTTATAATTGGCTGTTTTGATTTCCAAACCTCTTTACCGTTTTCTCTACAGAGACTTCCTTTCTTCAATCCAAATATGGCCCAATTTGCTGTCGCCTGCACCGGCGATAGGTTCCGCTCGTCCACTGTACTATCAACCCCCACGCTTCCCTATGAGGCATGTAGCGCGGAAGTCTGAGGAAGACTTAGGATGCACTCCTCCCACTTTCTGGCGCTGTTTTGGCTGCTACTACTGCTTTCAGGCAAATTTATCGGAGCAGCAGTCGCATTTGGTCAAGATGTTCAAAGCCAAATCCTGGTAGTGGTCGTAGTAGGAACGGGAATATCACGGTGCTGTTTGAATTTGATAAGGTTATGCTATTGTGTACTACTCCGGCTTGAAGCTATCACCGATGATCAAAAGAAAAAAAAATAAAAATAAAAAAAATTTGAAAAATAGTAATTGAAAAAGGAAACTGAAAATAAGAACATTGAATGATACAGGAATTCATGTCTAAACAGTTAATGTCTGTTGAATTACAGTGCGTAAAAAGCGTTGCAATGCACACTAAAGTGGTTGCGAAAACATGCCAATTAATTGATAAACCAAGATGAACAAGTGAGTGACAAAGTAAATGAAGTAAGTAGAAAAATTAGAACAAATGCCAACTGACCTAACCTAAAGAAGTGAAAATAAAAGAAAAAAAAATTATATATGCGAATGCAGAGCTCAGAAATAGTCCAACATATGGGCTATGGCCGGCTAGATATAGCTTACTCTGCAAGATAATCTTTTCTATTAGCAGTTCTAACAAAACGCCTCAACTGCCACTCCACATCAGCATCCTTATTCTCCAAAGTGCCCAACCGAAGCTCATAAAGCTTTAGTTCAAATCTTGGTCCCACTTCAGCAATTTCCACTCCTTCCTTAGTTCTCACATACACATGTTGTCTAACACTAATAAAATCCCCATTATTAACGAAAGTAATCACTCTAGGACTATCTTTTTTGACTCCCGGAGGGAACATGTGTTTTAAAATTGTCACCACTCTTTGGCCCAACTTGGAAGTGAAATTTTCAAAGATCAAATGTGGGTGAGCTTCTGATTGATTACCAGCATTGAAAATATCGTGTTTTAGTACTGCGTTATGAATGGTGAAATAGGCAGTTGGCCCATGAGGCAAATGCGACACAGTCAAGGAAGTAGGCACCCCACGATGTTCGTGAACCACCACTATATCAGTAGTCCCTGATGCTTTACAAGCGTTAACAAGTGACGGCATGATATAATTACCACGATTAAGTTTGACTGAAGTTGGGAATAAAAGTTTGATTTCTTTAGAAAATTGAAGCAATCGAGAACTTGGATCTCTTGAAGTGGTTACCACAACTTTTGGCTCCTGAATGCCACTAAGGGCAGCATATTCATCGTCAACGGTTTCTTGTACCGATTCATCGTAAAGGTAATCCTTTTGTAGTGATTCGTCTTCAGCAATTTCTTTAGGAAGTGGCTTGCCGCTAGCGAGGGCAGCCTTGATCTGCTGTCTCTTTTGTTGAAGGGAGGATTCTTGTAGCTCGAGAGCTTTGCGGTAGAGGTATTCTCTTCTCTCACGGGCTTGTCTTCTGATCATTTTTGCTAGCTAGTATATGTGGCGTCTAATGTTGGCCTGTTCACTGTGTCGCAAATAATATATTGTGTCTGGTTGTGTATTTGTTTCTAAGGATATAACTATCTCATCTGGAAACTCAAACAAAAATAAAAATTTTTTTACAACCATCGCACGTGACAAACATACCAGTACAGTGGCTCTCAATGTCAACATGAAGAGAATATAACACTACAGGCAAAACATTATCAACAAAACATAAATTTAATAGTAAAAACAGTCTAAAATTTGACAACAAACAACCATCTAGTCAGATTCCGCCTTCGCTTTCTTTGATTTCTTGCTCTCCTTACTACCTTCGCCCTCGCTCTTTCTCTTCTTTTCTTTCTTTTCCTTTTTCTCCTTTTTTTCTTTCTTGTCCTTCTTTTCTTTCTTGTCCTTTTTTTCTTTCTTTACTGGTTTTATTTCTTCTTCGTGTTCTTCTTTTTCTTCTTCTGTCTTGAACTCAGGCTGTTCTGGTTCCTCTTTCACTTCTTGCTCTTGCGCTAGTTCTTCCTTCTCTTTGTCACTCTTTGTCTCGATATTGTCCTCATTTCTCTCTTCCTTAACATCCTCCTCATCGTCATCAAACGTTTTGTGCTTATTACTCTTTGGTTTCTCCTGCTGCACGGCATCTTTCTTATTATTGCCATTGCCATTACCATTACCATTTTTCCCCTTCTTTGCAAACAATGCACTAGACTCTAACGTTGGCGGCAATCCTCTCAATTCTCTCTGGATGCGTTTTAACTGAGATATCACCGCAGCATTAGCAGCCCCACTAGCCCCAGAATTGTCAGCGGCACCAACGCTATTTTCTCCGTCGGTCTTGCTGCCAGCAAAAGCAGAATTTAGAGCATCTTGTGCTTGGGTTGATTCTCTTTCGGCTAAGAAGGCACTGAGTAGTTCTTGAGCTTCGCTGTCGGTCAAGGAGGTACTGGCATGGCGGTCGACTCGTATGACAGTTGGTGCTGTGACGGCAGTAAAGTTTGATCTTCTTGGTCTTAAACTTGCCATTTCGTGGTTATTATTGATACTGTAATTGTTGTACTTTTCGTTGTCTTTGTATATCTTGTGTAGTGAATTTGAATGAAATTTTTTTTTTTTTATTTATTTTTCTTCCGCGATGAGCGAGTTTCGGAAGCGCAAACGTGACACAGTCGGAACTGCTTCGATAGAAAGTCAAAAAATATTGAAAAAAAAATTGGAAACAGAAACAGTAAAATAGCGACAACGACAAGACGTTGATTGATCATCAGACCAGCTTTTTCAGCAGATAGGCAACCACTACCACCGCACTCACAATAAAATAGATTATATCATGTTGTTTGCTAATTTGACAAAACTCACAGGGGTCCTTTCTGCTGCTGTTTCACCAGCATCTGCCATCAGCAGTCGTCGTTTCCTCACCACCCTCACTTCATTTTCCCCATTCTTATTGCCTACTACTTCTACCTCTGCAATAAATTCCACCGCTATTGGCAGCACAAGCAAACTCGTCAACAATAATGTGATTGGTCTCGGCATGTTACAGAGAAGATGGAAGTCAAGAGGTAACACCTTCCAGCCTAGTACGTTGAAAAGAAAAAGAAGATTTGGATTTTTGTCTAGACTCAAGACTAAAGCTGGTAGAAAAATTGTTTCCAGAAGAAAAGAAAAGGGCAGATGGTACTTGACTCACTAATTTAAGTGTTTTGTTTGACCTTTTTTTTTTTTTTTTTTTTTTTTTTTTTTTTATTGCTTTATCTGCCTGTTTAGAATGACTTTCAAGTTGGTGTGTCTGTGAGCTTTGCAAGGTTGAGCCTAGTGTGATTTACAAAAGAAGTTTTCAGTCAAGTTTTTAATTACAATTTACTAGGCAATCTTATTATTTTTGCAAGTTTTTTGACTTTCTCATCCATGATTGACGACAATCAGAGCTTTTAAACTGATTGGCAGAAACTGTTCATAAAAGATTCACTGTCCTTATAACGCATAAAGTACCAATCAGTCAACCCGACCACCATAATAATTTAGAGATTCGCATTTTCACTTTACTTCTACATTTTTCTTTTTGTTATGTCAATGTCACCATTCCCTCGACTCATCTCCTCTCATCTCTACCTTCACGTCTGTATATTCTTTTTTATCTACTTTTTTCTCTCCACTTTTTTCTATGTTCCTTTTTTTATTTTACTTCTCAATTACTTTTTTTTTCTCCGCTAGTACATTATAGTGATCACGACTTGTACATATAATTGACAAATTCTCTTTCGTTTACACTCGTTGCCTATGTGTAGAATTTATTTGTTCATCCTAATACTTTCTCAACTGATTCCCGGAAAGGCACTTATGGGCTACAGCACAACGTCCCGGCTATATAAAATACCTTAAATGCAACTTTGATACAAACAAAGCCAAATTGTGATATCAAAACGATCCAGTTATTTAAACAATTCGATTTTATCTTGGCCGTGTTCTCGTGTCTCCATCTTTAAGTATACCAGTAATTATATTCCATTGGTAGTGATAACATCGTCGCATTATTTTCATAGCTGCACGTTACGAGCCCCGTTCAATGTATCGCAATTTTTTAGTTTTTTTTCAGTACTACGAAAATCAAAATGAAAAATCAAGATGAAAAAATTGACCAAAAATGATTGTATTATGGCTAAAGTAATAGTGAATGAGTGCACTGCCATAGTTTATCTAAATAAATTCGCCCACCCTTCACTTTCACCACAATAAATACCAAAGGATGTTGACGAAATTTTGCAGAAGTGTAGCAAGGGCTCCGGTGTCCTTGAACTGTGCTTTCCAAAAAGGTTCTAGCCCCCTTATACTATCACAAACTATCAACAATAATTACAACAATAAACTGTTCAATAACAACCAGATACATTTACAACAGCAAAAAGCCGGCTTTTCTACTACTAGTTCTGCTGCAGCTCCAAAAGATTCTTCCAACAGAGAATTAGCCAGAAAAAGAGCTGCTCGCAGTTTGGCAAAAAAGCGTATCCAGGCCAAAACTCCACCCCAAAAATCTCCATTATATGCTGATTTGCCTACTGCCTTACGTTACCTTAGAGCCGCTGAAGTTGGTAGATCCAACGAAGCCAGCACCATTACCGTAACGTCACAAATTATTGCTGAAAAGGGTACTCAGCCACTCCAAGGCGCTATCCGTTTTCCCAAACCTCTCAAGGATATTCAAATTTTGGTTTTTACTTCAGATGCAGAACAAGCACAGATTGCCAAAGATAATGGAGCAGCATTAGTAGGTGGTGCTGAATTGATTGAACAAATCAAAGAAGGTAATGTGTCGCTTGGTGGGTTTAACAAAGCTTTTGCTACCCCAGAGCTCACTGGTTCATTGGCCCCTCTTGCTAGATCATTAGGCCCTAAAGGTTTAATGCCGAATGCCAAAAAGGGGACTGTCACTAGTGATTTGGAAACCGCATTGTCACAATCATTGGGAACTATGCCGTTCAAGCAAAAATCTAACTTGTTGTCTATTGCTATTGGCAGAGCAAGTTTCAGCGATTCAGAAATTATCAAGAATGTGATTGCGGCCTCTCAGGCTGTTAAATCAGCTGCTACTACTGTTAAGTCTAAAAAACCTCCAATTATTGGGGAAACTACGATTTCTTCCACTAATGGGCCTGGGTTTGTAATAAGTTTCTAATTTAGTTGTTGGTCTTTTGTCGCACACTATTTTTAAAAAACAAAAAAAGGTACAATTTTGTCTTTAAGTGGTCATCAAGATCAGCATACATTATAAACAATCATGTACATAATATACATCTTTATTATTATTATTATTATTATTATTATTATTTACTGAATGAAGTTTGCTAAAGCTGCTTCTTTTTGTAACTCTTTCTCAAAGCTTTAATATCCTGAGTTATTCTGATAAACCCGAGAAACAAAATTGTAAAAATTGGCCCAAGTAAAGGGCTATACACTGCAAACTTGTGCTCCTCGGGAAAGTAAATTTGCTGTACCATTTCTTTTTCAAAAAATGCCAAGTTAGACTCTACCAAAGCTTTATTTGCATGATGAGCACTAGCAGTTAAATTCAAATGGCCATTCAACTGTTTAATAGACTCATCAATGGAATTAAAAACATTACTGACATGCTTTTGTGTATTATTAGGAATGGAGATCGATGGTAAACTTTGAATGAGTCTAACCAATGAGCCCAAATTTTCAGTGGACTTGCGCAAATTGTTAATAATGAAATACCTTGTCAAGAAATCCACTCTAATGTATGGGGATTTTGGCTGTTTTGGTAGTCCCAACAATGTGAAAATTTGTGAAGTAAATGTCTCAAATATTGGTTTCAAATCTTCGACCGTTAACGTGTTTTTCCCTTCATCGGTATTCAAATTCAAAATTTGAATACCGCCATATTGTGGTGTAATGAAGCTATTGGTTTTGGAATTTTCCACAATTAAAGGCTGAAATTCTTTGGAAGGAATGTATAAGATTAAATTAATAAAAGTCAAGTCTTTATCATTAGTTGGTGGGATGAGAACATTGTTATCAAGATTCCATTTCTCGTGATTTACAAAAATTGAAGTATCATCTTCGTGTAATACAAACGCATTAGCAGCTTCATCGAATTGAGGGATCGATGATAATGTGGAATAATATTCAATTTGTGAATCAATAGTAAAATTGGAAAATCTTGAGATCAAATCAATAAAATTAACCAAATACTTTTGGTAAAAATCCTTGAACTCCCATGAAACATAGTCACCATCACCATTTAAGAGGAAAAACGATAGATGGTAATTAGCCGCGGTATCAAATACCACGTTACTACTTTTTTTTTGATCATAAAGTTCTAACTCGTACTTAAACACTTCATAAACAAGCACTTTGGCAATAAAGTCTGCAACGTGATTACTTGCAATGACTTGATCTGAAGTAAATACCGTGATTTCTTTGGATATCGGAGAAATGTACAATGATTCTCTATTTTCTTCAGAGTGTCTAATATTCAATACATAGTTTTCCAGGGTATCAACATACTGATTCTTGTTATTTATTAAGTTGAGTTGATAGTTAAGCTTACCGGCTAAACCAAGATGGTCAATCACTGTTGCCAAGTTGGCATCCACCAAGCTTTGGGAGTGCTGGATCAACGAATCCATAGTGTTGGCTGGAGGATTCACGTAAATCGGTATTTGGATTTTGACATTATCATGGGTAGTCTTTTCATATTGGATCATTTTGTCAACCATTAACGATTCTCTAGTAATGCTGGTAGTATTGTACCATATTGGAAGCCCGAAGGCAAATATTGTGGTAAAAAATACAATGTATGTAACAAATCTGATATAGATTTTCAGTTTAGGCTCCACAGGCAAAGTGAACTTTGGTTTTGGCTCTTGATTTCGATTGTTGGCGCCTGACGCCACCTTTGCTTCATCAGACATTGTATATTGGAGAACAAGTATATGAAAACAGGAAGAAAAAAGAACCTGAAGACCCAAAAATTGAGATTAATGAGTAATAATAATAAGAGATAAGGGCAGGCTGTCTGTCAAAGATGTCAGTAATGTGCCATTATTCATTAATGCTATTTTTTATTGATTGTTTTTCTTTTGCTAAGCTTAAGATATTGTTTCACTGTCTTTTTCTGTGTTTTGACTAGCTTTAGAGGGTGTTTGTAGCTTATGAGGGGTGTTGTGGTGCGTCTAGTATTATAGTTTCAATATCTATGACGGATGCATATTATAGCATATACATACAGGATATCGTATCAACAAATATCAAGATCCACGAGACCCCTTTTTGGGTTAAAAGAGTACGCATCAAAGCGCCTATATCCGCAGAATTGTACGTTGATACACATTAGAATATGCGTCTCCTGTAGTCGTATGCACGAAGATCTTAAACTGATCTTCAAACATTTTGCTAACCTTGAAATTTTTCATCAATCATATACAAAAGAATGATAGTTAGTTATATTTAAACTATTTGACAATAAAAAATACCCGAGGGAACAAAAATCTTAGTCTTACCACTTTATTATAACTTTTACCAGAATCTGAAAAGTCCCAATGATATTCGCGTAAAAGACAAGATAATACATTGTGCTCTAGATCTTATTTCTACAAATTTATAAAAGTTATTTAAGTAAAGGCCAAACAAATTTCTGAATTTTGCTGGATTGAGTATTTGTAAGAAGGCTATTTGTTTTTACTAAAACCGCACCATTTGACCTTATCTAGAATATTTTGAGAATATAATTGATAAGTTGGAGTCATAATGAGCCCAAAATATAGAGCATTAAAAAACACAGCTGAGCAGCCGTATCATCCAGTTACAGAACATCCAAATTTTCACTTAAATCAACGTTATATTATGACAGTATCAGGCATTTGACCTCGGTATCATTGGGGTTACCGAATATTCTTTCCGAGAGTGTCTTAGTCACTATAAATTCCGCAATCTTTTTCAGCGCTAGTTGTAAAATCTCTATGGCCATTTTGGTATGCCAAATGAGGAAAGGCAGATCCCTGCAGTACACGAAAACAAAATCTTACAAGAAGAAAAAATTAATATTTTTTTTTTTGGAAGGGCTGTCTATTATGGGGTAAGGCCATCCGTTGTCTCATAAATCTGTCATCTAACTATATGTTATTTAAAAGCCAGCAAATTGCTCAGCTGATTGTCGCTTCCCTGTTGTGTATTTATTTGAGTTTCTTTCAAATCGGTTAGTAAGTTTGTTATAACACCTTTCTACACATTATAAGTCATGACCAGTGAAAATTCACAGACATCTCCATCCAGCTCTCCAGCTTCTGAAACAAGCCAAAAGAGTTCCACCCTTGCTCAAACAAAGCAAACAGTCCAAAAGCAAGGACCTGTGACATCCAAAGATGATTTGAGTTACAAAGCTCCGTTTTTGGAAAGAAACTTTTACTTTAGTAGCAAACACGGACTTTTCAACTGTTTCGGCGTGTCCGTTGTTGTTAACAAACCAATATCTAGAGAGCAATTTTATGTGGCTTTGAGAAAGATTGTACTTAAGTATCCAAAATCAATCACGAGTGTTTACGATGAGTTTGACAGAGAGCACCACTTAAGATTCATTCCAAAAACTAAAATCATATTTGATGACAACGTGGTTGAATTCAACGAAAAATTTGATCAATATCCTTACGAAAACAAAGAGCTTTCTGCTTTATTAACAAGCTACCGTTTCGACGCAGACCCAAACAATGGAAAGCCAAGTTGGAAAATTGTTTATTTCCCTAAAATTAAAATGCTCTCATGGTTATTTGATCACCCAATTAGTGATGGTGCATCAGGAGCTGTTTTCTGCAAAGAATTGGTAGAATCTTTGAACTATACTACTCAAAAAGAGCTTGATGAAGCTAAAGATTTGTTTGAAAAGTCAGCTGCTAATAAGAAAGCGGTGGAATTATTTAATTTGGAAAAAGATATATCCAAGTTTGAAAATCCAATAACTCCAGATTCATTCAAAATTGCCGGTTACAAACCAAGCTTAGCTGAAAAAATAGGTGCACCAATTTTGAGATTTTTTTTGAACAAATTTCCTAAACTTTTTCCATTAGTGATTGAAGGCGAAATGCACAAGCAGCAGTTTGTCGATACGAAACCTATAAAATTCGATAACAAAAAGTTTTTTGTCAGGGAGCAAGATGTCATCAGCAAAGACAGTCCATTGTGCGGTCAAGTATTGTCCTACATTCGTATTGATCCTGAAACCACTGCCAAAATTCTTCAACAATGTCGTAACAATAACACCAAATTTCAAACCACTTTCATGATGGTTTTCCTCTCTACTATTCATGAAATTGCTCCTGAAGCATACACCAACAAATACTTGAAAACCGTCACTGCTGCTAACTTCAGACATATTTTTCCAAATTTCAAGTATGGTCACAGCAATTTCTTATCCAAGCCAGATCTGTACACCAAAGAAACAGGTCAATTCAAAGATGGGTTCCATGACCATGCAGTGGTATTTTATGTTGAGCCATTCAAGAATTTTAGTTGGAATCTTGTCCAGAAGTACCACAACTTCTTACACAAATTGATTCGATCAAGACAGTGGTTTTCTGGTTATTACTTGGCATCTGAAGCAGTTTCTGCAAAGACATTCTTTGATCAAAAAATCGGTACCCACGACGACACCTATTTTGCCCTTACTAACCTTGGGTTTGTGGATCTTATCGACTATAAGGAAGATGCCAGCAATAAGTACCAGATTGAAGATCTTATCTTTACTGCGTCTCCTGGTCCAATGACCGGTACTCATTCCGCTGTCCTCACTAGCACCAAAAACGGAATCAATATCTGTGTTGCTGATCAAGATCCGGCCATAAATTCCGAGGAGTTCAGAGCTCGGCTTACAGAAAACTTGCGTAAGCTTGCAGAATTAGGCAACGTTTAACCTGCATTGGATCGAAGTGATTCTGAAATTTTTCGTTTATAACGGCTATTTGTCTCACCAAAGACGCTTGTGCTATGCTATTTTCAACTTCTCTTTATTATTTCCTGTTTTCTTTTGTTTATTTTTTTTCTAACTGACTCTATTATATATTATTTCCTCTTCATACATGTCATTTACTGTTTTAGTGATTAGTAGTATGGTAACTTTTCTACCAGTAGGTATTAGTCTGGTTTTCAGCTACGTATCTCTTTAGTGTTGTTTTTGCTAATACCATTTATGATAATACATTCATTAAGGGTACAGACTTGTTTTTTAGCTAACAGTGATCCTTGCGTGTATCAGATGTCTGTATTGTTTGTCCACATAAGAAATACCGTAGCGTGCAGGCTATTGTAAAACTGAAAAACCAGATGCAGAAAAGTCTGAGCTAAAATATCACAGCTAAAACTTCAAGGTTAAAACGAGAAAAATTTCCTGGTGTAACCTCTACAAACCCAAAGTGTCGATGTTTATTCAAAAGCCTCCACAGTCTTTCCTCCAGTGTAGTTGTTTACTATTGCTTTGCTTCTTCTTGGTCACCTTTTTCACATCAGCGTCATTCGTTATATGTAAGACATTGTTGTTTTATTTTAACAGTGAGCCATTGATTTATCTTCATCCAGCCGTAGAATATCGGGGTCTGGTATACAGCCTCGCCCAAATTCAGAAGTCCAGTTTGCAGAAACATATTTCCAACACTATCACCCACCATAATGGGCAATTTTCAATTTTCTAGAAATGATTTTTACACAGATCCAACATTCACAGAAAAATGTTTCTATTACTATGATCAGTACGGTTTGATCTCTAATTTTTCGGTTACTATCAAAACAACTGCCTCAATCACTAGAGAGCTTTTGTATGCTGCTCTAAAAAAAGTCATCTTAAAATATCCGAACTTGGTCAGCAGTATTCATGATAAATTTGATTATGATACACATAATGAGAAAACGTTGACCAAAAGCCCAAAAAAAATTATTTATTTTGATGATAACATAGTTCAATTTATTAGCCAAGATGAAGAAACCCGGAACTATGCTGACATAAATCAAATACAACTACTTTTGAATGCTACCAAGTTCGATTCAAACTTTACTAATGGTAAACCAATGTGGAAGATTTTTGTTTTCCCTAACAAAAACTTAACATCTTGGGTATTTGATTATTCAATATTCGATGGAGGATCAGCAATTGTGTACCAAAAAGAACTTGTTGAGGCATTGAACCAAATTTTAGAATCGGAACAACAAAAGGCTAGGGAAATTTTGGATAATGCCAGTAAAAGAACCACCCCTATACTATTCGATTTTGAGAAAGATTGGCCCCTATTCCAAAGAGCCCCTAGTCAAGGGATTTTTAAAGAGATTAATTATGTTCCATCAATTTTTAAGAAAGTCTCCTCTCAAGTCATAAAGCTTCTTTCCAACGCAGTGCCTGATAAAACTATTGATGAATTGAACGATGAAGCCAACAAGTCAGCGTTTTTGGAACGCATAATTTTTGAGAAAGAAAAGTTGTACTTGAGCAAGAATGTCATTGGTTTAGAAAGTGGTGCGGCTAAACCATTGTCAAAGATCATCAATATCAATCACATTATACTCTCTAAAATACTTGATAAATGTCATACTAAAGGTTGCAATTTTCAAGCAATTTTCATTATCATATTCCTCGCTACTGTCCACCAAGTGATACCTCTTCAGTATTCCAAAAAATATTTGAAGACAGTTACTTCCGCCAGTTTTAGAAATATCTTCACCAAACAATTTGTATCTCACAATGAATACCTTGCTGAACAGGAACTTGGAATACAGAAACTGTTACAAGGTCAGCAACAATTTATCGACGGTATCTTTGTACATTCAGCAATAATTTATATTGAGCCATTTGACGAATTTTCTTGGGAGCTTTGCCATAAATACGACAGCTTTCTTCATACATTGCTTCACTCAAAAGGATGGTTTGCTAACTACTACGTTGCAAATCGTGGTATCCAAGCGAAAGCGTTTGTGGATAATAAACTAGGCAGCCAAGATGATGTTTTTGTTTCTTTTGATAACTTAGGGCTTGTACGTGTTAAAGAATCGGGAAAGTTTCAAATAGAGGATATAATTTTTACGAAAGCTCCTGATCCAATCGCGGGTGATAATCTGATAGCAATGGTGAGTACCAAAAAAGGAGGGTTAAATATTCAGATCAACATTGCTGAAGAGCATATTCAAGCTCGTTTTGATGAATTTTGTTTGCGATTATCAGAGAATTTGATTGCTTTGGGCAATTTCTAGCTCAATATTACTTGAGTTGATTTACCTTGCACTTTTGTCTTTTGTCCACTTGTTTTTTTGTTATTTTAATAGATCTGTTTATTTGTTTGTTTGTTTGTTTGTTTGTAATTGATCTTTATTTGTTAGTATTTTTTGTCTTTTTTTTTTGTCTTTTTTTTTTTTTTTTTTTTGTTTTTTTTTGTTTTTTGTTTTTTGTTTTTTTGTCTTGTAAATTTCTTTTCTACTTTATAGACTGAGTCTATTTTTCTTGTTCTTTACTAATCTTTTTTAACTGCTCAGTTTGCATTAATTCTTAATACTTTTTCGATACTGCTTACTTATGTTACTCAAATCCAATAATAGTTTTCTCGCATCATATTGCTATGAGCGTACTCATTAAATTTTATAATAAAATGTTTATGTAATTTTGATATTTCTACAAATCAGACAATAAGATCACTATCTCGCGAGTGACTAGCCAGTCGACTAAATAAATCCAATAAATTCTAATTCAAAAATATCTAAATGGTTATGTTACCTCATCCACATGGCTGATATTTATGTCAGGTTTTACAGCATCACTATTATCGATGCTAGGTTCACTTTCATTTTTATCACTCCCACTATTACTGGTACTACCCTTGGGCTTTATTATCAAAACTATCAATAAAGCAAATACAATCAAACTCAATAACAAAATAAGCTTGCACTTGTTGGTTTGTTTTTGATAGTTTGTGGCGCGCGTTAATTCTTTGCTAGCCTGTTGAAGATCCACTTTGGTATTTTCTAGATTATAGTCAATTCTGTCCAATACTGTGCCTTGCTCAATGACCATGTTTTGCATTTCTTTGAAAATTGCAGATACTTCAAGCACTCCTTTAGCAATTTTATTAATTTCCATTTCACGTTCTCGAATGAGGCTATCTAGCTGGTTATTTTGTCTTAAATGAGTTTGTGTTTGTTGTATTGCTTTTCTTGAGTACTGTTCAGCTTCAGCCGTCTCTAATTCTTCAAGCACGGGATCATAATTGTCAACAGCATCATCACTCTCACCATAGATATTCAGCTGCTGTGGAAGTTTCTTAGATGTTATAGGCTCAAAATCATCTTCCTTCAAAAATTTTATGTAATTGTTTTGTAGCTTGCGAAAATTGGATGACGCCTGCTGTATTTTCAAAGCATAATTTTTCTTAATATTGTCAAGCATAATTATGTCACTCTTAGTTTTAAAGTTGTTCTCTATGGAATTCTTCTTCCTCATTAACTCTAGTTTTTTTATGAGCATAAAGCAACTTTGAAATTTTGAAGTAATAACGTAGTTTAGTTTTTCAATTTCTTCTTCATCCATAGTTCTGTCATTAAACCCTGGAAGCAAATTCTTCTTGTATAGCTTAGTCAAACTTTCTGTTTTCACCTCAATTTCTCCCAATATTGAGTCAATTTCATCAGCAATATCAATGAAAACTGGTGGTAAAGTTGAAAGCTCAATGTCTTGTTGGTTATCACCACTATCGTCAAACCTTTGAGTACCATCATGGTATTCATCGCTGAAGCGCAGTTGATTACTCATCAATCCTTGTTCTTCCTCGGGCAAAGCATCAAACCTTGTTTTCTTCTTTTTTTTGTTCTTTTTTTCAAAATTGTGGTGGGGGAAAGTTCGACGATACGAAATGAATAGATTTGTTCTGTCTCTAAACATTATGGATACTTGAGCTCTTGATATGCAGCTTGGAAACCGATATCTTTTTTTCTTTGGGACTCTTTGAGAAATTAATACAATTCAGAGTAAATCAACTGAATTTTTGGTACAAATTGAGTCAACTTAGTGTAGTTAATCTTTGCAACGGTGCTGGACAGATGTATTAAAGTGGCAGCATCCCATCTTATTATATCGCATCAGTGTGATTTTTGAGTTTGCTTTTTGCCTTTCTAAGTATTTTGACAGCTATGCGTGGTGGGCGTAACATTGCTATACGCAACCCCACAAACACAGTGCCTTCTCAACATGACTGTGCAGCAGTTATGCAACGTTCTCTTTTTGTGATGTAAAACTCCACTGCTTCAACGCAGCCAAAACTTTGTGGCTGAGTTTCGAAAATGTGTATTCCCCTTATAACGCTATATTACACAAAACCAGTTAGTGCTTACTCGAAAGCGTGCAGCATGATATTCTCATCGTCACTGATCTTCCAAAAACCAATTCTCGAATATTGAATATATTCATAGTTTATAAATCCAATAATAACCCATTATCATAAATGTGGCTACCAAGAAATATGAGTAACTTAACAACTCTTGAAGATATTGACAGAATAGAAGGCTTTATCAAAGATCTTGAAGACAGGAAGACTAAGTTATCTAAACACACAGACTATATTATTTTTGAACGAGATGTTGACCTGTTGCTTCAGGCAAACAATATCAATATAACTCTAAAGGACTTGACTGAAGACCTTCAGCAGCCTTACCCAAGTTCCATAGACATATTATTTGATAAACTTGTTTACACTTTTTATACTAAGGATTATTTGGATTTGTATCTGGGTGATTCCAGTATAAGAGGATTACAAGCAATTTTCCGCCTTAAATCTAAGTTTAAAAAAATCAGAAACTTGGACTTGTTATTAGCTTTCAGAGACTTCTTGCAGTTTAAGGATTCAAAAAACATAGACCAACAAAAAAAAGACGACATAATATTTGCCGCCAAATATTACTTCCCCGACTTTTTCAAATACATGAACATGATAACTTTAGCTCTCTTGAGTGAAAATGAATTGAAAATCGCGCTTGAGTATTTTCAAACAGATACACATGATCTCAATGATTTGACAAAAATGAAATTCAAAAAGCATTGGAACCCATTTGAGGACACATTGCCCCAAAAGGGGTCAAAGAGCCCATCCAACTATGTTTTAGAGAGAACGAAGTGCAAAGCTTGCGGACAAATGGGCCATTATTCTAACCTTTGCCAAAAACAGGATTTTGTAGCCTCCCATGATAACTCTGTTTACCCCATTGAACATGTGGAAAGGGAAAGCTACTTTTTAGAAGTTGGAAATGACACTCAAATTGAGTACAGGAATTTGATGACAATATCAGAGATGAAAGAAAGTTCTCGAGTTTCTGGTTTGGATCCATATGACATCAAAAATGAGGAGAACTACGACTACGAAGACGATGCTGAGCTTGATATAGATGATTTCGCCAATGTACGAATAAGTCAGAATAGAGTTGCAATAACAAATGCCCGAGGCAAAAAATCAAATGTTATTTTAGGAGATAAAACAAATAGTAAAGAAAACGAATGGTCTTCTTCAAATACTGAAGCTGCTTGTGTTCTTATTCGTGATGGTAAATGCTACATTTACTCAGACGAAAAGCTAATGAGCTGCATGAATGATGCATTTGTCAAGAAAGCTAAAAAGATTCATCAACTTGGTAAATAAAATTCAAAGTTGGTCAAATATCTCAGTGCTATTATTTATTGCTATATTTGGTGACTGCTAACGTTGCCTAACAGCATTGATGAGCAGGATGTGCATTTTTTTTTTTTTACTTTTTTCCATTTTCCTTCCAAAGTTTTTATATGCCTTCCTCTGTAAATGAAAAGTTTTGGCATACCAGAAAATATTCCACCTATCTATGCATATTAAAATTCTTGTTTCTTATAAATTTTAAAGAGCTTAAAGTTACATATTGTCTCAGTATGCTCAATGTTAATTTTAGTCTGTTGGAATCTAAGCCCAAGAGTTTGTAAAATAAGTCTACCTTCTTTGATACAATAGCTACAGCTCAGTTATGTAATGTGTTTTCAACAAATAGTTACAGTATACGCAAAGAAAGTTGTTGTGTTAAGTATTATAAACCAAGAAAGTCTATAGTATCTTATTATTGTAAGATATTCGGTGTAAGGGTTTGTACATGATGTAAGGATGTATAATTGCAACAGATTTAAAGAATGCATACACCTGGGGCCAACATGACCATAGAATGCCTCGAATCATAGGATTATAAAGTTTTTCAATTAAGCTTGCTATTAGATTTTATAAAGTATGAATTTAGTGAAAGTAGTTGGGTATATTTTAAGGCGGATCTCTATTTCTGGAGGAATATTTTTTGGTCTTTATTCCCTTTGGCGGTGCAGCAAATCTTTTTTTTTTTTTTTTTTTTTTTTTTTTTTTTTCTTAAGTGAAAATTGAAAAGATTTGAAAATTAACCCACTGGATAAGAACTGATACAAACAGTGATACGGTAACCAAAATATCGTCATGTGGAAATATACTAAACACACTAGAGGAATAGTACCCCATTCCCAGCTCAGGCTAGCCTCTACTGATGCCAATCACAAATACTCCCAGACCCTTTCTCTACCTACTACTCTGTTTCCCAGCAGATCATCCCCAGACGACAATCTCAACTACTTGCACTATGCGACTGACAAAGTCTATGAGCACCAATATCAACTCCCACTGAATTGTTTTAAAAGCAAACGTCTCTTTGTGCTTCACGATGGGCCTCCATACGCCAATGGTGATTTGCACCTCGGTCATGCTGTCAACAAGATACTCAAAGACATTGTCAACCGTTCCAAACTTCTCAACAATAACCATAAGATTCTATATGTACCGGGCTTTGACTGCCATGGTTTGCCAATTGAATTGAAAGCATTAGCCAGTTTGAAAGAAAAAAATGCTATTGCCAATCTGCCATCACTATCAGATCAGGTAAAGAAGAGCAAGAAAAAGAAGAAGAAGCTGAAAAGCGATATCAACGAAGATCTAACCACCGAACTTGATGCAGTGCAACTTCGTAAGCTCGCTAAAAACCATGCATTAACTACCATCACAAATCAGACAGCCACTTTTCAGCAGTTTGGTATCATGGGCCACTGGAAATCGCCTTATCGTACCCTTGACTTATCATACGAGCTTGCCCAATTACGTATTTTTCAAAAAATGTACGATAAAGGCATGATTAGAAGGCAAAAGAAGCCAGTTTACTGGGGCTGCGAAACCGGTACAGCATTAGCTGAAGGCGAATTGGAATATAATGATAAGCATCGCTCAGTGGCTGCTTTTATCAAATTTACATTATCTAGTGTTAGCAAACCTTTAGGTGAATTATTGAACACCCATAACATCACTAAAGATCAAGTACATCCTCTAATTTGGACTTCTACTCCTTGGACTATTGCTTCCAATAGAGCCATTGCTATCAACAATAGCTTTGAGTACATTTTGCTAAAGTCAAAAAGTGACAGCACACCATTACATTACCTTGTTGTTCTGGCACAATTAGCAGACCAGGTTTTAGCTCTCAAGCAAGAAGGCAAAGACCAATCATTACTGCAAAGTTATGAAAAGACAAACGTTATTATTCATGGAAATCTTCTCGAAGGAGCTCATTACAGCAATCCAATAATGAGTTCAAGTGGTGAAGAGGTAATTCAATTCCCAATAATTCATGGCACCCATGTCACTAATAGTGCCGGTACAGGGCTCGTCCATACTGCTCCAGGTCATGGTCAAGATGATTACTTGGTAGGCTTGGCTCATAATATTCCGGCATTTTCCCCCGTAGACAGCAAAGGTCGCTACACTGATGAACTTCCGCGAGGATTTAAATCACTAGTGGGTCTCAAAGTGCTAAGTGAGGGAAATAATGCCATTTTAAGTTTGCTTCAACAAAACCAAATGTTGCTTCATGTCAATCGTAATTTCATCCATTCATATCCATATGACTGGCGTTCAAAGAAACCAATTATTATTAGATCAACTCCTCAGTGGTTTACTGATTTGACAAAAATCAAAAAGCAAGCGTTAAAAGCTATCGAGAAGGTAAAATTTGTTCCAGAAAGGGGATATAATAGATTATCTAGCTTTTTGAGTAATAGAAACGAATGGTGCATTTCTAGACAACGATTCTGGGGGGTACCTATCCCAGTCTTCTACCACATTGAAACAAATGAGCCATTAATTAGCACCGAAATTATTGATCATGTTATTGCGCAGCTTGGCAAGTTAGGTACAGATGCTTGGTTTGAACCAGAAGCTGATGGATCAGTGGCTAGATGGTTACCTGATGAATTAAGGCATGTGGGAAACAAATATGTAAAGGGAACAGACACTATAGATGTATGGTTTGATAGTGGGTCTTCGTGGGCGTTTTTGGAAAATTTGCTTAGAGAGCAAGAAAAAAACCAAAAACAAGAAGATAAAGGAGAAAATTTGGCTGATAGACCTCATATTGCTGATGTTTATCTTGAAGGTTCCGATCAACATCGTGGATGGTTTCAGTCATCATTGCTTACTAAGATGGCGGCTGATACAATCTTGTCACCAAAAATTGCAAATACCAACTCTAGCAGCGCTGCAATCACTAGCGCCCCTTATAGCACTATTATAACTCATGGCTTCACACTCGATGCTAAAGGATTAAAAATGTCAAAATCCTTAGGTAATACAATTGATCCATTGAGTGTCATAAACGGGAACCCAAAGTTACAAATTCCAAAGCTTGGGGTTGATGGGCTCAGATTATGGGTTGCTTCAGCGGACTATACTAGTGATTTGAGTATGAGTTCTGTAATTTTGAAACATGTCGCTGATAATTTGAAGAAGATTCGGATTACCTTTAGATACTTATTGGGTAATATTGGTAGTGATGGCGAGAATGCTGTTTTTGAACTATCTCAGAATAACTCTTCTGTTAAAGTGGGCAGTCTTGACAAATATATTCTTTCAAAATTACACAATTTATTAATTAATATTGACAAAAGCTATAGTGAATTTCAATACAACAAAATCATCCAAGACTTGAACTATTTCACAAACATTGAACTCTCGGCCACTTATTTTAACATCATCAAGGATAAACTTTATGCCGATGATCATTCACGGTCAAGTAGAGTTAAAGCGATCAAGGTAGTGTTGAGGGAAATTTTGATGGGGTATCTTTATGTGTTGGGACCAATTTTACCAGTTATTACACAAGAAGTTTGGCAACATTTGCCAAAGAGCTTAAAGCAAGAAATGACATACACTAAAGAAAATGATAGCAAAGATATAAATGTTTCCCTTTCACCACTCTTGCATAATTACGATTTCACTAATTTGGAAAAAATAGCAACCTTGCAAACCAAAGTCGAAATGACGCAATTATTTGATGAAAACTTATGGAAATTGAGAGATGAGGTGTTGAAATTGATTGAAGTTGGAAGAAAAGAGGACAAGACGATAAAGAATTCTTTAGAAACAAATTTAATTATTTCTGCCAATGGAAAAAGCAAGTTTGTTAAGTTGATTAAAGCAAATTTGAGTAATGAGGAAGTCGCTGACATCTTGCTTGTTTCTAATGTTAAATTTACCGAAGAATTGGATTCAAATGTGCTGGAAAATTCTACTACAGGTGGTGGTTATAAATATAGCAAGGCTGTTCAAATTAATGGCGAGGAATTAAATGTTTCTGTTGTGCCAGCGAATGAGTTCAAGTGTCCTAGATGCTGGAAGTATACGGCACCAAAGGAAGACGAATTGTGTTCGCGTTGTGAGGATGTGGTGGAACATCTTCAACATAATTGAGGTTTCTCTGACAGCACCATGGGGAGCTCTTAATGAAAGCTAGCGCAATGTTTATGAATTTTTTCGATATTTGATTATTTTTCAAGATTTTGTAGATTTTTGCATCATTCCTTATAGACTTTTTTTTTTTGCTTTCATTCTACTTGTCAAAATGTTTTATCAACTTATCCTTTCTGTTCATTATCTTGTTTATCATATAGCTAGCTGTTTCCTTTTTACCATTTTTGTCGAATTGTCGTACATTTGTACATATATCCACCTACTAATATTTCCAGTCAGCTCTATCATCTTGTTTATATAGCGGGTTAAATTTAAAAGACGTTCCTTGCTACAGATACAACAATTTGCTGGAAGGAAGAAAAATAATTCTTCAGAGAAGCAAGACATATCTTATACTTTATAATATATGTATGCATGAACGTAAACACTGTAAATAATTACTTTTGCTAAGCCTCTATATAGTATCATGAACTGTGCTGCATGCATGTTATTAGGTCTATGAGATCATATATGGAGCACCTCCAGAGTTAACTTAAACCGAACAAGTACAAGATTTTTGCTAAAATTGGTATATATTATAATATCCTACACCTAAGCAAAGGCACGGAAATGCCGTCCAACTTGGAAACAAGATTGTTAAAAAAAAAAAAAAAAAAAACGAAAAAACGAAGAAAAAAAAAAGACCTTTGTTAAAAAAACACTCTATGAACAAAAAGAGCTCAATTAAGTTATTAGTAGAGTAATGGCGTAATGGCATGAAGGCGTTGATTTGGAATGACGTTTAATTAGAGAAGAGCAAAAACCTTTTTATATTGTACAAAAAAAGGAAGGGCTACTCAAACTCTTGACTTGTTGAACCGTGGGGCTTATAAGGCCACAGTTTTTTCAACAACACTGTGGTATAGGGATCTGTATACTATAGATTCAAACAGCAGTATAATCAAGTTGATCACTAGTGGCAAACTCATTCATATCCAAAGCAACAATTGCACTTTCTTTAACCACCAAATCCTTATCGTTCAAGTGTTGTTTCAAAATAGGCAATACTTCAGCACTATCGATATCACCCAAGGCTTCAGCAGCTTCATGTCTAACCATTGGCGCTTCATTAGTATCATTCAACACTCTAATCAAGTCAGGCACCACTACTGGATTACAAATTTGGCCGAAGATGTAAGCGATTTCATGCTTGAACAATGCAGAATCATCGGCAAATCCACTAGCAAGAGCACGACATGCATCGTCGGTGCCAATGTCTCTAAGTCTGAACATTGCTCTATATCTTTGAAACAATGAGGCTTCTTTGTCATTCAAGATTTTTTGCAACTCTGGAACTTTGTAGTTTTTATCCACTGGTAATGGAGGAGCAGGATCGATAGAGGAGTATAATGATTCAGCAAGTTTTTCCCTCTTTGCAGCAGCTTCTGCTTCTTGCTCTTTCTGCCATTTGATTCTTTCGATAGCTAGTTCACAAGTTTCTCTAATTTCCACAAGTGGATCGTTTTTCCAATATTCTTCCAAAAGACTAAGAGACTCTTCGTCACCAAGGGCCCCAAGAGCTTCAGCCGCTTCATGTCTCACCATACATTGTTGATTACTATCCTTCAACACATCTCTAAGCAATGGGGCAGCATGAAAGTTCTTGGTTTGACCTAAAACGTAGGCAACTTCATGCTTCAATAATTCACTTCCATCTTTGAAGGTTTCATTAATGTACTCAACCGCACGGTTAGCTCTTTCCGGATTTTGAGCCCACTCTTCACCAATGGATTTCAAGTTGAAAAGCACTCTGAATCTGACGGCAAGTGGCTCTTTTCCTGATTTGTTGATGAGAATGTCTCTCAACTGTTCCAAGTTTTCAGTTTCTTCGGAAGTCATTTGGGTAAGCGAAGTGGTTTGGGAGGCACACTGGCTGGTTGTTGGGTTTGTCGTTTTGTAAAGATGAGTGATGTATAACCGTTGCGGTGTCAGCGTGAGCTCATCGATAAATTTCACGAAAAAATTTTTTTTTTTTTTTACTTTTTTATTATTCTCCTTTTTTTTTTCCGCCTCACGGCACCCCGCGAAAAGGCGTTTATGATAATTAACGTAGTGGGCGGACAGAGTTATTCACTTACAGTGCTTGTACCGTCTGCGTTTGAAAATTCAGGGTCTGTTGTACTTTTTCTATAGGCATCCTTCTGGTGTGCTCGAAATACTTAAAAGGTGGATTCAGATTTTGCTGTTTACTTTACCGTAGTAGGTGCCTGCACAGGGAACTCTATAATACTATAATCATTCTAAAAACATTCAGTTGATACGAAAGACAATGTAAGGTGTGTGTTTGCTTGTTTGGCAAGCTGTCCTCTGTGTTGGGCAGTTTGGCTACTATTCGAGAAGACTACAACCTCATTCTTTATATGGCGTTCAGAAAGTATGCTCATGGTACAATATATTGTAGAAGACAGTCTGTTTGTGCAAAAAAAAAAAAAAAAAAAAAAAAAGGTGCCAAGCTTTCTTATTCAAGAGACATCGCGCAAATTTATCTATTTACGACATTCATAAACGACAATGTCTTTTTTTGTTTTTTTTTTTTTTGTTTTTTATTTTATTGTCGTGAGGCACATTCTTCGTGAATTCCATCTTTGGGTGTACCATCTTTTCTAAAATGACACAGCGAGACATGTGTCTCGGATCTGATGCTTGATATACCAGTAGGCCGCGACAGTAATTTCGAACTTTCAGGAATGAATACGTGCAGTTGAGTCACTGGCGTTGGGAGAAATGTCACAACAAACAGGCTGTTTTCTGGCTATGCGCTCCCCAGTGAACAAAGAGTGTTCCTGCTGAAATACATAGTGTGGATCTACAGGTATATCTGTAAACAGGCACGTAACCTTGAATAGAATAACATGAAGCCAAAAGAAGAAACGAAGTTGCTTGCGGTGCATGCACCGCACGGTACTTATCCTTATTCCGGGCATAGTGCACCATATAAAAGTCCATGAACGTTTTGATTCCAAACTGAGTAATTTTACATTGACACTAGCAAGGATCAAACTTCGATGTTTCTCAGACCCTTGATTGAGCCATCATGATCGTATCTGTATGTCCGTAGGTGAGCAATTACCCATTTGAGCCAAAAGCACTAAAACATTTTGATCCAGAAAAGCAATTGCTAAGCTGGTTGTATAAACACGAGAAAGACATCGACTTACGCCGAACGGAGCTGCCAAAAACACGTTTGCGTATTCTGTCTTACCAGTACGTGTATCAGCAAGTTAGCTAGCAGCTAATATAATATAATATACAGAGGTGTACTGCCGCAGTAAAGTAAGTGTGAGTTGTTCCTGCCTGCTGGTATTTTGTTGCTTCTCGTGGTGAGCATATTCTCGCCTTTTTGCTATTCTTTAGTTTTCGATAGCAGCGCTGTTTACATTATATGGTATCAACGAGCTTTGACCGATACATATCGTTTGCCAATGCACTTAGCTGAGTAGTCCAAACAATCCACAAAGTTAACTTTTTGAGGTCCTATGTGGGCCGTAAATTCGATATCAGAAACTTCTGTCTTCCACTTGCATGCTACATCAAACTCATACAGCGCAGATCAAAGCAGTGTCTGCTATATACTAGATAAGCTATAGCAACTTTTCTGCAAGCAGCGCAGTCTGTGTTTTTGTCGCTTGCATGGACGTTGTCGATTTAACAAGTGCAACCACTTAAGCGCAGTACACAAAAACTAACACTGCAACTGGCCTAAAGTTATAACTTGCGATTGCGTTTGAAATAATTTACAGTGAGGAATTTCAGATTATTGCCTGGCTGGGAAAGTCAAAAGCATCATTCTCATTTAGAATTATCCGAGAAAAAGAAAAGAAATGCATTCCGCAACATGTTGACTGTCGTTGCGATTTTTTGCCAATGCTGTATGGCACCGTAATGAATGCTATAGCCTGTTCTGCCTGTTGCTGTGGACAACTTTAGCTTTGTATATCACCATAAACATAGCCAAAACCGGCGTGCTGAGGCCGCACAGTGTCGTTATATTATATTATATCATATCATATCATCATGTACATAGCAGTATATACACAGTTGTCTATTATAACAAGCCAAAATGAAGGACCGAAGGTCGCCGCGTGTCAGCTAGAACGAGCAACGGAGCAGATTATTGAAAATTGCAAATTGCAAAGCATACATTATCGATCTATAGTGATTTGTAATTTGAAAATTCGGGAAACGGATAATAATGATCACCATCTTCAACGTATGTTGTAATGCTGCCTACCGGGCTAGCCCACGCTTTTGTTTCTCTTTTTGCTTCTTAACTTTTGCTTTTTGCTTTTCGGTGGATCTCCTGGTATTGCTTCTCTTGTGTGCTACAACCTTTTATCCACCAGTATGCCAGTATGCCGCTCTTTAACCTTATGAGATGTATCTGGCTCGGGTAGAACCCACATTAGGTTGCTATTCTCGATATTGGTCGTAGGGCGAGTTAGCTAGAGCCATAGCGATGCACAAACACTGTCTAAGAATATCCTTATGCATTCTGAACAGTTACAGTAAGGAACAGACAGCTAAACAGAAGTCTATACGTATGCATTGAGTAAGCAAGTTTATCTCATGCGCTCACCAGCATGTGAAAAAAAGTTTCCAATACAACAGTAATCTACCATAAAGAAAGAGAAAAAACGAACTGGATAAAGCATGTGTTGGAAATTTCGCTCAAATTATAGTTTGCAAAATAATACGGAGTAAAAGTCTAGGGAGAAAACAGTTAAGAATGTGGAGTAAGAGCAAGAGCAAGATTAAGAGCAAGCGCAAGAGCAAGCGCAACAACAAAGAACTGAATGGGAGGTGCTATGGTGGTCTACCACTACCACCACCAAGATGCAAGATTATAAGGTTTGTAAGGGCAAAAAGAAGTCTGCACGCAGATTATTAGAGGACTGTGTAAAATAAGATGAAAAGACATAACAGAAAAAAAAATTAGAAAAAACACGTCAAGTATAATGCAGATAAGTAATGCAAGAGAAGCAGTTGAGGAGAATTATTACTAGAGAGGACTATTATTAAAGCATGTAAGCAAAGTGAATGAATCCGAGACCGGGAAAACCCAAAAGGAAAAAATGACAAAAAAAAAAAAAAAAAAAAAAAGTGTAGTTGCAGAAACAGTAAAGAAAGGTACTAAGAAGAGAAATAATTATGATTAACGATTATGGCAAAGAAAAAATGGGGTATTATATTTTCTTTTCTAATGGCGAAATGCAAAGGTTCTAGATCATGACATATTGGTTACTGGGTGACGAGAAGTCTACTGGTTTGGCAGTGGCACCTGTCCACAACTGGTTGTCGTAGCCATTGAATTGGATTGGATCGTAAAAACTGTTGATGTTATTGTCGCTGGTAACAAGCATGTAGTTCCGGTCGTCGCTGGTGAAATCAGGATTCCCGAAATCACCGTCGTCTGGGGTCAATGGGGACCCAACTGGCTCTTCAAAGAAGTTTGGGTCTAATGCAACATTTTGGTGGAGATCATTAACCGTGCCAGCAGCGGTGATGTTGCCGGCAGCAGCGGTGATGCCGGTGGTCTGGTCTGGGAACTGGAAGCCGCTCGACAAGTAGCAGCTGTCTAGTATATCAAATGGGCTCTGCTCCTCGAAAATATCGTCGGTGTCGTTGTTCAACTCGAACCCCACAAACAAGTGAGGCTTGGCCATTTTTCTATAGTAGAACTGCTCGCAGTCATCGCCCACTACCAACTCGTTTTCGTTTTCGTTGCTGTTCACGGGAAGCGACCTGGTGAACGCATCGATGTTGTACACGTAGCTGATGTTTTCCACGTGCTGTCTGGTCTCGGGATCGTTGGAGAGTAGCGTGTACTGATCCAAGTAGTTGACATCATGTTTCTGATCTGCAGCGCGGTGGTACGGGGTGCCTGCGATCCACTTGTCGAGATGGGAGAACTTGCACACTGCCGAGCTGACGCTGCTGCTCACCATTGACGAGCCCCATAGACAGCCAGTGTTGTTGAAGAACTCGACGTTTGCCCTGGTGAGCCTGGCGCTAGTGTGGCTGTGTGTGAACTGGGGAAGGGCGGACGAGAGGTACGAGAGAGAGGACGAGTCTGAGGCCACTGGGCTGGCAGCGGCCATCTCCGTTGGAACGGGCATCTTCGCTGGAACGGCCACCTTCGCTGGAACGCTGTACTGAGGAGCGTTTGATTTCAAGAGCTCAGAAACCAGGCTGATTGCATTGAGACTTAGCTTTCTAGGCACCGCCGCAGCCCGGGGCTGCTGCTGCCTTTGCTGCTGCTTTTGTAGCGGCCGCTGGCGGTGCTTGGAGACTCTGAAGAGACTGCGCTGCTGGACGTTCTGCTGGTTCTGCTGGTTCTGCTGGTTCTGCTGGTTTTGCTGGAGGCTTTTGCGAAGAGTAACGGCGGTCATTGTGGCGTGCTGTGGATATCAAAGAGGACAGAGCAGCGGTCAGAGCAGCGGTCAGAGGACGCGGACAGAGGAAGATAAGACGTTGCTGGAAAACCGAGATCGTGGGCACTCAACCTGGACCAGTGAAGCAGCGTGGATCCAGGGGATGTAGGCATACACAGCTAGATGGATATCGGGGGCACGCAGCTTTGTAGATTCGCCCAGGGCGGGATCCCACTGTATAAATAGCAGACCAACCAAGAAGATACTGGCCAGCACACATTGCCATCCATAATCTCGATAACAATCTCTGGAGAGGGATTGTGTCCCCAGCGCTGCACTGTCCCGAACCTTAAACTGCAGCGAGCATGCGCGCACGCACTATGCATGCGCCAATGCAGCGCCACTCGTCTCAGAATGCGTTTTCTGCGTTTCTACCGTACATAGAGTACAGTTTCGCTATAGCGAAACGCCCAAATTAGGTTTCGACGACTGTTGCACTAGCAGCAGCGCGCACCGTCAGACAGCTACGCCCGGATACGTGCATGATGCCGCAGCGGTGATTCAATCGAAAATTAATTTTGTTTTTCTGGCGGTTGCTCTGCGGAATGTCGGTCGGTAGCAGCAGCCAAAGCAGCCAAAGCAGCCAAAGCAGCCAAAGCAGCCAAAGCAGCCAAAGCAGCTAAAGCAGCCAAAGCAGCCACAACGACACCTGGATATCATTATATCCGCGGCAACAAACGAAAGCAGCAAGCAGCAAAAGCAGCAGAGACACCGGTGGGCGACACCGGGGAGCGACACTGGGGAACCGCGCACACAAGAAAACAGTAAAACAGCAAACAAGACAAAAAACGGCACAGCTGCCCTTCTCAGCGTCTTCTCCGTCGTTTGACTCTTTTTGAGAATTTCTGCTTCGGGTTCGTTTTTGCGCAAACGCGAAACATGCGCCTGGCGTACTGGATTCCCAGACATGACGTGTGCTCTCAGCACTTGACACGGGACAGCCCCATCGCACTGCCGCTGATAATGGACTGCTCCGGTCTCTGCCTGAGGGTGCTTGCGCACCTTCCCGATTGGGCAATGCGCCGGCGCTGTAGAACCGCTTCTCACGCTCCAACCGCCTTTTCTGAAACCTGAAACCGGATCTTTTCAGAGATGACAAGCCAAGCGTGTTTTATCGCACTGTATGGAGCCCGCGCACACACTGTGCCCAAGCTCAGGCTCGCCAAGCACAGGTTTCTGTTTTACGCTTGCACGCTTGCACGCGTGCACGCTTCTGCGTCCGTCACATGCCACATTCTCGAGACACCGCAACGAGGCGTACAGCGCAGGCGCAGCTCTGCGACATCTCCAGCGGCGCCCTTACTTTTGCCTGAGCAGCCGCAAAACAACGTAAGTTCGCCGGTGTTTTATCTCGATTTGGGTCGACTTGTCTCGACTTGTCTCGACTTGTCTCGTGCTGTTGGGGCAGCGGCTTTCGTAGAGTGCACCCAGTTCACGCCGAGCTATCGCGGCACTGCGGGCGTTTGGCTCCGCACACAGGCTAGTCCCGTGCCCTGTCACGTGCTCTAAATAGCACGACAGAGCTATAAATAGCAGTGCTGTGTGTTGTCACGTGCCAACTCACGTGCAAAGGGCAGGCGCCTCTGCTTTGGGCTACACTGGCAGCGCAAGCACCGTCCCGTGCGTGAGCACGTGCACTACAGAGAGTCGTGCACGTGCACCGTTCGGAGTCTGCGAAGAGAAAATAGAAAACACAAGATAAAAAAATTTTTTTTTTGCTGCGCTGTGTGCTTGCAAGGCATCAGAAACCTGCCAGTCGTGTATCCCAGGAACCGCAATCAGCAAAACTCAAGCCGGCAGCAAGCAGACAGTACCTCGACAATCCGCTGAAATGGTCCAAACCAACGCAAAGCTCAGTGCTAAGAAACCTCACAGGGTCACGAAAAGACAAAAGTTTGCTGCTAAGAAAGCCGCTCCAAAGATTCGCAAATCGAAAAAGGGAAGTATCACCGAAAAGTTGACCAGAAAGCAAAACAGCCATATTCAAGGGAACACCGAGAGACTCATTGCTTCCAGAGTCGGCCACTTGGAGTTGGTTAAAGGCTCGAGACGGGAAGTGGAAGCCAAGAAGGCTGACAAGAAGAAATAAGCGATAGGCGAACAAAGCTTGCGTCAAGACAGGATTGAACCCAGCATGGCCGGTAGTGCAGAAAACGCATCAGAGTGGTGCTTGTTGGACTTGAGCCGCGTTGGCCCGGATTCTGTGAACGTCAAACCACTGGCTGAAAAGGCAAGCAAGAAGGTTACCAAAAAGCAAAGCCAGCACACGCGGGCTTCGAGGCTTGTCCCGCAGAGCAAAAACAAAAACAAGACGCCTTCTTCTGATGAGCCCTCAGGAGCTGCCGAAAATCAGGGGTTTGAAATTGGTGTGAGCTCAAACTCCATTAGCTTCTTCTACGACTGTCCCGAAAACAAGTATGTTCAACAGCGGCTGAATCAAAGGCTGGCGGTGGCTCCAAGTGCTGCCGTGGTAAATGATGGCGGTGTTATCGGGTGTGATGGCGAGGTGTCTGAATTTGACGTTAGACCACCAGTGATGCACTTCGGCCATACTTGATGTCGGAGGGTGCTTATCTTGACTTTTTTTTTTCTTTTTATATATATACATCTGTTGTGCTTTTATTTTGCTTAATTAAGTTTCCGTCAAGTTCGTTTTGCCTTTACAGTCAGTGTCTTATCATTTGTGTTGTTTTCTTTTGTTGCCTGTTATGCTCCCTTCTGTAAGTTTTTTACGGCATAATAAAATTGGTTTCTTTATACTATAGCTCGAGCACATAGTGGCTGTTCTGTATAGCATGGCTGTGCTTCGCATAGTTGATCTTTGCAGCAGCGACCGTTTTTTAAGTTGTTCACTACATTACATAAATGCATTTTTAACACTACTTTATATTTACCAAAAACTTTTTCATCAGTTGAGCACTCAAGCACGGTCTTGGTTTTAACAAACCAGGCTTTTCTCGCTCAAATTTGAAAGCTTATTAACGAGCACAATGAGTAGTAATGGCAAGATTTTGTGTGCAATTGGCCTGTTGATTTCACTAGACCTCAAAGTGTGCAATGCACACCGCCTTGTAGGTTGACCATCAGACAGAGTGCCAGGAGGAACTCTGCGTCCATTGGTTCAGAAGCAGAATTCTGAAAATCATTGAAAATCAACACTAGCTTTCGGAAATCCTGTTGACTTCCTCTTTTGTCGCTAAAATGCGCACTCGATGTACAGCCGAACCAAATCCCAATACTCTGAGGCTATCAAAAAAATTTTTTCACTCGGGCCTTGTTTGCCTTGAACTGAGTTAATTCAAAATGTGCTGAGCTGAAACAAGCTGCGCCGGTCTTGTCGTGCCTGAGTGGCCAGCGACCATTGATTATCTAACTTGGACCATGTCCACAATAAAACGGCATCATAGCGTTTTATAACGCGCAATTGCTGTTCTATAGCGTGGCGTCAGTCATTACTGGCAGCCAATTTTCGATTTTACAAAAATTGAAATTCATCTGGGCTTGTGAAATCTATCGCTGAGATTGTTATCCTTGAACTTTCTAAAAAACTCATTCTTCACTTCAAGATTCAATGCTGCATCATGGCGAAATTCTTCAAGTGGGTTTTTCTCCATGGTATTGCTTCGTCCATTACTCGTATTACCACTTTTCTCGTTATGTAGCTCCATTAGTGATTTTTTCTTTGGTCCAGAGCATTGCTTCTCATTTGCTAAAGTTTGGATGGTGCTGTCGTTGTCGATGCTCCTCGCTTCCACAATGTAGTCTTGCTCAACTTGGGCTTCTTTGACTTGCTCTTCAGAGCGCCCAAGTCGCTGATTGCGCAAATTTTGAATTTCTGTGGGGACTATTGGACCGACTGGCATATTTAGCATCAAAAGAAAAAACGTCCTATAATATAAGATGTAACAAATGAAAAACAGTACGCCATAGACTGGTTTTTCCTTGTTGCAGTTTATAAAGATACTGAATCTAGGCAGCTGCTTGCTTATTATTGGGTGCTTCAATGTTGGGCCATAAAAAAAAAAAAAAAATGCGGACGGGCTCGCAACACACATAGATAGATAAACTGCAAAACAGCATTAATCATTAGCCATTACTGTTATATTACTACTCGTATAAGTCAAATATACAATACAATCTACATATCAGTATTGGTGCCCCGACATGCCAAAATAACAGCATGATATTTCAAAACTCAATACTTTTAGCTGTTTGTTCCGGTTTGGCATCGTGAATTTCTTTAGTTCTGTCGTCCACCTCATCGTTATCCACCGGGATACTCCATTCAGTGATCTCAAAATTTCTCTTCCCGTTTCTGAATGCATATTCATTCATTTTGATAATCATTGCGCCTCTATCGCTGAGGTTGCTGATTTTCAAAATGTTCATGAAGCCCTGCTGAATCTTATTTGGCTGGTTCTTGTACGACAATTCAAGCAACCTGATCAAACTTTGATTGAATGGACATAACTGAACAACTGAGTCAAAAATTTTCTCCACCATTGCCACAAGAGCCGATTTGTTTGCCGGGATTGACGTGTCGGAATCAAGATCTGGGGCAAACAAGTCAAGAGAAATAGATGACACAATGGTCAAGTTTTTGCTATATTTTGAAGTCAAGGTCTTCAACAACTGTAAAAATGGCAAGATTTGGCATGGGTTAAATAGTTCCGGAGAATATATCGATGGATTTAGCAAGTGAGGGATAACCACTCTAACAATTTTGCCATTTGTGCCGTTATGAGTTTGGTTCTTCACTATAGTTTCTAACTGTTTATATATGTTTAGAAGTTTCAAGGACTGTTTTTGGTGCTGCTGCTGCTGTTGCTGCTCCAGTGGATGCTTCTGGGATTGCTGTGGTATTTGAGGAATTTGCAAAAATGTGATTTCTTGAGTAGACGGAGAAGGCACTAATCTAGTAGTTATATCAAAAGTATGATTATAGTGCGGATAATTTACGTTACTCAAATCTGTGTTCTTGTCATCTTCAGCATCCTTCAAACCGTAACGCCATGCAATTTTAAGCTTATTAGCCTTATTTTCTCCACCTTCATTGGTACTTCCGTTTACGCTTGTAGTAGTGCTATTTCTTGCGCTTGCACCACCGTCAATGATATTCTTCACACTAAGTTTCGATTCATTTTCACGAATCTGCTGTTTTTTGATTTCTCTTCTGGATCCTTTGTACACTCCAGGCAATTCTTTCAACCATAATGCTGGGTTTGCGCCAATCACCACAACATGGCAATTGTTACTGCTATTGCTATTCTTGCTTTTGTTGTCAATTCTATTATGAAGCACACCTTGAGTTGCAAAATACTTCAATAGTACTAAACTGTAATCAGTAGACCCAGTTTCTTCAAAAATTAAACTTGATCCCACAGGTAATCCCCCATGAAGTAACAATTTATCCAAATCTGAACAACCGGTAGATATTGCAGGTTCTGAGGTAACGATTGATGGTTTAACTGCTGGATTTGGTTCCGTTTGCGGTTGCGTTGGTTGTGATGTTAATGATGATTGAGAAGTGCCAATGAGAGGTTGAGCACCAGGGATCACCGGATGTTGGCCTAATGCTGGAAGTCTGCCCGGTACTGAGCCTCTGCCAGGTATTGGCCCTCTGCCAGATATTGGTCCATTATTATTTGTATTGCTAACTAATGAATTTCGCAGAAAGCTTGGAGCGCCTCTCGCTGGATTGGCTGGAACCGGGCGGTTGACGCCTGGTCGACTGACAGGGTTTCGGTTAAGCACCTGGTTTTTTCTTTGGAAACTCATTGAGGGATGTGGTACTATAGTATATTCTGATCTAGATATTAATCTACTGTAAATGAGTTATTTGCTCGGCGTGCTGATACTCCATCAATGACTTCCTTCTTCATTGTCGATTTTCTTTTTTTTTTTTTTTTTTTTATTTTGATCCGTTTTTTCAGAATCCCGGGGCTTGTAACCTTTACTACAAGCTTGTATCACCAGATCATAAATAATTATCATTGCAATTCTCTTCATCAAGCTCTTTGCTTTTGAAAACCATTCAAATCAAGCCAAGACTCTCCTTAAGCACATACCCTCCACATTTTTTGCAGTTTGCCATGGCGATATGGATAGAAGATTGCTAATCGTGACTGTCCTATTGGGCTGCCTCGCGGCCCCAATATTGATTCCGTCCTTTCTACAAACCACCTCATCAACATCAGCACCACCAGCTATTGGTAATGACAATGCTATTATAGACACAAGAATATCCACTAAAGACTTGCTGCAATACTTGGGGTACTTTATCATAAATCAAAGTTTGGTTTCTGGCACGTTCCACCCGGAACAATTTGTTTATTCTTTCATTTTGACCTTTGTTTTTCAGCAGCTATTTCCTCAGAACTATGTGTACCATTTGTCAAGTTCTAATACAGCTAAAGCCACAACCACATTTTTTGCCAAATATTTACCAAGTCAAATCATCCACGAAGATTACGTCTTCAATAACATTATCTTATTCGCTATCAAGATTGTTTTTGTACGACTTTTAAAACTGATTGTGCTCAACTCTTTGACTGGCCTCGAGGTGGAGTTTTTCGTCATAATACTAATCAACTTAACACTAGTGCAAAATCAGTACAGTCACTTGTTGGAAATATCGCTCTTACGCAATTTGCTCATATCTTTTCTCGCAGCCATATGTATCATTATTGTTCCGTATACCAAATGTTCCAAAATTAAAATATTTTTCACCTCGGGAAGCCATTTATTAAATGAGCTAATTTATGTTTTATTTTTAGTGCAGTTTTCCATCAGTTTTTTGATATTGGAATATTTCCACTTGAACCAATTTTTCATTGCTTGGTTTCTAGAGTACGTTTTTGTCAAGGAGAGGTTTTTAATCTTGTTATATTGGCTAATTTTTGCACTATTGATTCTTTTTGTGTTGTTTGTTGTGGTTTTCGTAATTGCCAAGTCTAACGATGAAGATAAATCAATCTTGAATTACAAAAGGAAAATCTGGCATTTTATTATTTTTATCATCTTGACCCCAATTTTGGCAAATTCTAACCATTACGAATTTATAAAAATCATCTTATCTTTCATCATTATGGTTTTCCTAATTGTTGAACTTATTAGATACTTGAACATCAACCTAGTAGGATATTTGATCAATCAAATCTTCAAAAATTTCAAAGACTTTAGAGACGAACAAGGCCCTATCATTATATCTTACTTATACTTGCTAATTGGTATCTCATTACCAATTTTCCTCAATAATAGCTCAGTGGGATTGATTTCCCTTGGTATTGGAGACTCGTTTGCATCAATAATTGGTAAAAAATATGGGAGAGTGAAATGGATGGATTCAGATAAGACAATTGCGGGCACATTGTCATTCATATTTATTAGTTTTGTCATTGTTGCATTTTTGAAAAAAATGTTTGCATTTCCGGAGTTTGTGGATAAATCATATTGGTGTTTATTTCTTGCTTGTTCGTTTGGTGGGTTATTTGAAGCGTTGAGTGATTTGAATGATAATGTGTTGATCCCTTGTATTATGACGATTGCAATGGAAGTTTTCAAGAATCTTTAGTTCATATTTTTCACTTTTTTTCTTTAGTGCATATTGGTTTTGTATCATTCTCTCCATTCACTGCTGCTTTTTTAACCGTTTTTTGTTCAGGTACATTCCCTTTGTTTTTTTCTTACTAATACAAAAATGGGTAAATTTAATAGACTTATAGACTGACGTTTATCAATCGTTATTTAATAAATATACAAAATTCTATATTACAAACAAAAGCAGAGCATCTCAAAAAGGATCTTCATATGGATCTTCTTCATCATAATCATCATCTTTTTCAAACTGATAAACAATAGCCCCGCCACTTTCAAACCTCTGTGCGTCCAAAAATGGCAACTCCACTTGACTTTTAGCCTGTTTTTGTCTAGAACTAGTACTCAAGTTGAAAGTACTCAAATCTTTAAATAAATCATCATCATTATCCACTCCGTTGCCCGCTTCATTACCATCTTCAAAACCGTTTGTATCGTTATCATCATCATCGATATTCTTGGTACTAAATTCATGAGTATTATAATCAAGTTTGAACTTATACTCGAGTTTTTTGCCGGACTTTTTGAACTTTGTCAAATTCACTTTAAATACCTTATTATTTAAATGCAAAGGAATAAAGAAATTGTTGAAATATTGATTATGAAGAAACTCTTCATCGTACTCATCAGCTTGACCTGCTGCTACTGCGGAAGCGGCTGCTGCTGTTGCCAGCGAGGCGGAGTTTAAAGCTGCTTTAGATGCACTTTGATGGTGATAAGATACCTCAAAAATTGTGGTAGCGATGTAAGTGAGCAAGTTCAATTTGCTTGGATAATTCACGTATGGCGTTTTGGATTCACTTTCGAGCACAGAGAGATGATAGGTGGAGATCACGGTAACGTTTGGATGAATCATAAGCTTAGCGGCAAACGTTGACAATTGGCTACTTTCAATGTAGTTTAACGAATCAACAATAATCACTACTTTATTGCTGTTACCGTTACTACCATTGCTAGCTACTGTTGGGACTGGCGTCGAAGCTAGATCAACATTCTTGGCTATGAGATGAGTCTTGATCATAGCGACAATCTTATCCATCCCATGCTGCTCATCGTAGAGGTCCATACAGTCAAGGAACAAATCTGATTGGTCATTGATATAGTTTGGCTTAGCAACAGTCTCAAATGACAAAAATACTTTGGTTGTGATACTGCTTGTACTGCTGTTTCGGCGGATAATCTCGTTGATGAGGTATTGTGAAGACTGAGCAAAACTGTCAAGCACCACAATGAATGGGGATGGGTCCTTGAGAGAAAGAGACCGTTCTATCACTACGGTATCGCTATTCATTGGTACTGGAATATGGAGAGATTTTCGTTGATTCAGAGACGAGAAATAGAGAAAATACCGCAGTGTGGGCCGAGCATTTAGCGTTAATGTGTGATCTGTGTAACTGCATTGGTAGGTTTAAATGAATATTTTGAATTTTTCTCTTCTGTTTCTCTGCGTATCTCCGGTTAGGTGCCCTGTATACGTTGCTCGCGTAACCGAATATTCAACATCTATACACTTTTACACTGCACCACAATACACTCGGCAACAGACGACCTTTCTTTTATTCGTTTCCAGTGTTGCCCAGTGCGGAGATTTCTCTGCATTAGCGGCAGATTACGGGCTGATGGTAAACCAAGGTAAACAGGTGGAGAACCTATCCCCAGAAACTATATAAGGAAGCGGATCTCCTAGTCTTCTCTCACAATTTTCCTTCTTGTAGTTCTTTCTTATATTTCAATTAACAATTAAACACTAACACAATTTTCTACAACATAATCTTCGCAGTTAAATATTCACACCACAGCTAAATATTCCACAAACAAATATATTCTACACAATGATCTCATCTGTTTCCAGAACCAGCGCAAGAAGAATTGCCAACACTGTTGGCAGAAGAGCAGCTTCAACTTCACCACAAATGCACAGACAAGGTGGTAGTGGTTTACCTCCTCAAGTTAAAGCAACTTTAGCTATTAGTGTCGGTGGTTTTGCTCTTAGTGCTTTAGCTATGTCTAGATGGTACTACCAAAATGCACCAATGACCAAAATCTTCCGTGAAGGTCATCCAAAATCTGTATAGTAAATGCCTTCCTGATTGACGATTTTTCATCACTATTCAAATTTTGGTATCCAACGTTATTGTTGGCTGCTGGTAACTGTTTCATTTCATATTAAGTTCTTTTTGCTCTTTTTTCATTGTTTTGTATATTCCTTCCATTTACGACTTACGCACTCATGTGTTCTATTGTTTTCACATTCTGGTATATAACAATATATTCATAAACTAATAATAATTTTCTGTCTTGCTCATTTTCTTGACGTGTGGAACGTAATCAATGCTTTTCCAAGAAGCTCGAGCAAGAAAGTTCTATAGACAATATTGCGTACAAGCCCAATATACAGAGTGCCATACCAGTGTCGCCTGAGATTTCGGATCCACCTTTCTGGTATTGTGAATGTATGGGCAATCGCAATGAACTTTATCTACATCTGTCAAAACTCTGTTCCAACTTTAATCTTGTTATTATATTAATAAGGCTCGTAATTGTGTTTATTATAACAAGTCTCTACACTTGGCATATCTGTGTTGCTCTGTAACTGGTGCACAACAGTACTGTTACTGCGTAATTGCCCCTTTCCCCTTAAAGTTTAAAGTCTCAAAATAAAGTTGGCAAGCTGTTTAATTTGATGGGGCTGAACTAAGACTTTATAAGAACGAATTCACTTTGGGTTCCAATGACGTCCCAAAAAATATGTAAATAGCAATCAAAACATTATTGTTGTCTTCCATGGTTGACATCTCGGAACTTTTGCGTGCACCATATGTTCCGGTATTGATGACCTCCTGTTTATTTTTGTATTTTTTTTGCGCAATACTATCATCTTGGTTCAAATTTGTGAGTTACAATTTGCGATTCACAGTTTACGACCCACAGCTCAGTACAGTAAACTGTAAATAGTATAATCTTTTACCATTCACTTTTGTGGGAAATGTATCTTTTTATCACCGTATTACAGTGCTTCTAGTTAATCTGAGCTCAATATTTTTCAGTACTTGTACAACTGCAGTTATTGTCCATTTCCAGCCTCTGTAGTAATTAGTGTCCCTTACGCAAAAACATGTTAAGCATACTAGAAAATTTATACTCTTACTATCAAAGCAGCTGTTGCTGTTGCTTCTGAACCAGGCTTGAAAGGTTTATGATTATGGTGCAATGATAGCCGTAAGCATTGTAGTGTTATCGTTGATTTTCTGTTCGGCAGGAGTCGCCTGCATGGATTCATCTCCAGTATGTGCAAATATCAGTATTGCTACGAGCAGCACCATACGGCTTGGTGACAGAAATATTGCACAGTATATATTGCACAAAAATTGACATAGAGTTACATGAGTATGTCACCTTTTCATATTATAGGCCTGGCTGCCCTAATGGCTTTGTAGAGCCTGAAGGCGCAGATGTTGACGCATTCCGGAACTATTTCTGGACCCTTGTTGCCGCACACTGAATCCATTCCAACTATTAATAGCGCAATACTATTCCATTTGAGCGACTAGCAGCCATGAAGAAATGTACTAGCACTAATTATGCCGTTTCTTGTTTTTGTTTACAGCTTGGATGCTTTTATAAACTATATAAATGTGGGATTGACTTATCATTTTTCAATTAAATTTTTGATCTCATCAAATATTATAGTAACTGAGACAGAGCCTTTGCATTTCACCCAACATTCGAAACAACGTTATCTGATAATAATGCAATTCACCCAGCTCCTATTTACAGGTTTGTCGTTGGCCATAGTGGTCATCTCTGCCCCAGTCAGTAACGTCCCAGAACAGAAGAGTGGTATTATGGGCGATGTGTGCGATGAAGTCACTGAAAGGTTTTTCAAATTTGGCCAGTGCATAGCCGCATCTCCCCGATTTCAAAGATTAAATCAAACGTTCTGGTACCAAGCAGCAAAGAAGGAATTATGTGGCTACGAGATGCAACTCCCTGAACCCATGGACAATAGTACTTCTCAGAATACTGCCAGTGCTGCTAAAGTACACAATAAGATGGCTTCGAAAATCGCACTGAGTCGTACTATTCTGAACAGCGATGTTCAGGCAGAATTACAAGCTGAGTACTTGTTTTTGATGAGAAACGCTAACCAAACCGCCACTTCAAATGAAACAGAAACTGCCTTTATTAAGCGTGGTGACTCTACAACGCCAATATTTGGTGAGGCTCAATGCTTAAATGCTTGTGATATTGTTCGTCAAGGTTCCAATGCGGTCGACGCTTGCTGGCAAGTTACCGGGTTGACTGTTTTGTATGGTGTTTGTGAGGTGGGTTGCAGATACTATTTTTAGCTATAACCCTGGCTTTAGTCTTTATTGAATCAAGTCTTGATTTTTCGTTTTTTTTTTTTCTTTATTTGTTTTTATTTATTTCTTTTATTTTCTCATTTCATTGCATACTTTCTAGTAATTTCTTTTTTTTCCATTCTTCCAACATCTATATGAGCTAAAAGTTTGCCTGAACTTTGACTTTGTATTGCATTTGTTTTTGCTATTTTCATCGTTCATGTTCAATGTAAAATAATTTAAAAATAAACAAACAAGCAAACAAGAAAACAAGAAAACAAGAAAACAAGCGAATATGTTCTCTTAAAAATTGTTTCCACAGGTTTACTTCATTTTTTGAAGACTGGTAACACGCGTTTCAAGCAGCTTTGGTTAATTGTAAAGGTTGAAACCGTTTATTTATAACACGCATCATAATGCATACATACGCTCCAATCACACTTGCATACATCGGGTAAATTTTTTGATTTTTTGATTTTTTTTTCTTTTGGACAAAAAATTCATCAAATGTTACGACTACGATTATCCAAAGCTTGACACGAATCTGGAGATCACTATAGAGTCATCACTAATACACACATACGCATAGACAAGTACAATGTTCAGAGCAGTAACGCCTAGCTTGCGCAGTTCCACCAAGGTGTTGAGAAGCCACCAGTTACAAAGAAGTATATACACTCTTCCAGAACTCCAGCATCTCGATGAAACCAAAAGCCAAGGTCTCAGAGGATTGTACTCTCCAAAAGGTTTAGAGACAGCATGGTACTCTAGAGGTCAGCATTACGTGAATAACTTGAACAGCGCTTCTCAAAGTGGTGGTGCAGGTGCATCTGAACCAACCGGGGTATCCCATAGCTTAGAACACATTATTTCTAATTTTTACAATGAACCAACTAAGAAACAGTTGTACGAAAATGCATCATTATTATACAATACCAAATTTGCATTTGATTGCTTAGCACCAATAAGCGATCCAGCAAAACAACAACCTCCTGAAAAAGCTACGGCAAAAAGCTTATTGCAAAGTCCTTCCTTGAACTACAGATTTCCAAATGAGCCATTGAACAAGAAATTAAACGATTGGTTAGTTGCATCGTTTGGATCAATACATGAGTTCAGAACTTTGCTTTTGAACTCTGCATTGGCTATCAAAGGAGATGGTTTTGTGTGGTTGGCCGCTGAAAAATTAGAAAAGAGAATTGATCAATACGAACAGCTATTTGTCCTCAATACTTATAATGCCGGTCAACCAAGCTCTAAGGCTTCTGAAGCTTTGGATAACCTTAGATTTTTGCACAAAACCACTCAAGAACAAAAAGCTCTTGAAAAGCAAAAAGCCGAAGGTACTAATGACGGCGCAGAAAGTTTTGCTTCAGAAAACACTTTAAGCACAGAGTATGGCTACAAGCATACTGTTTTCGAATCATTGGAAGAAGCCAAGAACACATTCTATCAAAACAAGAGACAATTGGTGCCAGTGTTGGCTATTGATGCTTCACCAAAGGCTTATTTGTATGACTATGGTGTGTTTGGAAAAAAGGACTACTTGGATAGAGTCTGGGAGAGTATTGACTGGGATAAAGTGGCTAGCAGATTGCCTGAAAGATCGATAATTACTGGATATTAAAGTGTGCATATTAGTCCTCTACTGTACATAGAATAATCATTTTGTGCTATTGTTTGCTTTTGCATTTTGTTGTAAGCCTACAGTGAAGTCGCATTTCGTTCATACTTTTATTTTTAATCCAAATAACAACCCCTGCTCATAGTCTTTGAAGTAAATAAAGTAGCCAACCAGCCTGTCATACATTAACAGAGTGCAAGTAGTGTCGCTTTTGTAATGGTAACATGAACTTTGTCCGGGTAGTAAATTTTCCAACCACATAAAATTTTTTCTTCACTGGCAAAGACCCTAGAGTCAAAATAAACAACATAAAAGACAGCCCATCTCACATTTTTTTCTTTCTTTTCTTTTTCTTCCCCTGTTTCCTTTCGGTACACATTTCACTTCTGGAATACCAAGCCATAAAAGTACTCCTCCATCTTTATATGAGCATAAATGGCCGGAAGGAGAAAAGCGTTACCAACCCTGTATAATATGGTGTCTGCTAGTGGGAAGGCCTTTTTGAGGTGATTTTTTGCTACGTGCTGATATCGTTTCGCTTGGGGTTTACATCTTATTTTGTTATTTTTCTTTTTTCCTTTTATGATTTTATTGCTGCTTTTGAGTTGATAAACATTTAGTTTGTATTTTGTAAGAGCTAGTGCCTTAGACCGGCTCCTGTTGTATATTGTCTTACCACTTTTCCAGTGACGTAATAATTCCCGATCGATCTGCGTGATATTTGATATTTCCTGCCTGGAAAATGCATCGCAGAGAAAGACATTTACCAAAGAAGTTTATTTTTTGTGTGTGTCCTGTTTTGCCATCGCCCCAACTGAACATCTACAACATTAATTGATCATAGGTTTTCTTGATACATCTCTAAACATACACCTGGAATACCCACCAATTACCCAATAACTTCTTGCAGCGCACAACAATGTCTAGAGCCGTGGTCCCATTAGAATCCAACCCTACAGTGTTTAGCCAACTAGCTTACAACTTGGGCCTTTCTCGTAAATTCCAGTTCAATGATGTTTACTCACTAACGGATCCTGATCTTCTTGCCTTCATTCCTCGTCCAGTTAAGGCAATCATCTTGTTATTTCCGATCACTGAAAATTTTGAAAAGTTGAAGAACTCAATCGACTCGAGCTTGCCAACTTACCAAATTCCCAAAGATGCAAACGATGAGAAAATTTACTGGTTCCCGCAAAACATCAAAAATGCTTGTGGCTTGTATGCTCTCTTGCATTCCATTGTTAACGTGAGCGAGAACGATATTGAGCCAGACTCCAAATTACACAAATTTGTCAAATTTTTGCAAGACGTAAGAACCACTGACCAGCGTACTGAATTGATTCAGAATTTGGAAAACGAATACGCTGATGCCGCTCAAGAGGGACAAACAGAAGCTCCTGCGGCTGATGATGATGTGGAATTGCACTTCATAAGTTTTGTTTTCAATGAAAAAGATGGTCATTTGTATGAACTTGATGGTAGAAGAAAAGGCCCAATTGATTTGGGTAAAAGTGTTGCTGATGATGTTTTGAATGAAAGGCTCGTTCTTGATAGAATTCAACATTACATGAACATCGCTGATGAAAGAAATAAGTTGAACTACAATTTAATGGCTTTAACCCCTTCTTTTGATTGATGTTATAAACTGAAATGTTGCATAAAAACAAACAAACAAGCAAACGCTTTGACTACATGGTACACATCAACGCTGCTATAAAAAAAACATGAAAAAAAAACAAAAAACAAAAAACAAAAAAAAAAAAACACGCTAGTATTAGTATTAGTATTAATTGCACTATCCTCTATAAAAATCTTACGAATTCTAAATAGCTAGCTATAGTACTATATATACTTAATTCTACAATGGTTTGCCAGAGAATGATAATGAATTTGGTATGATAAAATGGCTTAGGAAAGTTGAAGCTTTCAATAAGAGCTTTTCAGCACAGTTTGAATTTGAAGTGTTATCAGTTTCAACAATAGGTGCCAGACCTAAATATGTTGAGAGATGAACAAGGTAAACATCCCAAACTAGACTCCGTTTGATGTTCAAGCGCTTCAAACACTTCAGCCTATCCGTATAGCTGTGTGTTGAGCCAATAAAAATTAAATTTGGCCTTTAATGTCAACTTTTTTATAAGTACTGCTATGTAACGATACTATGCGGTCTTTTGCCAAATGTAACTCAAAAAACCAGTTATCTTCCTTCTCACCATTATTCATAGACAATGTTAAATATTGATTCAATTTCTTTTCTTTGAGGAATTGATTAACTTGATGCAATGATTCATATTTCAATTCTTTTTGAATGAAATTCAAAGATAACTTTCTGTAAGCTTTTGACATTATGAAGAGCGTCTTTATGCGGAATTTCTCTATAATTAAGCTTAAAAATTTGAGAAAAATACGAAAAGTACCTCGATAAATATTCAGTCGGTCTAATTTTTGAACCTTTTCATAAACTTGGAAAAATTCATGATAGTTCGAGCTATAAATGTACTCAAAGACTCTCAAAGAAAAATCTATAAACACATTCCCGGCTTTTGACTTAAAATTCATATGTTTTTCAATCACCTCTCTGCTCACTTGCATACGAGGGCCCTTTAATGATTTTTTTCTGAAACTGACTTCCTCTTCATATAATTCATAAAGCTTTAATTTACAAACTTCAGAGTAGTTTTCCGTCAAAATGTAATACAATGTTCTGTAACTAAGAAATTCCAATTTGTTTTTTGCTTCAATATCATTGTTTCTGTATAACGTTTTCAATCTGCTTTGGCATTGATTATACTCACCTAAATCATTATTTTCAATGGCAATTTTTGCGTGTGTCTCATATACTTGCACAGTGAATTCATTTTGGATCAACTGCACTGTCAAATCTTGTCTAATAGATTTAAGCTGATCGCAAATGTAATTGTATTTAACGTCAGAATTACCATTAAACTTAGCAAGAATATATTCCAATGATTTTTTCAAAACTTCTAATGGACGTACTCTCGAAGGATCTGGCGCTGATGTTAATCTAAAGTATTTTTTTTCCAAATCCTGGCATACGCCAACCAACTTTTTATTTCTATCTTCATAACCAAATTCATTATCTGACACTCTGCTTTGATTTATATCTGTACTCAATTCTCTTTCAAATCGTGCTCCTCTCATTTTTTTACGTTGCTCGGAATCGTAATCAGTTAAATTATCATCCGTAAAACCTCTTTTCTTAATGTCCTTTGGAACTCTAGAATTTATCTTGTTTTTTGCAATTGGCACTCTGTTGTTATTTACATGATTATTAATAATACTACTGTCACGCACATCAACTTCCAATTCTAAAGGAACCAGTGGATCAAATATTGGTAATTTTTGCTTCGTCCAATCATTTTGCCAAATTTTGTTTTCTTTAATGGCTTTCTCGACTAGAAACTTGATTTGGTTCCGACATGATTCCCTTTGCCGCTCATTGAAATTATACCGATCCATCATATTAAAACTGGCCACCGAAAAATCCTGCAAAGCCACTGGAATGGTAGTCAGCTGGTTAGATGGCGGCTGTTGTTGCTCTTGTTGAGGTACCAGTTGTTGTTTAGACATCTTCAGTTGTTTTTTACTACCAAGTTTCTTTGGTTGAATTTCGTTATACGTCGCCATTCTATTTTTGAATATGTTATCTTGTGGTTCTACCTAGTTATACTATTATTTTCCCTAACTTTATAAACTTTATGTCTACTTGTATGGTGTATGGGGAGAGTGCAGTTGCAACTTGTGATTCAATATATAGCTGTAAGAAAAGCGCTGATTACTGGAAAGTGAATGATAAATGCTAGTGTATATAACAAATACAAATACTCAGAATCAAGTTTTCACACCATCCAAACAATGCTCTTCTCTAAAAACTGATTTTACATTTTTTTATATTTATTTCTCTTTTGAAGGAAAAGCAAAAAAATAAGCGCTAGCTAGGAAAGGAAAAAATCCACAAACGACGAGAGCTAAAAATAGTATTACCCGCCCAATACTTCAAATTCCCAGCGATGCTCTGATTCTGCATACTGAAGAAGACAACCAAAGGTGATGTATTTGGCGAATAGTATTCTTTGAAGACTTTTACCAACCAGTTGTCATAGATATTTTATAAGATGATTGTATGTATGGCGCTTTCGTGCTATTTAATGTTCCATTTTTGGTATTGCGACATATTAACCGTTTGCACTTAGTTCAAACCATGGTCTGAATTTGAACGTACGCCGAGACATAAATTGTCAGAATTTGACAACAACGACGAGATTATTCAACATCAGCAACAACAACCAAGCTACCAGAACTACTTATCCACAATTGAAACACAGGCTAAAGACGATACCATATTTGCAACTGATAAACTGAATCCATTGCTTGTTTTGCCTTACAATTTGAAATTCATTCTTGATTCATTGCCAGCGGAAACTGAAGTGATCGCCACCATTTTCATTAAGAAGGATGCCACTATATTTCAAAAGCAAAGGCAAAAGCAGATGTTAATTGATGATGATGATGGGAATGAAGATGAAGAATTCAGTTACTTAGAAGACGAGCAATTGTACTCCGCTGTTGCTCCTAACGAAGCATTTAAGCCATTTGCCATTGACGTTATGCGAATTAAAGAATTCCAAGTCAATGTCATTGTTGTACCAAACTTGACTGGATCTCATCCTATCACCACTAATCAACTCAGTAAGCACATTGTGCAAGCCTGGCAGCCAAAAGAGATGTTACTTATTTCACCATGCACTTTGAATTATAATGAATCTATTGGCAAATTGTCCAATATTGCTAGCATACCAAAATCAATCATCTCATTATCTGATACACCTCACTTTAACCCTTCTATATTTGAACAAATCAGCAACTTGAGGCCGCCACATTTCATATCGGGCATAACTGCCCTGATAATGTCAGCTGCTACTCTTAATGGCATAAGGGCCATCAATTTGATTTTAGATTCTGAAGGAGCTGCTAGTTTTGAAAGAATTAATAATGATTCGGTGATTGCGGTGACGAAAGTAATTTCGGAAGTTTTCCAATTTAATGAATCAAAGCGCGAATTGTTCACTGAAAACATTGTGAAGAGATCAAACTTGAATAGTTATGTTACTTCTGGAATGTACATATAGGTTCTGTGAAATGATTTACACTTATCACAAAAATTAATTTGTATGTTGTCGTGACTTGCTAAAATCTTACATTTAATCATATACTATATGGTGTTCATTTGCTTTGGAAGTACTTCAAATCGGTTTGCAATTGACAGAAATAGCCGTCATTGTGTAGCGTATTTTTTAGTACTTATTATTCTATTTAGTTTTTATTTCGATTTCTATTTTTTTCTTTTTCTTAATTTAAAACGCAAGGTGCATGCTGTTACACATATGCCAAAACCACTAACTGTTCTTTGACTTTGTTTGCATATATATCACTCATGAACTACTACAGAATATATATTACGAAAGTATAATATGAAATATGAACAGATGATTATAGATATTATAATAGTTGTGTAGTATGACAGTAAATGAATGAACGCAATTAAAAATTAGAAGAAAAAACATTAGAGTATGAAAAGACAATAGAAAAAGTTAAAAAGACAATAGAAAAAGTTAAAAAGACAATAGAAGCTAGAAAAAAGATAGAAAAAAGCAATGAATGATGATAATTACAACTAGCGTTAGAATTGTGATGATGATTGTGATAATGACAATGGAAATGACTAATTTTCTTCTCATTGGTTGATTAAAATGGTTAGAAATCAATCAAATAAAGGGTCAAAGGATCGAAGAATTAACAAATCAAAAGATTAGATAATTATACGATCGAATGAATGAATAAATGAACAGATGAGATGAAGAGTGAATGAATGAACGAACGAATGAACGAACGAATGAATGTATGAATAAATGAATGAGCAAAATAATTAACTGATGACTATCAAACGGTAAAATGATAAAATGATAAAATGATAAAATGATAAAATGATAAAATGATAAAATGATAAAAATGATAAAATGATAAAAATAATAATATAATAATATAATAAAATAATATAATAAAATAATAATATAATAAAGAATAAAAAAGTTTTTTTTTTTATAAAACAGAAAAGTTTTTTTTTTAAATTGAAATGCAAAAGGAGATAAAGGACATAAAACATAATTATATGACTTAACTTTACTCAATAACACAACCATAAAAGAGCGAAAAATGTTGGTTATGAGAATAAAAATGATAATGACAACGATATTGATGATGAAAATGGCAGCAGTAACAACAGCTATTCTAAATGCAGGATGCCATCCAAGAATTATTGGGCAGTGTCCATTATGCAGTCTCTATTATGCAGCGTTGAATACGCAACATTATAGTACCACATAACATGATCATGTTTCAAAAACACAAGAACAGCAACTAAACAACAATTTTAATCCCAATTTTAAACTTTTAATTCTTCTTTTCTTTCTCTTTTCAGCTTTTGATTACTAGTTATAAATCCAATCTGTTTTAGTTCTTCCACGCTTGTATTTTTTCGTTTTTACGCAATGAACAATCATTCCAATTATCTTTATCATCTCAAAGAATCATCAAGTACTCCATAGTGTCATTCACGAAAAAAACGCCATCAATTCCTTTTCGTCAACGGGGCCAAAATACCCACCCAACAAGTCCACTGGAATTTTTCCATCATCGTTAGCATTTCCATCTCCATTAGCATTAGAGTTAGTGTTACTATCTCCGCTGACATTGATATTATCATTAGTGTTGTTGTTGGGACCTGTAGTGGCATCGCCATTAAATGAACGTGGGACAATTTCTTCAGTTTGATTTTCTTCATCAGTATTGTTTACGCCATTAGGATTACCAAGATGATTATTTATGTTGTTGACGTTGTTGAGGTTATTCAAATGATTAATGTTATCCAAATTGTTGACGTTTTTACCATTGCTATGGCTTTGATGGTGATTCGTGATGGTATTACTAGTTGTTGAAACGTTAACGTCAACATTGATATTATCATTTTCATTATGATGAATACTTAAAATACTACTGTCATTATTCTGAGTTAAGTCAGGACGACTGTTAACAGAACTAAAATTGCCCAAGTCTGTGTTAGTAGTCTGTGTAGTGGTATTAGCAGAAACATCACCTTTCATCATTGTTGACTCCATTAATGACTCTAACGTGTCTGTAGACCGCATCAACTCTTCTCCCGCACTAGCAAGACTGTTTATTAATGCTTCATTTGCATGTTCATTTTCAAACATTGCCAAAAACCCACCTAATTCACCGTACCAATTTAACCATTCAATTAACCAACTTTTGATACTCCACCATGCAACAAAAGATTGCTCATCAATGTAGAAAATTGATTTGAGTGCAGAATCTAATAGATTGTTAAAAAGAAGAGCAAAAATTTTGGGAGAAATGTTGTGGATTCTTGAAGGTAGCGAACTGATATAGCTTAGCCATTTGAAAATTAGTCCTTCCAACTTGGTAGTTGTTGAAGGGGTGTCACTAGTAGATACTTTTTCAGTAGGATTAGAACTAGGTTCAGCGAGTAGAAGATTTGGGAGTTCATGACTGAAAACTTTAATGAGAATCTCTGCATTACTGTCATGGAAGGCAAAATCTTGCAATACGATATCTGTAGCATTAACGTTATCAGTCCATGAATGGTACAATGCTTTAGCTACGTTAGCATCAGCGCTACTACTGCCAATAAAGCCACCAATCTTAGCACAAAGTTGAGAAATTTCCACGATTTTAGCCATCAAGTTGCAAAATTTCTTTGCTGAAGTTAGCTTCAAGTAACATAATCTTTTGGGCAAATTGACCAAGCTTTCCGCAAGCAATGTTGGATAAACGTTTGAAATATGCTTCAACTGCTTAAGAACATGCACAGGAACTTCTTGAAGGGTGAGCTTGCCCAACATTTTCAAGATGCTTTGATACATGATAATGTCGGATTTTTGCACCCATTTCATTACTGGTTCGCTGGTATATAGCTTGAAGACTGGATTGGTCAATGACCGTTGAAACATGTTTAGCGATTTTTGCAAAGTTTTGAGTTTCATGTATCTTAGCGATTCAAACACCGACGTACAGTGGCTTTTGTACAATGAGTACAAAGTCGCGGCAATGTCACTATTGGAAGGTTCCGAGGATGGCAAAAATGGTTCGATTGAAGGTAACTTTAGGAACAAGTGGAGCTCTTCTTCGGCGTTCACTGACGTGCCAAAGGTTTCTAATTGGGAGAGCAAATTTTCAGTGAACTTCATTCCTGGATCCTCGCAGTAATCAGTGAGACTGGCAGAGAGAGCTGCTGCTGAGGCAGATGCAGATGCAGATCTGGAAGACGCAGAAGCATGTGGCGGGAATTGTAGCATTGATGGGCCAGTAAAGGATGAGCAAACCGTTGAAGCAGGACTCAATTGAGTAGCAGAATACAACGGTGACTGAGTCAGTGATGTGATTGCCGAATCAATTCCATCAAAGACACTTTTCAAAGGGGATGCCACTTCCGAGGCGCTTTCGTTTTCAATCAACTGAATTCCGCAATAGTGGTACTTACTTTGACCTCTAACACCGTATCTGTGGATTGTGATGAATGGGAATATCATTCTTAACAATTTGCCGAAAGGAGCTGGCGATAGCGAAGGCACCCCATGATCAGCACAAATGGTTACATATTTGGCAAAAATTCTGTTTCTGGGGACATGCGACTCGTTGGAGACTTTGCAAGCTTTCCTGAGCCACGCAGTACCAAACAATTGCTGCCGTTTTGCGGCGGGCAAAGATAGCAAAATCTGTTTAAACTGCTGGGTGTCTAGCTTTGTTTCCTGAGAATCACCGCTGCCATCAATGGGGGCGACTTTCGTAATGCTTTGCTTCTTGTCATTGAGCTTGGACTTTTTTTCTATGATGCCACCATCTACCTCCAACTGTCTGATTAGCGAGGCAAGATCCTTGAGAGAAAACTGGTCGACGTTGTTAATGAGGACTTTCAAGTCGAGGTCAGACTGGGACGGCTCTTTGACGTTGCGCTTTTTTTTTGTTTCAATGGCGAGCGGCTGTTGGTGATGATACATTGTGCCTGACATGATAGCAGGCGCTGGCATGGCAGTTTGGGCTAGCGAGGAGCTTGGCACAGTGCTGGCGGGGCTTGCGCTTGCGGCTGAAAGCGGTTGTTGGCGGTTCATTGTGAAAGTGGCAGCAGGTGGCATGGCAGCCATTGGGACGGCTGACGACAGAGTGGCTCTTTGAATAGGAACGCGGTGCTGGTGCTGGTGCTGGTGCTGGTGGAGGTGGAGATTGTGAGAGGGATCAGCAGCCACCACCAGCAGCAGCAGCAGCAGCGGCGGCGCCAGCGCCAGCGCCAGCAGCGCCAGCAGAACCCGCGGCTGTGACTGCTGATGGTGAGCGAACTGGTACGGATTGACTACCGGATCAGACACTATTCTGTTGTCGTGGGACATGATGCGGTTGTGCTGCTGGTGCTGGTGCTGGTGCTGGTGCTGGTGCTGGTGCTGGTGCTGGTGCTGGTGCTGGTGCTGGTGGAACGTGTTCTGAGAGGAGAGCTGCTGGAAGTCAGCGCCCGCAACAGGGCTCTGAAACTGGCCGTTTTGGTCCTGGTGGACGTAGGGGAGAAACTGGTAGTTTGGATGCGCGTGGGCCAGCTGGTGCTGCAGACGCTGCTGAGTGGCGGCTATATTGGAGAGGATAGCGTTGTGGAGATCTGACTGCTGCTGGCGGCTACCGCTGGCCGGTCTGCTGTAGTTGCTGCGGGACGATTGGGGATCATTGTTCTTGTCGAGAGAATGGCTGTCGGCAGGCATTTATACGCTGGCAGGAGGAGCAGAAGGACGATGACGAGCGAGTGCGAGAGTTCCAGCACGCTGAAAGAGTGTCGAAATGGAAGGGCGGTGGACGGGCAGCGGTACTATGGGCGCGGCGAGATCATCCAAGGGAGGAAGTGCGGCTGCTGTTGCTGTTGCTGTTGTTTGTGGCTAACTGTGGTTAGGCGGTGGCTGAGCAGGCTTGGGTTGGGGCGGCAGCGCTATGGTGGTGCTGGGACTGCGGATGGCGAGAGACGACGAAAAGCGCAACAGCAGAAGAGACCAGGGTGGGGCCAGACAATGTGTACAGGAGCAGAGGAGCAGCAGCTGGAGGGAGTCTAGGAGGAGCAGAGCAAGGGGAAGGCGGTGAGGATGGCAATGACGAGAAAAGAAAAAAATTTTTTTTTTTCTGTTTCTGTGCTGTCTCTTGTGTGTCTGGAGGATGTGCTGATTGAGCAGCAGAAAGAAAGAAAGAAAGAAAGAAAGAAAGAGAAAGAAAGACAGAAAGAAAGAAAGAAGACGAGCGCACCCTTACCTGGACAACAGCAATCGACGCCTGGGCTGCACACTGGCCGGCGAAGACAGACACTCGCTCGCTCTACACTCGTGCTGCGGTGGTGCTGTGCGGCCAATGGGCTCGTTCAGCCACGGGCGCGTGATACAAGGGCTACGGGCGCAAGCTTACAGCGGCGGCGGTGGCCCATGGGCCACTGCTGCCGTTTGTTGTTGTTGTTGTTGTTGTTGTTGCTGCTGCTGCTGTTGTTGTTGTCGTCGATTTGCTTGTTCGGCGCAGAGCTGAAAGAAAATATTTTTTCTCTGTCGCAGAAAACCAACGAAAATCAAAAGGAAAAATTTGTACGCAGAAAAGAAGAGGAAAAAAAAAAAAAAGTAAAACAAGATCAGACCGAATCAAGCCGAACAAAATAACTCCGGCAACACAGCACCGCAACACCAGCCAGCGACGCGCCGGACCACCAGTCCGTGTGCCCTTTGATCACTAATCGCCTCCCGGACCATGTCGCCGTCGCTGCCGCCGTCGCTGCCGCCGTCGCTGTGGCCGTCGCGTGTCTGTGCCTACGTGTGCTTCGTTTTGCGCTGGACATAGCGCCCCGCGTTTTGCCAACTGTACATCCCCGTTCCGCGGCTCGCACCGGCGCTCGTCGCAGGGCCGCAACCGACAACTATTTACTATACGACAACAGCGAGCACCAGCATCAGCACCGTCTTCTCGCCCCGCCCCCGGTGCGAGGGCCGGTGCGAGGGCAGGCGCGAGGACCGGCCGCTGGCGTCAGAGGCTACATGGAGTCGGAAAATATAAAAAGGACATGCTATGTTGGTTCTGTGACATTCAATGTAAAAGAGCCGCACTTCAAAGAGCCGCACTTTATGACATCAAAGCGGCCCGTAGAGCAGCTAACTGGACGTCGGCTCCACCAGTGGCCGAAGCCAGCAGCAGGACAGGTCTCGGGGCAGCGCCGTCACCTTGCGGTCACCTTGCGGTCACCTTGCGGTCACCACCACCTTCCTGCCCTCGTTTCGCTTTCTGGCGTACTTGATGATGAACTTGTCGATCTTGAGCCTCTTCACGTTCAAGTCGTCGACAAACGGGGCAATCTCGTCCAAGTCCCACGAGCTCTGCACCGCAAACAACTCTCTGAACCTCTCCTTCGCGTCCGCAGAGAGAAAGTGCTTGGGAAAGTACTGGATCCGGTTGCGTAGCGGCCGCGCAAAGTACCCGCGGAGCCAGCTTAGCTCGATGGGGACGCTGTACAACTGCGGAAACATGCCCTTCCACTTGATGAGGAACTCGCCCGGCGCAATGAGCTTTTTGGCGTGCTGCTTCAACGCCTCAACGCCATACCAGGTGGCTACCGCTTTCTCGTCCAACGCGTACCGGCGCGGCGAGGACCCGGCCTCGGCGGCAGCCTCGGCGGCAGCCTCGGCGGCGGCAAACTTGGCCACCACCGTCTGCACCACGCTGGGGCTGAACTTGCTGGCGTCGCCGATGCTCTCGCAGAGCCCGGCCACCGATATCGAGCTGAAGTCCCCGGTGGTGGCGAGAATGGTGACGATGATGACGTCGAGCACCTCGCGCGTGAACCTGTCCGAGAGTATGCATGCGTATCCTGCGCTGTTAGTATGGTGGTCTTCTGTGGTATACCCTTACACTGCCCGCCGGTGACTCGGCGTGCAAACTGGCGCTCAAGCACACTCACCGTTGACTTCCGACCCCTTCAAGTCGCTGAACACCTGCTCAAACTCGCTCTCGGAAATCGGCGAGTTGTCCCGTAGCTCGGCCACAGAGACCTTCTTCTGGTACTCGTTCGGCCGGAACCCCACCTGGCCGCTGTAGACCGGCAAGTCCGTTGTGTCGATTGTCCCCCTGCTCAAACTGCACTCGAAGTCGGAATCAAACGAAGCCACCCCGACAATTTTCTTGCTGGCGACGTCGGCCTGCCCGAGATCGTAGGTGTTGGCTTCCTCGCTGTAGCCTGCATCGTGCTTGCTGAATTCATGGTACGCGGCAATCACGGTGTTCGAGTGGTTTTTTCTCTTGAGCTGGAACGTTTGGTTCTTGGTGCATAGCACCGCAAAGCCGTTGCTGCTGTCTGGTGCCTTGAAATAGAGCCTGCGACGCGTTAGCGCTTTGCTTTTCGAATGTTGAAAAATTGATTTTCCGCTTTCGGACACCCTCAACAAAAAATGACGCGAAAACAACGGCCACCGGTGGTGGTCCGGCTGGCCTGTCAGACTCGCTGAGCTAACACATACGGTTCCTGCTTCCTGGTGACAATGTCTAGTAGCTCGGGCTCAAGCTCAATGGTCTTGTATGAAGTGTCGTTTTGCAAACTGGCGTAGACGTTCATTGCAGTGCTGGTTGTGCTGCTTCCGGTTCAAGATCAAAATCAAAATATTTTTCTTTTTCTTTTTCTTTTTCTTTTTCTTTTTCTTTTTTTTTTTTTTTTTTTTATTTTCGCGACTTTCTGTTTGCGTCACGTGAGGCCACTTTGGCTGGCGCGGGCGCGGACATGCGCACAGGTGCGCGCACCTGCGCGCTGCTGCTCGGATCACGCAGTAGTAGGCGGGCTTACCCTCCGCGGATGTCCAAAAACCGACTGTCGACTGGACGCCCCTCCCTCTGTCGTCCTTCAGCTCGGCTGCTGGTACTCTTCGCTTGTTTCCTGCCAATAGCACACAGGCATTGCTGCAAAATATCGCAATAGCCAACTTGGCGCATGCGAATCCACGGATCCACGCTTCGCCAGCCGTAGTTCTCGATACTCGGCAACTCGCCCGCCAACTCGCCCAGCAACAAGTGCGTCCGTGTCTCAGAGCCAGCGCCGGGCAACTCTGCAGACAGGAAAAATGTAGAAAAAAACAAGAAAAAGAAAATGAAAGAGAAGGAGAGAGAGAGAGAGAGAGAGCAGTGTACAGCGCAGCTACGGTGTTGTTTTTATTTTCATGTACTGATTGATTTATTTATGTTTACTCGTTCTTTGCTGTATATACACCGTCATCGTCATCATCGTCATCACCATCATTGCCATTGCTACTGTTTTGGCGCTGTACCACCCTTACTGTCATCGCTGTACGCTGCCTGCACAAACATATAATTCACACTATAAATCGTCCCACCCAGTTCCCTCCTTTTGCATCTATTCTGTGTTTTTGTTTTTGTTTTTTTGCCAACAAGTGTTTCTGCCCTGGGCCGCGAAACTTCATTGCCGTTATTGCTGACAGAGTAGCGCTCTCCACACACACGTACAGTACCTCTCTGGAACAAGCAGAAACGTCTGCAGTTTGAATTTGAATCTGCCCTCACATAACGCTTGCACCGCAACGTTCTCGCTGGACTGCGCCACTGGCACTCGCTCTACAGACCGCTCGCAAAATATCATAATGTACCTGAACAAGCATGGCCCAATGTCTACTACAAAGAGCTACAACGGCTCTATGCACACCAAGTCGAAAACCCCCTCGTGCCAGGATATAAAGTCTCTAAGTCTCATACGAACCGACGACAGCAAAAACTTGAAAACTTTGTATGACTGGCAAAAAATCATCCCCAATGCTGCTTATTTTGTTGGCCACGATGCCCTTCTCTTTGGGCAAATCATAGCCATGGTGTACGAGGACCCCATAACCGAAAAAATCAGCACGGTGTTGATTGCAAGACACGGGGAAAACCAGTATAACTCTCTCACCATAGATGCAAGATCCCGATATTTCCCTGCTTGTGAGAATTTGTTGCCCGAGTACAGGAGATCCAATGTTAGAAGATCATTGGCAATAACTGGGCTACGCGCGTACGCTAACTTGGATGTCAATTTGAGAAATATTTTGCTTGAAAAATCAAGCTCCTTGGCCGAAAACTCGTTTGATTGGGACGAGACTACTGCTGGCGACTTGGCTTCCTCAATGCAGTTGATTGTTAATAAGGTGCCTACGCAAATTGGTGAAAAAATCTTGGATTTAGGTTACTTGCAGCAAAAGTTTTCTAACGCGTTGATGTTGGATATTGTGTACGTCGATTCAGAAGAGGAAATTGACGAGAATAACAAGTTGGTTTTCTTGCTCGGTGAACAGTTGGACCAGTTGTTTGACCCGTTGACGGAGTACTCTCCAGAGTCTACTGAACAAGTGTATAAAGTGCCTCTTGAAGAGTCCGTGGCGCCGCCCGAAGATATCAATGATGACGAGCTAACCACTTCCATATGCGAAGAGCTAATCAAAGTACAAACGAATTTCACCAAAAATTTAGTACAGTTTCTACAGAATTTCGTCGTGCCCTTGAGAATCAAAGTTTTGAATGGTGAAGTTGGGTCTCTTACGATATCTAAATTGAATTTGATATTTCCTCCAACAATTGATGAAATCACAAGAATAAATTGCATCTTTTTGGATTCTTTGAAAGTGGCTTTTCCCTTTGGGAGCTACGAAATTTTGAAAGCATGTGGTACCACTATTCCGTATTTTTACAAAGCATACATGAGACATGAAGCCGCCACCAAGAACTTTACATTTCAGTTGAGTTTTTTTTTTGACAACTTTGCGCAGTTCCTAAATGATACCCAAGTGGATATAGACAGTTTCACCAAGAGAAAAATTGAATCGTTGATCCATGGTTCTTTGAATTTGATTAAATTGAAATTGATCCTCAATAGACTAATGGAAAATAACCAATGGAATTCTCAAATCAAGTTGAAATCTGAAAAATACTACAAGAGCTCCATAAACACAATAGACGCTTTTGGTAGAGATAAATTGAAACCTTACAATAATCGTGTGTTTACCCCAACAGGCAAATTATTGACTGAATTGGCTTCCGGGTGGCCAGTGGAATTGCAATATGGGTGGTTAACCAGAAGAGTGGTATCTATCTTTGGTGGGAAAAATTTGGTCACAAATAGCGAATACAATGAAGACATTGTTATAATATTCAGCGATCATATTTTGTTTTTGACAATTGATGATAAAGAATATTACAGAAAATTGGCAAGAAATAAAATGTCAATGTCGGTGAACGTGGACAATGCTAAAAACAACAATGACAAAAAGTCAAAAGCCGGCTTTTACAATTTGAATAATGCATCGTTTGTTAAAGTTCACGAGCCTTCAATTCCAGATATTTTGATGCACTCGTTAATTAATCAAATCCCGTTGACAAATTTACCACATTTGAAAGTTAGCGGCTGGGCTGACATTGGCGACATTTATCCTTCAACCTACAATGAGGGCAAAATGATTCAATTTTTTGTTGTTGGCAATGGTATCAAGACTAATCAGCCGAAAGGTATTCATGAAATTGACTCTATCAAAAAATACCAGATTAACGATGTAAACAAGCTTAATAACGGTCTCAAAGTTATTGACTTGGTCAATAAGGCCAAGATTTTGAACAAATCCTCGCCGTTCCATCTTTTCAAAACTAGAAACTTAGGACTCTCAGTATACTCTACTGCTCATGAAAAATCAGTTTACGTTGATGAGAAATCAAAATCTCCATTTGCCTTGTTTTTAAATATGAAAATTAACAAAACGTATTTGTATCAACATAATTTATTTGCTGGTCTAAGTGCAAGATTTGTGGATAATGAAAATATTGAGATTTATGGCTTGACAAAGGATGGTTCAACAATTCAACACAAGCTATCAAGTACTGAGTTCTCAACTTTCCTAGCCGAAGAGCTTAGTAATTTGTATTCAAATTTTCTCAGTTACAAAAACGAAGCAATGGTTAATTACTTGATTAGTGCTAACGATAAGCTTGCTGATTATTTGATACTGTATATAAATGGCGAGTATACAGAGCCAAATTATTTTTTGACTGAAGAGGCTGAGGAAGAAGAAATGGAAAAGGAAGAGAACGAGGTTGAAGCTGCTGGTCAAGCTGTAGACTCCAAAAAGGCTACTGACTTAAAGATAGCTGGTCTTAAGAGCGTTGATAAAGATGCAAATGTTTCACCAAAAAGAATTGAAAAGAGAACAAGTGTTATGAAGTTGCTTATAAGCCCATCAAAGAAGAAATTAGCAAGCAAGAATATCAGAAACAACAATAGCAACAAAATGATCAAATGCAGTCCTATGAAAACTGAGCATATTAGAAGAAAATCACAAGATAGCAGCACCAATAGAGAGAGATCATTGACTCCTAGTCGACCTGACCGTGCTAGTGTTGGTGTTGCTAATAAGGTTAAAAGACCACCGTCATCCTCATCTCAACCTTATGTCCCAATGAGAAAAATTCCAGCTGATATTGAACGTGATATTGAACGTGAAACTGAACGTCGTGTCAAGATCCAACCATCGAATGTTGAGCATCAAAGCAACAATGACGAAAATGGCACTTCCAATGCTAGATTGAATCAAAAGTTCACCAAGAGTAAAGAAACCCTCTTGTCCGCATTCACAAACATAAATGAGTCCAATGCAAGTACTGTTGTTGTTAATAAGAAGAGACATGACAGTGAGGGGGCAACTACGACGACTGCATTGGAAACAACAAGTGGTCAAACCCCAACACATATTAATAAGAATAATAACTATAGCAAATCTCAACTCACTACCCCAATGAGGAAATCACATAATGAAAAAGGAACTACTTCAGAACCTTCAAAGATCCCAGCCAAGACTCCACCAATGCCATCAGTAATTTCTCCAAGAGCAAATAAATCTTCCACACCAAAGAAAAAAACTAGCTTTTTCGACAAACTTTTCAGAAGAAAACCAAAGACTCCGTCTCCTGGCAAGACAACTAGTAAAATATCTACTGAAAATATGCATGTACCAGCGCGAGTGCAACAACCACCCGCAGCATCATCGGCACATTCGCCAGTAAAATATGTCACTAATAGTAATGAGTTACTTACTCCAAGAAAAGAAACTAAAGTTTCTCGAACTTTAAATAAACTTTTTAAGTCATCACTTAACATGTCAGTTGACGTTAACAATAAGAAATCTACAATGTCATTGAATCCTCAGATATTGACATCATCATCACAACAGACTTATGACGTGCAACAACAACAAAATCAAGCTACTATCAAGCAACAACAGCAAGACACTGCTATTTCACCACATTTGAGAAAAACTGTTTCAAAAGATTCCATTTCAACATTCAATACCACCATGGATGATTTGGTTAACAGTCCATATGGTACACCATCCAAACCAAGTAGAATCAGATCATCAGCAAGAGGCGGTGGTGGCAAGTCAAGATATTCTGACGTTTCTGACTCTCCAACCGCAAAACATTCGGCAATGCGTGCTTCTGATTTCAAGATTCGTTCATCGATTTCTGTCAACGTTGGTAATGGGGAAGGCGATCTTATTGATAATAATAGCAGTACAATTAGACCAGTTCAAGATCCGCAATCTCAACCACGCCAGAAAACTGGTGGCATTATTACCGTACCGGTTTCTCCAACCGTTAGAAGGTCAAGAAGCATTCATGACATCTCGCCAATTCCTTCAACTAGAGTTTCTATGTCTATAGCTGTGTCACCAACCCATAGTAAGAGAGGCTCAAACGTTCTTGATGAAATATTTGATAACCATAACCCAAGCAGTAAGCACGAGAGTCTTAGTTCGAATAATGTTGGAGATGGCGTGAGATTACTGCAGTATAGAATCAAAAAACAGCAGCAGCAGCAGAGCGCTGAAAAAGTCGCTACTGTTGACATTGGTAAGGAAAATTACCAACATATTGAAGAAATTTCTAAATTAAAACTAGCCAAAGAGCAAAAGGAGCATATATTATCCCTCAAGAACCACCGAAAAAGCAATGCTGAAGATGGCGGTGCTGGTAGTAGCGGGATTATTGCCAGTACTGTTTTCACGAATGAAGGGTTCTCTAGCAATAATGCTAGCGGCACTGATTCTATGTTTACTGCACATAATAACACAAATTCAATCAAGGAGTCAATTAGAAACAGTCTATTTGTTGATGACTACGAAGATAGTGATGATGATGATACTAAAAGAAATTGGGTCATTGCTAGAGAAAACTCATCATTAACAAATATTGAAAAAGTTGGTAGCTTGCTAAGTAGCAACCATAGCGAGAAGATGTTTATGAAATCAATGAAATCTTCAACTTCAAGAAACTGGACATTGACTCGTGACAGTTCCAGTATAAATTTTTCTAAACATTCATTCAAAAAAACAGAATCAGGGTTCAGTATCTATAATGATTTTGTTGATGAAACTGTTGCGCCAAATTGGATTATTGCTAGAGATAATTCCACATTATTGAATATTCCAAAAGAAATGAACAAAAATGTCATAGGGCCGGAACGAAGCCTCAGTAGAAGTAAAAATATTAATTTGTTACCATACCAGAATAAGATTAGACATTCCTTGAATTCTTTGAAGTTGCCAAATTCAGAAAATCTAGACGACGATCAAAAATTATATGCTTTGCTTTTGTCTAAGGAAAAATTTGATTCTATGAACAATATCAGCGGTAGCAATAATCATAATCACGAATGCTCAGAACTTGCTAGTAAAGCAGCTCAATTATCTGACGATGAGCGAAGATTAGATGATGATGACGAAGAAGATGACGATTTTGGCTTTGATGATGAAGAGGAACATGATACACAACATTCTGATGAGGAATATGAAGAAGAAGAAGAAGAAGAAGAAGAAGAAGAAAAAGAAGATGGAGTGAGATTGCATCGTCATACTACTGATGATGATGATGATTTCATTACTCCTGATAACATTGCTGATGATGAATTTGAAGAGATCAGATTTGCGAAAATTACTAAAGGGGTGACCCATTCTTCAGAAAATGATGACGATTTTGGATTTAGCAGTGATGGTGACGAAGAGGAAGAAACCGATCATAATGGCATTAATGAAGACGGTGATGAAGATCGGGAAGCCGTTCACGAGGGATTAGTATCTGAGGACCTCATTGAAGATGATGAATCATTTGATGAGCCAAAACAGCATGGTTTGATGAGTACGTTACCTACGCTATCCAGTTTTGGTGAAGCTCAAAAGATTAGCAATACTGAAGACTATCCTTATACACAGTTTCCTACCACTGGTCATAGTCACTCATTCCGTAATGGATTTGGCGGTAGTATTGGTGATGAATATTCGAAAAATATCATCGATGAAGAAGACAGTGACATCGAAGCATCGGAAGTTTTCGATGAAGAAGAAGAAGAAGATTTTGACGAAACTGAGCATCATGGTTCACATCAAGGACACCAATATCAACATCACCTTGATCAGAGTGATCACAATGATTACGAAGTTCACAATCATGACGTGGCTGACCGTGAAAGCCGGTATACTAAAAGAAGTGGATTTAAAAGATCTTATAGTGATGTTGCTAATGATACAATTATGACCTAAATTATTTTTATTAAATGACTCCTTTTTTTTTTTTTTTTTTATAATTCTGTTTGATTTTCACTTTCCTATTACGCTCTGTTATGCTTTTATATTATAGCTCAATGAGCTGAATTCGTTTTTTTTATTGCAAACATTATATCATTAATTTTACTAATTCCTTTTGCTGATTTCTTTTACATTTTCAATATGTCTCCTGCTCTGCTTTTTTAATGTTTCCTTTTTTTATTTTTCATTTCTCTAAACTTTTATTTTCTATTCTTATTATTTCTTCTTTATTCTGCCCTATAATTAAATCTTGGAAACGAACTTTTGTTGTGATACCCTTGGCTTGAGTTTATTTTTTATTTTTTTTCTATTTTTTATTTTTTTTTTTTTCGTTTGCTTTGGTTGTTCGATATTAGGTTATGCTTTAATTGTTTTGTTAATTTTCATTTTTTCAATCTGCCTTATGATATATTAAAAAGTTTTTTGATATTTTAGATAATGTTTTATGTGTAATTTAGTTTGTCAACTGTGATAAACTATAGTTTGTACTTTTCTTTCATCTAGAATCTGCAAATTTGTGCCTCTTTTTAATAGCTTGTACTATTGTAAGTTCAGCGTACGGGCATATACTCACTCCAGTATATCAGTATAGCGATATTTATCTGCTACCGCAATAGTTGCAGAGAGTTCTATCTATATGGAACTAAATTATAGCTTACACGTTTAGTTTGCCAGTTTAAGCCCATATGCATGGCGGAGCATCGCAGCAGCAGCAGTACTAATCGTAGTTGTAACGCAAATAGTGTTAAGACAAGGAAAAAGGAAGAAAAAAAAAAGGATAAAGAAGCTTAAACTTATACTAGTTTTATTAGTTCAATGCTATGTATCTCGGTTTTATTTTTATCTAGTTGAATAGAATTTGCCCCTCCTTAAATGGTAATTGTAATTGAAGACCGTTCCTGCTTCAAGATAAATAAGTGTTCCTTGTTCCTTGTTTTTGTTTTTCCTCTGACTTTAGTTTTGCTCTACATTCTTTTTCTATACCTTTCTTCTTCCCTTGCTTCTCTAATTTTTTGCCATCATCACTAGTTGGTATCAAGACTACCCAAATCACCTAGGTTTCTCAAACGACTCGACCTATTTGGTGAAATCATTATTTGTCTAGCCTACCAATATTTCACTCAATTGTGTTTCCTCAATCACTCAAACAGTACCTTCAAGAATCACTAGTAACTGTGAATTTCCATTAAGTTTTTCACTCCCAAGTTTCTTCAATACTTTTTTTTTTTTTTTTTTTTTTTTTTTTCAATACGACTATGGAACCATGACTACAAAGAGCGAACACGAAAACTTTGTCATCCTCCATAAGGACTCACCTGCCCATTATGATATCAAGTCAGTGCTAACATCAGCAGGATATAATATCATTACATTATCAATTCACCTAATAACCAAGCTATACCGATTGGCTAAAACTATTGTACAATACATGACGATAAAACCTATGCTATGGGCCATTACTAGCTTGAAGTATATGATATTCATCCCTTGTTTAACCTTAGCGGTTTACGTTATCGAATTGCTACTCATACCGATCAACACTGCTCTTGTACTCTTGTTTGATGTCAATTTGTTTGGATTGCTCAACTATCACCAGTTTCGCCGTCTGAATATTCACCATGACGATACAAGCAACTATCACCGTAACATCAACAATATCTACAATAATCACTGGTCTAGCAACAACGAATTATATTTAAAGCAGCTTAGAAGGGGCTATACTGGCACAAGATTCAACCAATATTGGAGCACTGCCGCTAACGGATCTAAAAAGCAGGTCAATTTTTGGGCGTTTATTTATTTAATTTACAAATTCATCATTATGTCAGTCGTATTCAGCTCCATAGTGGCAATTTTCACTGGGTTTGTGATGTTGCTTACAAAATCGCTATATAATGGTATGACCTTAAAGGTGATTTATCATAAATCTATTGCCGCAGTAAAAACAGTTTTGGACGCTTTTACTGGTACTAACCCAAATGTGTCTGCTGTCGGTGCTTTATCCACAGTTGGTGGTGGTTCCCTGAAAAACAGTTATAATAGTTTTACGGGGTCGATTAATAGCAAACTTATTGAATTAGTGGAGGATGAAGAATTTGGTGGGTCGGATACTGATGAGCTTGCTTTGATTAGTCAAGTTTATGATAATGAGAAAATCAAAGATATTGTCATGGGACTTGATATCAATCTAGATAATGATGATTACAATAACAATGAACATTATGATGATGATGATGATGATGATGATGATGATGATAATGACCAAGTTCATCCCAACGATGGCAACGATGATTTCGCTGATGATAGTTCTTCATTTGTCGACGCAGTTTCTATCGGCGATTTGAGTACCACATCAAGTCAAAATAATGACAATGAAGAAGAATTGTTTGCCGAAAAGTATAGTAATTTGGAATATTTGAGAAATTTGAAAGATGAAGCTAGCAGAGTGGATAAAAGAAACAAAGAAAAGGGAAAAGGCGGTAGTGAAGCTAAAGGGAAAGAAAAGGAAATCAATAATATCCCTGTTCCTACTTCTTCTACTAATGCTACTATTACTTCGAAGGATTCCACATTGGATAAGAGTTATTCTACTGGTTCAAGTACGGCTATCGGCACTCTCAACAATTCATGGTTTTTAACTAATAGGCTCGGTTCAATAGATAATAGTATCACCGAAGAGTCAGAATCTTCAGAAACCGGAGGGGACAACAAATAAGAATTTATTAAACCTCAAGGTTGTCATCACTCAATTTTTCTGACAGTTTGTTGATATTTGTATTGTTTTTCTTCATTTTACAGTTGTTTGGTTTTTCTTTCAGTAAACTCTAAAAATTAATATCGTTGTCAAATTTTTATCAGTTTTATTTTGGATTTCTTGGTAGAACGTTTCATATTTTTGTTTTTTCTTTGGCGTTTAATTCATCATCGCTCTCTGGGTTAATATTATTCTTGCTATGGTTCTTTTTTTCACTCATATATTGTTTTTTTCTTTTTTTATTTTTATACGGGTTCTATGTTTTACGTTTTAATAACTTTCCACAATTAAAATACTTATTATTAATTAGTGAGCAAAATATGTTCTGTAAAAAAAATTTTTTTTTTTTTTTTTTTTTTTTTTTATATACATCTGATGAAATTGCTATAAAAAAAAATTAAAAGCGAAATGAAAGAAAGGAAAAATGTAAAAAAGGATTATAGATCATTCCACATTAAATTACAATTCCTCAATTTTGTTTGATTCTGGTGAACTTTCACGATTTTCAATGTATCGGTCATTAGTGTGCTTGTAATTTCCTGGATCGTCCTGCAATGTTTGGAAAGTCTGTTTAGGCACCAAAATTGTCAAAATATTATCAACATAAGTGATTTGGACATTAGTATCATCAATTTGCTCGTTTTGAGGGCTAGGTAATGAGACAGATTGAGAAAATGATTGTGAAGAAACTGATTGAAACCCATTTCGATTGATTTTGTTGACCACTGACCCAGAAACTGAAACCATTTTGCTAACCGGATCAATATGCAAGTCTACTGAGCTCTTGTCCAAATTGTAAATCTCTAAAGTCAATTCATAGTAATTGTCTTTAGTAGTAATGTGGATTTGATTACTACCTCCACCGAAACCAGAACCAGCTGAGTTTCCAAAAAAATGATCTTCCATGCCCATATTACCCATCATATTGGACATTAAACTACCTGGACCACCACCAAATCCTCCGCCACCGAAAAATGCCATTTGGTTGCCTGGATCGAATGGATCATTGGAAATACCACGGCTCTGATTGCCGCTGACGCCGCCTCCAGAGCCACTAACACCGTTATTGGTTAGTCTGTTGTTTGCGTTGTTGCGATTCTGAGTAGCCATTGGATTGAAAAATGGGTCGTTAGCAAATGGGTCGTTTGTAAAAAATGGATCATTGAAAAATCTGTTAAATGACATTATATGTGACTTAATGTGCTATTCCAATGGATATTTATATTATAACGAAGACCAAAAAAGCAAAGTAAATAAGAAAACTTTATTCAATTGTGATTGAATAGTAGTTGCTTGCTTTTTCGTTTTTATTCTTGCCCTTTGACTGTTGCGCTAAATTTTGTGAACAAGTAAGTAAGTATATGAGCTAACTTTAAGATGGTAGCAAAAAAGAATAAAAAGAAAAGAAAGTTTTCCTAGAGATCTAAAGAGTTAGCGCTCGCCCTTTATATTTTATCGACTAACTTGAGCGATGCTCTTCTCAGCGCGGCGATGTTAGATGATCGAAACTGATGGAAAACCGCTTGGAAGCAATTGCGCAACTATGCAAGTCAACGCTTAATTTATATGACTAGTGCGTGTCGTTGCAGGGCATCGCAGAACAGAAAAAATTTTTTTTTTTTTTTTTTTTTTTTAGTGCAAAAAAAAAGGCTGAAATTACGAAACAGTTAGAAGAGGAGGAGAGGAAGATAACTGTGTTTCAAGGCAAACTAAAGACAACCTATATATACAACATAATAGAGATATTACTATGAGCGAGTCTTTGGAAGTATGTGTATTTGAGTGCTGCTCCTTGTTGGTGAATAAGCGTCTCCCATCAGTTCGCCATCATCAGTTTGAAGATCTTTTTTTTTGCTAACTATGTAACCTACAGGAACGTTTAAAGAAGAACTCTACTGCCTTTGATGGCCTTTTATCATTGATACCTTCGAAATACTACTACGATGATGATACACAAGAGCAATGGAGACAGAAAAAGCAGTCGAAAGAACAGACTAAGAAAAACAAGAAACTCAAGTTAGACCCAGAGAATCAAGAGAATAAATCAGCAAGTGCAGCAGAAGTTTTGAAGAAAAAATCAAAAGAAGCTCATCCTGCTAGAGTACCAGGAACTCCTACAAAATTTTCAAAACAAATGAACGGAATATTATTAAATGGTGAACCTAATGGTGATTCCCCAAAGACGAAAGCTGATAAGAGTCGTAAAACTAAGAAGCCAAATAATGTTGAAACAAAAGAACAAGATGAAGAGGATCAAAATGAAGAATTTGATGACAGAGCAGAAACTGATAGCCAGCCAGACGACAATGATGGGATGGAACAAGTGCAGGAAAAAGAAGATTCTCTTGTAAAAACTGATGGAGAAATATCATTGGTTTATGATGACGAGGGCAATGAAGTTGAAGTAGAGCCTATTAAACTTCATCCAACGAAAAAGGCTGTCAAAGAATTATCACCAGAAGAGAAACGCAAAAAGCAAGAAAATTTAAGCAAGCTTAAAGAAAGACTTCAACAAAAGATTGAAGCTATGAAAAGCAAAAGAAAAGCTCCAGGAAGCAAAGCTCCCGGTGCACCTAAATCTAGAGAACAAATATTGGAAGAACGTCGTCGCAAAAAAGAACAAAGAGATTTGTTAAAACGTAAAAGAGAAGAAAGTGAAGACGAAGATGAAGATGAAGAAAAGGGCGAAGAACAGCCGGAAAGTGATTCAGATTCTGAAAAAGATGAAGTTGCCACTGATGCTGAAAACGAAGTGTTGTTTCAAAATATTGTGTTTAATGATGGTGATAGAGCCACCTCAGATTTGTCGAAGTTGAGAAAATTAAAGAAAAAGAAGGGTCCAGCTAACAGGGATGTGAAGGCACATTTGAAGAAAGTTCAGCAAAAGAAGGAAAAGTTGGCTAAATTAGACGAAGATAAGAGAAAAGAAGCCGAAGAGAAAGATAAGTGGAATAAAGTATTGTTGCAAGCAGACGGTAAGAAAGTTAAAGATGATGAGAAGTTGTTGAAGAAAGCAATCAAGAATAAAGAAAAACAAAAAAGAAAATCAGAAAATCAATGGTATGAAAGAAATTTAAATGTGAAGAAGAATATCCAGGAGAAAGTGAAAAGAAGAGATGAGAATTTGCAAATTAGAAAAGAAAACAAGGGTGTGAAGAGAAAGCATCAAAAGAAGCAGTTGAGAAAGTTTCAAGGGCCTCGTGCAAAGGCCTCAAAGAAATCAAAAGCTGGCTTTTAAACATTAGACTTGGTCATGAATTTATTAATTCAATTTCGTCATTTTATATTTTGTTTCTTGAACGTATTTTACATTAATTCTTTTTTTTTTAATGGTCTTACATCTTAGTTTTATCTCAACTTTTTATGTTGAAAAATCTTAGGCATAGTGCTCTTTATCATAGTGAATGTAATATTAGTTAGTATATCAGTTTGCAGCAGAGAATATAAAATCTCCCTCGATGGGTATCTATCATCAAATGTGTTTGCGTATATCAAAACAACAAACAAACAAACAAGCGAGACATTACTTTAGCAGGAATGGTAATAAAAACACAACAAATAATTCCAATTACTCAAACAATTCAGGAAGAACTTTTGGAAGGTCATGCACAGTTTTGATATAAAGGCAATTCTTTGGAACTAACTCTAGCTTGTTTTCGTCCTCTACCACATTCACTACTTTGTTAAAACCGAGATCAATCGCAGTTTGACAGTTCTTGTAGCTATCGTCCACAAAATACGCATTCTTGGGATCTTTCACACCAGCATCGTGAAGCGCTTTTTCAAAAATCCGTGGATCTGGCTTGCAAATGAACCGTTCCTGTTTGCTATAATCACAAAAAGTAAGGCCATCAAACAAATCTGCGATTCCCAAAAGTCTAATCACTCTTAACCCATGAGTCTTGTACGCATTTGTAAAAAGCCACAATCTTTTCACTTTACATGATTTCTTCAAATTAAGAATCATTTCCCGAAGCTCTGGATCCGGTTTGAGTATCTTGTGCAATGGCAACGAATCATCGACTTCTTGGTTATACTGCATGGCATCAATCTTATGGAAATATACCAAACCTTGAATAGCCAACCCATATTCTTTGTAATATTTTTCATTCAACTGCTTAGCTTCATCTTCATTGACATTTAAATGCGACTTGATGTATTTTCTGATATATACTTGCATCAAATCATGAATCTTATAACTTGAATGATACAAACAGTTGTCAATGTCAAAGAAGAATACCTTTTCATCATCAAGTGGCACAGGCCCGTAGGCCAAGGGTAAGTTTATGGTGGAGCCGGGATGGTTTAATTGGTTTTCGACAAACTCATTAGTCTGTGGAGTTTCAAGTGGGGTATCCTTGGTCATTACGTAAATGCTGCTACTGCTTTATTGGGTGGTAGAGGATGGCAATAATACTGTAGGAGAGCGTAGTTTTTAGTCTTTTATAAAACACTAGAGATAAGTATCTTATATAAGATGTAATCAACCGGCCCCACCGTTGCGGCACGTGTGTCCCAGCAGCCGTACTTAAAATTGTGGGAAATTTAAGCGGAAAAAGGAAAAAAAATCCGAGGAGCAGGTTCAACATGTTAAATACAACAGTTGATGCTTTCACAAATTCACCATAAAATCGCTGGAGAATTTACAAGAAAACCCAACCTAAGTTTCATAATGACCTCCCCCTCTCAGCCTCAAGAGCAAAGCAAAATCACGCCCACGCCACAATCAAAACAGCCGGTGCTGATTGTTGCTAACGATGATGGCTCCGTCATAATAACCAATGCCGCAGGCAAAGTAAAGAAGAGAAAAGGTCAACCCGAAGAAGCATTTCGACAGCAACTAAACGAGTTCCAGACAAATGGACCTCAAATACAGACCCAAAATTGGCTCATAAATGCTTACGAATCTGAATTAAATGTATATAACAATTTAAAACAACAAGAAGATCTCAGTCGCGTTGATCTTGTTGAACATTTGTCCTTGTTCAATGTTGAATCAAAAGTGAACAAACATCAGTTGATCCACACAGCTGAAAACCAGTACTATCATAGAAACTACGATAAGGCTATAGAAATTTGCGACTTAATATTGGAGTTGTTTGATAAATTTAACGTGGTGAAAAAGAATAAGAAAGAATCTCAGGAAATAATACAGATTAAAGAATATAGTATTAAAAAGAAAAACTGCTAATGTTTTTTAAATGTACATTATCCTTTAATAATAGTCTTCATAAAATCAAACATTAAAACTGAATAAAAGATAAATCATACAAATAGCCTGAAAAATAGAATAAAAAAATTAAAAAAATTAAAAAAAGCCCATACAAGAAAAGCAGTATCAGTGTATTATTCATGATAATTATCAATAAAAGATTTGTCATTAATTCTGTTGTTTTTGCTAATATTTTGTTTTTTCATCATTATTACTTGAATACAACACTCTTAATTTTTTTTGTTACCTTTTGTGTTGCCTTTGTTGGCCTCATCTTTTTTCAAATTTTTCTTATCATCCTTTTCATTCAGCACTCTGCTATCACTATATTTACCTGCTTCTTTACCAAACTTTTCAAACATTTGATCAACATTATATCTAGAAAACTTGTCATAATCATCAACAACACTCAACCCAATATTGTTTTTAAAACATTCAACCATGACTAACTTTTGGTACTTTTTCAAATCTACCTTGTGTCCATGATCACGACCCACAGATTCAGCAATTTTTTTGATGATTTCCGCTTTGTCAATAGTGTTAAAATTTCTTTTGTTGACGTTAATCGCAAACTTGACCGGTTTTTGGTCTTTTTCGTTGTGGAAATGTCTTTGAAGAACTTTTTTGGCCAATTTCAGCAATTCTTCAAGAGTAGCATTGCATGAGAACTGCACTGGAGAGAACTTAAGGGCAAATTTAGTTCTTTTGACTTTAGATTCGTACAAATCACTAAGTATTCTATGGATGAATTGTTCTGGGTCAATAGGTTTTCTAAATTTTATAAAGACAAGACACTCTTGACCAAGCGGTATTGGTTTGATGAGTTGATCTTTGCTGTTTTTGGAGGTCTCAATAGTTTCAAGTTCTGCTTTTATAGAATCTTCAATTGACACTTCTTTTTTTTCCCCGTCATTGTTATCTTCTTGTTCTGCACCTTGACCATATTCCACTGGCTTGATTCCATATTCTTCTATTTTTTCACTAAATAATCTCATTAACTCATCGGTACATGGCTTTTCCTTGTGTCTTGGACAAGTGACATAAACCCCAGCTAAACCTGGATCTAAAATACCAGCCGAAATCTTGTACTTTTTTCTTCTATTATCATTGGAGTTTCCTCCTCCATTAAATCTTCTTTTTCCCATTTTGTTTTTTTTTTTTTTTTTTTTTGGTACTTTTATCAATGTTGAAAATACAGACAAATTTTGTTTAAAAAGAAAAGATTATAAAATTGTTCTAATACTATTACTGATAATTCTATAGGGAGAATTTTCATCTCAATAAAAAATAATTTTTTTCTTCTTTTTCCATTCTTGCATAAAATCTGTACACCGCGATGACATCCATACACCTTGTAGTACTATAACTACTTCCATTGTAACAAGACAATAATTTTCTAAAAATTCGTAAATATGGAATAATATTGCATTTGGATAGCAGCGTACCAATTATACTTTACATAATCTTAGTTAGAAGGAAAATAAAGAAAAAAAAAGGAAAAGAGGAGAAAAAAAAAAAATGAAGAAAAAAAAGGAGAACATAATGATTAATGAAGTTTTTTTTTTTTTTTTTTTTTTTTTTTTTTTTCTTGCTTTGTTTACCTAAGAAAATATGGTCACAAGCTGATTACTGGTATGAAGCAAAAGAAATCTTCAAAACACGATCACCGTAATTGTAACCATTCAATTCATCAATAGCTACTTGTGCGTCACCTTCATTTTCAAAACGCACAACACCGCTTCCCTTTGGTCTTCCTCCAAACTTCTGAATTTCTGCTTTTACTATTGGTCCAATGCCATCAAAAAGATCATATAAATCTTCGTTCACTGTAGAGTATGGCAAGTTTCCCACAAAAACAGTGTCACCTTTTTCACCATTTCCTTGAACATTAGCAAATTCCGACACCTCTTCTGAGGAGGCACCGGTATCTACAGCACCTATACCTGCAGCGGCAGCAGAATCAGCCCCACCAACAGGAATAGCGTTGGCGCCGCCAGCAGCACTAGCTTTTTCAGCATCGAGTCTTGCATTGTTTTTACCATCACGAACATCTATTGCTCTTCCATCAATCTCATAGCCTTTGAACAATTCAATAGCTTTGTCAACTTCTTCTCTAGTTGAATAGGTAACAATACCATAGCCTTTTGATCTACCTTGATGATCTTCTCTGACATCAGCACGCACAACATCACCAGCTTCACGGAATATGTCTTTTAAATCTTGCCAGTTGGTTCTGAATGGTAAGTTACCAACAAATACTTCGTAACCTTTTGGAATGGATCTTGGTGGTCTCGAATCGTAATAGCTGTCTCTACCTCCAAATCTATCTCTACTACCGTAGCTTTCTCTACCTCCATATCTGTCTCTACCTCCATAACTATCTCTGGCTCCGTAACTATCACCATAGCCTCTATCACGTTTTTCTGGTGGAGGATTGTCCTACTTACTATTAGTATAAATTTCAATAAAAATATAATATATGCAACAAATCAAACATACTTCTCTGACGAAAATCTCACGATCTAAAAACGTCGTGTGATTGTATTTTCTTATGGCATTCAGTACGTCCTCTTGATTGCGGAACTCCACAGTACTAAAATAACTTGTTAGTGAACGTCTTCTTTGAAACCACAATACAATTTCTCATCTCCTTTCCTGAAAATGTCGTAAAAAACGATAACTAACAATACATACCCCATGCCTCTGGACTGGCCACGAGAAGTTACTATATCAGCACGAGTAACTTCACCAACTAAACCCCAATTGTTAGCATTCATACCATAATGAATATTTGGAAAACAAAATTTTTAGTCAACCAACTGTAGAAAGAACTCGTATAACCATCGTTATTTAAAAAAACAGCAATAAGCAAGAAAGCGTTTATGATACTAGCAGCTCGATTTGGAACCAAGATAAAAAAAAATAGAACCCGTGAACCAACTCAATGCAACTCAATAAAAACAAAATCTGTCATCCGACTGACTTGCTTGTGTTTCATAAATACCAAAAACAATACCAATTCCTTCCCAATTAGCACACTACATCAACAACACAGTCAGACATACCTGCTTGGAAATGTTCTTTCAATTGACTCCAGGAGCAATCAAACGGCAAATTACCAATAAAAATACTCTTAGAGTAGTTTCTGTTCGTTTTGTCAGCGAAGGCCCCATTACTGCTGAATCTAGCTGGATCGTCGAATTTAGCGCTACCGCCTCTGTCACTGCCGTATCTACCACCACGGCCACCTCCGCGGCCACGACTATCGTAACGGTCTCTGTATCCACCACCTCTTTCTCTGTCCCTGAATCTGTCGCCACCATCACCTCGGTCGAAAGATCTTCTTGGGGATCTTTCTCTTCTTGGAGACAAAGAACGGTCGCGCTCTTCTCTTGGATAGTCATCCACGTCCATGTTTTCCGACATCTTTAAGGTCAATATTTTTTTTTATCAGTTCAACTTTTGTCGCAATATTTGAATCACAATAGTAGATTATCTAACACACAAACAGAAAAACTCTCCGGTTGAGAATCCCACAAGACTGTAATTGTTCTATAACAACGCTTTGTATGCCTCTGTTTCTGTCACTGTACTCCATCAATTTGCCGTTTTTTTTCAGTTCTTTCGAAGGCGAAAAACTGATTTTTCCGTAGCGTACAACCGTACGACATTGTACGGTGCTGGCGACGGCGGATTCACAGTAATTTCTGTTGCCCGGCCTGTTTTCCGACGTGGGTTTCTGTCTTTCTTGGCTTTTCGTTTTTGCTGCCAGTGCCGCTTTTGTTTTTGTTTCTCTGGATTCAATGCTGCTTAATTCCAGCTGTTCCAGAACGCTTTTGGGTGAAACTATACTGTTACTACTGCTGCTACTGCTGCTAGGTGGACTTCTTTTTGGGTCGGTTGTGTTTATTTACTTTGTCGTTGATCTTGCGGCAATTTTGTACTTTCAGATATTCTGATACGTGAAAATTCTTTATTCTCGTGAATTTGACCTGCTCAAACTCGAAATAATAATAATAATAATAATAATAATAATAACCGTTTTGTAACTCTGGCCGCCACTGAAATAATGACTTTCGACAATCATCTTTTGGATGTCATCAACAAGCTTCAAGACTTGGTCTACACTACTATTGGGAATGATTCGTTGGACTTGCCCCAGATCGCTGTTATTGGATCACAATCTAGTGGTAAATCCTCTGTATTGGAAAATGTTGTTGGTAAAGACTTCTTGCCAAGAGGTATTGGAATTGTCACCAGAAGACCTTTGATCTTGCAATTGGTAAACATTTCCCCAGACTCCTCTTTGGTGTACCAAAATAATCATGACTTTGTTGAGTCTCAAGCCCCAGAAAACATGACTTTAGATGACCATTTGAGAAAACAAACCAATGCTGGTCCTCCAAGCGAATGGGGAGAGTTTTTGCATATTCCGAACAAGAGATTCTACAACTTCCAGGATATTAAAAAAGAAATCGAGAATGAAACTTCAAGAATTGCAGGAAAAAACAAAGGGATCAGTAAACTTCCAATAAACTTGAAGATTTTCTCTCCAAAGGTGTTGAATTTGACCTTGGTGGATTTGCCAGGTTTAACCAAAGTTCCAATTGGCGATCAGCCTACAGATATCGAGGTACAGATCAAAAACTTGATTACTGAATATGTCTCCAAACCAAACTGTATCATTTTGGCAGTTTCTCCTGCTAATGTTGATTTGGCTAACTCTGAATCATTGAAACTTGCCAGACAACACGATCCTCAAGGTAAAAGAACAATCGGTGTGTTATCCAAGCTTGATTTAATGGATCATGGTACAAACGCTTACGACATATTGTCTGGAAAGCTTTACCCATTAAAACTTGGCTTCATTGGTGTTGTAAACAGATCTCAACAAGATATTATGCAAAACAAATCTTTGGATGACTCTTTGCGCTCCGAAAATGAGTACTTTTCCTCACATCCTGTTTACTCCAAAATTTCAAGCAAATGTGGAACTCAATACTTGTCAAAGACTCTTAACAATATTCTTATGAATCATATAAGAGAAAAACTTCCAGATATAAAAGCCAAACTCAATACCCTTATGGGCCAAACTGAACAAGAATTGTTGAGTTACGGTGATCCAAGTCAATATTCTGCCGCCAATAGAGGAAATTTGATTTTGAGATTAATTGGCAAATTCTCCAACAACTTCATCAACTCTATTGAAGGTAACAGAATTGATAGTGTTATTTCAACTAAAGAATTGTGCGGAGGTGCAAGAATATATTACATTTATCACAATATTTTCAGCAAGATCCTTAACTCCATTGATCCTTGTACCAACTTATCTTTGCTTGATATTAGAATTGCCATTAGAAACTCCACCGGTCCAAGAGCCTCATTATTTGTTCCAGAATTGGCTTTTGACTCTTTAGTTAAGCCACAAATACAGTTGTTAGAAGAGCCATCTGTCAAATGTGTTGAATTGATTTATGAAGAATTAATGAAAATCTGCCATAACAACTGCTCATCGAATGAATTAGTTAGATACCCAAAATTGCAAAGCAAATTGATTGAATCTGTATCAGACTTATTGAGAGAAAGACTCGGACCAACTACCCAATATGTCGAAAGCCTTATTGAAATTCATAGAGCATACATTAATACCAATCACAGCTCCTTTATTGGTGCTGCTAATGCAATGACTCAAGTTTTGGAAGATAGAAAACAAGCAGTTGCTGCTGAAACCAAAGAAAGAAAGAAGCTTGAAGCTAAAAAGAAAAGATTGGCCAACGAACCTACTGGTATAGATGAAGATGTTAACTTTGAAAATGGCGAACTTAATGGTAAAGTTGACAAAAAGCATAGCAAAAGCGACTCTGTCAACAGCTCTGATAAAGCCTCTTTGAAATCATTGTCTAAGAAAATTAGCGTGAATGAATTTTCCAGTGAGTTAGACGACCAATCCTCTAATAAAGATTCATTCTTGAATTTTTTCTTTGGTAAAGATGTTCCAAGCAAATCCGGATCTTCAACTTCCAGTTCCAATAATTTTTCTAGCAGCAACGGTTCTGCATTCTCAGGAAATAGTACCTTACCATTGTTTTCAAGTCATTTTTCCTCTAATGACATAAGCGGGCCAAACTTTGACAGTGATTCCAACTTGAACTTTATTAATAGATTACCAGAGCAAATTGAGCAATTGTCATTGTCCAATCCTCAAAACCAACCTGAAAACTCTGTTGAACATTTAACAGATCGTGAGCAATTAGAATGTGAATTGATCAAGAAACTAATTATTTCTTATTTTAACATTGTGAAGGAAATGATTGAAGATCAAGTTCCAAAATCCATCATGTGCTTATTGGTCAACTACTGTAAAGACAATGTTGGGAACAAGTTGGTCGGAGAGTTGTACAGAGAAGATAAATTTGATGAATTGTTGGAAGAAGACAAAGAATTGAGAGTTGAGAGAGAAAAATGCGCTAAATTGTTGGCAAGCTACAAGGAAGCCAGCAAAATTATTGGAGAAATTGTATGAAACAGTTTGTGGTTAATTGCATGCATTAACAAATTCATATACAAATATTTTTATTTTTTCAGATAAAGTCATGTTTTGAGTTTGATTGTTGGTGTACTTGTATATAGTTTGGTTTCCAGAATTTGAAATACATTTAGGTACCCTATTATTATCATGTGTTAATGTAGATCAGGATGTTATATTGTATAATCTGCTTTTTAAGCTCGATTTGAATGGTTCACGTGTCGGCTTTCGCAGGTTCTGCTTTTTCGTGTACTTTCTGTAATATTAAACCAACATTTCAAAATGCAGCGCTATTGCGGCATTCGACTTATGTTACATTATACTTCAGCACAACAGCATATGATGACAGGCCAAGATATTGTTCAAGCTGGTGGTCTGTTACTCAGGGTATGTTGTTTGTAAAACGGTAATTCCAAATAATTGACAGCTCGAACACAGAAAACTAACATCAAATCCCTTCCTGGTTTTTAGGTTGCAGCATTAGTCTCTTTGGTGAAATGGAACAAAGCAAAAAAGTCGATATATGGGCTTTCTTATGATTTGCTCCTCCTCACGGTATGTTCTATTTTTCACACTATTCATAAAGAAGATATTATCCTTTTCAATCAGATTAGATTATTAACGTAATGTTCTCTCGCGAAAGCTTTTACAATACCTTCTGTCATTCTCAGTATTTGTTTTCCACAGCTTAGCTATAACTCATCACCAATACGCTAATCGATATCCTGTTTTCCCCGATGCACCACTTTCCGTTATTAAATTCCTTTTAGACACAGTCGGTTTAATTTTATCCGTTTATCTTGTATTTCAAATGATGGTGTTGTATAAGCGTTCACAGAATGTAGAGCAAGACCTTTCAATCCTAGCAGTGGCCGTAGTATTGGTGGTAGGGTTGTGGAATTTATTTGTGTTGTTGGCGGGCTATGGGTTTTGGTCAGAGCATAAAGTGGTTTATAAGACTTTTGAGGGACTTCCTAGTGGTATGGGCAGTTTTGGATTGTTTTGGCTTGATTTTGTTTGGTTTATTGAATTGGAAGGGAAAATATTTGGTCTGGTTAAGCTTGTGCCGCAAGCAAGTTTAAATTTTTCTAGCTTTTCAAGCTTTGGATACTGTTTGACAGCTGCAACTTTGGACACTGCTGCTTCGGCATTATTGGTGATAAGCTGGGTTTTGTCACCTTCCAATGACATTATGTACCCTTTCAATCAGCAACAAATTAGGCATAAATTGAACCATGAACCAACTCTTTCAGCATTTATCAATTTGATATTTGGAGGCCTTATAATTTACCAGCATAAAATATATAGAAACAACAAACCGATAGTGAAATTAAGATATATTCAAACTGAAGAGTATGTGGAGCTACAAGATTTGCGTGTTTGTTAATTGCAGTAAAACATAAATGCTATTAGCTACATAACGATAACTGATATGTATATATTTACAAGTCAGAGCTATTAACAAAATTATCAAAGACCATTACCAACAATGTTGGCAGCAACTTTCACACCAAATGGAATTTGTCTATCTGGATCCTTGTTTTCATCAAAATCTTTCAAAGTTAACTGTCTAGTATGCTTTTTAATGTTGTCAATTTCCTCTTGCATTTTTCCTTTGAGCTCTTGGTCTTTAGTCACAAGAACAACATTAGTCTCTAAGTCCAAATTATAGGATCTTTTGGTATAATTGGAAGATCCTACAACTGTTATTGAAGGTATTTTTTCATCAGGTTCACTTATCCAAATCCCTTTTGCATGATAAGACCAACCGTTTTTTGTGTTGACAATACCGTTTTCCCACTCATTCAACTTGATATTATCTTGCTTACCCTCAGCATGCACTGCCTTTAGAAAGTTCTGTGCAAGATACAAGTATGCTGGTGGTATGTATTTGGAAATCCCATTGGACTTGAAGAAACTGTTAGATTTCGGTGAAGCCACAATAACTTCACCACAATTTGAAGTTGATTTGAGAAGACGCTCTTTAATATCGGTATCCATATTGAAATATCCGGCAGTGAAGGTCCAGTTGATGGTAGATGAGTCCAAGAAGGATAAAAGTCTAAGTATTGCTGGTTTTTCAGTACTTCTGTCTGGCTTCAATAACGGAGTGAGTTGAGATATTGGATAAACAATAGTATCATAATGCTGCATTGCATTGTCTTGGTGAAATTTTTCATCTTCTATTTCTTGGATTTTTGTATTTTGATCAACAATTTTTTGATAGTCGTCATTGTCATAATGCTCAATTCTATTACCGTATAGTATTGGCTCAAGCAAATGAGTAGTTTCTATCAAAAATCTTTCCAAATTGAACTGTGGATCTGCAGTTAAGTTGCTAGTTGGCCAATCAATGAGAAGCTTCTTATTGTGTGGTAAATAAGTGACTTTGTGACTGATTTGACTGATAAGTCTTGATAAATTGAAAAAGTAGTTAGTTAAATTTGGGTTCTTAAATATGTAGTATCTGTCTTGTCTGTTTGTGAAGTAGTCCTGTGATAAGTTTGCGCCTGATATTATTACTTCCTGGTCAAATCCATAGATCTTCATGTGCTGAAGTCCGAATGCTTCATTGAGCCTCTTTGGAATAATTTTCTCGGTGATGCCGCTTAAGTTTGGAGTGTGATACAATCGGAGATCAACTCGATGGTTGCCAAATTTTTCCAAAAGTTGTGAAAGTATAGTCAATGAAGATTGTGATGGATATTCTCTGGTTCCCCGGAGATAGTCTATTAATATATATAATTTCAAGTTTGGTTTAGCTTCCAAAGCCTGAGAAAGGCAAGAGATCAATTCATGTTGAGTTTTACCAATGTATAATGATGATAAAAAGATACGATCTTCAGCAGAAGCAATTTTTTCTTTTATTTGGCTGTAGAAATCTTTTGGATCTGTTAAAATTTCTACTTGGCCCTTTTCCAATAAGAATCTTGGCGCAACCATGTTGAGTTGGGATATCACCGAGTTGACTCTTGGATGGAAACGGGCATTAGTAGAGTAGTTTCTGTTCGCGTACGCCACGGCATGATGTTTGAAGTAGCTACCCAAGGCCAGGCCAAGCATTGTATAGGAGATATGCTTGTTTAAAAGCAACTGTTATATGTGAA